>OY756948.1:7356250-8034166 GCA_963580275.1 Crataegus laevigata | reverse complement strand
CAACATAGCCATCGAAGCACTGGATCGGGAGAGAAACTAACTAACAAACCATGCAAACCAAAACTCATCGACCACGGTCACGCGCTCGTATGTACTACGATCAAATAGACATAACCGAGCAGTTTCAAAACGGCAGAGAATCCAGAGACATGAAAGACCATCTGTGAATTAACAGTTGCAGCTAACAACTATGATGCAACAGAAAAAAGGGGGCATCGCGTACTGACAAACAAAGCTTCAAGATAAAAGCCATAGCTCAAAAGACTAAATTTGAAACGAAATGCGGGTTTCTGCTCAACTGTGAATCGCGCCTAGAGTTTCAATACTTCAAATTGAATAGCCAACTCCGAAGCTTAAAATGAAAATTACAATGACAGAGCTCAAACAGCAGCAGGGCCACATAGTACATGCAGAATTACTGTATACCAACAGAAACAAGATACAGCGAAAGAATATAATTTATATGAAGGTAATTCGAGCAAAGCACAATCTAAACAAGTAGTGCCAGCATGAAGACACGTAAATCAAATCGCCTCCAGTGAACGCCTTCTTCAAGAACGATGCAGCTTCTTATACACTAAACAACCATTTCAGACAACCTGACTAAATGATACATTGTTGAGAAATCGACAATATGAAATCTACGAAGAGAAGTACAAAACTTCGTCCAGTAAAATGTACATAAGAAGCACAGAATGTCTCCCAAAGAGAAAAACAGACACTAGTCCAAACAGCTGTTTCCGTCCCAACTCATACAATGCAGCATTGATTTGCTACTCACAACCCCTAAACCCAAATACAAGTCACAGTTACATATTATACACAGAAAGTAAGATTCTTTACAGGAAGTGGCTTCAGCAGAAACTAGTTTGTACAAATGTCACCATGACCAATTACAATTTAGCACGGTGGCTTCTTGTTACAGCGTATCAATGGCTCAATCCTAACTCCCTATAGTGCATAGAGCAGGCAACGACAATTACAACACGCAGAATATGTACAACTAAGCACATTGTACATGACTTTTACAAGCTCGTTGCTAAGCCTAAATCCTAATACAGGCATAGAAACAAGAGGGGGGATTACATGTGGACCTAATACATGAAGTCTACAATTACACAAAGACATTAAGTTGTTACATGCACAATGACAAGTCTCCTTTAAATATTTCACTAGTTCGAGAACAATCTTTTCTTTTGCACAGTTGGCAACGCATCCATGTAACACATCTTCCACCATGTGACCAGCACAGGCTGATTCAATTATGAAAAGGAGTTGCCCACTCTACTCCCTGGATATGATGGTTAAAAGAAAACCCGCATGTCAATAGACATCAAATAAAATAACTTGCCAAGACCCCATCTTAAAAACTATTGCAGCCACTATAACAGAATAATACGAAGACGAAGAATAAAAATGAGCATAGCAATCAAATTTAACGGTATCTAATACACAGTGTGACTAACTTCCCTAGAGGCATGAGACGCATTAGATTACAAGGACATGACACAACTCCCTCCCTAATTAGTCCTGCAGTTTGCAGGTCAAAGCTATTCATAGCCAATCATGCCAACATCTTTCTCAACCTTTCAGTTAAGATCACACATAGGCTTCACTCGAGAGATAAAATAAATCGAGAAAGAAAAAACAGCTCCCATAATCACAGACAAGAAGTTTTCAAACTATAAATATCACAAACCCAATAACGCAATTGTCTTGAAGAAATTAGGTAGCATTGTTATTCGACCAAGAAGATAATAACCGCAGGAAATGAGTAGCCAAACCCCACAGCTATATCTTCATCGGTATGCTACTAAAAGTTACTAATTGTTTTTAAGCACACAAATATTAATTGTCACAGCTAAATGTTCTGAAGAAAGCAGTATAAAAAAGCAAAGGGGGAACTGATCCTTCCCTCCTATGCACACCAGTAGAACTTACTTCTCCTTCAAGAAGCGACGCTTGCTGGTAGGCAGTAGGCCCGTCGAACCCCAGAAGAAGAATGCAGATTCACTGTAGGTATGAAAAGCTACATATAGTAATAGTCAGAATTTATATTCTGCTGTCTCAAAGACCTGCCATAGAAGGTAATGATCTAACTCTGTCACTCAGATGGCAACCGTCTCCTCTTATAATCAACATCCCTTGATCGAGACCGATGATCATCCTCTGGCACAGCTTTGGACCTGCTACGAGGTCTTGAAGAAGACTGACCTCTGTCCCAGTCATCCTCATAACCCCCGTCACGATCTCTCTGCCGATGGTCTCGATAACTATCTTTTTCTTCCTTGTACCGATGCTCCCTGTGCTCTCCCCTTTCGGACCTTTCATAGTCTTGTTCCCTATCATCACGATGCCTCCTCTCAGAGTTTCCTGACCAATCACGCTCAGATCCCCTTTCTCTTTCCCTCGAGGCAGCACTTGACCTTGGTCCTTTCTCATTATTTGTGTCACCATATCCATACTCAGAAGCATTATCATCACCGCCACCATAACTTGACTCCCTAGTTCTTCGACCGTGTTCTTCTCCTCCCCAGGCCCCCATGCTTGGGTCATTCCACATCCCTGCATGGTGTCCCTCCATTCCAGAAGAACCCATCATCCCCATCCCATTAGTTGCCATTCCCCTGCCAAAGAAAGCTGGGTTTACATGAGGAGCCACCCCAGCAAGTCCCATTGTATTAACACCAGGAAATTGAGGAAGCATTCCAGGAAAAGCAGGACCTGGAAACCCTCCATAACCGCCTCCTCGACCCATATATGTTGGATCAAATCCAGAACCCATCATACCCTGTGGATTCATCATTCCTACAGGACCACCAAATCCAGGAGCTCCAAGGCCCTGTCCATAGCCACCTCCATTAGCACCAGTTCCAACACCAGCAGGATTCCCAACCATGTTCTTCGCACTCATGGCCCCTCCTCTTCCCCTCATTGGTCCTCCACCTCCGGGACCTCTTACTCCCTGTCCACCTCGTCCCCATCCGCCCCTTCCAAAATTCCTACCTCCTGGGTCTCCAGCTTGAAAATTCACACCTCCCCCCCTCCCACCACCATCATTCATGGGCCTTCTTCCTGGTTGCTGAGCCTGAGCCTGACCTTGGGATTTGCTCAAATAAGAAGCTCCCATCTGTTTCAAGGTTTGTGGGGAAGCAAAAGCCACAACACAGGCTCTTCCATTGAAAACATAACCATCCATCCCCTCTTTGCATGCCGTGGCAGCAGCTTGATCATGAAACTCAACCTGACAATAACCTTTGGATTTACCACTGGCCCTCTCGTCAAAAAACTTAATTTCCTTGACCCTCCCATACTGAGATATAACACTTTCAATCTCAGCATCAGTTGTCCACCAATGTAGTTCTCCCACAAACAGCGTGGCCGAACCATTCTCAATTGGTGGTCGGATTTGGTTTTCATTGACCATTGGACGATTAGCATTTATCTTGATACTCATTTGATTGGTCGGTATCTGTGTAGCTCCTGGAGGGCCAGCACTGGCGGGATTCAGAGACGGAACAAACTCACCATTACCTTTTCCAGTAATATCAGAAGAATCAACACTGACATTTGGGGGCATAGTTGTTGACCCCTGAAACGCCATATGTCTGACTTGAGTATCATGGGTCATCTCCATAACCCGCCCCTTCTGTGATCCAGACACCCCACTCGCATAACCTGTGGATCCCAGTTCTGGCTCCTTCGCCACTGGTGGCTGATTCTGTTCTGGAAACTGGGCCCCAGCACCAGAATACTTCCCTTGAACTGAAACCCCAGGAATTTTCAGGTCCTGAGACACACCAGATTGAACTCTTGGTTCAGGAACATCAGTTTTCTGTGCTTGGAGTCCTCCATTGCCAACACCACCAGTTGGGAGTGGTGCCTCGGACCGGTGCATCTGCATGAAACCGTCTCCAACATTAACATCATTATAGAGATCATCGTACTCATCATCTTCGACCATCGGTTCTTCATCTGCAAGCGCAGAGATGGCTCCACTTCCCTGATACTGAAGCTTATGAGCCCCTCCATATTCCTCATCTTCATAATCTATTTGCTCTTCACCCAACGGATCCATTTAGACCAACCAATATACACCCGATATGGAGTCGAACAATCTATACCTCTCTACCTATATAATACATAACGAAACCAAAAAAAAAAACCGTTCTTAGACCCATCAGAGATACGAGACTGCAAACCGGAAACATGGATAGATACAGATCTGAACACAAACATAACTTAACCACAGAGAGTAGACCCCGGAAATCCAAGTCTTTCTTCTATCTCATATATACAGCTTAAAAAATGAAGCCTTTCTTCTTCATCAAAAGAAATTACTCAAGCGACTCATCAAATACAAAAAATTACAGACTGCATCATCATCGACCCGAAAACAATAACCCCATCAGAAGATAAATCAAAACCCACTTTGGAAATCACAGATTCCACAAACCAACTTGGTAAAATTTAGAATTACAATAACCCACTTCACGAAATCGCATGAAAATTTGTATTTATCAGAAATCGTAGATGAAAAAAATTAATTAATACAACCGTAGATGGAAATCCAGATAATCATAGCAGGAAAAAAACAGACAACTAGAGAATACCCAGTTGGGAAATCTCCCAGAAGAAACAGATTCAACCTTGGAGCATAACTAGATTCAATAAAGTGATGAAAGACAGACAATGCAGAGAAGAAAATGGAAACAGAGAATCAGGGGACGAGGAGATTGGAACATGCCGTTGGATTCGCAGAGGATGTTGTTGTCTTACTAATAATATCTCTCAGCTAGTACCAAGGCGTCCGACAGAGTCGCAGCAGCTGCGTCTTCCTCTCTCTCTCTCTCTCTCTCTCTCAAGCTTTTCTCATGAATACCAACAAGGAAGGAGTGCGGCTATTCCTCCTCTTCCTCTCTGTGTTTGTATTTTTAATAATATCTTGTGCGCATTTTCTTTTCTACAGTGGGATACCTTTCACCATACGACACACACCCATTCGGATCGACTCCAAAGTTTCCAACTTTCCACCTCCTTCTCCTTCGCCTCTGGTGCTCTCTCTGTAGTTTCTGTATTTTCCAAATTGTAAAAAGTTGAAACCTTTGCCCCTGTTTTAATAGTGAAACTTAACTTAGGTGCATTTCACTGAAATGTTAAAATGCTCATCGCATGTTCTCCACCACACAAATCGCATTATCAAAACCTAGTGCTGCTCATGCCAATTTTATTATTGTATTTTTTTTAGTTTTATATTTATAAATTAATTGAATTTAAGTTATCTAACCGCTAAGATTGAATATGTTCAAATTTAACTGCTAAAATACTTGAAAAAAAATTATTCATGTGTTTTATACTCTTTCAAAGTGTTCTATGAGTTTCGTGGTGTCTATTTAGTAATTTTTCGATATTTATCGAAATATAAATATTTTTAGGTTAGAATTTACACAAAATTAAATTAGGATAGTCTACCCTTTTTTTTTTGAAAATTAATTTAAGAAAAAAATTATCCTAAATTCATTCTTCAATAATCTCGGACTTCAAAATTTAACCGAATATAAAAGGGTTAGAGCAGAAAAACTATTTATCGGTTAAATTTTATGATCTAATAGAAACTCTTTTTCTGAATATAGAAAATATGGAATGCAAATTGATTTTTTCTTGCATGTATTTGACAATTTCTCTAATTTTCCCAAAAAAAAAATTGTCTTTCCTTGTTTGCTGTTAGCTTTTGTTTTATTTTATTGGTGAGTTTTGAGGAGTGGAAAGTGATGTACAGATAATTTCGAGGGAATGTAAATTGACATTTTACCAAACTCGTATCATGTCCTCTAATCTTTTCCTTCCTTGGTTACGAAAGAGAAAGGACAACACAAAGTCACATCCCCCCATGTACCCATATATGATGTTACTTTTGACGGTGCATGATAGATTTAGGACACAACGGTGCGTATGATAGATTTAGGACACAACCCCGTCGACGTCCCAATTGCATTTGCATATAAGTTTCTCTCCAGTTCTGAACAAGGTATTTTGAAAAGAAAAAACGAAATGCCTTTCAGAAACTACCGTAGTAGAGGCTGCTTGGAGTTTATACACAAGGATTTCTTCAACGCGTACATCGTTTAACAAAAGGAAATTATACACAACCTGTAACATCTGTCTTGTAATCGAAATATATTCAGCTCAAATTAGAAATTATGGTGCTACCACAAATCCATTCCAAAAGAATCAAACTGCCTACCCGAAATGCACTACGCTGTTATATCGCTCGACAAAAAACTTCAACGGCTAATGATCTTAAACAAACTCTATCTAAGCTGAACATCAAAACTGCACCTGAGCCGATTCACGATTCATATCTGATCCTCCAGGGCACTTGGACATGCGAAAACTGCAAAGGCTCTTTCCGATCTGCTTCTGAGAGACCTATTGCCACCTAAAGAAATAACCATTACAAAAAGAAAACCCCATTTCTCTTACAAATTTAACTGAGTAACTATATTTTACACCGCCTCTAGCAGCACATGCGTAGAGATGATACAGTGAAAATTCAGGAAGTAAAATTACTGAGCAGGCGGAGGTGGAATTGACAGGGAATTCCAATTTGAATGAGGAATTGCCAGCAAACAATCCAGCCAAAATCGATATCTGAATCAATACATCCCCTTGAACACAGGATTTGTTCTGCATATGCTTGCACCGTATTCCTCGTACTCTTCTTTTGTATGGCAAGCCTGCACAGATATGAACATCTCAATACACAATATGAATTTAGCAACGGAAGAATGATAAGATTTTGGCACTTTAAAATTTAAGCATAAAATAAGGTGAAAGCTCAACATCAATGCCGAGGTTGCACAAACATCAAAAACTGTGTCTGTATTTTTGGAGAGGAGATGATCTCCTCCTCCATGATTAGTTAAGTTCCCCTTGATGCCATTCGATTTCTGAACAATTAAGACTCAACGTATTATAGAAGACAATGGGACAAAACCCCTTGATCTCACAGAGAAGATGCAAGGGTCTAGCAACATTAGGAGTTGTCCAAGTGAAGGCAAACACTGAATATAGCATACTGTTTCTACACAAAAATTAGACCAAGCTCTCTTTTGATCCCAAAGGCAAATTATTTGGACTCCAAACAGGTGCTTTATATACTAACAAGACAACACTTGTTTTGAACTCAGTTTAACTGGCAGAACTATACTGCGCAGTGACTCAATAAAACTTTATCATAAATTTGCAAGATATTGTTAAAATCCCCATATCACAAAAAACATTGATGTAATGGCTTCAAGCCCCATGGCAACTTAAAGGTTCTTTGAGGGTTTCAAGATATAGGGATAAAGTCAGATACAAAAAATAATATGATTGTCAGCCTGCATTAACAAAAACCTTTAAATAGCTCCAACACATGATTCAAAGCAAAAGGAGATATGCAAGTTTCTACACAAATAGCTCCAATATATAGAAAAAGGTGGAATATGAGAAGACTGCAATAGTTGTCATGCCCTCAGATTAGAAGAATAAACTCATACCGCAAAGAATTCAGGTGTGGATGCAAGTACGGAGCCACCAAACCAAACTGCAAATCTCTGGATGGGATGGCTAACTACATTCACTTCCACTGGATGCGACTGCGGGCACAAGAAAAAATGAAAATCAAACTCTGGTATTGTAAATAGGCTGCATATGCTTACTAGTTTATATAAATACACATTGCACACACTTCTAAATAAAAATGCTTACTTTTACTTCTCCACCAACTCGAGCTTCAGATGCAAGAAGCCGGGTATCCACAATCTTCTTTATATCCCGTTGCAACCTCCTATGGAAGTCCTTGAACATTGTTGAACCTCCAGACAACACTATATTCTGAGAATAACAATAACAATAATGAGACCAAATCCATAAGTTGCATAAAGAAATATTTAGTAAATAACGAAGATCACTAATTTACTATACATGAGAGCATAATACAATAGCCTTTGGAAAATTTACATAAGGGAAATAAAAAGATTTTCATCGGACTAGGTCCAGACCTTAGAGCTAAAAACAATTCAAACACCAAACCATGAACATAGGAGAAAATCAATGCTGAAGTTTAAAGAGAAAACAACTCAGAACGAATGACCGTAAAGTTATATGACATTTGTAGAAAACAATACCTAGTAAGGCGTAACTGAAGAAAACAAAATTCAACCTCAGTTTAAACAAAGAACCATTCAGTAATGGTTTCTGAACACCATTACAAGGCCTAAGCACCATAGTGGAGCTGCACAGCATATTACTTCAATTACAAATGTAAATACATCTAATCTATGAAGAATTTTATGGCTTACTACACCTTATACAAAGACCTCCTAGTGTCAATTGGAGCAGACTGAATACACTTGTCAATTACAGCGGGTAAGGGAGTGGTGAAGTTGGTGCTATAAATCTCAGGATTGAAGAAAACCTATTAAGGCATTCAAGACAAATTAGCAGAGAAAAGGTTAGTAACAAACAGTGATTGAGAAGAAAAATAGAAAAAGGAAACATTTTAGGGGAGGAGGAGAGGGAAGTAAACCTCTGGGCCAAGAAATCGTTCATAGCCAATGTCACAAGAGTAAGGCGCCCCTGTTTTTGGTTTAATGCCTCTCCATTGCTTAATATACTTGGATGGTTCTTTATCGTGCTTATTAAACTCCTGCAATCATTGGAGAAACAAGAGTTTGTCATCAAACAATCTCCAAATTGAAAAATAAACTCACGCAAATGAATGTAACATAAGGAGTTGTTACAGCAGGTATAACAAAAATTACACCAAATTGTACCAAGGTCTTCAAAACTAAAATGATCATGGAAATAAAGTTGACCTTGACAATATCAGAACTAGTATAGCAATACATTTCCTTCACTCTCCGAGCTACATCAAAGGCGTCGTCTGGTGGCACATTCTCTCCTCTTTCCTGCATATAATGCAAGCAGCATAAGCGCACAAACAATTCATCTGTAAATCTTAGTCATAAGTACTCTATATAAGCCGTAATTCATAAAATTTTGTGAAAGTTCATACGCTATTGTCTGGTTCCAAACACTAACCCTAGCTTACCATTTTTTATGATCACAACAAAGGGAATATGAATACGACTAGCAAGAATGAAATCCTATAAGGGGAAAAAAACAATTGAAGTTATTAGTGAGAATGGAAGACAGCATACCCGCATAAGCTGCTGGACGAAGAGAGTGACATCTTTCCCGGCAATAGGAACTGACTTGATGCTGCTCCCAATAACATAACCTTCTGCAACAGGAACAATATGAGTTGCCCCATCTCCAACATCTACTACAACCCCTGTCATCTCACACTAAGAAAATTGTAGGTCAATCAACGAGGAAACGATCAAGAGATATCAAAACAATAATATCACACATTACTAAGCACTTCGGGTAACACAACTCGTAACTCGAAATATTACAATAAAAATCTCAAATTTTCGATACCAACCTTGGAGGTAGTGTAACCAGCTGCGAGAGCAAGTACCGAATTCACGGCAATGTAAAGGCCAGGAACATTGAAAGTTTCGAACATGATTTCACCGGTATACTCCCGGCTCTCAGGGGCAGTAAGCGGACTCTCAGTTAAAAGAAAATAATGGTCTTCTGGATCACAACGCAAGTAGTTAAATATACTTTGCTGCCAGAACCGCTCCATTGAATCCCAATTCTCGACTTGGCCCTGTCGAATGGGATAGCTTAGATTGTAAGTTGTACTAGATCGAGATCTTTCCAGTGCCTCATCCCCAATAAAGAAATCAAGATCAGCCATCACGCCAGCATTGTGCTGCGCTATCCAGCCGGACTTGGAGGAGGTTCTGGACGGGTTCATAAACGATTCGTTTAATGCAACTACAGTCGGAACAGTGTAACATGGCTCGACATTTCCCGCGAAACCCATTTTAGTATACCTACAGAAATGGATGCAAATGCACATATTAGAGCATAATCTCTTGAGGATTTTAACAAACAGGTGGGGACCAATACGTGCAACCCGAATTTCAATAGAAAAACGTCAGTTGGGGCTTTTCATCGAGCAGTTTGCGTGCGTAATTACGTACCCACTTCCATTGTCGATGACAACAGCTGGGCGAGAGGCCGGGTCCATGAGAGAAAGCTTGGAACTTGTATTGGCTTTGATTATTACGGAGGTGGATCTGCAGCTGAGATCCAATAGAGGGTGCGAGGCTAATGATCATGGCTTTGAAGAGCGCGAGAAAGGAGAGCGCGGAGACGAAGTGGAAGCTGATAGTGCTGATGATGGTGACGCAGACTTGGATCGGAAGCGAAAGCGGCGGCTCAACGAACAGCTCGGTAGCTCGCAGCAGTTGGTGATTGCGATTGCTGCTCCACCCATTTCAACGACGGACGCAGAAGTTGAAGATTTCAATGGCGGCAGCTCTCATCGACTGCATCATCATCATTGCAGCTTCTGCAAAATTTCTCCGATTCGATGCTTTTATTGGCAATCAAACAACGGCGACCGACGACCCCCACTCGCTTTCCCTTCTGGGGCTTGTCTTTTTGGCTAGTTACGCTTCGTCGTTTGATTTTGAAATACGACTTTTGTTTTGGGCCGTTGGATTTGTTTCCTGATGGGATGGAGCGACGGGTCAGATTTTGCCTCCTGTCGGAAGCCAGTTATGGTGCCCGTGGAATTGTTGTAGCGTGGCGAAATGGTAATGTCGGTAGTTTGTTTGTATCACAAAATATTTAGAATTTATGCAACACTATAATTATCTAAACTACACATTAATAAAATTTAAATTGACAACTAAAAATTAATGAGATTACAATTATAATCTTTTGATAACATAACTAAAAAAATATTCGGAAACAAGGTGGGCATTTAAATAATTTCACACAAACAAATTTTTGATGTTTTTTTT
Source organism: Crataegus laevigata (assembly GCA_963580275.1). Taxonomy (NCBI): domain Eukaryota; kingdom Viridiplantae; phylum Streptophyta; class Magnoliopsida; order Rosales; family Rosaceae; genus Crataegus; species Crataegus laevigata. The sequence continues at coordinate 8,023,235 of OY756948.1, read as the reverse complement.
TCTGAACCTCATAGCTATGTCACCCTACCACTACTCTCTAAAATGAATCTCTCTCTTTCTCTCTCCTTAACTGCCAACCCCTTTTTTTTTAATCAAGTAACCCATCCGCAACTTAATACTATGGTCTAGTGGTATTTCTCTTCATTTATAAGTAAAAAATCTTAAATTCGATTCTTGCCAAATGCGAGTTTGAACTTTAAATCACATTATTGCTACTCTACTGTGAGGCTAAACTTACCATCTCTCTCTTAATGTAGATATATCGTTTGTTAATAAAATAATAATAATAATAATAACCCCTGTCATAAAAAAAATTAAAAACAATATTTGAGAAAAATAAAATTTATATTTCTCATACACATAAAGTGTGTGGCCTTTCCTAGTGTCAATTAATATAAATAATCGCCCTACTATTAAATTGTTTTGCATGTATTGTTTTATTATTACTATTTTAAATAATTTACCTATATTTATTCACGATGTAGGTGACACACTCTGATTTGGAATGTTCAATTTGACTCCAAATCGAGTTGTGATGGCCGACACCCGGAATGTGACAAAGTCATAAAGTGTAGTGATGTGAAAAATGTGAATAAATTTAAACCTAAAAGTGCCTAAATATAAGATTGCGCTAGTGAGCGGGAATGAACTCATTCACACGTGATGTCAGAGCGTAAGTAAAATACAGTAAAATAAGATGAGAATTATACCATCGAAGGTAACCACTTACACCAAGATTTGCCAACAATTCTCGTCGACACAAAAGCTCAGCTACTAAGCCTGGAGGGGAGAAAAACAAGAGTGAGTGGACCTAAAATTAAAGTTTTGTAAAATCCTTTTTGAAAACATAATAACCTCTCGTCGTAAAACAAGTATGGTTTCCAAAATATACATACTACGTATAGTAAGAAAATACTTATTGTAGCATGCAATATCTAAAGAATTCAATACAGCACAATATTTTGTGAGTAAACACATGACATCCGTAATCACATAATCTCGCATAAGCAAACATATCATATTGAGTGCTCATCCATGCATGCTGACACACGAGTTCATGCAAAGATATTCTGACATGAACATGACTGGGTGTAACAATGATATACGCTCTAGTACTGCAATCAAGTGAAGACTGGCGTTATGCGTAGCACATACGAGTCCTAATTGCCCATAGCAATCTAAGACATGACTAGCACCTACAGTGGATCCAAAGTGAGCGTAAGGTGCGATGTGCACATACACGTGAAAGACTGGTCCTAGCCTGAGCGATATAGTCATGCCATAGTGATTCAATAATTCTAGTCAACATAATAGTATTCATAGCCGTAAATATAAATTATGGCATCAATGACAATACACATATATGTGCATCTCGTAGGACGTAGCATAACTTTATAATTTCTATCAATGTTCTAAATCTTATAACATCATACTAATCTAGGCGTATTGTAGAAAACTGTTTATGAAATATATAAGTGGAAACTAACAATTATGTATATATATATATATGCTATATAAAAGAAAAGACCCACTCACAGTTACTTGCGATGTCACATATGTTCGAGTTAGGAAGTCGAAATCTCCGATACTAATCGCACATAAGCATAATATTGCAACCCATTAGTAAAACTCAATTAAAACGTTTGAATTTGGAGAAACGGATGGCAAATTTGGAATCAGGGTGTCGAAATACACTAAGGAGAGTCCTCGGCAAATTTTGTAAAAAGTCAACGATTAACCTTAAAAAAATCAACCGATCCGGCAGTTAACTACGTTAAAACTTTATAATTTCACTAAATGGATGTCAAAAACGGACTCTAGGCGTGGAAATTTGGCTAGGAAAGTTTTCATGAAAATTTCATAAAAGTCAACACTATTCTAAAGAATATTTCAAGGGAATATTCCCTCCAATTTCATAAATGAATTTGGGCTGGATTTGGGCTTGGGCCGGATTCGGGTTGGATCTCTTTTTTTTGGGTTGGGTCGACCCGATCGCCAAAAAATCCACCAGAAATTGGGTTTTTGGCCAAAAATCTGGGCAATTTTCAAAGTTTCGTAACTTATTAGTTTCTTAAACCCATAATATATCAAAACGAAGTTAGGAAAGTGTAGAATAAGATTATACCTATTTGGAAGTTAAACGGTAGCGGGAGATGGCTTGAATCTCACCTGAAAGGCGACTGGTTTGTCAAAAACTAGGTAATTGGCAAAAAAACTGGACAAACTTTAAACGTTCATAACTTTGTCAATACTTAACGAAGTTGAGTAATTTAAAAATGAAACTTGTACCTAGGGACGAGAAGAATAGATTAGAACCCTCTTTGATGGCTAACTCGCAGTGATTTGGTCGAAAAATATCTCGAAAGCCTAGGAGGTCGTCAGAAACTATGTAAACTTTAAACGTTCATAACTTTTTCAATACTCAACGAAATCAAGTAATTCAAAAATAAAAATCATACTTATCGATGAGAAGAAGAGAATGGTAGCTTTTTTGATGGCTAGATAAGCGTTGTTTTATCACATCCAAGATCGGCTCCACCGTAGCACGATATTGTCCACTAGGCCCGGCTCGCACGATTTTGTTTCTAAGGACTCGGCACAAGAACTTCCTAGTTGGTCACCCATCCTGGGATTGCTCTCGCTCGAACTCACTTAACTTCGGAGTTCCGATGAACTCCAAAGCCAGTGAGCTCCCAAAATGTCTCGTGCTATATGGAGGTGGGCATGTACATATAAAGCACATCACCCCCTATCTGCTGGTCGATGTGGGATGTTACAATCCACCCTCCTCAAGGGCCCAACATCCTCGTCGGCATACTCGCATCGAAGGGCAGAGTGGCTCTGATACCATTCTGTCACATCCCGGCCTGGGCTCGACTCCTCCATAGCATGATATTGTCCACTTTGGGCCCCTACCACACCCTCACGGTTTTGTTTTTGAGAACCCACACGATAACTTCTTAGTGGGTCATGTAATACCCTAAAAAATTAAATATATGAATTATATATTCATAATTATGAATATGTGGGAAAAGTTGAAAATAAATCGATTTATGATTATGAAGAATTTAATCGAGAACTTTTAAAGTTTTGTTTTAAAAAATTATGATAATCTACGTATTTGTATTATTGAGCTTTTATATGATTTTTCAAGAATTTATAATAATTTATGTGAGTTTAGTTTTAAATTAAACTAGTTACGAGGTTTAAAGTTTGGAAATTAACTATTTAAGATATGTAGACATTTCGAGGTCACAATTTATATTTTTGAATAAAGCTTGATCTCACGAACGCGTAGGCGCAAACCATTCCTGAAACGGAGTTATAACAAAATAGTTATCAGCGTTTAAAGTCGGGAACATTTTTGTAAATTTAACCCCCTTTAAAAGGTTCCAGATTTTCTGAAACACTGAGATTCTGCCACGTGTGTGGCTGAGATGAGAAGAAAGGAAAAGGAAGGAAGGAAATGGACGGCTCTAATGGAAAAGAAAGGACAGAAAATGAGGGACACAGACGAATCAAGGGGGAAATGAGGGGAATGACAGAAGAGAGGGGGAGGGAACCCGGGTCCTCCTCGACCCATTCCTCTATTATCGACCCGACCCGGTTTTCTCCACCTCCTCCGGTGGTTTTTCGTCGATTTTTCCGATGAACTATGTTACCAAAACACCTTAAAAAGGTTCCATAACCTCCCCTTGACCTATTATATCATAAATTAGATAAAAATTGGCCCTGAAACTATGCAAAACTGCACTGGTGGGTGCGTGAGTTCATACGTGGCAATCCACCAAATCTGAAACAAAATCTTTCAATTACCACCACCAACATGTTCCTTTAGAACCCAGGAACAAACCCCAAACAAGGTTTTGGGCGTCAGAGCTGCTATGGAGTCGAATCGAAGACACCCAAATTCTAGGGGTTTCGGCGGGTTCGAGGCAAATTGGAGCCTTTCCAGACCAAATTGGGCTTGGCCACATGTATACAGTTTGCTATAATCTTTGAGATCTTCATTTCTGTAGTTTTTGAGAATTTTTAGAAATAGTTGAATTTTCTGCAAATCGGGGCGACCGGCTGCCACCGGCAGTGGCACGTGGCCAGGGAGCTGACGCCGTATTTTTAAGCTAATTTTGATGTTCTAAATTAAAGTTAAATAAGCATTTAATGTGATACACTTGTTTGAAGCTAGTTAGTGATTGTTAATTATGTGTAGAAATATCAAAGTTTAATTGAATTTGAATATGAAAACTACAAATGGCTTAATCCCTGTTTAGGGTACGTAGGCATTCTAACAAGACGTTAGATGTAGCCATAAAATAAGTGAGACCAAATAATCGAGAACTAGTGTTTAGATGGAATTTGATCTAAGAGAAGGAAATGGTTCTAAATTGGAAAGTAAATTGTATATCTTGGTAAATGAATAATGGTTATAGATTCTACGTGGGATGAAGGGAATTATTTGAAGAATGATAACTAATATTAGTGAATTCAATTCTTAAATTAAAGTTATGTTTGACATTTAAGAAAATATGGATAGCTTGTAATAGTAAGTAATATTGACTTAGAGGGATGTGATTAAAGGAAATAAATTAACTACGTTTTTTAAGTTGGGCCTACCATAGTTAATTCCTGAAATATATTTATATTTCGGGGCAGGGCGTGACAGGTCACCCATCATAGGATTGCTCTCGCGCGAACTTGCTTAACTTTAGAGTTCCAACGAATTCCAAAGCCAATAAGTTCCCAAAAGGCCTCGTGCTATATGGAGGTGGGCATGTACATATAAGGCACATCACCCCCTCTCCATTGGTCGATGTGGGATGTTACAAGTTTGGCCGAAAAATGGCTTGAAATATCGTGGCCCAAATTCTAGAAAACTGGAATGAACTTCATTTCGTCTTTTTAGTCACCAAACCCTACCAAAACAAGTTTGAAACCCTAAGATCCTTCACAAACCACGGAAATGAATAAGGGAGAAAGTTTCTGAGACTTACCAAGGCCATGAGTGGCGGAGTTTGCTAGAAAATATTCACGGGTGGTGGCTCCTAAACTCAAGAAAGTAGAGTGAGATGGTGATCTGATTTTTTATGCTCGTCGGAGTGGCCACTATCGTAAGTGGTTGGTGGTGGTGTGTCGGTCTCTACACTTGTAGATAGAGAAAAATGAGAAGGAGCTGAGAGAGAAAAAGATTGTGAAGATAGAAAAAGTGAGGTGAGAGAGGGTTAAGTGAGAGAGAGAGAGAGAGAGAAAGAGAGAGAAAGAGAGAGAGAGAGAGAGAGAGAGAGTTTGAAAAGAAAAAAATGTTCGGGAAAATGGGAAGGAAATGACACTGGGGAATTGGGAGAGAATGGGTTGCGGGCCCACTGTCTCACAAAACTAATTTTGTCAAAGAACAAAACAGAAGAATATCATCGCGATGTGAAATTACCAAAATGCCCTTCATGTTCGTAGTTCTGTAAAATTTTAACCGTAACTCCAAATTTACTTTCGCTTACTCCTACGCGTTCGTACTGTCGTGTACTTCAAGAATCCGATAGCTCGACACGTCACAAAAAGATGGTCAACGAAAGTCAACAATCTCACCTCTAAGGCATTTCCATCAAATCACTTTTTAAAATTTATAAAATTGTAAAATTAGGGACGGGTTATCACATAGGTATACTAATTTGAATTAATTGATATTTTTTATTTGTAGAAAATTTATTTTGTATACATATATTTGTAATGATCCGTTCCAAATTATTATATAATTTTCTCCGACAATAATGCCCTCGTGGTTTACTGACGTAGATTTACATATTCAAATTTAAATTATTTTTCTCGCTAACGTAATTAAATCGTAGCGCGTCAACGCGAGTTAGGGTTGAATTGGATTTCTAACGAAAAAGTTACAAATGAATAGGTGTAAATGGATAAATTGTGGATATATATACCTTACCCACCAATCACTTAAATTCCTACTATCTTTGGCCCAATCAAAATTTGGGTTGGTTTTATTTCTATTTGGGCCACATAACATTTTTCCCTTCTTCTCTCTCACGACGGCCCAATTAGGGCTTCTTGTTATTTCTTTTTGGCCAATCCGTGACCACACACACACACACACACGCATACACTCATACCCTTACCCTCTCCTTCTTTCTCGACATTTCCTCATCCGTACATCGTACGATCACCACACTAGCCCTGTCAAAACCTCACAAATCAAGCATATGAGTGACATCTTTGTGTTTCTCGTGAACTCACAAGCTTGGTGGTGCAAGTTGTTTGAAGAATAGACATCAAGAACTCGAGAAACCTGAGCTCCAACGAGGGGTTCAACTTCCTCCGACGTGATCGTGAAGGATTTACTTGGTTTTGAGACTCAAAAAAGTACCCACACAACTCCCCTAACACTTTAGACTAGTTTTAGAAAAGTTTGGACTTTGGAATAAGCTCGATCGTGGGATTACAGGTTGGCATGTTTTTCCAAGCCTTATTTTGACCATTTTCCATTGATTTTAGGACCTCTAATAGGTATGGTTGTGTTCTATTCTTCAAGAGCTTCAAATCTATTTAAATTCATGATTTTTGGTTGAGAAATGAAGAAGTTATAAACTTTAGAAAATTTTCTAGTTTCTGGAGAGTTCAAACGGTGGCGCCGGCATCGACGAAAGGCGGAGTCTGGCGAGGTCCACGGAAGAATGAGGATAATATTTCGTCAAAGTTGACAGAATATTCCTAACGGCGTCAGGTAACTCCGTTAGTTTTTAAACGAAATATTCTACTATTTAACTGAATATTCCTTAACGCTGTTAATGATTCTGTCAGCATGCCAGGCACGTGCCTGCGTGTGGCCAGAGCATAAGAGCGCGTGTGAAGTCGGAAAAAATTTCTAAAAATATAAAGGTGCTCATGGCGTTGAGTAAGTTACGTTGGTATATTCAAATACCCTAATTGAGCAACGTATAATAAGTTAATCCTAGATTTTGTTTATGTGCTTAGTAATTAATGTTAAATTAGTTGTTTCCCATATAGGTGAAACGTACCATGAGGACGAGCTTGGCCATGTGAGACTTGGGGGCTACGACTCTGTTACTTACCAATGAGTGGGCTTTTTTCTATATATACGTATATATGCTTTATGATTCCCATAAACTGTTTTTAAATTAATTTAAGTTTTAAATGCCATGTCATGGATGCATTACATTTTATTATTTGCACTAATATAGTTATGCATAAGATTGAATGATGATACGGAGACCCAGGTAAGCTTCAGGTGAGTACACTATAATGGTATTGGTTGCATTGTGTATGGTTATGCGTAGATGCATTTAGAGCTTATTATCCTGCACCCCGGTGTTAGTGCTCCCACCCAAGGCTAGGGCACAGCTTCACGTGATCGTTCACCTTTCGCACCACACGCTCAACTTAGATCCAAGTTTGGTGTCAGCTTGTCGTACAGACCACCATAGGTGGTTCCGACTCGTAGGTGACCCGCGATTCATCGCACAGCCTTCACGTGATTGTAGCACTTGAACGTACCTATTTACACCCAGCATGTTGTACAGACTACAATAAGTGGTTCTGACTCGTGTACATGAATATATTGATGAGTTATAGGTTCAGCCGTACAGGTCACGTTAGATGACTCCGGCTGGCATATTATTTTACATTGATTTATTTCACATGGCTTACATAATTATGGCTGAGATACCTTGACATGGCATACCTTGGTTTTCACTGCGTTTGAGCATGATTTTATATACGTATGTATTAATATTTTCTGGGAAATTATACGAGTTTTACAGTGAGGGGTTAGTACGTTCAGAAAGATAATTGTGTTTTCAAAAGATTTGTTTTTGCCCACTCACGTTTTCTATTTTGTGCCCATCTAGGTCCTAACTAATTGTTCGTATCTATGGCTCATGAAGACTCTACGTCAATTCTGATTTCTTCATAAATAAATGTAGGAATCTTCTTACTGTTCTGTATAATCAATACTTAGTTTGTTAGATTGCACCTAGGTTGCCTATGCTTTGAATATTTGTATCTCTACCTTAAACACTTCCACACACTTATATGTTTATCTCTAGTGTAAATTAGTTAGTTTGGTTTTTATTTACCCATATTTTCATATTATTATCACTTCCGCTTTGCGCACATGGCTGCTTCACCCTCACGTGATGCCCAGCATGCCTCGATTCCGATTGAGGTGTGTCATATTGATCCTCTAAGAGAAGGGATACCTATTTATTTTTTTTCACAAAATAGAGATAAAAATTGTGGGACTCACTCTACTTTGAACTTCAACGATCAGAATCGTCTTTTTTGTAAGTTAAGATTCATAGATTATCCTTGTAAAAATTCAATTCAATTCGAAACTATATGCGTATTTAATTATCACAATGAAAATTCAATGCTTCTTAGAGAACAAAGTGTTCGTCAATTTTTTTTAACTCATGTAGATGTCTCAAATATTTCCGATTTGGCTAATATTTTATAAAGATGATCTATCAAGTGCAATTTGAAAAATATATGTTTTAAATCGTTAAAGTTCAATGTGGTGTGAGCCCCACAACTAATCCCTATTATTTTATAAAAATGGATATCCATTCTCTTAAAGGCTTCCTTACATATATATTGACATTTTTTATTGTTATTATATCCATGTGTGTGTAAATACATTTACTTATTCTTAATTTAATTTTTTAATCAAATAATATTTTTATATTTTGTAGGTAAATTTTTTTGCATGAAATTTTTTTTTTACAAAAAAAAAAAAAGAATCTCATTTTTTTGGGCTAAAAGCATTTAACCCCTTTTCTATTCGTATAGTTTAAAACTTTTTTGTCATTAAAATTGTAGACAACAAACAAGTAGTTTGGGGTATTATAGATATCTGAAAAATTCGAAATGTGTGAAGCAGGGTCGGTCCAGAGATTTTTTTAGGCCCAGGGCAACCCTGAAAAAAGTACCCTAACTTCGTATAAGATTTTTTATTTTTTATTTTCACACGTAAGATGTAACATCCTGCATCGCCCAGGGGAGATGATCTTGTAAGCCTTATATGAATATTCCCATCTTTACCTAGCACGAGACATTTTGGGAGCTCACGGAACTCCGAAGTTAAACAAGTAGCGAGCGAGAGCACTCTCATGATGGGTGACCCACTGGGAAGTTCTCGTGTGAGTTCCTAGAAACAAAACCATGAGGCCGTGGTCGGGCCCAAAACGGACAATATCGTGCTACGGCGAAGGTCAGGCCTAGGATGTGGTGGACCCTAGGCTGGGATGTGACAATTTGGTATCAGAGCCAATCCCTGGCTGGAAGTGTGCCGACGAGGACATCGGGTCCTTAAGGGGGGTGGATTGTAACATCTCACATCGCCTAGGGGAGAGGATCTTGTAAGCCTTATATGTATATTCCCATCTCTACCTAGCGCGAGGCTTTTTGGGACCCCAGGGCGGGATGTGACACGTAGTCACGTGTTTTGTGGCTTTCACTGTCCAGTGAAGATAATTTTATGGATAACTGTAACATCCCGCATTGACCAACAGAGAGGGGGTGATGTGCCTTATATGTACATGTCCACCTCTATTTAGCACGAGGTTTTTTGGGAGCTCATTGGCTTCATAGTTTGTCGGAACTTCGAAGTTAAGCGAGTAGTAAGCGAGTTCCTAGATGGGTGACCCACTGGAAGTTCTCGTGTGAGTTCCTAGAAACAAAACTATGAGAGCGTGGCCGGGGCTCAAAGTAGACAATATTGTGTTACGGCAGAGCCGAGTCTGGGATACGACAATAACACTCGAAAGTAAAGGCAGAGCTAGAGTTGGCTGGGCCCATTCGACTTATAGCATTTCGTAAAGGCCTTGGTCCCACTAGCCATAGCCCACCATAAACCCTCGAAAATGGGCCTTAAAGGCCTAACCATCCAATCATGTGGCCAAAAGGTGGCCCCTTTCCAAAAGAACGTATTAAAGCATCTTCTAAAAAGATGTCAAAACTGCCACACATATAACAGTGAAAATATAGCAGCAAACTCTCTCCAGCAAAGCCTTTAATTTATTATGTGGCACTGAGTCAATTAAATGCAACGTTTTTTGCTGTCAAATTCATTTAATGAATTTTTAATAGATGTGATGCAATATATCATAAATTTTGATGTGCGTTCCAAGTATCTGATTAGTTGTCTTGATAATTAGACCCCATAAAAAGGAGAAAAATTACAACTATCATTCGGGTGTAGCAAAAAATTATACAAAATGTCAAATTACCATATAATCCATTAAATATCATTTTAATGTATAAAATTTGATGTATCTTTTGAAGATACTCTTAGCGTTGAACCTAAAAACAATGAGAACGCATAATTCATCTCACTTGTCTCTTGATCTGCACTTAAAAATGATTTTTGCAACAGCTAATCATACTGATCCCAAGTCAACCCAAATTTGAACAAATTGATCTCAAGTCAACAACACACACTCGCGGTAAGCACATCTATTGGCCAAATGCCTCGAAGCTCCACCGTCCACGATACTCTCCCGCGCACCTTATCTTCCCCACCTTCCCTCCACGGACACCCCGGCCCGCCCGTTCACTCATCGCTTTCAAAATCCTCGGAATTATCCAAAACATCCCCATCCAATCGCTACACCCGCCAAAGGCACAAGGGTACCGTCGTAATTTCACAAGGGAGCTTCATATTTCCCACCGGACAAAACCAATCACGACGACCACCTGTTCACAAACGCGCACGTTAGCTGTCCCCCTCTCTACCTCCACCAACAATTATGCCTCCCCAACCCAAAAACCCAAAAACCAAACCCCACGCAATTACCTTAATTGCGCCATTAATTATTTAAATCACGCAAATTTAAAATTTTGATCCCTTTTTTTTACCTCTTAATTAAAATAAATTAAAGATTTAACCTACCCCGCATGAAAAATGTAATTACTGAGCAGCAGGAGGAGAAGTGTTTTAATGGATCCGTCAGCGCTGAGCTCTTCATAACACACTCTCTCTCTCTAGAACCAGAAGCTCCGAGTCTTTAAGTCATTTCCGAAACGGTTCGTTTTGGCGTCGGATCGGGTCCTGCATTTGTATAAATCGGAGCCGTTTGATCGGCGCTGGAAGGGATTCAGATTTCAACGATCGGATTCGCGTTTTGTCTGATTGGATGGTCTGATTGGCGTTGAAGATGAACCCTCTGTGCTGCATTGCTCCGGTTTCGGTCGATGGGGACCGGGGCACCCCGGTGGCGGCGAAGCAGTTGGGTGAGTGCCAGATAGGCCCGGAGGCTCCGATCCGGAACGTTAGCTACGGTTCGAGGCCGAGCTACTCGGCTCAGGTCTCGTCGGCCGGTACTGAATCGGACCGGGCTTCCGTCGCGGCGGGGCATGAGGTTGAAGATACGATCAGTGAAGCAAGGGATTCGAAGGTGTTTGGCGGAGGCGTGAGCGGCAGCGTGGCTGGGATTCTGTACAAATGGGTGAACTACGGGAAGGGGTGGCGGTCGCGGTGGTTTGTGCTCGAAGACGGCGTGCTTTCGTACTATAAGGTTCATGGACCGGACAAGATTTTGATGAGCCAGGTGAGAGAGAAGGGGTTGAGGGTGATCGGAGAGGACTCGCTGAGGTATATGAAGAAGGCGAATTGGGGAAGTAATCGGCTTGGCGGCGTGGCGGCCGCGAGGCCGTGGAAGCCTTTCGGAGAAGTGCATTTGAAGGTATGAGCTTTTGCTTATCACAGAATGTGAAGCCATCGTTTATGTTATAGAGGTAATGCTATTTTTGGTGGTGATGCTATATTTAGCAAATAAAGAAGTCTGTATCCATTGCGTCTATTAGTTGGGATTTTCTGCGTCGCTTTGTTGGGTCTGTGTGCACTCGTTTGCTGCAATGTACGTGGTGGGTTTCGAAAGCTACAGAAAATGTTTAATATTCTTACACTTTTCATGGAATTTTTAGAAAATATTGATTGATACCCACCAAAAGTTTTCCTCAATCTTGATGGACCCAACAAAAACTTGAATCCGTTGAGAGGAATGCTTGTGTTTTGTCTGATGATGCATAACATGTATGCTCGATTGCGCATATCTGTGCTTTTGAGTTGATGGTTTTTGGTTACTGAATTTGAAGTGGTCTGGTTTACAGGTCTCTTCAATTCGTGCCAGCAAATCAGACGATAAACGGCTTTCCATATTCACAGGAACTAAAACTCTTCACTTGCGGTGTGTGTCGAGAGAGGACCGAGCTACATGGGTTGAGGCACTGCTTGGTGCTAAAGATCTGTTTCCTCGAGTCTTTACAAGCAATGATTTAGTACTTTTGAAAGATATAGTTGTCTCGACAGAGAAACTAAGACTAAGATTAGCACAGGAGGGCATTGGTGAGCCGGTGATCAAAGACTGCGAGTCAATAATGCTCTTAGAAGTGTCAGAGCTTCAGAATCAGTTGAAGGCTCTTCAGAGTAAACACGTGATGCTGTTGGAGTCATTGAGACAATTGGAGGTATTTCTACCATCCTGTACTGCTTTATACCAGATTTCCTTACATATAATTACTAAGTTTCTGCTTAATACATTTGCTACAATATGGGGTGTGGTGTAAATCTTGCTAGTCGGAAAGTAATATCCTATCTAAATTTCCTTTTGCAGACGGAGAAAATAGAGCTGGAAACTACAGTAGTGGATGAAACAAAGGAGCGTGAGTCATATGGACAGGGGGATAGGAGATTTAGTGGTCAGTCATCTTTGGCATTTCCATAATCTTAGTATTTTGGTGAAGTCAATGTTTTAAAATATGAGATGTATAATGATGATTTAATATTTCTTTTAGTTTTGACCCTTAGTTTCTGATTATATTATCAATGACAATTTAATTTTGACCCTTAGTTTTGATTGTTTTATGGTTTTGCTCATGACACAGATTTCTATTCCGTCTTATCTGAGGGCAGTGCAAGTGATTCTGATGCAGATAATGGAAGCCAAATTGAAACAGATGAAGATGAAGGAACATATTTTGATACACATGACATTTTGTCTTCAGAAGCTCTAGGAAGTGCTTCCTATCGAAGTAGAGAAGGCTTGGGGAATGGTGTGTATACCATAGAGATTCTTTCTTTTCTGATTAATCAAAGAAACATAATTTGATGAGAGTTATTTTGTATTCAGATACTCTAAGAAGTGCCTCCAACCAGAGCACGGAAGGTTTGGGAAATGGTTCTATATTTGAAAGAGATTCTTTCTTTTCCAATCGATTGCATGGAGTTGAGGAGATCACGACAATTAAATATCCATATGTGAAAAGGAGGGATAATTTGCCAGAACCCAAGGAGAAAGAGAAGCCTATTAGCTTGTGGTCGATTATCAAGGATAATATTGGGAAGGACTTGTCTGGAGTTTGTCTTCCTGTTTATTTTAATGAACCACTCTCATCGTTGCAAAAGTGCTTTGAAGATCTGGAATATTCAAACTTGGTTGATCGAGCATTGGAATGGGGTAAGCAGGTAAGGTCCTCAGCTGTCCCCTTCTATGCATCACTAATTGTCTGCACTTTGGAACATGAATTAATTTGGACTTCCTGTGGTGCAGGGAAATGATTTAATGAGAATTCTAAATGTTGCAGCATTTGCTGTATCTGGCTATGCATCAACAGAAGGTCGGCATTGCAAACCCTTTAATCCTCTCCTTGGGGAGACCTATGAGGCTGACTATCCAGACAAAGGACTTCGTTTTTTCTCTGAAAAGGTAATGCACGTTGGCATGTCTAGTAGCACCCTTTTAAATGTATTTCTGTCCATTATGAAAAACAGTAAAAGATAAAAGTAGCCTCTTTGTTGCTTCGTGTTGTTTGGACTCATTGAGTTTGAAGCATCACAGATAATTGTCAAATGTTTATGAACCATTGATTGATGTCTAACAAGGACGAGCTTGCACTCAGGTGAGTCACCACCCAATGGTTGTTGCTTGTCACTGTGAAGGAAGAGGTTGGAAATTCTGGGCGGACTCCAATCTCAAAGGCAAGTTTTGGGGGCGTTCTATTCAGCTTGATCCTGTGGGCACCCTTGCCTTGCAGTTTGAGGATGGGGAGACGTTTCAGTGGAGCAAGGTCACTACCTCTATATACAATATCATACTAGGAAAAATTTATTGTGACCACTATGGCACCATGCGCATCAGGGGCAGCGGCAATTATTCCTGCAAGCTAAAGTTCAAGGAGCAGTCTATTATAGACCGAAATCCACATCAGGTTAGTTAAAGTCTAAATTCTCCCCAGAACAATATTTTACACGGGTGGCCCGATTTTCATGTTTATGTTACACTCAGGTTTAGCCATTGGAATTTCAGGTTCATGGATTTGTTCAAGACAATAGAACTGGAGAGAAAGTAGCAATGTTGGTGGGTAAGTGGGACGAGGCAATGTACTACGTGCTGGGAGATCCAACTACAAAACCAAAGGGTTATGATCCTATGACAGAAGCTGTGCGTCTCTGGGAAAGAGATGACTACGTTACCAAGACAAGATACAATCTCTCTCCTTTTGCAATATCCCTTAATGAACTGACACCTGGCCTATTGGAGAGGTTACCGCCTACGGACTCAAGGCTAAGGCCAGATCAAAGACATTTGGAGAATGGCGATTATGAATTGGCAAATGCGGAGAAACTAAGACTTGAACAGCTACAAAGACAGGTACCCCCTCTACATCCTCGTTCTCCTTTGATAATCCTCGTTTCATGCGTTCTTGTATCTAATTCCGAGCCTAATGCCTGTTTGAATTTAATTGACTTCAATCTCATATCTGGCCTATAATCTTGAGAGTTTGAGATTCAGGACTCAGCTCTAAACTGAATGTGGCTAATGCCATTTCCCCGGTGTTTTCCGGGAATTGATGGGCTCCTGTGTGCGGTGTACTTTGTTCGTAAACTATTCTTCAATTCTTAAATTGTGTTTAGCAACTGTTGATAATTTTGTGCAGGCAAGGAAGTTGCAAGAGAGAGGGTGGCAGCCAAGATGGTTTCGGAAAGACGAGGATGGTTGTTATAGTTATGTGGGAGGGTATTGGGAAACTAGGGAGGAGAAGAACTGGGACGGAATTCCCGATATTTTTTGCCAGAGTAGTGATTTGCCTTTGTTGTTTTAGATTACGCCCGTCTTTCGTTTCTTCCCCTTGCCCCGATTCCGAGTTTAGTGTAGGCTGCGTTTTCACGTTGTGAATTTGGCAACGATCATCATTTGTCGAAAGAAGACTGAAACGCAAGAATGGTGGAATTTAACTTTGGTTTGGAATGTTCATAAATCCGGTGGACTCCAATGTAAATAAATGTTGTCGAGTCTCATCAGAAACAGGCATTAACTATGACATCGGATGTTATGTGGTTCAGAGCGTTTATCCTTACACATAAGGATGTGTGTTTAAAACCGCTGCGAAGTGCCAAAATCTTTATGGTCAAACAGAAAGAAAAATTGATAACGCTCCTCATTTCCATGCCTTCTTCCCTCGGAATTGTTTGCCAGATCGCTGCTGCTGCTTCCTTTTATCCACGCGAGATTTAGCAACCTTTGCCCTCTTTGCAGCCATAGGCATTTGCTTTTTGTGTTCCTTCTGCTTGTTGCTCATACCTCCCGTCTGTGGTCATTCAACGAATACAAGTGTCAAAGCAAAGATCAAGCTCGGTCAGAACCCTATTGGAGCTCAATTTATTCACTTCTCCTTTGAAAAGTGAACTGAGTGCTAAAACCATTAATTTATTCACTTCTCCAAGGACATACCTTCTTCTGTTTTATGGCGGCTCGAGCCTGGTACTTCCCTCTCTCCTCCCGCCCTGCTCTCACTAATGCCAGTCTCTCCTCCTTGTTCATCCTTTTCTTTACGTGGACCTACATGGTGCATGCCCAAATTGAGTAATAAAGAAGGCACAATACGTTTTAAAAGCTTTTTTATGTCTCTTTTCCCCTTGGATTTATATGACACCAAGGACAGTAGAACAGCTAAAGGGATCTTGAAGCAACAGCTATGGGAGTTAACAACATTCCAACGTTTCTAAAAAAAAAATTCTCCCAGGAATGTCTCAAAAGCAGCATACTGAGTCATAACGAGTAAAATAATTTAAACTTACTTCAAGCTTTGCAGGATCTACTCGCTTACTGCTCAGTTCAGATGAGCTGGGAATCTTGAATGCGGGTGACTTGGCGTCTGCGCCCTTCTTCAATAATCCCTGCCGAGTCAGAGCAATTTGGGCTTCCTTCTTTGCCTAACAAAAAGAAGCATCAAACAATGACCAAGTTTTTATGACGTCTACAAAGACGGCTTAAAAACATTAAAATTGTTGTTCATGGCCAAGGTTACGGGTTTACAGCATGCTTCACCTTTGGCATCAACTTAAGTTTGGGAACAACGAAAAACAAACCTTTAACTCCTTAATCCTCTGGAAGTCCTCATTAGAAAGAAAACCATCAGCTGAGTCCAGTGAAGCAGGCTCCATGTTCTCTTTGGCCAATCTCTTCAAAGCCCGAAGACTAGATTCAGCATGATTAAGTTGTTTATCAAAATCGGCAAACTTCCTCTTTTTTGCTTTGTTGTCTTTTATTCCATTTCCACTACCTTTAGCATCATCGCTGTCGGATTCTTCCTCCTCATTCTCTTCTTCTTCCTCATCTTCATCGTCATCCTCATCTGCACTCCCATTGACATCACTGTCATTATCATCTACAATATCATCACTATCTTCATCTTCAGCTACCACGGCATCCTCTTCTATTCCATCATCTTCGCTTCCACTGTCACTGTTGTCCATCTGGTCATCATCATCATCACTGGAAGCAACCATCTCATCGCGATCAAGATCATCATCATCATCATCATCAGTGCCGCTGAATGAATGTTCATCAGCATCATCACTGTCCTCATTGCCGTCATCTTCTTCTAGCAGTTCAACACCAGGAACATTGCTGAGTACACTGACTTCTCCATAAGCTTTTGGTTTTGCCTTGGGGTTAGTGGGGCGTCCACGGTCCTTCTTAATCAAAAGCGAGGGGCAAATCTGTATGTACACTAAATAGTCAGTTTTCAGCAACAATCATGGTTCATGGAAATGCATGCACTAGCAATTGCAAGTCCATGCATGAGAGAGAGAGAGACAGAGAGACCTCTCTGAATAAACTGATAAGTGAGCGCGCTGCTATTGAAACTGCTTTCTCATGTGATTTCTTATATAATGCAAGATCTTGCAGCAACTCTTCGGTCATCAACTGCATCCACGGAACAAAAATTAATTATGGAAGCCTAGCAAAACAATCTTGCATTATATCAGAATACAAATGGCAAGAATATATATATATATATATATATATATATATATATAAACCACGATTAATTAACTTCAATGCATTTAAAGTTGAGTACTGGACGACTTGAAATGTAAGGCCCAAAACCAAATGATATAATTAGGCTATTACCAATGGAATCCGTAAACATAACTCCCTTGTTACATTCAGTCCAACAGCTATGGCCTGGAGAAAGCAAGTGATCAGAGACACAAGCCAATTATAAAGAATATACTAAAACATATCATCTATGAAGTAACACCTCTGGACGTGAGCGGTCATGTACAAATTGATTCACTAGTTGTTTGAACAGTGGTTGAACCGCATCAGGAGGAACCTGCTCATTATTAAGTAAATCAAATTTAACTTGAAAGGTTCATTCATCATATGTAATTTGAACAATTGTTACTAGGACTTTAAGAACGTAAAAAGCTAGGGGAGGACAGGGAAAGAAAAGCCAACTGACCATATCATGGCAAGCCTGAACTGCTGCAGCAAGTAAACTTGTGACATCACGTTGGTGAGGCTGTGATACCAAGACAGTCACAACTCAACTCTCAAGAGAATATACATTGAGTGGATAGGTCAGATTATGTACCTGAATATATTTCTGAAGGAAAGGATAAAAGTTCAACAAAATCAAGCGGTGAAGCCCAATCGTGCGAGCAATTACTTTCAACATCATCATCTTGACCTTCAGTTAACAAAGGGTGATATATAATCAAAACAAATGGCAATAGCAACTTCCACCATTAGTTCATAAACAATGGAAACCTATGGGATATAAACAAAGCATGACAAGAATTTGGTGTTTTGCTCTATGCCATGTTATGATGTAGTTGAACCTGTGCACTCAGCCGAATTAAAAGATCAAACACAGCTAACTTAGGAATATTCATTCACTATGATAGTATTCCAATTTTGCACGGGCAATACACAAGTTTATCCATAAGACAAGCATATGTGTACTTTGTACTTTGTTAATTCTACAATTGCGACCACTTACCTCAAATCGTTCATTGCAGGTTTGAAGGCGGGAGAATAGTTTCTCAGCAAATCCCTGCAGGAAGAATGATCTGTCAAATCTCCTTGATCAATAGAAACAATAAAAATACTAACTAGATGATAAGATCATACAAACCTGTGGATCTTGCAAATGGTTAAGTGGCGTATGATAATTTGAATTAGTTTTTTCTGATGATAGGCGCTGCTGTTTTTTCATACTACGCATGGCACGCTGCAGTTTTGCTTTCTTTTTCTTTTTGCTAGCAATTGTACCTTGATGGTGTGCCTAAAAGGCAATGAAGAAATAAGAAATATTGTTGATTGTGCTGACAAAAATTCTCATAAAAAATCATAAACTATAAATACAAATGCAATCAAATGCATCAAACAGTGCAATTCAATCCAAGTTACATAAAAGGATGTGATAGCCACCCAAAATTCATTATGTGTAACATATCATGATACAAAATCTGGGTTAAATAAATTGGTTTTGAAATAACTTTCAAGTAATATTTCAAGACTGACCTTATAAATAGACTCTCTATTAAGGACTACTTGAGATGTGTGAGGACCTTCATCTTCACTACTTGATGCATCACTATCATCGTCTTCAAACTTCTCATAATCAAGCAGAAATGAGAGGCAAGCAATCATTATCCTGATGCATTTGAACATAAATTGTAAGCTTTCAAACCCAACATTAGAACGTAACACAGAAACCACCAAAAAAGACAATGCAAACCTTGAAGATGGATGAAAGCACGCAATACAAATCGCATTTGCTGTTCTTTCATCAAACCACTGCTTTCTCTGGTGAAGTTCTCGTAGCGTGATAAGCGCCCTCTTTGCTTTTGTTTCATCCTCTTGCTACCGAAACAAATAAAACAAAAATAAATTCAAGCACTAAACTAACAAAAAGCCCTGAAATTTCAACAAGAAAGCGATAGCATAACAAACCCGTAGCATCTCAAAAACAACATTTTGAAGTGCCCGATTCTTCACTTCGTTCTTATGCTTCTGATTTATTCGCTTTATGCTATGAATCACATGAGAAAATGCCAGCTTTCTCAAAGGCTTATCCCCATACGTCTGCAGCTCCATGAACATGGCTATAGTGTCTCCCAAATCAACCATCTACAACACATCCAAACACGAATATCAAAATTAAGCAAGTCAATTCTACTATTCTCACACTTTCTCAGCAACCAAACACATCTCAACACTAAATTCCCAATCTTTCAAACAAAATTTACACAATCACACGTGCAGCAGACGCACCTTTCGATTCGTGAGAAGAATGAGAGCTTGGGTGACATGCAGCCGGAGCCCCGAGGGGAGTTTTCGGGCGGTGGAGCAGAGAAACTGGGAGAGCTCGACGGGGAAATGGGCCATCTGGGTCGGGTAAAAGGGGGTGACGTGAGCCAAGAACATCGCCCGGTCGCCAAGGTCCTTTGCGACGGCCGGGTCGTTGCCGACGCCGCTGACGGACGTGAACCCCATCTCTAATTGTTTTTCGAAGAGATCCACGGCGGACTTGAACTGGTTATACACCAGCTGGAGCTCCTGCAAGTACCCTTCCGGGTCGCACTTCATCTTCGACTGAAGCGCGGGCAAGCTCATCTTCTCGGAGCCCCGACCCGACGCCGAGAGTGCCTCCGGCGACATTCCAATGCTGGCGCGGCGAGGATTCATTTTGGGCCGGGGGTGTGGGGGGTTTAGTGTTAGGAGAAGACGGCAAAATTGATAAAACCTTAAACCCTAACAATTTCCGGGAATTTATAGTTTGCTGCAGTGGGACCCCCAAGCCCATTTCCCTCCTTTCGATCTTGACGGCCTGCCATCGTACGGTTAATAATAAAACGCGCCATATCTTGTGGCGTTATATCATTTCCAACTCTCCCATTTCATTTTTTCGAATCCCATCAATCATCAATTGCGAATTCGATATCAAATTAAATTGGTTATTATACAGCTTAGTCGAACTCTTCCCTTAGTATAAACTATATGGTTGTACTAAAAAAAAAAAAATTGTAGTAATGATCTCTTAACTTTAACTCAATTATAGCAATAGTCTCATAACTAAAAATTTATTACCATTGGTCATTCAACTCGTCAAAATGTGCAGCTACAGTCTTTTAACTAAAAATTCATTCCAACGTCATTTTGAAAGGCGGTCAAATCAGGTTCTCTCTCTATCTGTTACCATTGAAGCTAAGCTAAGATTTGTGTTGCAAGTAAAGTAATGGGTTGGACTGCTATGCATATTAGAGTTAGGTTCCAACGATAACCCACTGTTTTATTTAATCGATCGAGCATGCTCATTCCTGACGGTTGCATAGAGCATAGTGATGAGTGTTATATATTTTTGCCGCTGAATTGGCAGTATTTCCAATGTTATATTGGGTGGTGAAGATTTTGTGCCGAAACTGCTTGACAATTGCCTAGTCTCGGTTCAAAGACAGTGGAAGGATCCATCCATCCATCCATCAGCCTTTCTATTTCCACAGCGCTGACCTGCGCTTGCCCACCTAGTTCACCGAAGAGAAAGCTTCGTCTATCAATGAATAGCAGATTGACAGAGCTCTTGGCATTGTTTTGTTTTTCTCTCATTTCCTATCAGCGAGTTCCGACCAAATAATGACCTTCTTCTGATGTTTCCTTCTCCAACAATACTAACCCATCTTTTATGTTGAGCAAGAATGTTCGAGATGATTTGTTGCATCCGCTGATAATTGGTAACAAAGCGCGCATACAGCAGCTGTTGTTAGGTAATTTCTAGCTGCGATCGCCATAGGTTTCTTTGATAAGTCAAACCCTGCCCTGTATCTGTCAGGGTTGGCAATGTTTTACAAGGGAAAGGAGAGGCGTGCCAACACATTGCACAACAAACTGGTATTCTAGTGGATCCAGATTCCAGTGTTTACGGTTGCTGCGTTGGAGATGGCAACGGTACGTCGTGAACAGGAACAGGAGGCGCAACGGTGGTGGTGCTTCGCGGTGAAGGCAGTCTAAGCATGTTTGGGTTAGCACAGAGATAAAAATCTTACTTCTTTCATCTCATACCTCAACTCCCCAACTAAAGAGGTAGTAAAGTTCATTGAATTCACTGTAACAGTTATAGGCATTTGTATCTCCATTGAACTTTCTACTGACTTTTGTATGGAAGTGGAATTATAGCGAAATGTTCAACGTCCAAACTGTTGTCGTTCTACGCCTACGAGTTTCTTTCGATTAATTTGAATGGAAACCCCTAAACGTATCACAATCATAACCCATTACCACCCTCGGGCTAACCCAAGAGCTTATTACACCTATGGATTTAATGGGTATGGGTTGGACTAGAGATTTGATAAAATGTGCTTCTAAAAGTTTAAAACCTCTACCCAATTAACACCATTTTACAATCAATAATTAACACTAACTTTTATGTAGCGTATTGTTTTTACGCTACAAAAAGTCAATTTGCACTCTTCATAAAAGTATTTTTATTTCTAATTAAATAAATCTAGAAAGTTTGGAATATATATTGATTTTTAGTGCCAATAATAGCACAGTATATTTATAGATAATAAATTAGAGAGAATTGAACCTTAAACTTATCATAATCCTAATTTATTAGCCAATGTATGAGCATGGTGGGTTTGGGCCGGGCTAGAGATCGGACTCCGAGCTGAGCCCTTCCATATATTTTAGCAGCCGATAAATACAAACCTAAGTCCTGGCCCAAAAACATGAATTGGCCTTCTCAACTTTTGTAAAGCCTCTACCTAATTACCACCATCTTATCCCGATAAAGATCTTGCTAATTTTCAAGTTGCATGTGCCATGCCAACAAAAACTCTCTCTAGAAAATTTCAGTGCCCGATAATACGGCTCGAAATACCAAGTGTCATAATTAATTAGTTAAAATATTTTTTTGTAAGTATTCAACCATTTGTATTATAACAGTTGATATATTAGATCATGTTTTCGGCATACTGAAAAATCTCTCATTTCTCTAAGACTGTAATATGAGAAATAGAAAAGTAAAAGTTCTTTCCGCATTGGGGTGATTACCTGGATTAATTATATACTTAAACATTGTTAATCACAGTGATAATCTTATAAACAACTAAATTAAGAATATAATTGCACCCCTAAAAGCTACCTAGAATACCTAACCCTAATAAGAAAAGGTTCAGTAAAGGAGCCCTTGTCCCATGTACGTGTGTGTATATATATATATATGTAAATGTATATGTATGTGTGTATGTGGCAGTTGCAAAACGATTCGCCACAGTTAGAGGACACGACATGGTCCGCAATGCGCTCACAGATTCCAAGACTCCATTTGCTCTCTCTGTAATTCTATATACAGATTCTATATTCTATGCGCATTGTGTGTGTGTGTGTGTGTGTTTTGTTGTGGGCACCGGTGGCAAACAAAAGCCGTGAAGAAAACAAGAGGAGCAGGCAACATTCCTGGTACAAAGGGGAAGCAAACCTTGATGGTCGTCTGGATCCCTTGTCTCGCCCAATATTCTTTACCATTACCATTTACAAGTATCTAGCCGCTTCTATGTGTTAACGATTGATGTACGATGGTACTCACATATATCAACAACTAGGAATTGTGATAGGGTGTGGACGACTTTCAGGTGGATGCTTGTAAAATTGAAATGTATCCACGACTAAAAATTGTCTACTCGCGCATGCGACCGTTCGTGGCATTTCTTTATGACGTTTTTACACTTGGTCTTTATCCAAAAAGAACTAATGAATGGAAAATTGGTAACTAGCGGGCGAACTGTTCTCAATCAAGGTTTTAAAAGACGATAGGCGATAGTCGGATATCAGGCTGAGATTTAGCACCCGGTCGGCTAGCCAGGGCCTTTGCGGGGGGCCTAAACTAATTACACAAATTCAACTAAATTTATTATATATCATATAAGTAAGTGTCTGGCTATACTTATAAATTACATAATTTTATTGGGATACATAAGTTGTAAAATAGAATGACATATATATTATAAAGTATTAGAACATAATGAAGGAATAAGCAAATAATGTGTGTTCATCTAAGCATCCAACAAGTCTATTACAATTTATTATAAAATAAATAAATGCAAAATGAAAGTTATCTATTTTCTGTTTAAAAGAGAGTTGCAACCTAGGCAGGTGTCTGGACCGGTTTGGGTAGGCTAGATGTCTTTTTTTAATTTTCAAACGCTTAAAGATTAATAAAGGCGGTAGCCAGCAGCTTAATGCCTAAACAGGGCCTTACGGTGCTAAGCGGAAACTTTTAGAACAATGCTTTTCAACCAGTGATGCATTGTTAAATTCAAATATGAATTGCTTAAGGGGAGGGATTCCCATTTTTTTTTTCAAAAAATAGGGACACACTTCCCACCGTTAGATTTAACTTTAATGAAATTGTGTGGTTGAGATTATGTGGCCTGTGTTTTAATCTCAACCACACAACTTCATTAAGGTCAATCTAACGGTGGGGAGTGTATCTCTATTTTTTTCAAAAAAATGAAGATTCCTCCCTTTCAGCTGCTTGAATTCAAATATATCGATAGCTAGAGTCGTCAACTCACACGAGCGAGTACACAACAATTCAAGTATACATTATTCGATTAGGGCATTTTCCATAATGAACCGATGAGTAGTGGTGACTTTTCTTTATTTGGGCAGCTTTATACAATGGTGGGGAGCACATTATGTCGAAGGCATAGGAATAAGAAACAAAAAAGGGTACAAAGGCTATAGTATTTTGATCATAGAGTCACAGAGCAATAGCAGCAGCAGCATAGGGAATGTCTCCTTTGTGTGTGGTGGTGGTGTTGTTTGCCTGCTTTCGGAAAGTCCTCAAAATTGGGTCGATGGAGAAAAAAATGATGAAACATCTCTTTCACTTACTTTCTGTGAGCATCAAAAGGGGAGAGAGAGAGAGAGAGAGAGTGGTAACCCATGAATTTTGTGAAGCAAATGGGGAACACAGCAATATAACTAGTTAGCTACTGTTTATATACACACAAAACCGATACATTCTCTCAACGCCTTTTCAAAATAACCGTGTTTAGGTGAAATACATCTCGTGTTGACAAAACATAACACTCCGCCAATACTTTACTAGACTTTTTAGTCTTTTTATTTCTAGTCAAATGATACAATATTAGTGAATATATTTCTGCAACATGCCCTTAATTCATCCACAAAGATGTACCATGGGTCACAACTTAATATTAAACCAACTAGAAATATCTATTGTCATTGTGTTGAGTGAATCGAATATGATACATGCTCAAACCAAGTGTCACTCAACTAAAGCAACTTATTTGCACACATTATTTTTGGCCTCACACACACACACTTCTTTTTTCCGTCATTCGAATGAGAGGAATCATCGAAAATAATGGACACTAGTGTATAGGAAGAGAAAATAACTGACAAGTTGACACACCCTGACCCAAAATCAGGGCATGCTGGCTGTCACGTGAGGCTGACGTAGCCAAGTGCGCTGGGCGGAAGTGCAAAAGTGAAAATATGAGGAAATGAAGACCGAACTGAAAAATTACACTACAAGGATAAGTGAGTAAAAGTGATGGAAACGAAAGAATATTACACAACATCAGAGCCCTAGCAACCTAGGTGCAGTCCAGAACGAACAGGTACTAATAAAACAATACCCAAAGAAAGTCCTACATCGGTGGTGCTCTGTCAGAACTGCCATCGAAACCTCGTAGCCACCAACAGTCACTTTTAACTAAAACCTGGAGGGGTGCAAAACATAAAATGTGAGTGGGCAAAAACAAAGATATTCAAAACCATTTCAGTATCAAAAGTAATAACCACTCGCTGTAAAACCTATATACTTTCACAGAAAATATAATACGTAATCCAGATTAACACCATGTCGAAATATGCCATGTCAAGATATCCAGCCAAACAATATATAAATCAGGTGAGGTAAATCAATAGCCACAATATATATGCCAGCAATATCAATACGTCAGCCGGAGTCACCTAACGTGACCTGTATGACTGAATCTATAGCTCTTTAACCAATTTCCTACACACGAGTCGGAACCACCTATAGTGGTATGTACGACAAGCTGGGTGTACATATATAAATACGCTTAGTGCTACGATCACGTGAAGGCTGTGCGAAGTATCGCAAGTCACCTATGAGTCAGAACCACCTATAATGGTCTGTACGACAGGCTGGCACCTGCCTTGGATCTATAGTGAGTGTGTGGTGCGGAAGGTGAACGATCACGTGAAGGCTAAGCCCTAACCTCTAATGGAGCACAAACATCTGGGTGCAAGAATATGAGCTATATTTGCATCTCTTCATCATCATGACCATAATCATCACTACCAAACATATACTCACCTGACTTACCTGAGTGTCTGTAGCGCCATGCGACAATCATCACAAAACCATACTAAATATAAATGATATTTGACATGGCATTTTAATTCATAAAACCATTTAAATGTAATTTTTGGGAAAATACTAAGCATATATATATATATATATATATATATATATATATATATATATATATATTGAAAACAAAAGCCCACTCACTGATACGTGGAAGGATCGTAGCCCTTGAGTCTCGCGTGACTGCACTCGTCCTTAAGATAGGTCTCACCTATATGCGAAACAACTATAAAACCATCAATACAAACACATAACCAAAACTAGGTAATAACTTCTCATACATTGCTTAATTGAGGTGTTTGAATATACCAACATGATCTACTCAATCCCACGAAGACCCTATATTTATAAAAAAAAAATCCGACGTCTCACGCGATGCCAAGGCATGGCCACACGCGCAGGCACGTGCCTGGCACACTGATGGATTCCCTAACGCCGTTAGCGAATATTCCATCAAATACCAGAATATTTCGTTAAATCTAACCTAACTTTGTTAACCTCCGTTAGGAATATTTAGTCAAAGTTGACGGAATATTCCCTTTCTTCTACCTCAGGTCGCCGGATTCTGAAAAAATTTCCAAACTTCATTTCTCACTCATTTCAAATCCAAATTTCATGAAATTTTCACCAAAATAAAGCTTAGGACGAGGAGAATGTATTCATACCACTTTTAAGACTCAAGGATCAATGGAGCTTCGTTGGAAAAGCCTCAACACTCTGGCCACCTCTGCAACTCCTTAAAACAGGGCTTTCCTACATCCAAAATCTTGCAAAATTACTCCAACATGCTAGAACGACATAAATAAGATCTTTTTGAACCTTAAAATCACCTGAATCCAACGTGATCATGAGCACATGAACAATGCTATCGTCGGAGCTTCACGGTTCTTATGGTTTTCGAAGGTTCCACGTTTAACCAAAGGTATAGTTGAACTCCAGAGCTTGCACGAAAGATGATGAAAACGTTTGTAGCCCCGATCCGTGTCCAAAAAGATGGGATGTATGTTTGTCCGTACGTTTGTATGCAAAATGGGAGAATTCTCGAGAAGTAGAGAGAGACAAATAGACAATGGAAGGGATGGTGCATGTGTGTGTGTGTGTGTGGGTGTGTGTGTTTTAGTTCTCATCCAATCCCAACCAAACCAAACCAAAAACAAGGCCTAGTTCCAATTGGGTCCAAACAAAT
Organism: Crataegus laevigata; assembly: GCA_963580275.1. NCBI lineage: Eukaryota > Viridiplantae > Streptophyta > Magnoliopsida > Rosales > Rosaceae > Crataegus > Crataegus laevigata. The sequence goes on along the minus strand of OY756948.1, from coordinate 7,996,303 downwards.
AGGAAGAAACCCAATTGGCCAATTACTTAGCCCAATCAAACACACAGAGTCACTAAACGCTTAAGGGCAAAAACGTCATTTCCACGCTATTGAGAATAAAATATTCCATATCTCGGGACGGGCTGTCACACAAGTAGTAGTGTGTGATCACAGTTTTTTGGCACTTAAGAGCATCTTCGAAGGAGATCAAATTTAAAAAAACAGATCAAATTTAAAAAAGCAAAATGATATTTGATGCCTTATATCGCAATTTGACATTTTGTACAAATTTTTGCTTCATCCGATGTTTTAAATAATAATGTCATTCTACAAATTTTTCATCTCTTTGTTGGGTCTATATATTGAGACAATCGATCAAATACTTGGAACACACAACATTTATTATATATTGCATCACAACATTTATCAAACGATAGATTTTGTTAGATTAGCCACCATTGAGGTTTTAACTCACACCGTCATGCAATGACTCAATACATTTCCACCACTGTGGTAAAGGGCCACTTGCAAGGTTTGCCTTCAATTGACTCAGCGAATGAAAGCTCGGTTGGAGAGAATTTGCTGGTATTTTTTCTGGCTTATATCTATGTGGCAATTTTGACAATTCATTTGGAGATGTTTTAAGACAACTTTTGACACATAAATAACAAAGTAATCATATAATTAAAAGAGAAATGCTAAGTGGACTCTCTTTAAAATTAAACTTTCTATGAATTTTTTGTCACCTCATTTTTTGACATAATGTTTTATAATATTAGCATGAGGGTTGACGTTAAATTTGAAGTGACAAAAAATTCATAAAAAATCTCACTTTCGAAATAGTCATCTTAACATTTCTCTAACCAAAATTTCCATACTGACATTAGCGGTCAAGTGTGCAGGACAATATACGATATACTTATACAATTTTATAAACTGCAGCTGTTACCAAGCTCAAAGATTGGGTAGGAGTAAAAAATGGAGATGGACCATAAACGAGGAGAGGCAGTAAATAGTAAATAAAAAAGACCGTATCGAAAGGTTTGCACGTATCTCCGATGCATGTCTTTTATTTAAAAAAATAAACCACTAGTGGCTAAGTCACCATATAGTACCATATTATTATTTGAAAATATGAGAGGGGGAGACAAAAGCATGCAAAGTATCCAGGGCATTGGCATTGGTATTTGGTAATTTCATCTCAGGTTTGGACCCCATAACTCGAAAGTGGAAACTCCGGCGCACGTGTGCTGCTCTTGACTACTATATACTAGTACCGCATTTGCACAATCTTTGTTCGTGTTCATCTTATTTTATTCGTTTCTCGGAAGTAAGTATGGAAGGTCACCTTTAATTGAAATGGTTAAATATAGTCACGTTCAAAATTATAATTTTATAAATAATTATTTTTAAAATGAACATTGTCAGACCATAATGATATATCATCTCAAATCGAAAGAGTTAAACATAACTCCTCAATAATTGATTAGTTTTAAAGTTTGAACTTTAACTTATTGGTTAATTTAATTAAACTACTGTTGAATGTTTTCAAATTTAGCAATTAAATTTGAATCAATTATTATAATTGAGGAGTTAAGCGCCAAAAAGGACTAAGAGGGGGCTATACTTGACCAGCTTGATGCCCCTTTGGCCAATAATGGTCTGGTGAGCTCCAGAAAATTATAATACAGCAATCGGTTGAAGATGATTTTTTTTTTTTTAGAAAATCAAGTAATTTTTTAACTTTTGGACCTTTAGCCGTCTTCATTGGATATGGCCTAAGTTGCATGGATTCATGGAAGCAATTCGAAATTAGAGCTTGTATTGTTGGGATTAAAAATAGGCATATGGGGGGAGAAAAATGTTACTTTGATAACATTTGAGCTTTGAGAGCTCATTTGAGACTATTTTTTATATGATAAATACTAATGTCAGAGGTGATTTTCTTGCAATTGCTTTAAAAAAAACTTTCAAATTTTACCGTGTCCTTAAAAAGTTTAGTTAGTGTTGTGATTATTTTAATAATTTAACTGAAAATAATAGTCGTTTGTTTGATGAATAATTTTTTATTATAGAAATAATCTCTTAAAAATGTGATTAAAAAAATACAGTTCAATGCACGATGAAGAGCTTAATAAAGAAGATCCAAATTAATTCGACAAAAAAAAAAGAAGATCCAAATTAAAAGTGATATTTTTCAAGGACTAAAACGAAGTTTTTTATTAATTTATTCATATATATGCATGTGGAGCACTTCACTAACCTAATTCTCAATCCACAAACATTGTCACAATCACCTCCTTATCATAACCATCTCTAGATACTGATGAGATTTCAAGCCAATATACTGTGAAATTATATAATCATATAACGAGATTTCATCTACTAATAAAAAATTATTAATTAATATCACGCGTACATATCACGTGTCACTAAATGTAAGCACAACGTACCACCACAATAAACCTCAAACACTAGAAAACTGAGATGGTCTTGGAAAAACTGGAATTGACTACCGCAAAGCACCCTCTGGCTTGCAGACATCAACCAAACTGTATAGATGTAGGAATAAAACTACGATTAAACATATCTGGTACAAAACTTATTCCTTAGTTAATTCACTTTTGAAATACTCTCTCTCTAGAAACACTCTCCGGAAAAAAACATAACAACTTTGGCAATTGCCGCTGACCTCCAGCTTGGAAGGTCAGCGGCTTTCTCTCATTTTCTCTCTTTTTCTCTGAGAGTCCGTTCCCCTTCCCATGGACACCTCCCCCTCCCCCGACTGGGTTTTATTTCAGAAAATCTCTCTTTTTTTTCTCTCTTAAAACGATGATTAAACATATCCGGTACAAATAAAAAGAATTGGAAATAATAATTAGGCAACAAACAGCGGATATTCTTGAACCAAGCAAGTAAAAAGCTTTCCCTGTTTTCCATATTGCATGGATACACTTGCAGGACCATCCTATATATTATTCTCTCTCATTATTTCTTTGACTCGCATTTTTAGCTGTTAATTCTTCTTCTTTTCAGATACTCCCTAAACTCCCAATACTATATGACAGAAATTTAATTATTTTGTTCAACAATAAATGATTTAATGTACAATTATGGAAGAAAAAAAAAGGCATAGTGTCTTCCAAAAAAAAAAGGCATAGTGTTAATCCACTAAGACAAAAAAATGGTAATTCAAGTAGTTAGAAAGAATTTTCATATACCATAATCATCATTTAATTAACTAGTTTTTCTTAATTATTAATTTATTAGATAATGAACTAAAATTAAAAAATTGATTAATTCCAATGATGTGGCTTTTCACATCAGATGCTACTTAAGATAGTATAGAAATATGGTATAAAAACATGATATGAATAACATTACTTTGAAAAATAAGGCATAGTTTTTAAGGAAAACTAATGCAAAGTTTTCAAAAACTTTAGTTTTAATCAAAAAGACAAAATAAAAGTATAAGTGAATAGTACTAGGAGTGACTTGTCAAGGTAAAAATATTCTGAACGTTACGAGTGAATAGTACCATGAATGTTTTATTAAGATTCCCTAGTTTTTATCATTCTTCCTTTTTTGTTCCATCTTTTTTGTCCTTCTCATCTTTCTCTCCTTCTTCTTCTACATCTCTTTTAATTAATTTTAATTTTATCAAAATAAAATAAATTCTTAGTTTATCAATATTTAGTAAAAAAATTTAAATCCAGTTGGACGAGAAGTGGGCCCTACAGCCTGTCATGTCATCATTTAATAGTAAAATTGATAGAAAATTTAAACGATGTCCGACATTGCGACGAATTTCTAAATTGAGGTATGACATATAATGATAAAAACTAAAAAGTTAGGGAATGAGTTTATTACATGACCTAAAGTTAAGATGGTAAAATATAATTTTATTCTAAAAAATTAAAGAACATTTCACACTAACTACCCTTAAGTTCTGCCAAAACCGCACTTTACTACACTTAATTTTTTTTCGTCTCACTTTCACACTTAAAATCTGAGTTTTCTACCACTTTGATACCTCTACTAGCCCACCCCTTATGTCACATCCCGCCCTGGGGCAGACCACTTCCCGAGCCTGTTCCACCACCGTAGCACGATATTGTCCGCTTTGGGCCCCGACTACGCCCTCACGGTTTTGTTTCTAGGAACTCACGAGCAACTTCCCAGTGGGTCACCCATCATGGGAGTGCTCTAGCCGCCTTCTCGCTTAACTTCGGGGTTCCTACGGAACCCGAAGCCAGTGAGCTCCCAAAAGGCCTCGTGCTAGGTAGGGATGGGAATATACATTTAAGGATCACTCCCCTGGGTGATGTGGGATGTCACACCTTAATTTTTCTATTAACTGATAATGTGGCAGAATCTTGGCTTACTAATTCTTACTTTACTACTCTCAAGTATCGAAAAAAATTAAAGGATGTAAAGTGCAAATTTCATGATACTGAAGAGTAGTAAAGTGAGATTAGTGGGCCGATATTCTACCCTGTCATCAGTTAACGGAAGTATCAAAATGACAGAAAAATAAAACTTTAAATATGTAAGTGAAATGAAAAAAAATGTAAGTATTAAGTGAGATTTTAGTAAAACTTGGGGTAATAAAATAGAAATTACCCAAAATTAAATGAAATTGACCAGCTGAATTTTTTGGACTGAATCCAAGTACCTCTTTTGGAAATCCCTCTTTTGTGTCACAGCTTATTAACTTGTAACTTACCCTTCATAGAAATTTTTTTTAGTTGTGACGGAAATACGAATGACACACTACATATTTTTTTTATAAGTGGTGAATTTTTTTAATTTTTAAGTTATTAACTTTTTAATACATATAACTCGCAATTTATATAGAGACACATAGTATAATGCCTCGTGTGACGGTCACACTGAAAAATTTCTCTCACATAAGCTCACATCCCCTTCAATCGCGCATCATCACACGCTCCATTCGTCCTGTCATCCACGTGTACGGCCCACGTTCATTCTAATCCTTTACCGGGACTCAATTACCCCATCACCCCCAAAAGAATTAACCCTACCCCACGGTAAAATCTGTTTAGGCCGGGGTAGTATGGTAATTCAAAGGAGTGTTTAGATGGATAAAAGTACATTTTTAGCCACTTTGGTATGAAAAAGAAAGTAGTGGAAAAGGAAAAAAGGCAAGCCCAATGCCATCTGTGATCTGTCCTCTGCCTGCTTTTCTTTCTATTATAGCTACCCAGACTTAAAATCTCAGTACTATTTTCCAGAGAGAGAGAGAGATGTACTATTACTATTACTCGGGAAGATAAGCATGGAATTTGACCAGAGGAACAGATAACCAACTCATATCTCCCAGTTTTTGTTCACCGGAAAACCACTTGTCTCCTTACTTCCTTAGTGGTTTTCCGGCACCATCCACCACATGGCAGATGCCGGCTCTCTACGTTTTCCGGGAAGTCTGGACCCCGGAGCCCAAGAGTTCAGACCCAGTAACCCAAATCGGCACCCCAACCAAATACCCTTTTTTGGGCCTCCTCCGCCGCTGCCGCATCTCCTACCACCTTCTCCGTCTCCCCACCAGGTTTACTATCCCTACCCACCACCGCCAATCAGCGAAGTTGCCCCGTACGCGCCGTTCTCCGCACCGGCCACATACGTTAGCGCGGCGGCTACTGTATGCGCACCGTTGCCGCCTCCGACAGCGGCGGCGACGAGGGCAGTGCTTTTGAACGGAGTGCCGAGTGACGTCAGCGAGGGGACGGTGAGGAGGGAGATGGAGGGGTTCGGGGAGGTGAGGTGGGTGCAGATGGACAGGACGTGCGACGGGATCGTGACCGTCCACTTCTACGATCTCAGGCATGCAGAGAGGGCGTTGCGCGAGATTCGGCAGCAGCACATGCAGCTGGAAGACAGTATTCGCAACCACTACGCCGCCTTGTCGTTCACGACGGCTACACCGGCTCCGCCACTTTCTATTTTCCCGCTTCCGTTTCCTCCGGGTCGCGGGCTCATAGCCGGGCAGGCCGTGTGGGCCCAGTTCGTCATTCCGGCCTTGAAAGCCGTCCCGGACGGCCACAACCAGGGCACAATCGTCATTTTCAATTTGGACCCGGCCGTCACCACCCCCTCCCTCAAAGACATATTCCAAGCTTTTGGTAACATTCCCACCATTAATTTGTATTTTCACGTCTTTACTTTTTCGGATTTTTGTAGGGAACTTTTAAATTATTGTGGGGATAATTAAGTGGTAGGTCTAATGGGTCTTTGTCCTACGCTTTTCATGACCAATGGGAACACATGGGACCTGGATTTTATTTCAATTTAGTTGGGTTTAATTTTGTAATTTCATCAGGTGCTGTAAAGGAATTGAGAGAGACGCCTTCCAAAAAGCACCAAAAGTTCATCGAGTTCTTCGACGTCAGAGACGCCGCTAGAGCTCTCGAGGAGATGAACGGCAAAGAAATCAACGGAAAATCAGTTGTCATTGAATTTAGTCGGCCTGGCGGTCACAGTAGGAAATACTTGAATGCGGCGGCTCACACTGCCCCCGCTCTACTCTCGCCTCGCAATGACATTGGACCGCCGCAGCCGGCGGAATTGGCTGTGAAATTCTCTAGACGCTCCAACAGTATAAGCTTGGCGACGCCGCCGCCTCGTTTGTGTACATCCTCATCACAGGTGCAGTTTTCGTCGGGTAGGAATAATAATAGATCAAATAATTCTAGCAGCAGCAAGGGAATAGTAATTAGCAGAAACAATGTTGAATCTAAAATGGCGGGTTTAAATTTGGATGGAATTCAAGAGAGGAGGTGTTCGTCTTCGAAGAAGATGAGTTGCGAGAACTCGGGGAGCCTGCGGGCCATCGTAACGAGTCCGAAGCAGCCGAGGAGCAGTAGGGGGAAGAAGGGAAGACAAGCGAAGAAGTTCGATTCAAAATTTTTAATAAGGGAAGAAGCTATATCGGAGTCCACCAGCGGAGAAACCAGAACCACCGTCATGATCAAGAACATACCCAATAAGTACAGGTACCGTATCAAAATTTGGAGTGCAATCCATAATTTTTTGTTGTGTTGATGTTGGAATTGTTGATTTGGTGGTGGTGGATTGTGGCAGTCAGAAGCTGCTGTTGAACATGCTGGACAACCACTGTATTCACTGCAATGAGCAGATTATTAGCGACGGCGATCATGGTGGTGGTGATGATGAAAAGCAGCCTTTCTCCTCCTACGATTTCGTTTATCTGCCCATTGATTTCAAGTATTTTCATTTTCCCATCTTTTTCTTTTAATCTATTTATTGTTTTTATTTGCATTTCTTTATAAAAACAATGGGGGATTGGCTACAATAAAAGGATGAAAATATAAAGTAATTCCACTTTTACCACATCTGCACCACTAACAGAAGTAGAGTCCACATGTGTCAGTAGGCTTATGGGCTTATTTCTATTAGATGTGGTACAAATGTGGTTAGAGTAGCGAGATTTTGTAAGTTTTAATTTTTGAAACGATCAATATACAAAGTTTGTCTATAGATCTCGATTGATAAGTCGTCATGATTTCATATTCATCATTTCATTCATTGAGTTGTAAGTTAATTGCCGGTTATATTAGTTAGTTGTGTATGATAAGTTAGGTATAAAAATACTAAGCGCAATGCACACGATACAATGTTCGAAATACACAAGGTTGATAAGTTATGTGCGTAGGACATCTTATGTGAAATTCATTTACTTCTCTTTTTGTTAGTAAGTTTTGGTACACATTTCTAACATGTGAAATTCATGCGTTGACATCTTATGTGAGTGGTGGTGTTATTTGTTTGTGGGAAACACAGTAACAAGTGCAATGTGGGATATGGATTCGTGAACATGACATCCCCGGAGGCAACATGGAGGCTGTACAAGGCCTTTCACCATCAACATTGGGAGGTCTTCAATTCCAGGAAAATATGCGAAGTCACATACGCTCGAGTTCAGGTACCTACTAATTAATTTAATCATCATTGTTTGTTAATTTTTTTTATTTTTATTTTTTTAAAAAGGACAATTTGTAGCAAATTACGGTTATTCACTTATTTCGGAAGACAAATTCAACATTGTTTGTTAATTAAAGAAATATATTAAAGGTTAATAATTTTAATGAAATACGGATTAACTTTGAATGAAGGGATTGGAGGCGTTGAAGGAGCATTTCAAGAACTCGAAGTTCCCGTGCGAGATGGAGCACTACCTGCCAGTGGTGTTTTCCCCGCCTCGGGACGGGAAGCAACTGACCGAACCACTTCCCATTGTTGGCGTTGGCGCCCAGAATAATAATAAAACCCACTCCTCCACCACCACCTCCTCCTCTTCCAGCTCCTCCATTTCTCTCCTGCTCCCGCCACCTCACCATCACGATATCGATCACGAGGCTCCTTTGTTCGCATGTGATACGGACGAGGACAGCAACCGGAACGGCGGCATCACGGCTGACGATGATGACGAACGATGCAGCTAGACAACTGTCATCTCCTTAGCTAATAAGGAAGAAGTTAAAAGGCTACCAAAAGCGACCTCCACCGCCGTGTTGTATCAGTCTCGTCAGTCTGTAGCGGTACATATCGAACCTCATTGATAGATGCGATGGCTACCCGCCGCTGCTCCTCTAGGTCTTAGCTTCTGCTCCCGACCACCACCCTCCGCGAGTTATCGTTGAGCTCCGAGCCTGCCCGCCCTACCTCTACTTAAAAGACATAGCTGATCTCTCGCTCTCTATCCCCTACCCTTTTCCTGTCATTCTCATCAGGTTTTAGCAGCTGACTTGACCCGTGCCCGTCATTTCCATTAGTTAGTAATTACTCCTTTCTCTTGTTTTTTGGTTTTTTTTTTGTTTTTTTTTTGGGTGGTTCTTTCAAGTTTGACCAGTGTGAAGTTTGTGCCACCAAAAATGTAAGGCCTAATGTTTATTTCTTAATTTTCTAAATTAGATGCAGTATTAATTTTAGTGCGTAATTTCTTCTTTCTTCCCCATTTATTGTTTTGGTAATTTAGAAGATTTAGTGTTAATTTAATGTATTTTTGTCTTGCTTCTTATGCTATCGAATTTATAAAATTTCAGAAAAAAATAATTCAAGTGGTTTGAAGATTTATATTTGTCCGTAACTTTTCATCCTCTTGAGATATATTATTAGTTTATTTTAGTCTAACCGTTTAAACGCCAGTGTATTCGATACCTTAGGTTTGGCCTTGTTCTTAAAATTCGTGCTTAGTTATCGAGCTGTAAATGTTTAGGCATTTAAAAATAAAGAAATTGTGACTAAACATACTTACGCTTCAGCCTAACCTGTTTAGACCTATTTATTTCATAACTATTATTTAGACAAAAAATAAAAAATATTTTTTTTCGTATTTTATTTTTTTAAGAAATTATAAGAGATTTGTTGGATATCTTGATGAATATTAATTATATGTTTGTTCACCATTTTTCAAAATATTCTGTTACTTTGTAATTTTTATTTTATTTTATTTTGCATATAATTATTTATTTATAAGTAAAAGTAGGCATTATTTTTTTGTAGAACTTCATTTTTATTGCTTTAGGACAAGGGCAAAGGTATTATTATTATTTTTGGGTCGTTCGTTGTTTCCAAAAAAGGAAGATTGAGAAGAAAGGAATAAAAGTTAAACGAGGGGTCGATAACATTGACGATCGAGTCTATGACTGTCCTGCGGAACCCAGGAGTACGCATGCATGTCTGCAAGTTTAATGGGAAAAGATAGAGAAAACGCAGAGATTACATATCTTGTTGCAAATAATTAAATCACTGAATCCAACCAGTATCACAACCCTAAAGTGTAAGGAACTACTTCATGAATCATATATAATTACGTTGTAGCTTTTTTGTGTCAATAATATAAAGACGTTTAATATATATGTTTTCGTATTATTGGTATGTAATTCTTTTCCTAAGGTATTCATTTCCTTAAGTGTTTGAACAAAAAGCAACTAACTTTTGCTAAATATATAGCTTACAAAAGTATGCTGCTGACTCCCTCTTTTGCCATCGCCTGTGGAGATTTTTTTTGGAGAACTGGAAATATGCATAATCAGGGACGAACCCAAAAGCCACATAGGCCTACAACGAGGCAAGAACCAGGGAATGAAAACACAAGGCAGGAAAGGAGGGTACAAAGGCAGAGACACTGCACCAAGTGCAAAAGTGTCGCTCTCCAACACTACCGCAAAAAATTACGGAGGACATGGGAGATCATCTTTGTCCAGAACAAACACCAATGAAGATGGGTTGGTTAATCCAGGTGGAACTGCACATTTCCGGATTATATCTCGCCTGTGGAGTTTGGCTCTCTTATCTGTGCACAGAGGGAGAGGGGGGGCTTGCTCGTGAAGTTGGTGACAGGTAATTCGAATCGAAAAAGGATCCTTTTTAGATCATTTTTACTAAATTCATCAAATTTATCAATTCAGACTTTTAAAATTTGATTCAGTAACTAACATTATTATAATTTTTAAAAGAGCTCTTGTTTTTAACTATTAAATTAAATTTTAAAAATCCGAATTAATAAACTTTATAAAATTAATAAGAAGAATCCGAAGAGCATTCTTTTTCATTCGAATCCAATAACAGGAAAGTTGGGTGGTATGGCAATATATTTAAGTGGCTGTAGAGCCATTGACCATCAATGATCCGTACCAGTTAGGGTTGCAGGGTGCCAGGCCCTCCTAACCCTAATGCCCTTCACTTTATAATTTCTATCTCATCCACGTCATTGCAGTACTGAAAGCTAGCCTTTCAAGAAAATTTTCGAGTGTACTCTAATTGCATAATAGCAACCTGCACTGCTGCACAATGAACGATCAAAAATTAGTTTCAATCAAGGTATTAAATATCGACGATATCGAAAATATCAATAGTTTAAAAACACGAAAATTTCGATAAAAATATCGAGATATTATCGATATCGATAAAAATTGAATAAAAACCACGGGAATTGTAAGAAATACTTAGAAATTTTTATTGAAACTTTTCAGGATGTTTATTTAGTCAATTATCTATTAGTTTATCACAAAAAATTGGAAGAAAATGCATTGCATGATGAATTTAACTGATTTAAGTTGATTATATAGTGAGCTGACAAATATTGTGAGTGTAGAAAATATGTAAATATTTCAGCATATTTTCACAAAAACATAAGTGATATGATGGTCAAGGTGTTGAAGGAGTAAAATAGGAGGGGTTCGAATCCCCTTGGGGTTTTTAAAAATATAGAAATTTAAAAAACACGGAAATATCGATAGAAATATCGATGACATCGAAAATATAGGTAGTCCAAAAACACAGAAATTTCGATAAAAATATCGAAATATTATGAATATTTAATACCTTGATTTCAATCGACTAATTTTGATATTTTTTGATCTCCTCGTACACAATGATTTATTTATTTGGCCGCATTCATAAGATGACTTTTTTACAATTCTTGCGTATATTTGGAATTGTCTTCACCAACTTTAGTATGACATGACTCACTTTCTTGTTTTTTTTCTTCATCTTGTGATGTTGCTTAATTTGTTTTGCAGGTTTAGATTGTTAGTTTTAGAGGGATTAGGTTTCATGTCTCTCATTTTCCTGATATTTTAATTGTTTTTGTTTCTAGAATGGTAAAGTTTATGTCCCCCTTCTATTTTATGTTTTTATAACCACTTTTTTTATATTACGAGGGGCTATGTTTATGTCTTCTATAACTAGGTGTAACTCTTTTTTCGACATTAATAAAATTTTACTCGTATTGTAGAGGTTTTATCAACGGAAACGAAACAAAAAAAACAAAAGAAGACAAAACTAATAAAAATTAGTTAAATATGAAATTACTTAGTAACGTATTATTAAGTTAAACAATGGAAGTTTGATAGTGTTAGTTGAATAGTTAAATAGTTATAATTTAGTTAATTTTTTTTTGAAAAATTGATCTATAAACTATGAATTGAAAAATAGGCCGTTTTGAATATTATACAGTACTGCAGAATAAATAGAAGAACAGAAAATTTACAAGGAGAAGGTCTGACTTAGAATCCAATCCATATGCATTCTCTATAAGCACACCCATCGGACCATTGGACATTTCTCCTCCCCTACCCTGTTTTAATTTTCACACAGTTCTTTCTGTACTTGTACGGTAGGCTATGGACACCTAAATCTTAATATTCCGAGCTCAAATTTTTTAAAAGAAATCATTTTGAACCGTTTAAGTTTTAACGGATGAACCAACAAAAATTGTAAAATTAAAATTGAATAATCAGGATTTGAGAGTCCTTTGGCTCCGGACATGGTGATCCGGAGAGGACCCATTTAATGTCACGTCTTGAAAAATGATTTTTGCTGGATTCCTTTTTCAGGAATCGTGATCATTTATTGTGCATCGTGCGATTATAAATTTTTTTAATATTTAAAATTAAATAAAAAATATTTAATAAAAAATAACCACACGATTTACGATGAACAGTCACGATCGCAAGATCTTTAGAAATCTTAAAAAAGGCATCCGGCGAGGATCCTTTTCCTCACGTCTTGTATCTATTGTGGGCCACTCGTTAATTGTCCGGCTCCTGCCAAGGCTGCCATACTCTTTTCTTTATGATCTTTAGGTGATGCTCTGGGGATTTGACACGTGGAGCCCCTGATGGTCCTCAGGTCCCCGTTTGAACAATGAATCCGATTGTATATACAGTACAGTGGTACTCGAGGGCACATGTGGTGGCGGATTGTGTAAATCTCCCCGTGCCTTTGGGACCAACTCAACCTCGTATTGTTCGTGTCAACATGCTGACACTTTTGACCGATTCACTCACTCAATCGTGCAAGACAAATTTATGCAACAGTAGATAGGTATGGAGTTACGAATTGTTTTTAGAGAGAGCATCTCGAAAATTAATTAAGAAAACTTTATTATAGTATGATTTATACTCAATATAATAATAAGAATGCTTTTAAATGATGATATATCAATATTTTATGCTATAAAAATTTTAGTATAGTAGTGGAAAATGAAAAAGTGGTGAGAAAAATATTAATATATGATAGGCGGGAGATGAGTTTTTTAGTTTGAATGGCAGAGTAAAAGCACTTTTGCTCATATAATATTTGATATGGAGCGTGAGTGATATGAATGTATGTTAGATATTAGATACATATATTTTTTTCGAAGATAATGTGTGTACATTACATAACTCTAGTCTACAACTTAACAAATGAATTACTTGAGTGGGGACATGTGCCTTTAGTGAGCCTTCATTGGCTCCGTCCATGACAATAGCACCACTATCATGCCTTGCATATTTTTACCATAAATGTTTTGAGATTCAAAATTTACTACAATTTAGAACTTGATTGGTTGAGAAAATCTTCAATTAAATTGGATTATCGTCGAGCTCAAATTGAGGAGAATTAACTTACATGACACGAGAATATAAAAGTGTGATAGGCATCAAGATGGTGTCCTGAGCAATTAAGGTTTATATATAAGGGTTTCTATGCATATCAACCTAATGCATAAAATGTTCCCTAAAATTGTCATTTAGTCTTAATTTATCTCTTGAAATTGATTTATCCCCATAAGCTGGTATTTTAACTCTTTTGGTCTCACTTCATCTCATTCTGTTAAAAAAATGTTAAATTCAAGGGTATTTTAGACATGTCAATTTTTAAAATAAAACAATCTCAATTCCATTTTTTGATAACTCTAATGCAAACCAATGGGTTTTGGGCTTTTTAAAATAAATTATTCAATCAATAGAAAAAATTTTTTGGATACAAAATCATTATATCAACAAAAATAAATATTACAATCTTATTTCTAGAGTGATTTCATTTACAAGGCATTCATACTGGCTCAATGGAAGCTTTGCACCTAAAAAATACTCATTACAACTTAAGGGAAACATGATCAGCCTATCCCAAGATATCTTAATCAAGATTGGCTTAGCCACAAGTTTTATCAATAAAAAAATGATCTCAAATTAGTAGCATAATATTAATCCCAAAAAACCATTAAGCTATCATGTCCAAAATACTTTCTATGCAAACCCCAAAACCCAAAAAGTCATGTAAAGCAAATGTACACAATTTCACATGTTCCTATTGGTGATAAGTTAACTACAACTTCAACTTTAGCTTACATATTTCAAGAGGTTTGTAAAAAGTGAAATTTTCAAAATACCCTTGACTTTATTGTTTCTTTACCGGAATAGGGTGAAGTGAGATCAAAAGAGTTAAAAATGTCGGTTTCAAGAGACAAAGCAGTTTCAATAGGTAAATTGAGACTAAATGACAATTTCTGAGGGCATTTCAATTAATAAGCCTAAGATTAATTGTTGGAATGATTTTTGACTGGGAACACAGAAAATGAAAAATAATGTATAGTATATTATTCGTATTTCGGACACATTAAGGTACCGTTTGGTATGCAGACGGGACGGGACAGGATGAGACGGAATAGAGAGGGAGCAAAGATGCCCTCGGATGGAAACGAGGAAGAAGAAGAAGGAGATGAAAATGTTATAATTTTGTGTTCCGCGGATGTGGAACGAGTAGTTCCAGGGAGTGAGACGGAATGAAAATTCACCCAAAACTCGTCCAGTGGAACAACTCGTTCCACCCGTTTTAGGCGCACCAAACGTAGGACGGAACGCCTCGTCCCGTTCTGTTCCGTCCCGTCCCACGTATCAAACGGTACCTAAAAGATCTCTTATGAAAACGGTGGCATGCGTGCGGTTATCTGTGAGTGCTTTTGAGCTAATCGAGGCCACTTAAACCTATCTTATTAATTCAATCCAATTTTATTTGGAAAGCCAATAATAAGATTTAATTACGCATTTAATACGATGCAGAACTTTGGAAAAACACTTGTACGGTTTGCTTGTCTTGTTCTACGAAAGATGACTGTCTTTTTGTTTTGATCACATGGTAAAAGGAAATATCAAATTAAGATTTGCACTGCATTTAATCCCTAGTTAAACCTTATATTTTCTCTTCTTTAGTCAATCGGATGTGTGCCATTGATGTTTTTGATGGCACATAATTTTTATGCGTGCACATGACATATTTTTGGATAAATATAATTGCTAATGAAATACATATATATCCAATAGAACGAAACTAACACGAAATATTTGGATAAAAAGAAAAGCATAAACTAGAAAGAATGCCTGGGCTTTAATTAGGCTCAAAGATTTAGGTAAGCCTTTATATACTCTTATATTTTATTCCAAGTAATATTATATTTTTAAGTTAAACTACGATGAAGAGAGGTGGTTTAAATTTGAGAAGCGGTTAGTTTAAAAAGTATGTCATGTAACCACTAGAAATCGGCCACTTGCCTTTGAATCAAATTGACAAACTATATGTTATTAAACTAATTTTAACTCTTTATTTCATTTCAGTTTTTGGCATCAACAAACATTTATTTTTATTTAAAGCGAAAGGTAAATTCAGTAAAACAGACATACACACACTATAAACATATCTAATAAGGATTTATGCCTCATTTTTTTTATGACAAAGCTTGAGCGCTTAAAACTAAACTGTACGTGTATATAGATATCGTGGCATCATCAAAGTTCTTCCTTGAAGGAGCTGCTTTGGGTGTTGTTTGGTGACGATTTCATAGGGTAAGAGGCATCCATGGCAATTCCACACATCCCTCCTTCTTTATCAATCCCTCGTTGAATCCTCAAGTAGCCTTTCTCTCCCCATTCAACTCCCCAAGAATTCTTCACAATCCAGTACTTGGTTCCTTCTTGAGTTGCTCCATATCCCACTACTGCCACTCCATGATTCAGCTCTGTTCCACACTCCCCATTCATCACACCCTGCAAAATTTTAACACATAAGTATACATATACAGATGCTACTTACACTCTTAGTTTGTCATTTTGCACTTATTCGAGGAGCACTTCGAAATGTAAAGAATAACTAACCAAAATGTCTCTTTATTTATTATACCGGCATGGGTAAAAGTGGAAGTTGAAACAAGGAAATATGCTTTTGAAAGAATCTGTATACTCATGATAAAGTATAGTATGGCCATCCATGTCAAGTTGTTTGTTCGTCCAATAGACATAAAAAGACGACCCCCCCTACCATTGCATATAGGCTCCTCATGTGTGCACTTCAGTGGACTTAAATGATAGGGGTCTCCTTTCTATGTGTCTTGGGTGAATGGATGACGTGATTCGACATGCTTTTCGGAATTTGCTGTTTGAAGTCGACATATTGAGAAATCTAGACTACTTATTTTAAATCATCTCACACAAATTAAGGTCTGGATCTTGTAAGATTATGAGTATGAATATAGAACTAACTATGGTGTTTAAGATTGATATAGAAAAGTCCTAATCAATAAGCTATTACTAATTGGTATTTCTGTAGGAGAAATACATTGAGGTTCTGTGTAAACCTTGTGGAATTGGGACTCAGTATCAGAATTAGTTTAGGACTGGTATTTAGGTGTCAGTAGTTGAATCTGAATCCTAAACCTATTTTGATAGGGAATGGTTGAAGGAGCACTATGTAAGCCTTGAGCCACTGTCTTTACAAGAATATGGTTCATTGAGATTTCAAGTCTTAATGAATGAGAGAGCCATTTTGTCTTGTTAGAGGGTAGAAGGTTTTGAGTTCATCTTGCTGCAATGGCCTCATCATCTGGAACAAATTCTGTAGGTTAGTTTCATGCTTACAAATTTACAGTTTTTCTTATCTTGATCTTTTGAGAATTGTGATTCAATTGATTGAATCTTTATCCTTGTAAAGTTATTTTTATAGATCTCTCTCTTGAATGGTTTGAATTTCTCGATTCGTGAGCTCCAGGCTACGAGATCCGGAAGAGAATCCGAATTCTGAGTGAAGTGACACGAGCAACCGTACCACATGATTTCTCTTTAATCAGATTGTTAACTACGCTAGTTGCTATGTACTATTGATGGGAGCTAAATAAGGTTGTGTCCTATTATTAGGGTTCTAGGAGTGTGGATAGCAACTTATAAAATATCAAGTTCTACTTTTTTATTGATGCTCATTGATCATGTTATCCTAATTAGTGCTTAATTGGTTAATTAGAAGCCAGTTTACCTCCGCGTAGAATTGGAAGTCTTTACCACCAGCATCTAGTGCAACTGATACAGGTTGGTTTGCAACAGCTTTCATCAAAGCATTCTCATCGTTTTCAGGTACGTTTTCATAACCATCGATTTGCACCAGAGGAGCATTCGTTATCTGCAAATTTAACACAAAGTTAAGTAGGAAGATTATAGTGTACTATTTATACTAATAACGTAAATATTGACCTGGGTAATTAAATTTTCACCTTGGATAAGTCACAAGGACCATCACTGGCTCTGTAAGGGTAGTTTTGCTCGGTTGTTATTCCACCATTTTTCTCGATGTACTCAAATGCTTTTTCCATCAGTCCACCGTCGCACCCTTCGTTCGGGTCTCTGTTGCAATCAACCAGCTCTTGCTCAGACAGAGATACTAGCTGCTTTGTTTTGATCTGATTGATGCCCTCCACTCCAACTACAGTTGAAAATGCCCAGCAGCTACCTACAACATCAAAATACCATGCAGTGAATTTTAATCAGCTCTTGATTTCAACCGCGTAATATACTGATAATTATCCCTGCTCAACAGCCAATTTGCCACCAAAAATTACACGATCAACACTGAGACCAGTTTTTTGACACCATGAAAGTTGTATATATGTGTACTTTTAGACCTTTTTTTAGGGTCAATTTTTGGTATAAAAGTAGGGTGACATATCTGAAACTATTTATTGTTGGACTGTTGTTCAGATAACTGAAAGTGTTTCTAACAAAGTTTGGTAGGAAAAATTAAAAAGTGGTTATGCGTAAAAAAAAAACACTTGGAAGTATTTTCCGGGAGGAACATGGATTTTAAATTTTTTTTACACTCACCTGTAAAAAAGCACTCATGGACAAAATTACTTTCTAATTGAGGGATTTCCCAACGTCCCCTTATTTTGCTCATATATAAGAGACTTACCACATTTGCCTTGGTCTTTAATTCCAGTGACAGCTCCACTCTTCCTCCAATCAACACTTGCCGGAAGATCGTCGGTCATCCCATGTGTGAAGGCAGTAGCCCCTCTGCTGCCTTGCAGTGATCTGTAGTGGCTAACCTTCGAGCCAGCATAGGAGCTTGCAAACTCATGGTTGGTCATGTCTGCAAACTTGTTCAGCTTGAGCTTGTAGGGTTTGCTCATCTGGTTCACCTTGTGAACATGCTTCACGTTCTCCTTAAAAACATTGAAGCGCTTTCGCTTCTCGCCGAGGTCGTGGGAGATTCTGTGGTGGCTCCTCCACCTCTCGTACAAATCCCACAGACTCTCTTCAGAAGCCAAGTCCTTCTCTTGGTATTCAAAGCACTTAGCCAGGCCAAGAACCAGAGCCAGAGCTAGGGCACCCAAAATAAACTTCCCCAAGTTCATCGCTCTATGATTCTAGTTTAATCAAGAAAATATGAAATTAGGGTTTTGAGAATTATGGGAGACGGAGGTGTTTGATGTGATCTAGCAATGGAAGCACATCGATCTTATATACATTTTTCGATTGGGATTAGCACTATGACTAGTAAGTACATATCAACTTTATTAGCTTTGGAGAGAATAACGAAGAAAAAGTGGTAGTTTTTTTTGGAAGGTGTTTATCTAAATTCGGTTACACGATATTATTATTATACTCAAATTCTAATTTGTATAATTGTTTTTATATACTTTAGAAGCGAGATATATTAATCAGGACGTCTACATATAACATAACATGTAGCACTACCATACGACGCTTGTTCTTGCTACTCATAGAAAGTTTTCCTATTTTTAGAGTGGAATTTGTTTTTTATTGGTTCAATGTTGTGCCTGCATGCCAAACACGTTACCTAGTTTAACTTTCTTTGTAGATGGTGACAAATGGGTTATGTATGTTGCGAAATTTTAGGGCACGATTTCTTGCAACCCTATCTACGGGTACAGTACAGCGCTTAGGACTTGCCTATCTTGTTGTATGAAACCGAAAACTTTTCCAAAAGGTTGCTAATTTGAAGTGAAATTTGCGTGATTCTCTATCTCTGCATTTTATTGATAGTTGTCTTTTTCATGATAGGAGATTACTTTTGGATAGAACAAACATATGATAACGTACGTTATCAGACTTGTAATACTTTTTTTATTTTATTAAACTGATATCATTCGTCAAAACATTAGATGGAAGAATTTAAAACGCACTAGATGATCATGACAAAGATTTGAATAAAGGATTTATGTACAAATAGTCATTTTTAAATCCCTCTTAGTTCGTTATATTTACTCTTCAAATCGCTCTATCTAATCTTTTGTGGGATATTTCTAACTAATTTGGCTGAAATTCTTTGTCCAAACATAGTATTAAGTCTCTACTGTAAACTTCAATCTATCTTTTATGATTGTAACTTTGTTCTTCCGACATTAAAAATTAAAAATTAAAAATCTTGTACTAAAAGCAAGGGTGGATTGGATTGTGGATAATTTGATTAACTACCTTTGATTGGATGATTACGCCTATGAAGAATGAAGAATATCAAACTAAAAGGGTGTGGGTTTGGCCTGCGCCTGTCCAATTTCCATGTTAGTGTGGTTAGTAAATTTTTTTAGGAAAAATTAGTACCCGGCCCCTACTTACTAATGTTTATTGACTGAAACTTTATTAGTTTTCAGATTTTGATTCAAGTCTCTAGCATTAATGTAATAATGAATTTATGTGATAACCCGTCCCTAAAAATTATGATTTTTATACTTTTTAATAAATAAGTTTACGAAAATGCCCTTTGAGGCACATACTTCGATTGGTGTTGACCGTCTTGTAGTGGCATGTAAGGTTCGTTTTCTCGGCATATTCTTGTAGTATTCGTCACTACGGACGCGTGGGCGCAAACGGATTCAAATTTGGAGCTATAACGAAGAAGTTATTAACATTGGAAGTCAAGGGCAAAATTGATACTTTCCCAATTGTTTGGAAAATTCCAAAAAATTTGGAGGGCCAAATGTATGGCCCAAATTAAAAGAAATGGAAATGGACGGTGCAGATGGAAAGGAAAGGATGAATAGAGGAAAGAAGTGAAGGAATAAGGAGATGAGAGAGAGGAATAGGAACCAATCAGAAAAGAGAGAAAGGAGGAGAAATGACAGAGGAGAGACACGGGAGATCGGGACCCGGTTCTGGGCAACCCAACCCGACCAGTATCCATGGTGTTTTCCAACGGCTTTTCACCCATTTTTCCAGTGAATTGCCTCAAACCACCACCTAGAAACCCCTCCATAACCTCCTTTCCATCCTTTTCATCTCAAATTTGGTGACATTTGGTCCCCAAAATGGAGAAAACGCACCCGTGGGTGCCATGAGGAACTTGTTCGAAATCCTCCCAATCCTAAAACCATTTCATCTCATTAACACTACCAAAACACTCCTTGGCAACCCAGGAACAAAGCCCAATCCTTTGTTGGAGCATCGGAGTTAATTTGGAGGTCGAATTGGAGCACACCCAAACTTAGGGTTCCGGCGGGTTTTGATAAAATTGGAGGTCTTCGAGGACAAATTGGACTTGGTTGAAGGTATGAAAGTTGTTCTACTCATTGAGATATTTAATTCTGCAAATTTTGGTAATTTTTAGTGAAAGTTGGATTTTCCGGCGACTCAGGGCGGCCAACCGCCACCCCCGGCGGCGCTTGGCCAGAGGGCCGCCAATGATGTTTTTAGGAGTTATTCAATGCCTTGAATTTAGTTTTGATAATGGATTGATGTAGATTGATCGTTAGGACCTAAATTCGTTACGATTTGGTACTAGGTCAAAGTATGAATCGATGATTCAACCGTTGGATCGTCACCAAACTTTAGTATGTTGTAGTACATAATATTTGAGGAATGCAGGAATTTAAAGATCAGGAATCCATTGGACGGATCTTCCCGAATTGGAATTGTAAGTTCGTAAATAAAAATGTTAACCGCCACTTGGTTTTGGCAATTGGCGGAGATCCAACCGTTAGATCGTAACGGAAATTTGGGGTATTGTTCTAGAAGTATAATGTGTATTGGTGGAAGTGACGGATCGAAGATTCGTGGTACGAATCCTCTGGATCAGATTCGTAGGGATGTGTTTTATGTAAATTGCATATTTTCTCAGTACGAATTTGAGGCCTGATTTGATATTTGTGCTAGGCGGTGATCATTTGAGATATCTCGATAGTCGTGCTAGGGGGCTGTAGCGTGGACTCCAAGTGAGTGGGCTTTTGTTTTTAGTATATATTTGATGTTTTCCCAGAAACTTCATTTTTAAATGGTTTAGAATTGAATTGGTTTTATGATTGAAATGCCATGTCGAATGCCATTTATATTTGATTATTATGATTATGATTATGTTGGTCATGCTTCGATACTGTGGACGCTCAGGTAAGTCAGGTGAGTATGCTTGTTAGTGATAGTGATGATGATAAGATTGTGATATAGCTCATATTCCTACACCTCGGGTGTTTGTGCTCCACCAGAGTAGGGTCTAGCCTTCACGTGATCGTTCACCTCCCGCACCGTACACTCACCTTGGATCCAAGGCAGGTGCTAGCCTATTGTACAGACCACCATAGGTGGTTCTGACTCGTAGGTGACCCGCGATTCGTCGCACAACCTTCACGTGATCGTAGCACTGATCGTAATATTATACACCTAGCCTGTCGTACAGACCACTATAGGTGGTTCCGACTCGTGTGCATGATTCGATTGTGGAGCTATAGATTCAGCCGCACAGATCACATTAGGTGACTCCGACTGACGTGTTATTGTTGATGGCATATTGTGACGTAATATATCTCACCTGCTTGATGCTTATTTCTGTTTGATTTGGGTACTTCGACATGGCGTAATTTTGGATTTCGATATTTGAGTTTATTGCTTTTAGCATGATTTTACGTATATGAGTACATATGATATTTTCTGGGAACCTATACTTGTTTTACAGTGATGGGTTAGTACTTTTGATATTGAAATGGTTTTGAAAAGCTTTGTTTTTGCCCACTCACGTTTTCTATTTTGTGCCACTCCAGATTTAGCTGTTGAGGTTCGTATCGACGAGGATTGTTGGCGAATCTCAGGATTGGTGGCAACTTCTGAGGGTATAATTCTTACCCGCTCTACTGTATTTACTTATGCTCTGAAGTCACGCGTGAGATGGGTTCGCTCCCGCTCACGAGCACACTCTGATGTTTAAGCACTTCTTGGTTTAAATTTATTCACATTTCCACATCACTACACTTTATGGCTTCTGAAGGAAAATTTGTGAAAAACAAGTTCATTTGAGCAACATCAACAACATGCAATTAACAATTAAAGGCGGAATCATGTTTATATGCACTCAAAAACAAAACTTAACCCATGAAATTCAAAGCCTAGTAGATAGGTGAACCAAGACTCAACTAAAAAACAAAGTGAGTTGAGAAATCTTATACCTTTGTTGATTCCTCTTTGCATAAGCAAAGGCTAATCACCCAAGGAGAGGGCCTTCATTCCTTGCTTCTTAGCTCTATGGATTTCTTGGAGGAGGATGGTAGAATGGATTCTCCAAGTTCCCAAGAAAGGGAACCTCTAAGTCTCCACACCAAGAAGAGCATTTAGAAGAGATGAGTAACCTTGGAAGAGGAGGAAGGATTGCTAGTTAATCCCCTCCAAGGGGGCCGGCCTCCTAGAGAGAAATGGAGAGACATGTTCTCTCCAATTTTCTCCAAAAGAAACCCTAATGAAGAAAAGGCTATAAAGTCATATTTATACCTACCTTCATTGGAGTGGCAAACTTGTAATAAGTCCAAAACCCACTCCATTCTCTATGTGGCCGGCCTCTTAGAGTCTTTGGGCTGTTTGGGCCCTCTTGAATCTTTATTAGGGGTGGTTCGGTATGGGATTCCATACTGAAACCCTTGTCCCGATTCCCAAACCAAAATTTTCGGGAATCCCAATTTGAATACCGATCCCAAACCAAATTTTCGGGAATCCCGAAATAGTTTTGGGATTTCGGGACAAATCGGGAATCCCGAAATGGTTTTGGCCTTTTGGACTAAAATTTGACATATTATGCTTATGTAACTCATTGAATGAATTGTTAGATTGTGCAAACATATCAAGCAAGTCTCATTCACATTCTTGGAAGTGATAGATTCTGCAGGCTGGTTAGTCTGAGACTGAGAATCTATTGCATCTCTTGCTAGTTTAAATGCAAATATAATCTCATATCGGGGCACAAGCAGTGGATTGCAAACTGTAAACTTTGATTGAAGGCTCTTAACCTGACTGACAAGCATTGCTACCTTGCACTGCTTTGTTGTCCATTTACCAGTAATCTGCATATGTAAAATACATATTTACAATGCCAACAAGCTCCATTTATTGGTGTAAACAGTAAAGAGACTCAAGCATAGTAACTAGCTGATCCAACATTCTTGGTTTCGACATAAATGAAACAACATTGCTTACGTCATATCATAATTCATAACATATTCCATTCTCTGTAATAAGTTCAAACCATAAAGTCCATAATCAATTATAAAAGAATAATATATATGTATAAATATATATATATATGTATATATATAATAATTAATAATATATATTTTCGGTTCGGTATGGGATTCCCGAAATATCGAAAAGCCAATCCCGAATCCCGTACCGAAATTTTGGGATCGGTTCGGGATAGCATCCCAAAAATTTCGGGAATTTCGGTTTGGGAAAGTTTTGGTTTGGGATCAGGATTTTTTCAGTTTGGTTCGGGATTTTCGGGAATTTTTTCCACCCCTAATCTTTATTCATTAAGTTGTCATACAACTTAAGTCAATGAGCTTGACGTTCGAAGCCCATTGGGCCTTGAGGCCCAAAACTAACCCGAGGTCTATAACGAACTTATTCGTTTGATTAATTAACATATTAATTAATCCTAGCCATAAATAATTAAACCATTTAATTATCCTTACTCATCTCCGTTGTTTCTTCAATCTCTACCTTACTCGGTGTACGATCCATTAGGTTCCTTTTAGCGAGGCAGTGGGCGATTTGAACTCTTTCAAATCGATTGTGAATTGAAACTTACTTTCAATTCTCCCTTTAGTGATTACTCACTATTAGAGCTTCTACAAACCATGAGTGACACCTAGCAGTATATCATGGCTACCCAAGCTAATCAGAAGAGGTGGAGAACCTATTCAGTTTAGGATTACAATGCAATACGGTCTTTCTCTAATACAACACTCTTGACCACATTGTTTGGTTTGATAGTTTATTCATGGCTACTATCTAATGTGATTCATTTACTTATATGATTACCTTGAATGTGATTCGGAATGACTTTCCAAATCTCATTCATACTCTGGCCAGAGATTCTTAATCATATCATAGAGTATTCTCCCTCAAACAGTTTGAAGGTTAGAGATCCCTTGTTGCGCATTCACTTGCCTCCATGGCTAAGTGGCTTAACCCCAACTACGCCGTGGACACCCTCTGATGGAGTGACATTGACATAGTCAAAGATCAAAGACCTAACCACAAGACAACTATGATGCCTCAGGTCAAATGACTACTTTCCCAACCATGAGTTCTCATGTGACATGAGTATGAGAACTCCTCGTTGATCGTGTTCAGGGGACTCATTCTCTATTGAGCACCTACATGCTTGTCTTGGTGTCAGTCACACCAATGACTCGAGACCAATCACTCTTCCTAAGAGAAGACATAACACATACTGATCTTAACGGACTGTCAATGCCCAATTGACAATCCTATGATCAGGAACGTTTAGGATATGTATACGAAAGAGAATGGTCTCATGAATCTAACTTATTTAGATCACATTCTCCCAATTGCATATTCCTTGGACTTATTGTTCAAGCATATAACATTTATATGAGATAGCTTAAAACAATAATCTTTGCCCTTTATATTAAACTAGATTAGTTTAACATGTGAAATGTCAGTAAAGTATCATCATATGATTGGTTTTAGGGCACATTTCCAATAGCTTCGTCACCTTCCAGGTGTCGGCCAGCACAGCTCGACTTCGGTGTCTTAGTGGACTTTCTGGGTCGGGATGTGTCAATTTACATGTTAGTTACATAATTTTTTAAAATAAAAATTAATAATTGATTTAGAATTTTAATACTCACACCTTTATAAACTGCTAACTAATTTTCAATTCAAAACATTTCCAAAATAAATAAATAAAATTAGAATAAGTTTGTACCCATTGGCTTTTTAAAAAAATGTTTTCAATTTTTTAATCTTATATGTATCCATTCATGTAATTTTTTCAAATATTTAATCTTAAAATGTACTCATTCTTAAATATACTAATTTGTTATATGTAAAATAAATACCTTTTTTTTTATATAAAATCTATTAATTTTTTTTTCTAATCCATTTTTAAACTTATATGGGTACATTATTTTTTCTTTAATTTGAGAATGTATTCATTTCAAGTTTAATCGAAGAAATTTACTAATGTTATTAAGCCTAATATCTTATTCTTCAATTTTTTTTTGTGATTTTGAAGAATGTACCCATGTTTTGGTATAATATTTTTTTTTTGTTACTTTTAATGAATGTACCCATGTTTATATATATACTAGCCTCTTCGCACGCGCTCATGCGCATGTGAGAGGCATTTTTTCATCACGTGTGTTGCTTTATTTATTTCCTTATTTCTTAAGTGTTTAATATCCGGCTTAATTATCGTAGTGTGACATGATTGTAAATATATTCTTTTCTCAATTCCGCACTTTCGCAAGTACTTGGCCTTAACATGAGTGGCTGGCATGCAACATTTTTGGGTCTCAACACTCGGATTTGTAACGAAAAACACTCCTCAAAATCCATCTCGGGAGATATGTTCATATGAAAATATTTGTTTTGATCATTTGTCAAAGATAAACAGTGGTGCAGCATTGTTGTTGTTAGTAACATCCAAATATAAAAATCTCTATATATTTTTTGGTGTTTGGAGAGTGAGGAAGGTAAGGGAGGCGCACCATTGTTGTTGCTGGACCCTCCTGAACTCTATAAGGACATTGTACATATTCTCGAAAGCCTCATACGTGTCCTCTGTCAATGGATAATGGATATCAACTACTTCAACATTGAAAATACTTAAAAGGCATTGTAAAAGATATCAACAAATGCATATTTCATTCGACATAAAAATATACAAACTCCAACTTATCTCTGAAACTCCTCCGCTGCAACATAGTAAACACTTCATTCAACATAAATTTCAATACTTTGACAACAATGCCAAATCCAAATTACCCATTTTCCATTGATAACTCAAAAAACAATAAGCAGTTACTCATTTTTCGTTAAAAACATAATAAAAAAACACTTCCTACATAGACAGTCGAATCATCTTACAATGCATACGAATCAAAGAGAAAGAAAACATTTGCATAAGAATGGTCCTTGAAAACATCGAAGGCCAATCTAATTCACCATGAACATTTACAAAAGTGATGACACCAACGTGATGAAAAATGATTTACAGACAACAATTATAGTAACATATACGGCTTCATTTTTCTTCTTTTTTTCTTTTTTTTTTTATAAATTTTTTCGGCCAAAACATAAACATAAATTGGGCAATAAGAGAAGATTTAAAATTGAAACCTTATTGGTACGATCTTGCTGCCTTACGAAGCTCAATGATTAATGAGTTCGTCTCCCAATTTTCTAATAACGCATAAAATTAATCAATTTTATAGGGAAAAAAAAGCCATAATTAGAGAATAATCACCTGAAACTTCTATGTACAGTGAATTGAGTCCTGAACTGAAAACAAAAACACAATAAAATAAAATAAAAAAGGAATTTTTTTTAGAGGCATATTTAAATAGACTTAAATATTTCGTACATTTGGGGTGATAAAGGCTTTTAGGTTTGCATTTGGGGTTTAGGCTAACCTCATACCAATTGCTGCGTGTGCTTTGGGAAGGAAAGACCAAGTAAAATAACCAGTAGACCACCACTCAAGACATGCTTACTGAATCGCAGCCAGTAGCCACCAATCGAGACTTTTTTATAGAAGACGAAATTGCGTTTGAGAAAATCATCCAGTTTCATTGTATGCACTGTGGGGATCGTGACGGTTCCATTTTCGGTAACCGCTGCAACTACGTGGATGGGTGGATAGTTTGATTTATCTGGATTTCTCTTTTTATTTATTTATTAACTTGTTTTTTCTACGGTGGAAAGTTAGAATATGATGAAATAGTTGTGGGATAATCAATCTAACTGTAAACGGATTAGGTTTCTTTTTTATTTTTTTATTCAATTACTGAAAGCAGTTTGAAAACTGCAATATCTCCCACAGTCTCACGTTTCTTTCCAATTTTTTGAATAGGTATTTTTAGTGCATCTCTAACCTTATATATTATCTAATTTTTTTAAATGAAGATTAATTAGCAATCACTTAACCACTACGTCAACTCTTGACCAGTATTGGTTTTAAATTTCATTTAAAAAAAAATTGTTTTCCAATATAGTCTTTTGTTGAGATAAGTTTTTTTTACCAGTTTGTCCTTGTTTTTTTTTTTGAATTTTTTGGGTTTGATCGTGAAGGAAATAAATGGGCTTTTTTGGCATTTTGGAAAACTTCACCAAATTAGGACTCTCCCTTTATATATATAGATATAGATAAACACACAATAACATATTTATATTTTAATATTTTTAATCCCACAAATTATGATTTTTTATTTAAAATCTCATTAATATAAACAACTATAAATTTCAATTTTTAATTCAAAAAAAATATAGTAACATACATAGAAATAAATGATCACATTAATTTCAGGGACTTTGATCAAAAATTGAAAACCAACAAGGCTTCAATCAAAAAATATGCATAACTAGGGACTACATCCAAAATCTTCCATTTTTTTTTAACCATTTTCTTTGTGATTCTAAGAATAGCAAAGAGACAGAAGAGATTGTTACTGGCTACTGTTAAGTTGCTAACATGCAGCAATAGGCTACTCTACTCTACTGATCAACCACAGAAAGTTCCAATGGCGAAGCTAATTTTTTTTTTACCAGGTGGACTAGCTTAAAGATTTAAATCTTTATAAACAAAGAAATTTTTTTACAGTATCAGCTAACTTAAGAAAATTTTCACAAGGTGAGCCAAGAATTTTTGTTATTCAAACAAATTCAAACTTGTACATGTACAAGAAGCGATGAGAAAAAAAGATGGTTTGTAAACTGTATTATATAATTAAACCGAGAAAATTAGAATTAGTAACTAAATATATGATGCGCTACATTCGAAAATTAGTAAAAACTATATGTAAACCGAAAGCTACTTGAGCTACAACCCATGGTAGCCCTTAATGTGGCTCCGCGGATGGCAGAGACATCACTGCGTACATAGAACTGACGAATGTGTTTTTCGCTTACCCAGCAAGGCCAGAACAGATGATTTTCTGGTAAATCCACGGTCATCGGATTATTGAAAGATTTTATGAGCCAGTAAAGGGATTCCGACCGGAGGCAGCTGAGGTCACATATCGCAATAGTGAGTAGAGACTCGGGAGCCAACGCTTTTAGGAACAATCTGGCAACATAGTTTACGTTAAAGAGAAATATGGAGAATCCTAATTTATAATGTACAAAAACATTATACATCTCCCTATCTTCTCATTGAAACTGATACACATAACATGTGTTGCATTTCGACAAGGCAACGTTTCTATAATGCGGTGCTTCGAAAGATGGATATCAAACCTACTGTGGAGAAAGAGGAGTAAAGTGTAAAGCTATTCGGGAGGATAGCGCTTGCTCGAGCGATTCTGAAAAAACCAAACAAGATGATGGTGTGTTGGAGACTCTAGTCCAACAAGCGCCCTTGACTAGGGATGTGCAACAGTTATGGCGGGCAGGTAACCGCGATTATTTAGCCATAACCGTTTATATTCATACCTACATAACCGTTTATTCGTTGGGTAATTGCATAAACGGTTATACCCATAGCCATAACCGTTTATAAACGGTTAACCATACCCATAACCGTGTACTCATTTAACCATAACCATTTACCCGTTTTTGAACCCGTTTATCCTTTTTTTACCCATTTACCCATTTTTCCACCCGTCTACATGTTTTTTTTTTTAACAACTTGAAAATTACAAAAGAAAAATTTGTCATAATTTTCATTTTCTGACAATTAAACACCGTTATAGATACATTTTAGCATGCATCGAGATGTCTAATTTAGTATCTTAGCTAATGCTAAATGAGAGAGAGGCGCTTGGTCCTCTGCTGCTGAGTTGTCTTTGGCCTGAAATGGAACACAGTCAAACTCAGATAACAAAATAAAATGGAAATTGTCAAGGCAATATAAATTGTCCATGTAAATGGGAACCATGCGACATTATTTGAACCAGGTAATCCAAGAGTTTAAGAAAGCACTGTATACAAAAGCACATCCATGATATAAATGCTCCATGTTTCAGAATATTTGTTCATTGGGTAATGAGCGAAACATAGCCCTTCAAAGTTATTATAATATACTTGTCCGCCAAAATTAGAATAACCAAAGCAGAGTTACAAATTGGCAAGTCAGCTATCAAAGTGAAATTTGATGTTTTGAATTTGACGTTTTTTTTGGAGATGCTCTAATCCGTCTACTTGATTCTACAAGAGGTTGGTCTAAAGAACGAATGTCTGCTTTCTTAAGTTCGTTGTTCGTGACTATATTTATCAATTTTGTCCCCTTAACGTTATACTATTATTCCTCCTGTGCAATTTAAAAGTAAAAACCCAACAGTTCTTTCAACTCCCCAGACAAACAGCACCAAACCAATGGAAGAAGAAGCAAAGCCAGCCGAGTCCACAGCTACCCAAGTCCTCCCAACCCCTCTGAGCTCCGCCGAAGTTCTTCCTAGGATGAGCAACGGTTATGTCGGGCGGGTAACCGCGATTAATAACATTGATCTAAGTTTTGTCCGATAGGGAACATGGTTTGTGTTAATTTTACATATATAAAATAAATAGATAAACGGTTACCCGTTTATAACCGCGGTTAATACCCATAACAGCCCATTTAAATTTCGCGGGTAAACGGTTATACCCATAACCGTTTATTTATCTAAACGGTTACCCATAATCGTAACCGTTTAATTTAAATGGGCGAGTAACCACGATTACCTATAACCAATAAGTATTTGCCCATCCCTACCCTTGACAGTGCGTCGGAGACTCTAGTCCAACAAGCGCTCAATGAGATGGTCAGAACATGTGTGATGGTAGCTCATCGGTTGTCTGTCCACACCACAAAAGGAGACTCCATTTCTGTGATAAAGAAGGGAAGGGTTGTATAACAAGGCTCACACAATGAGTTACTTGTACAGTGAGAAATGGCGTGGTCTAGTTCTAAAATTTTAACCCTAATGATCAATCCGAAAAAGGATTGAACTGCATCAGCTCGTTTTCGGGTTCATCGATGATCAATGAGTCCTCTTTGTCACAATTATATGTGTAAAAAGGTATCTATGGATGAAATGGATCAGAAAGTGTGAATTCTAAAGGGTTATAATCTAATTGTTAATTAATTAAAGGAGCTAAAGTTTAGCAAATTTTGTTTTGGGATGGAGTTTTAACAGTACAAAAATTGTTTTGGCGTGACTATCGCATGTCAATGAGGTGTTACTAATTTATCTACTATAAAATTAGCTGTGTTTAAAATTGGAGCAAAGATTTAATTCTAAACCACTTTGCTGAATGTTTATATTTTTCAAATGGAACTTACATGAAACAAGTATATTGTAACTTTTGCACTTATAGATTTGAGATATCAAAGTGACCATGTTTGTTTCATGGAAGTCACTCTCACTTTTTCGGCCGCCTATAAGGTGTCTATGCAAACTGACTTGTTATTTGTTCCAGACGAATGCTTGCGAATTCATTTTTCGTTTTTTTTTTCTTGAATTGGGTGTTTTATTTGTCAACATAAATAATACATAGATTAGCAAAAAAAACTATTCATACCTGTACGTGAATATCATGAACTCGGACTAAAACGTCATTTATTAAAAAAAAAACACGCAACTTGATTACCATCACGAGCCATAAAAAAACTTAAGAAAACAGTACGACTAACTATAAATTACAAAAGAACTAAAATAAGAAAACTAGAAAGGAAAGGAAACTCAGAAAAACTATAAGAACTATAAATCAAATACAGATAAACCCATAACCAGCACAATTATTTTATGACATACAGACCAAATAAAACTAAAAAATAATAAAATAATTCAAAGCATAAAAAACCAGAATACCAAATTGAAGAAGACTGAACCTAAACTCCAGCCAACATAAGTAAAGAAAATAAACAACAAACTAAGACACCCAACACCTAATTAATAATCTTCTAATCCCAGTTTCCACCCCCAAAGCATCCCAACTTCTGCAATCTTTGAAAAATGAAGACAAAGTAAGGGCTGAAACACAAAATAAAAACATATTGCGCATAAACACGAGAGTCTCGATCCTTTGACAAGAAAAAAAAAACGAAAAACCTTGAAAAGTGAAGGTTATGGAACGATCGTGACATAGTTTGTTGACACATTCTTGGAATCCTCTAATAATTCTTGCAATTCTAAGATGCCATTTCTGTACAAATCTAGGATGCGTTTTTGAGCCAAAAGCGAGTTAGATAGTTCCATGACATAATCTTAATTCGATTCAGTTTTTGTTGCAGAAGTTGATGTTGTATTTTAATACATTGATCAGTTGCACATATATTCCATCAGGCATGACGAACTCACACGTGTCGTATTATTAGCACCCCGGAGATTTTCCCAGGCCGGCTATATATACAAAACCCAGATCATCTTCATGTTCAAAGCATTTTCTTGTTGACTTTTTTGCCCAGACATGTTTAAAGTATTAAAAAACCAATGAAAAAACATGAAATATTTGTTTGGTTATATTTCCTAATGCTGCAAAGAGGCAAGAGCAAAACCCTCAGAAACATAGACAGTTGGAATTAGAGAAACCAACAGTTCGATTAGATCCTAAGTAATCAAACAAAAAGCCGACTTAATTATTCCAAAAACGTGCTATAAGTTGTAGAGTACATAACCATCCGTTTGAAATTGTCACAAAATACAATAGGAGAAGGCCACCTCTAGGAACTTATCTCTTAAAAGATGCTTATTTGTTGCTAAGTAAAGCTGTCACATCTCTTAAACAATGGTAATTAACTTAATTATTGATGTTTACTAGTGATTAGAATAAGAACTTGGAAGTGAGGATTTTCAACTTTTCCAAGAAGGTGACTGGAGGAAACGGAATTGTATTCTGTAGCTTGTAAGATGGGGAAGAAAGGTGGAATCTTTAGGTATGCAGATGGTGTCGATAAGTTGATGATGGTGTTAGGGACTCTGGGTAGCATCGGAGATGGGTTGATGACACCGCTGACTATGTTTGTTCTCAGCCGTGTGATCAACGAGTATGGAGGTGCTACTCTTTCTTTCTCCAATGAAGTTGTGGACAAGGTATGCAGGATTACAATATTTAATGAACTTTGGCTATGATTTTCGATTTGTATGGCTAACGAAGTGCAACACTTCAATTTTTTTTTTTTTAGTACGGACTCAGGCTGCTAATTCTTGCAATTGGGGTTGGACTATCTGCTTTAATGGGTATGTAAAATTTAGAGTTTTCTTCCATTTCTTTCATTTTTTGGATGTTGTATCGATGTGTTTCGGTTTCTTTAGACTCTAAAAACAAGGTAGACTGCTAGAGATGCAAACTTTAGGTTACATAACAATAATGTTAGCTAGCGTATGGAAGTATAACCGTGTAAGTGCAACTCATCAGAAACAGTAATTCGACAGATAGAATAAAAGGAAAAATCTGCAGACTATATATACTTGTAGGTGTACCTGAGAGAAGATGATCCGTAAGGAACTATCGTTTAGAATGATGTGTGATTATATACCTATCAACATTTGTAATTTGCAGAAGGAGTTTGTTGGACTAGAACTGCTGAGAGGCAGGCGTCTCGGATGAGAATTGAGTACTTAAAATCAGTCCTCAGGCAAGAAGTTGCCTTCTTTGACAGTCAGGCTAATTCTTCCATTACCTTCCAAGTCATTTCTACTATCTCTTCCGATGCTCATTTAATCCAAGACACAATCGCGGAAAAGGTTTGTGATTGATTCTCTATCGCATGCCTTCTTTTCCTTGGTAAACTCTGTAATCTTGTGTTCATCACACTTATGTTTCTTTTCTTCAGATACCGAATTGCTTGGCACATCTCTCGTCATTTATCTTCTGCTTTCCTGTTGCCTTTGTGCTTTCTTGGCGACTGGCACTGGCCGCTCTTCCATGCTCGATCATGTTTATGATCCCAGGAATTGGAATTGGGAATGTAATGAAGAAATTGGGAGGTAAGATAGCTGGTGCCTGTGGGGTTGCTGGAGGGATTGCGGAACAAGCAGTCTCATCAATCCGTACAGTTTATTCGTACGTTGGGGAGAATCAAACACTAAAAAAGTTCGGCATTGCTCTCGAAAGATGCACAGAGCTAGGCATAAAGCAAGGCTTCACAAAGGGATTGCTGATAGGCAGCATGGGAATGATTTATGCTGCTTGGGCTTTTCAGGCCTGGGTTGGTAGCAAACTTGTTATCGAGAGAGGAGAAAAAGGTGGCCTTGTTTTCATTTCTGGAATCTGCGTAATTCTCGGAGGAGTGTGAGTTACTTTTCTTTATGTTCGGTTTTTCCTTCTTCTCTTTTATTCCTTACTTGCATCTCAATTCAAGTCTCGACTCACAACTTCAATGCTGTATTTCCAGGGCCGTAATGAATGCGCTTCCAATTCTCGCTACCATCACCGCAGCAGCTGCTGCTGCTACTCGAATATCTGAAATGATTGATCGAGTTCCTGCTATTGATTCTGAAGATGAAAGGGGGAAAATTTTAACATTTGTGAAAGGAGATATTGAATTTAGAAAGGTTGATTTCTGCTATCCTTCAAGACCTGATACCCTGGTTCTTCAAGGACTAAATCTCAAAGTCCAAGCTGGTAAGATGATAGGTCTTGTTGGAGGCAGTGGTTCGGGAAAGTCAACAATCATTGCTTTGCTAGAAAGATTTTATGACCCAGTAAAAGGAGAGATTCTCCTCGACGGATACAAGTTAAAGAGGTTTCAGCTACAGTGGTTGAGATCACAGATGGGACTGGTCAATCAAGAGCCTATTCTCTTTGCAACATCGATAAAAGAGAATATTTTGTTCGGAAAGGAAGGAGCTTCAATGGAAAATGTAATAAGTGCAGCTAAGGCTGCAAATGCACATGACTTCATTTCTAAGCTATCTCAAGGATATGATACTCAGGTAAGCCACAATATTCTACTCACTCGAAGTTTCATTCCGTCCGTATGATTTTATATACGACTATAAATTCTTTACCTTTTTCTTTAGGTTGGGCAATTCGGAGTTCAATTGTCTGGAGGACAAAAGCAGAGGATTTCAATAGCGAGAGCAATCATCAGAGACCCGAAAATTCTTTTGCTTGATGAAGCCACAAGTGCTTTGGATGCTCAATCCGAAAAAGTTGTACAAGAAGCCTTGGACCAAGCTTCACAAGGAAGAACAACAATCGTCATAGCTCACCGCCTCACCACAATTCGCAAGGCTGATCTGATAGTGGTTCTTCAATCGGGTAGAGTGGTGGAAAAGGGATCTCATGAGGACTTAGTCCAGAAGAACAATGGAGAAGGTGGAGCTTATGGTAAGATGCTGCAATTACAGCAACAAGCAATGCAGAACGGTGTCCCTGGCATATCCTATTATCCAGATGATATGATAGACCAAAAAACCAAACATCTGCGAAATCTGCAGACACCGAAAAGTGGGAGATCAAGCTGGAAAAACAGCCCTGCGCCAAGGAGTGGGGAAACAAACTGGCACACACCAAGGAGTGTGACACCAAGCTGGCAAAACAGCCCGGCTTATCCAGTCACCCCAATATTTTCCATCAGCATCGAGAACTCTTTCCAAGCACACTACGATGACTTTGACGATGAAAACATCTCTCATCCTTCCTCCTCCCTCTGGCGTTTATTGCAAATGAATGCACCTGAGTGGAAGCAAGCAATACTAGGGTGTATAGGAGCTGCTGGCTTCGGAGCTATCCAGCCAGTTCATGCCTATTGCTTAGGAACAGTCATATCGGTTTACTTCCAAACAGACAAATCCAAGATACTATCAGACACCAGATTCTACTGCTACATCTTCTTAAGCCTAGCAGTTCTCAGCTTCATTGCTAATCTCCTCCAACATTACAACTTTGCAGTTATGGGAGAGCGATTATCCAAAAGGGTTCGGATACAAATGCTCGAAAAAATTCTCACCTTTGAGATAGGGTGGTTTGATAAAGATGATAACACAAGTGCTGCCATCTGTGCACGGCTAACCACTGAAGCAAGCGTGGTTAGATCCCTAACCGCAGATCGTATATCATTGTTGGTTCAGGTTTTCTTCAGTGCCTCGATAGCTTTTGTGATCGGACTCATGATCACATGGAGGATAGCCATTGTAATGATTGCGATACAGCCCTTGCTCATAGGAAGCTTTTATTCGAGGAGTGTTCTAATGAAGAGTATGTCTATAAAAGCACAGAAAGCGCAAGCAAGGGGCAGTCAACTAGCTAGTGAAGCTACTTTCAACCATAGGACTATCACTGCATTTTCTTCTCAGGATAGAATACTAAAGCTATTTGGAGATGCAATGCGAGGGCCGCGGAAGGAGAACATCAAACAGTCATGGATTTCAGGTTTGGGTCTGTTCAGCTCCCAATTTTTGACAACAGCTGCGATAGCCTTGACTTATTGGTATGGAGGAAGGCTAATGAATCAGAAGCTAGTGCCAGCGAAACACCTATTTCAAGTCTTTTTCATCTTAATGAGCACCGGTAAGAACATTGCAGATGCGGGAAGCATGACTACTGATCTAGCCAGAGGGGGAAAAGCCATCAAGTCGATATTTTCAATCCTAGACAGAGAGAGTGAAATTTCTTCTGAAGAGTCTGAAGGGATAAAAAAGATTTTCAAGGGTCACATAGAACTAAAAAACGTTGTATTCACTTACCCGGTGAGGCCGGACCAGATGATCTTCAAGGGGCTGAATCTGAAAATTGAAGCTGGAAATACAATAGCACTAGTGGGACAGAGTGGTTCTGGAAAATCCACTGTCATTGGCTTGATCGAAAGATTTTATGACCCGCTAGATGGATCAGTTTTGATAGATGGATGCGACATCAAGCTCTATAATTTGAGAAAATTGAGATCACAAATTGCTTTGGTAAGCCAGGAGCCTACTCTTTTTGGAGGAACCATCCACGAAAACATTGTGTATGGTAAAGAAAATGCAACGGTTTCTGAAGTACGGAAGGCTGCAAAACTTGCCAATGCTCATGAATTTATAAGGTATCTAAGCATTTTTACTTCTTCTCCATATTGCAACACATACATTTGCCGGTCTCGATAGAGATTTTTTTTTCTTTCTAAATTGTGCAGTTCTATGGAAGAGGGATATGAGACTTACTGTGGCGAAAGAGGAGTGCAGCTATCCGGAGGCCAGAAGCAGAGAATAGCACTTGCTCGAGCAATCCTAAAGAACCCAACAATTCTTCTGTTGGATGAAGCAACCAGCGCTCTTGACAGCGTGTCGGAAAATTTAGTCCAAGCAGCATTGGAGAAGATGATGGTCGGTAGAACATGCGTAGTTGTAGCTCACAGGTTGTCCACAATTCAGAAAGCGGACTCCATAGCTGTGATAGTGAATGGGAAGGTTGCAGAAAAAGGATCACACTCTGAGCTGCTTGCCATTGGAGGTGCCTACCATTCTCTGATAAAACTACAAAGCAGTCACCCTCCACACCAACATATCATATGATAAAAAAGAAGACATAAATATATATTAAGCTGCATGAACTGTTGGAACATGCAGATAGTGTTCAAGTACAATATTGATGAACAAAAACTATCTCTGTGTGGTCATTAAATCCTATTCATTTCAACATAGAGTACTTCAAGCTTGAAATTGTAATGTACATGTTCGGGCGAAGATTTCTCGGGGAGACGGACCCTTGGCACCTCAGCACAGCTCCCCTGGGGATTGACACGTTGTGTTGATTGCCTATGGTAGTGGCACGCCTCGCACTTAGTTCTGAAAGGTGCCTTTGTAGGGCCT
The DNA here is from genome assembly GCA_963580275.1 of Crataegus laevigata. Taxonomy (NCBI): domain Eukaryota; kingdom Viridiplantae; phylum Streptophyta; class Magnoliopsida; order Rosales; family Rosaceae; genus Crataegus; species Crataegus laevigata. The sequence continues at coordinate 7,959,021 of OY756948.1, read as the reverse complement.
TAGGTGTAAGCCTTGAGGCTCGCAATCAAAACTAACTAAGTGCGAGGCGTGCCACTACTATCTCATTATAGTAGATGTAGAACAAGTGTGTATGATTCGATTCCTTATGCCCTAAGTTACTCGGACTTCTTGTTATCAAAGGATTGTCATGGATGGGTTAAGTCCATATTAAGTTCTTTTCTTGCCTTGTGATCAAGGACTTTTAGTTTATGGTCTTGTATGTTTTGAAGGAAGGATGTCCCAAACCCTTTAAGCCATTCACTTAGTTTTATATTGGTTTTAAACAGTGTTCTAAAACGCAGGCTAGGCGGCGCCTAGGCGCTGGACAGTGAGCCTCCGCCGTGATTATTATGAAATCGTTCAAAAAATCGGAAGGGGTATTAATCGGTATCTAGGCGGCCTCGGCGGCCTCTTAATTTTGTAAAAAAAAAAAAACAAACTCTTTGTACTGATGACAAGAGAAGAGAGTGATTTGTTGAGGAAGGAGAGAGAGATCTGCAATTTTATTATTGAAAGAAGAAAGAGAGAGTTGTCTGGAACTTTTTGAAACCATTGCCGTCGCTCGTCGGGGATCACCACTGCACTGACCTAAACAATTCAGTTGATTTTTGGGTTGGGTTGGTCGGGATTAGCGGTTTGATGAAGATGAAGGCTTGTTTGGCTGATGATAGGACGACACCGCAGGTAATTGGGCAAAGCTAATGGAGAAGCAAAGAGAAGGGAAGGAAACTTTGGAATTGACAGCATGAAGAAAAAGAAAATGAGACTAATTGCGTTTGGGTAGGGAGAAGTAGGGGTGGGCACGGTTTGGTTTGGTGCGGTTTGGAGTGAAACCAAAACCAAAACCGCAAGTTTTTGCGGTTTGGTTCGGTGCGGTTTTGAAGCCAAAACCAAAATGAAACCAAACCATTTGGTTCAGTTCGGTGCGGTTTCAAATGGTTTCGGTTTGGTTTTTAAGAAAAAATGTACAATTTGCAATTTAACATATTAATAAGCATTTCCCAATAATAATAGAAAAAAGACATTTGTTATGTAAACAATTAACATGTTGCATACAGTTGTGATGTTAAAACATGTTTATGCAACAAAAGGGTGTCCCTTACAATGTTTTTCATAAAACAAGTTGAATAAATTTGAATTCATTAAACGTGAGCAAAACTTTCATACTAGAATATGTGATATCATGCTTCAAATGAGTGGACTTCATTAGATCATTGTTCGACTCTTGATAACAAGATTAGTCCACCCTTGTATATATATGTGTGTGTGATGGTATAAAATAACAAAGGTCCTTCAAGTTAATAAACGTGTTGCACAAAATCAGTGAGGACTTCGGTACAACATAAAGTGTCAGGTGTGTGACCTTCGCTAGATTGCTTCGGTCACTAGTGCAGATACGTATGTAAAGATATAGAGGCAGGGAAGCAAACATCAGATGTACGTGGTTCACCCAAATTGGCTACGTCTACGGAGTAGAAGAGTTCTTATTAGTTGTGAAAGGTTCACACAAGTACATAGGTTCAAGCTCTCATTTTGTGAGTTCTAGTGAATGATTTAGTACAAATGACATTAGGGATTCATTGTGGTAGAATGATCCCTATTTATAGAAGAGAGTTTCTAGCTTTGTTCTGACATTGACACGTGTCATGTTATGATTGACCTCTGATGTTGACACGTGTCGTGTTGTGATTGGCATCTGACGTTGACATGTGTCGCGTTGTGATTGACCTTCTGATTGGAGGGAAACTCTTGTGGGTCCTTGACGGTATAATGTTGACCGGTGCTTAGTAGTTTCGGGGTTGGTCAAGTATGGTACAAACAGTGCTCCCCTAAGTTCCCGAGTGAGGAAAACTTCTCGGTTGGGGACTTGCAAGATCCAAGCTACTGAGTAATCACGAAACTTATAAGTGCCGAAGTGTGGTATCATCTTCAGTTGCCTATGTCCCATAGGTAGGAGTGGTATCTTGAACATATGTTGACGCACAAGGTAATGTATCATTTTCACTTGAGGCTTCTTGTAGTTTCAGGTTTGGTCAAATACGATACAAACTATATAGTGGGAGTCCCACCAAGTCTCTGACTGAGAAGATCTGCTGAAAAAGGTGACAGAATTTGGAAGGGGATGGTCAGAGAGGGAGATGACAACAGAGCGTGAGAGCCAAAATTAGAGGCGCACAGAGAAAGCATGGAAGATTGGGAAAAAGACGTGTGGAGGGAGAGAGAGAGTGGCGGGTGACAAGTCTACCACTTGTCACCATTTATACAGTAACACGTGGTATACTATCTCTGTTGTGATTACATTGAAAAATCTATCACATCTCGGCCCGGGCTCGACTCAGCCGTAGCACGATATTGTCCGCTTTGGGCCCCTACCACACCCTCACGGTTTTTTTTTTTGGGAACTCATACGAGAACTTCCCAGTGAGTCACCCATCCTGGGATTGCTCTTGCCCGAACTCGCTTAACTTCGGAGTTCCGACGAACTCCGAAGCCAGTGAACTCCTAAAAGACCTCGTGCTAATTGGAGGTGGGCATGTATATATAAGGCTTACAGGATCCTCACCCCTGGGCGATGTGGGGTCTTACAAAATCTCTCGCCAACAACGACATTCCCTTTCTTTTAGCCAAAAATTATCAAGATTGACATAACTCTTTACTCTCATTTTTGAGATTCGAAATAGTTAAAAATATTCTTTGAATTTGTCCACCATCAATCATTTTCATAAAAAAATTTACTTAAATAAGAATTAAAATGACAAAATATTCTCAATTTAATTAACAAAGGCGAGGCCTCAAAAATATTTGTAGATACCGAAATGCAGAATGATTTCTTATAATCCATGTCAAAATTTTTGAAAACAAGATACAAATCTAAATTTAAATCTAAAAGTATTTAAATTTAAATAAAGTCACGTATTTAAGTTTTCAAATCATTTTTATTAGTTTTTTTTTTAAAAAAAATAGAGAAAATAATAAAAAAATAGAAAAATATACTATCGGTACTTACACAGCGATTCCTATAGCCTAGAGTTGCTAGTAAGATAGCGACTAATCCCATACCCAGTCGCTATCATTCTAGCGACTATATTATAATTCATATTCATGTTAATTTTTCATTTATTTTTTTAATATTTTAATATTTGTTAATTTTTCTTTTATTTATCTTACCATAACAACAAACTATCATATTCTGTTCTTCAAAGGTTTTGCAAGATCTTATCCAAACCTAATAAATTATTCCCAAACCTAATAAATGGTAGGATCATATCCAAAGGTTTTGCAAGATCTTAACTCTGACGCAAAATATTTCCTAAAGCTAAAAATACACAAAAACTGTGAGTTACCCACAATTTTCGAATCGATTTTGAGACCTTTTACAACATTCGTTATAAGCTAAAGTTGGAGTCATTCTACTCGCATCACATGTTTTCTAAAGTTAATTTAAGATATTTCCAAGATTTCGTACACCTACACATCTCTTTGGGGGCTCCACTATTAGCATTCATTATTTTTTTCTATTTTCAACTTTAAAAATTAATGAAAAATAGCTTCGGGACCTAATAAAGGAAAAATCACATCCAAATGTCTTGCAACATTTTCATTAATTCCCACGTAAGATATTTCCTAAAACTAAAAATTTTAATTTTTTCACAAAAACTATAAGTTACAACTCACGTTTTCCAATCGATTTTAAGAACTTTTACAAGATTCATTATAACACATCCTCACGGTTTTGTTTCTGGGAACTCACACGAGAACTTCCCAGTGAGTCACCCATCCTGGGATTGCTCTTGCCCGAACTCGCTTAACTTCGGAGTTAGTGAGCTCCTAAAAGGCCTCGTACTAATTGAAAGTGGGTATGTACATATAAGGCTTATAGGATCCTTAACCATGGGCAATGTAGGATCTTACAAAATCTCTCGCCAACAACGACCTTCCCTCTCTTTTAGCCAAAAATTGTCGAGATTGACATAACTCTTTACTCTCATTTTTTAGATTCGAAATAGTTAAAATTGTTCTTTGAATTTGTCCACCATCAATCATTTTGATAAAAAATTTACTTAAATAAGAATTAAAATGACAAAATATTCTCAATTAAATAAACAATGGCGAGGCCCCAAAAATATTTGTAGATACCGAAATGCATAATGCTTTCTTATAATCCATGTCAAAAAATTTGAAAACAAGATACAAATCTAAATTTAAATCTAAAAGTATTTAAATTTAAATAAAGTAACGTATTTAAGTTTTCAAACCATTTTTATTAGTTTTTTTTAAAGAAAAATAGAGAAAAAATAAAAAATAATATACGATCGGTACTTATATAGCGATTCCCATAGTGTAGAGTTGCTAGTAAGATAGTGACTTGTGACAGCCCGTCTCGGATTTTTCATATCGACTATGTGAAATTACAGATTTGCCCTTAAACGTTGAAGTACGTTTGTAAATTGAACTAAGATATTGGTCTAATTATACAATTTCCTTAGCATTGGGGACCAATGAGAAGTTAGGAAATTGTTGTTGTTGATTGGTTAGTGTGTTAGTGTCACATCCCGGCCCGGACGTAGCCACCTCTCGGGCCCGCTCCACCACCGTAGCACGATATTGTCCGCTTTGGGCCCCGACCACACCCTCACGGTTTTGTTTCTGGGAACTCACGAGCAACTTCCCAGTGGGTCACCCATCATGGGAGTGCTCTAGCCCCCTTCTCGCTTAACTTCGTAGTTCCAACGGAACCCGAAGCGAGTAAGCTTCCAAAAGGCCTCGTGCTAGGTAAGGATGAGAATATACATTTAAGGATCACTCCCTTGGGCGATGTGGGATGTCACAATCCACCCCTCTTAGGGGCCCGACGTCCTTGTCGGCACACCACAGCCAGGGTTTGGCTCTGATACCAATTGTCACATCCCGGCCCGGGCGCAGCCACCTCCCGGGCCCGCTCCACCACCGTAGCACGATATTGTCCGCTCTGGGCCCCAACCACGCCCTCACGATTTTGTTTCTGGGAACTCACGAGCAACTTCCCAGTGGGTCACCCATCATGGGAGTGCTCTAGCCCCATTCTCGCTTAACTTCGTAGTTCCAACGGAACCCGAAGCCAGTGAGCTCCCAAAAGGCCTCGTGCTAGGTAAGGGTGGGAATATACATTTAAGGATCACTCCCCTGGGCGATATGGGATGTCACAGTTAGCATTTGGACCACTCACTCCCCTTCTCTCACTCCCGTACCCTCTCTCCATCGCAGACTCTCTTTCTCTATTTTCCATTTTGTACGGATGAACCTCAAACACACATCAAACCTTGCAGATCGAGGGTGTGAAGCACACCATTGTGTTCGTGAAGTTCATACGAGTTGGTTGGTACCCATTTCAGGTAAGATAGCTTTCGATTTCACATGGAATAACTTAGCTCCGAGTTGAGCAATGTTCATGAACTTTCGAATGGTTGTGTTTTAGGATAAACCAAGCTCATAGCGAGCCTTAGATCACTTCCACGAGCCCCGGAGTACTTCGTTGGACGAAGTTGGACGTCGGGAAGCCTAAGATCGGAGTTTGGCCGATTTTCCTCAAAATTTCACGGCAAGATCCCGTGAGTTTTAGGTCCTAAAACAGGTATAACGTTGTTCTACGCATCTCCAGCTTTCCATTAGTGTAAATTTCATGAATTTTGGTGTAAAATTGGATGAGTTATAAAGAAATGAAAATTTTCTAGTTTTCCGGCGACGGCGACGGTCGCCAGAGCTGAAGGTAGAAGATGAGAGAATATTCCGTTAAGTTAAACGGAATATTCTAACGGCGTTAGGTCACGCCGTTAAGTTTTATTAAAGGACAAATAGAATATTTCGAGGAATATTCCTGACGGCGTCAACTGGCGCCGTCAGTGTGCAAGTCACATGACCGCATATGGGGGCATGTAGGTCCGTGCACTCGCCGACGCGTGGCGGCATGTGGAGGCCGGAAAAATTATTTTGAAAATTTCTGGGTGTTCGTGATGTCGAGTAGATCACGTTGGTATATTCAAATACCAAAACTAAGCTACGTATGATAAGTTATTTCTAAAGTTCCGTCTATGTACGTTAAATAACGTTTATTCAGTTACTTCTCATATAGGTGCGGCCTATCCCGAGGACGAGCGTAGCCAGGTTAGACGTGGGGGCTACGATCCAGCTATTTATCAGTGAGTGGGCAGTTTGTTTTCTATACATACATATATATATATATATATATATATATTGCTATTTTCCCAGAAAATGAATTTAAACGATGAAATGATTTAAGATGCCATGCAAGTATCTATTTATTTTAATTATGCGTTAGTACTTGCATATAATTGTGATGGTGCTGTGGACGCATAGGTAAATATCAGGTAAGATTCTATACTGGTTATGATGAGAATGAAATAATGTGTTGTGATACGAATGAATGAAATTTGAGCTCATACACCTGCACATTTATAGTAGTGCTCCTGCCCAGAGTTAAGGGCACAACCTTTCATGTGTTGTTCACCTCCCGCACCGCATGCTTGCCTTGGATCCAAGTAGGTGCACAGTCCTGTCGTATAGACCACTATAGGTGGGTTCGCCTCGTAGGTGACCCGCGAATCATTCGCACAGTCTTCACGTGATTGTAGCACTAGAGCATATTATTCTATATACAGTGATGAGTTGCAGACCACTAAAGGTAGTATTGATTTATGTGCAGGATATATATATATATATATATATATATATATATATATATATATATATATATATATATATATATATATATACAGCTGAGGGCTGAGTTGATATGATAAAATGATGAGATGATTATGAGCTATATATGCAGCCGAGGGCTGAGATGATTATCAAATATTGATTCATATCACAGATTTACGATATGAGCATACAGTTGAGATATTAGTTATGATACTTTGGCATGACATACATACAGATATTTCCAACATGATTTTGAGATATGTATATATGTATGAGTATATTTTATTTCTGGAAAATTATACAGGTTTTACGGAAAGGGGTTACAGCTTTTGAGAAAGAATGGTTTTGAAAAAGATTTGTTTTACTGACCCACTCAACTTTGTTTTTCGCCCTTCCAGGTTCTAAGTAGTGTTCGTTGGTGGCATACGAGGATCTCTCGGACGTTCTGACAGAATTCACTCATGTAGGATCACCTGCGGGTGTTATTTCCATTTAGTACTTTCGGCTTGACTGCACGTAGGCCATTTATGCTCTGGTTTTGTAAAAGCACCTTAACTCTCGCACTAGCACACTCTCTTTTATTGGATTGCTAGCGGCCTGGGTTTAGTTGGTTCGTATCTTTCTAATCAATCTTGTTTCCGCATTGTGCACATGGTTACGTCACGCTCACGTGACGGCCAGCACGCCCCACTTTCGGGTCGGGGTGTGTCACGACTAATCCATACCAAGTCGCTAGAGTTCTAGCGACTATATTATAATTCATATTCAGGTTAATTTTTCATTTATTTTTTTAATATTTTAATATTTGTTATTTTTTCTTTTATTTCTCTTACCATAACAACAAACTATCATATTCATGTTCTTCAAAATATGTTTTTTCTATGGAAAATATATTTTAATTCATATTTAAACACTTGAAATCAACAATTTAAAATCTAAATTTAAAGATTTAATTTTATTTTTCTAGTTTAAAAATCAATAAAAAATTATTCCGAGACCTAATAAATGGTAGGATCACATCCAAAGGTTTTGCAAGACCTTAACTCTGACACAAAATATTTCCTAAAGCTAAAAACACACAAAAACTGTGAGTTATCCACAATTTTCTAATCAATTTTGAGAACTTTTACAACATTCGTTATAAGCTAAAATTGGAGTCATTCTACTCGCATCACATGTTTTCTAAAGTTAATTTAAGATATTTCCAAGATTTCGTATACCTACACATCTCTTTGGGGGCTCCACTATTAGCATTCATTATTTTTTTTTCTATATTCAACTTTAAAAATTAATGAAAAATAGCTTCGGGACCTAATAAAGGAAAAATTACATCCAAATGTCTTGCAACATTTTCCTTAATTCCCACGTAAGATATTTCCTAAAACTAAAATTTTTAATTTTTTCACAAAAACTGTAAGTTATAACTCACGTTTTCCAATCAATTTTAAGAACTTTTACAAGATTCATTATAAGCCAAAATTTGAGTTGTTTTAGTCGCACCACATGTTTTCTAAAATTAATTTAGGACATCCCAAAAAAATTTCAACACCTACAAATTCCTTTGGTGGCTTCACTATTAGTTTATACTATTTTTCTAACTCATAGTAACAACGAAAAAATTTCCCAGCATGACCAAAATGATTGATGGTGCATAAACTCAGAGACTACTTCTATTGATTTTAAATTTGAAAGACTAAAGTAAGGAGTTATACCAGAAAGTGGCTCTTTACCACAGTGGTGGAGATGAGTATTACCCTTATACTACGACATGGGTTCGAACCATGTCGGCTCCCTAATCTAACATCTAATTAAAAAAAATCTATTGTTTGACGAAGAAAAAAAAAGTAAGGAGTTATGTCAATCTCAAAATCCGTTTTGGCCCCTTTTTAACATGGATGGAGGGTTTCAAATTCCTTGTTACTACTTTTTAGGGGTTTTATTAAATTTTATGAATTTTTTTGTTGGTATATTTGAATGTGTCTTTAAAATGATTAAAATTGTTTTAATATAATAAAATAAAAAGTGTTTATGACAACATTTTGACAAAAAAAAAGAGGACTTTATGGAGAGGTCAATGAGCAAAATGCAACTCTTACTACCTATTTGTACTATAATTTGTACCACTAATAAAGATGAGACCCACATGCGTTGGTGAGCCCTATCTCTATTAGAGATATAGTACAAATATATGGTAAATGTAGCATTACTCGTCTATGAGTGTTTTCAACGGAGTACAATTCTCTGTCATCCTATTCCTAGTGTGGTTTAGTCCATACTAAGTGTATGGATTCTAACAAACGACCAATTAAAACATGAAATCTAATATGGACATTTAATTAAATGTTTATTAATATTTACAGTGCGGTTCGGTTTCGGTGCGGTTTTCAAAAGCCAAAACCGAAACCAAACCATTTTCTATGTTGCGGTTCGATTTCAAAACCGCAAAACCAAACCGTTCGGTGCGGTTCGATTTGGTTCGTGTTTTGGTTTCGGTTTTCGGTTCTAAGTGCCCACCTCTAGGGAGAAGTGAAGAAAAAGGATGGGACTTTGGAGTTGACGGCATAAATAAAAAAGGAGATCAAAGTAATTGGGTTTAGGTAGGGAGAAGTGAAGAGAAATGTTGGGGTGTCAGAAACTCATAATAAAAAATGATTCAAAGAATAAAGAAATTACTTTCTAATAAATAATGGATTGGGAATATATAATAAATTAAACAAAATATCTAGGAGTTGGTTGTCTAATTTTTTATCGTCTTTAGGTTAGGATTTTCTTTATAAATAACTAAAAATACAAGGTCTTTTTGGGTTCTGTCTTTTTAGATGTATATACTTGGTGTATTTTTTTTATTTTTATTTTTGCATTTTATCATTTTTTTATTATCTATAGAAGTATAATTTTGTTGTTGTTATAAATAGACACTTATTTACAAGATATATAATAAATTTATATAAATCTGCCTAGGCGTCCGCCTAGGTGCTAGGCTCTTATCCGTCGCCCGACTAGCGCGTAGCGTTTTTTAGAACCTTGGTTTTAAATGAAAGCATATCCATTAAAATGACCAGATCTGGACACAAATAATATTCTTAAAGTAAGGAACAAGTTGAAATGATTTAAATACATGCTGGAAAGTACAGAGAGTAACAGATCTACTAATTTAGAAGACAAACAAAGAGCTTCGGGCAAGATTTCACCTTGTCTGGCAAGGTTAAACTTCTTGTAGTCGCTTCTCTTTGAGTTTACAAAGGTTGTACGCTTGAAAAGTGATGGGTGGTAAACAAGTTTACATGAGGGAATCGATACTACAGAAGTAGCATAACTTTAAACTAGAGAAAGGCAGGCTTTCTGAGGAGACTATTGCTAAAACATTGAAGATCTGGGTTGATTACAGCTTTTTGGTTGCAAATGTGGGTTGAGAGCATAGTTTGTTTGTTTGTTTGATTGGTTAAGTGTCTAAGGTTGTTTGTTTGATTGGTTGAGTGTCTTTGTCTCTGGGATCTCTTTTTCCTTTTATATGCAGGTTAGCCCAACTATTGCAATTTTGCTCTTGCCCGAAAGCAATGGGAGGGTGGTGAGTTAGTAGCTTTTTACTTGAATGCTACTAGAAAGTGTTTTTTGGCTAGTAGCAGGCCGGTCTCTATCACCTGTCACTTCCATAGGTAAGCAAGTGACTTGTATTTGACTGATAAGGCCTTCAGCTAGCCTTTGGCATCGTGCTGGGCTTCGAACAAATCTTCTTCAACCTGGCATCTTTAGGCTTTTCTTCACTTAAATCCAATGTTCAAATATTAACCCAAACAGTACATATACGAATTTGATATTTTAAGATGCATTCCAATTATTCTTGAAATTTATTTAGATTTTTGAAAATAAGTGATATTCTACAGTAATTTATGCTAACAATGAGGGGAATAATTTGATTCCCCAGGCCAGTAAATTGGAGAAGAAAACGCTAACTATTAGGACAACTGAAACAACTTCCTTTTCTCCCTTCTCTTGGCTCGTTTTACCTTTACCTCTACACATTGTGGCATTGACAAATTAACATAGGCCTGAAATTATAAAAGTTGTATGGGCCACTGCTATCAAGAACTTGGGCCGTACATCTAATGTTACTCTTCCCATACAAATGATGTTGCAGAAAAAGGCCCATACATACAAAGCCCCATACAAAAAGAAAAAGGCCCATACATACAAAGCCCCACTTAGGGATAACAAATTACATAGGACGCAATGATGGTGATGTACATATTAGATGTGAGCCTGGTTGAAGGTTGAAACTCGACAGAGACAGTGACCTTGTTTGCCTGCATGCAACGTTCAGAAAAGGAGGGGGATTCTCTCATCTTTTTTTTCTATACACTTTCATCATCTCCTTATTTGTGTAGTCACAATTAAACCACGTTAACATTTTATATTAATTTTTTTATAGAGATAATAAGATAAAAAGACGTGGCTTAACCGTGACCACACAAATAAGATGAGGATAGAAGTGTATGGGAAAAAAAAGAGGAGAGCCTCCTTCAGAAAAATTGGGACATAGAGAATAAAAAGGCTACTACTTGAATTGTTAGTGGATAAGAGTTTTAGAGACTGTTTAGATGTGCTTTTAAAATAACTGAAAGTATTTTTAGAAAAAATATTTTTTTGTTCCAAAAGCACTTTAAGTGCTTTCTACAAGAAACATGAGTTATGTGCTTCTTCCATGAAGCACTTTATTAAGTGTTTTTTCTAGGTTTACGAACATTTTTACTAATGATTGTTTTTAAAAGTATTTTTACTAAAAACTCTTTCAATCATTTTAAAAATACATCCAAACGAGCTCTTAAAAAAAAAGAATTTCCTGATCATATTCCTGTGCAGTGACAAAGTGGAGAACACTGCTCCAATCATGTTTCTGGAAACGGTAATGAAAAGGTTAAATGGATGAGGTTTCTAGGTGAGAAAGTTGGCAATTTGAGCCTGTAAAGTGGCTATAAATTCTGTCAATGTCTCACACCTAGAGGAATATTACTAATGGTGCACTGCACCCTCACTTAACTACAAACAAAATAATGTTGCATATCTAATGATCTCTTACATGTAAGGAGGAATTATTTTTATTTGTAAGGTAACACGTAACTCACGATGAATTGTTTATTATTTTATGCATATGCATAGTTAAAAGATTTTTAAGTTGAATATTTTTTTGTATATATAATATTTAGATGATAATGAAGAGAAGGAACGTTTTTAATTATGATGTCCGAAAAATTCGTTAATTGTAAGTGAGACAAATAAGTCCCCGGAAGAGCCACAAACATTATCCTTCTTAATATTCTTTCGTTAGGATAATACTTCTCAATTTAGTTTCGATCCAAATTGAGTTTAAATATAAATTAATTGGTGCTGTTTAAATCGCCCTTCTTTTACAAAAAGACAATGAGGAGACAACTTGCGATTAATTTATGAAGTTGTCTAGTAACATTGTACGTAAAGAAAACTAAGAGAATTCGACGAAACTGAGATTGATGAACTGCTAAACCACCATCTAAATAAGCCTCAAATGATTTATTTTATTTTAGTTGAAATGATAGCGGCTTTATTCATTTAAACATAAGTACAGTCAGAAATTAAGGTATCAAAAATTAAATTCGGCGGTTCATCAAACCAACAAGAATATGAAAGCCTCAAATGAATATTACATATGTGGATTTGCGTGTAAAACCAAATTTATTCATTATTGTATAAAACAACCCAGAGTTTCAGAGGTACTTCACCAATTAACAATGAGTAGTTTCGTGCAACTCTACTAATAACTTAATCTTTAATTAAGTGATCTTAATTAAGTAATTGGAACAAATTAAGGCGCAATGCAAGGGGAGATGCAAATGCGTGCCCTGTGATATGGAATGCACGCCGGTTGGTTTGTACATCTAATTTCCCAAACGATATATGCATGAACACAATCAATACGGTAATTGACTAATTGACAAAAAAAAAATGGTAATGCAGTTAAAGCTAATTAAAATAAAATAATGCTAGGGAGACCAAATATTAGTAACAAGCTCTGTTAAACATATTCAATAGCCTCGTCAAACAAAGTAGCTAGTAAAAGACTTAACAGTGCAATATCTGTGGACTCCCATTCAATACATGCATCATTAAGTTCATAAGTAACTCAACCCTCAGTATGAATTACAAATTTCGACGGACAAGCAATAGGGCCATCAAAATGCCCAAACAATTTATGACCCTTCAACATAGACTTGAACTGAAATGCCCATTTTGTAAAATTATCATCCTTTAACTTTATAGTAATCATTCCCGGCAAATTTTCAACTTTAACAGTAGAATTAGCCATGATTTCTTGATGTAATACACACAGTTTCAAGAACCAAACAAACACCCAATCTTTTCTATAGTATAAATTGAAAGAAAAACTGATACTTTTTTTATGAATCAAGAGAGAATGAAACTCCCTTTGCAATCAAGAAAGATTGGAACTTTCTTGAGAAATCTTGTAATACAAGAGAAATCAAACACACAACAAAACACCAAATTATGAGATCGTAATCTTCTAATCAAGACTAAAACCCTATTAATCTTCTAATCAGGACTGAAACCCAATTACTCAACATAAAATTTACAATATCACCTGAATTGGAGCCTTGATGAACACCCCAAGAACGAAACCACAAGTGCCAGAATGAAATTGCAATCGCCATAACAAAGCTTCAATCACCATAACAAAACCATAATCGCCAGAATAAAACTGCAATTGCCAGAACAGATGCGATGAACTCCTCTTGGATTCTTCAATCGTGTGTAACAACGGAAGAACTAGGATCGACAACAGCAGTGAGCCAATGCTGGCGATGATACCATATTAACATTATTGAATTGTAGGAATCTTAAGGAAGAAGAAACTAAAGAAATTGAAGAGAAGAAAGAGAGAAAGACCTTTCAGTTGTATACACTGAGTAAAAGGAAATATTACATCATGATCTCCTAAGTCTCTAAGCCAATGCTTATATAGATACTATGTTGCACAGTTTTATAATTTTACCCTTTCCAACTAACTCTAACTGTTTTGAAGATAAATCCCAACTAATTCAGTTTATTTGGTCAATATTAATCACATGGATTAACAAAGTGTTTTTTTGTCTTCATCTGATGAGGCCTTGGAGTCTTCTTCCAGCTCCTCAATATATTATTCTTTCAAATCAATTGAGAATAATCTAAAGTTTAGGGCTATGAGTTAAACTAGAGTTTTAGTTGTTTTGAGTTTTATGGTTTTGGTACAAGTTATGTTTGGATTTAGTGACATGGGCTTTATAGTGCAGATATTGTCTGTGTTTAGTTGTGCACTTTTGCTCTATTTTGGTTTTTTATTTTTATTTTTATTTTTATTTTTATAACGTTGTTCTTAATTATAAGCAATATTTAACATTAATCAACGGTAAGGAGGAGGGGGAAATGGGTAGAGTTTGAACTCAGAATACAGTGAGTTGAAATGGAAGATTAGATTAAGCTTGGTTTCTTATGGTTATTACTTTTACTGTTTGGTGATGATGCACGTTTGAAGCTTACCTAATAAGAATCATTTTTAATAAAATAATAACAAAAAATTTAAACTAGGGCACTTCCATTATGAATTGAATGTTTAATTTAATTGGAATTACACGATTAAATAGTGTTTGATTTTGTAGATTTTCACTTCCTTGATTGAAACCTTATAAATTGTATATGATTTGGATAACATTTGAGGGATATCCACTATCTGGTCTTATAAATAAATAAAAATGATGACATCTTCATCAGATTCATCAGTAATAAAGTCACATATATTACATAAAATCACAGAAGTCATCATCTGCTTCATGCAACAACATAGAAAAACCATTATACATATAACAATGAACTAGTCGCAATTCATGCTGCAATCACATATCAATCGTCTATTGTATTTAGAATAAATGATATGTATGTTGGATACTTACAGCACAAGTAATAAAAGTTCTTGTGTAAATGTTGTGCCAATATCTGGCCGACATTTAGTTGTTTTTAATCCCTTGCATGTTAAAGATTTTAATTGTTTCTCGATATACGCGATAAAAACAATAAGTAAGTAACTGAGATAAATATTGATTTTACTTAGTATCACACAAAGCAACCAAAGTATATACATATATGAACTTCGAACAATTGATAGAAATCTTATTGGATTGGTTAAAAATGCTTTCTGTAAAGGGTTACAACTAACAACCAAAGAGACTAATTGTCCTAAGGTTGGTAAATCGACAGTGCAAAAGAGATGATAACAAAGCAATTCCTAATTGGTATTAGAGTCTAAAAGAAGGTTTCCTAAAGTTCTAAGGTCTTGGTTTCGAAGTGGTTTTTTGGTAAGGTAAAATGAATGAAACAAGTAAAACGCGTAGAGCTTTTGGTTTGAAAGCTTGTAGCCTATTTTGTTGAATGATTTGAGTGTAATTTGCTCCAAGTCTTTAACTCGTTTATATAGAATGAGTAATGCTAGAGAAACTAAAATTTTAAACCAAATTGTGTAAACCAAATGATGTGGTTATTGATTATTGAATTATTAATCAAGTGTCAATTAATATGCCGATTTCTTATTTATGACATGTTATTTAGTTTAAAATTTTAGTTTCCCGAACATTACCTATATAAAATCCAACTGTTTTCAGAAAGTGATGCATCAATGGGAACGTAATCCAAAATATCTAGGCAGAGGCATAACCAAGACGGTAATTTTGTTAATCCGGAGATGACCTTTCCTCCAAAATGCAAAGACTTTGAATTCAATGCTCCATCAGTGGAGAGAGAGAGAAATGAGTCCGGCATCTTTGACAAGTCGAAAAGTATTTGTGACTCGTCATTACCGAGCCAAAACTCAGGTCCAATAATATTTCTAGGGTAAACAATAGTGGCTAATTTCGAAAACACGTCTGAACGACTTGAGCAAACCAAATGATTATGGTATTTACGTACCATGTAACAATTATCTAACAAATCACATCTCTATCCAAACTTTAAAAAACAAATCACATCCACAAAAAAACCAGATTATGATCTCATTAAGTTTTACATAAATTGTGATTAATCTAATTAATTACATTTGCAACTCAGACAGTAAGCCCGGCGAACTGTTCACGTTCGAAACCGAGACATGCCACACCTTCACTTCTCCATCCAAGCTCCCACTATAAACCGTAACGACGCCGCTTGGCTCTTCGTCTTTAACCGCCACCAACGACTTCACCGGCTTCACGTGCCCCTCCAAAACCGCCAAACAACAAAAACTCCCGTCCTCCCCACGTTGCCACACCCTCACTGTCCGATCAGCCGATCCACTGAACAACAAATCCCCGACGTTGATCATACACAGTATAGCCTTCCGGTGACCTCTCAGAGCCCCCGTTACCACCATGTGGTTCGCGCTGTCCTCCCTCTCCCACACCAGGATCGAACGGTCGCAAGCCCCTGAAAACAGCACCGATCCGTCGTCGTTTAGGGCCAAAGCGTTCACCGCTGACTTGTGCTTCTCCAGAGTCGCCACCAACACGTGGCGCTTCTCCCCGAACGGTTTAGCCCATACCCGGATCCGACAATCCGCCGATCCGGTGTACACCGTCCCGTCGTTCGATACCGCCACCGCGTTCACGGCGTCCTCGTGCGCCTTGACGGACTCGACGCAGCGGAGATCCGAGTCCCGCCAAATTTTCAGGCTCTTGTCCCAGGAGACGGAGTAAATCAGGCCATTGTTGACGGCGATGCCGGTGACGGCGTCGGCGTGCTGGATCCAGAGGCATTTCTTGTGGCGGCGGACGGTGACGTAGTTCTTGGGGAGTACGAAACGGCGCAAACGATCATTAACGGTGGGGAGGGAGTTTAATAGCTTGTGCCGTTTGCCCACCGTCAACTGCCAGACTCGTATTTTGGAGTCCTGGTGTGAAGTGAATATATTGCGGTTGGAAAAATTAACTGACTTAACGGAGCCCGAGGAGGCATCGTCGGCGTTGAATGAATCGTGAAGCGCGTGGGTCGTCCGATCATAGACGTTGATCTCGTGGCCGGATGCGGCGTAGAGGAGGTTGTGGTGGATGGCGAGGCAGGTGATGGGGAGGGAGGGGCGGCGGGGCTTGAGAGTGGCGAAGCAGAGGTGGGAGACGGAGAGGTCAATGGCGTCTGGAGGGGAGAGTTTCTGGAGGGAGACGATAGATGGCAGCGTCTGGAGAGAGAGGTTGCTTTGGAGGCTGCTACTGCTGGTGTCGCTAGCGCTAGTGCTAGTGCTGGGAACATCAGAGGTGCTGCTCGTATCGGAAGTTTCGAGTTTCGTCGGAGATGGTAGCGTCTTAGGTTTGGAGAATGGGATGGTGGATTCGCTGTTGGCGGAGCAGATGGCTAGCCAGGATCGGACCCTCATGGCGTCGTCGGTGATAGAAAAGCTGTGTGGAACTATGCATATGGATTATATATAGGCAAAAAAGATTTTGGACTTTGGTGTGTGGGGTGCCGCGAGGAGGGCGGGAGGAGAAGTAAATGACGAAAAGGGAAGGGTCGGTACGAGACCCGGATGTTTGCTGGAGGGCGAGTTTCGCAGGGAGGGGTATGTTGGTAATTTGGAGGGGTAAAGAAGTGGGGTCCATCTGAAGGGCAATACGCGTCCGTGGACAACAAGGAAGAGGCTGGCTTTGCCAATTGGCATTTGCTTTTTGGGGGGAAGATGCTAAAGCCGGAAAGTGAGGTTTCTTGTTCAACCAAGTCAGCTTAGGGCCATCCTATGCATGTCTGAGCAGCGACCATGATCTTGCCATTGACTCGGAGAAGTTTCGGCAGGACTCTGTTATTAAGGTAGTTTTATGTCGAGTGAGATTATCACGAGTCGGGTGTGACAAAAAAATATATAAAAATTACATGTTTTAATGAGTTTTTTTTTTTAATGAGAGAGAATCGAATGTATCTTATGACACTTTGCATGTCTCATATTATAATGAGTTGTGAGCTTATACTCATAAATTTAGTCGTAAATATATAAACTAATAACATTATAGGTCAGTGTGATGGTTGGACTTAGTAGAGATAGTGTTTATTCGACGTCTATTGTCTCATAAAAATTCGAATCCTTAATTATAAAATAACCATCGAACAATTTTATATACAGATTTTTCAGGACGTTAATGTTGTTTTCAGTCCTAGTGTCGGACATACATATATCTATTCCAATTTCCAACCGAGCCGGATAATTTAAAATATGCAGTAGTTTTCAGGGATGTTTGAAACATTGTGTTGAACGAAAGTCGCTATGCAAGAAAAAACAAAGTCACGACTATTTAGGGAATGCTATTAAGTAAGCCAGGTAAGATTCAAAGATGAGATTAGTTTCTTAATCGCGTTTATCATAAGATGACTCATTCCCTGTAATTTGCAGAATAATTAAAATGCCACTTGCGCTGTAATTATCTATCGTTTTAGGAAGAATTATTCATTTGATTAGAGTACAAAGTATAAGTCACAAGAATTACAGTGGCAACTGCCAAGATCCCTTCTCTAATTACACAAAAATCAGATCGAGGCATATTGTTGTTTTGTTTGCTGAAATTTAGTGGATACTCTCTTTGGAAATATTGTCTCACGGTCGTCTTTTATATACATAAAGAGAAGGTGATAATCCTTATCGGAACAATGATATGACAATACTAAAACGAAAGGTGAAACCTTGCGCTTGCTCTATATATATAATATATATTGTCAAGGCATTCTCAGTCTAAAAGGATAAATACGTACAATTATCTCTGCATTAGATATTTGTAACGTTACTCAACTTTGTTTACAACAATGAATTCCCCCTAGTTCTTTCGGGAAACCCTAGGAGTATGGTTGAATACTTCTTTTTGTCACCACTTCCTCTTAATGTCAACACTATGTCAAAAATATTCTTTTGATAAAATATGGACAGCTTAGCCGGATTTCACTCCAATGTTCAGGAAGCAATTAGGCATGTACCATCATACACACAAGGTTCTAAAAACGTTATGCACTAGTTAGACGGCAGACAGATATCTAATGCCTAGGATTCTAAGGGGTCTAGACAGTTTTGTTAATTTTAATATATAAATAAATGTCTACTTATTTAATATATAAATAAATGAATATTCATCCACGTATCTAACAACTCTCTTGCAATTTATTAATAAATAAAATGCATATATGAGAGTTGCGACCTAAACGAGTCTAGGCGAGCCCCTAGGTAGGTTTAGGCACCATTTTTTTTTATTGTTTAAACGCCTAGAAATAAATTGTGACGGTATCCAACTGACTACTTGACCACATGTCTATAGTTCAGGATTTTTGCCTTTTTTGGCTCTATAGTATGAGGAGTGCTATGTAGGCAATATGCGGTCACCATACAAACAAGACAAAAGTATTATCGATTCATCTTAGAGAACAGTGAAGTGGAATCCCTTTTAAGATGACGCTATGTGTGTATATATCCTGCAAACACTCAAACACGCAAGATTATGGTAATCGGTATAGTTGGTAATAGATATTTTTTATATAGTGATTTGGCAATGGGCAGACTGTAAAGTTGTGAACAAATATCTGTTCTAGCAAGGCGGATTCCTTTTATCATCTTAAGAATATTATCCGCCAGATTACAAACCTCGATCTCTACTTAACATCACATTTACTTCCTTTTCAGAAGCATATATGTACAGCAATAACTTTAAATAAAGGATTTGGAATCAAACTTGAATTGTCCCCCCCCCCCCCCCCCCCTCAAAGTGGTAGTTCTTGATTGCAGAATTAAAGATTAATCAGTCTATCTAATTAACATAATTTATTACAGCTTAATTAAGAAAATTATCTGGCTTTTAGCCTATGCCAACTCATGGAATGATAGCTTCCTATATGGGGATAAAAAGTGGCATTGGAAATTATGATGTGACCGGTATTACCAAGGAATTAGACGTCGACTGTTAACTATGAACACCGGTAAAAGTATCATGTCGACCGAAAATGGTATTTGCAAATTATTAATCGAATAAAATTGTCATGTAGCACAATTGCAAAGTTAGCAGTGAACACCAACGTTTCAGAGTATTTTCGAATCTAAAGGTCGCACTTTTACGCAATGTTGCAAATTCATTTGTGTTATAACTTGTGTAGTTAGTTACATTTATGCATATTAGTAATATTATGTGTCACTACATCATTTACGCATATTATAACTCAACGGCAAAAGACTACTACACTTTAAAGTTTTTTCAATCTCTCTTATCTAGAGAAATATACGTGAGTACGAGTAATAGTGCTTGTGCTTTTCCCCACTGTTGTTTGATAAGTCAGCAGACACAAAAGCTAAAGCCTCGAGCCCTCGACTACGTGGGCCTCTGTTGGCTTGCATATCACTCACCAATTTTCCCTTCTAAAAATGTCAGCAGAATACCAAGGTAATGAGATTGAGTTCGGAAATGACAACAACAGGCCCCTATAGCTCAGTGGTAGAGCGTCAGTCTTGTAAACTGAAGGTCTGTAGTTCGATCCTGCATGGGGGCATTTTTTATTATTTTCATTTGTTTCTGTCTTGCTTGAGTTCCTGACTCAGTCGCGCAACTGAACACAGCTCACGCAAATGCGAGGTTGTGTGCAGGATTAGTGTAGGGGAGTTTTCCCACTTCTTTGTGGGAGCTGACCTTTTGATGAGATGGTCACGCTACCCTATTGGATATTTTCTTCCGCGCGTGGGTGGCATAGGCTGCGTGGTTTTTCACTTCTCCATACGTTTTAAAGGAATTTGTGTAGTAGTTATTTAATGTTACGGTCTAGTATATTTTTTTACACTTTTAAGTGAGAGACTTTAAATTTGAATTCACAGATGTAGAGGTTGTCCGCCCCTAAATATAGCATTGTGTATATTAAAAAAAAAAAGGATGAGCTTAGTGAATAAATTGTGGGTCCGTTTTGCTTAAAATATATGGCCTAATCCCACAAACTCAAGCCCATCCCAACCAAGTCCCATAACTAAGCCCAGACCCACAACAGAGCGTCCTTCCACGGCCCAATGGCATTTTCGATATATACCACAAAAACAAAGGGGTTGTGTTGGACGTCCAATCCGCCGCGTTCTCCTATAAAATCCCGCCCTAGCGTTCCTCAACCCTAACGCCGCTGCTCCTTCGCGTTTACATTTGCACTTGGATTTCTATTTGTTTATATTCATTAGGGTTTTTATGCAGTAGGGTTTAGGGTTTGTGGGTCGCTTCTGATAGGCGTTACGTTCATCGGCTGGTTTATAATTCCAGAAGGACGTGTCAACGGAAGCGTAAATCAGCTTCGATTTCCATCCCAAATTCATCAAAAAAAGTAGCTACGCATTTTTCGAAATGGTCGTGGATTGCTGTCTGGTTTTGGGCCGGAGTCGAGACATTGTCTTACAAATCACTGTCGGTGTTTTTGTTTTTCGTACCTTAATTTTGTAGGGGGTGGTGGTGGTTGTTGCTTCATATGGTGAACGCCCTGTAAATTTCGATTGGATTGGGGATGTTCTAGTTTCCGAAGCATAGATTAAAATTACGAATTACCAGTATTAAACAGCACCGTGTCTGCTTCTTGCTTTTGCACTGTGTTACCTGTCTCCTGGTACATATTTTATTTATTTTTTTTGTTAATTTTTTTGATCAATTATTTCATGAAATTTGAAAATAATTGAGCAATGACGATGAAACAAACCCTTGGCTGTAGTTCTGATCTGGTAATTAGTAGAACCAGAAGCTGATTATTAAGGGATGTCTCTGAGCTCACTTCAATCCTTCATTTTTGTTTTAAGGTTAACAACTTGTGTTTTTTATTTTGATATGGCTTTTGATGTTGAATGGTCGGACAAGAAACGTGAAACATGACCCAAGATTTTTCCTTCAAATTGGGCTTATGATGAAATTTTTTAATATCTTAGCGGATTTCTGTGAGACCTTAGTGCCAATGATCTGAATGTTACACACACTGAAGCCCCAAAGTTTGTAGTTTTTTGGTAGTCGCACTGTTCATTTGATTTAACGCAAGTGAGAGTTTAGGAGAAATGCAGAAAGAGAAAATGGGTGTGATAACCGAAGATAAAAGTTGAAGTGGAAGATGCAAATATTGTATAGCAACACGCACTACAATCACACCAATAAGGCCCCCTAATCACCATAGATGATATAGGTATCAAGGTAGCAGCAGCAATAAATATGTAAACGAATGTATGTAGAAATCAAACTGGTGCCTTTTGAGCTCAAGCTCAATCGAGGCAGCAGCGGAACACGGAGAACCTCTCCATGAGACGGCCGCACTCAGCGCACGCCACTGTCTCGGGCATGATTCCGGTTGCTGGCAAAATAAGACTGGTGCAGTGGTGTGGAGCTTGTTTGTGCACCCCTTCTAGGTATTCATTCAGGGCCGGTATGAACCCTAGTTCAGATGACCTATTTTTCCAGTCCTTAAACTCCGTCAAGCTTCTCAACATGTGCTCTCCATTGGCCTTGGACATGCCTGCTGAGCCTAGGCTGATCACTGCCCATCCGCGGTCGCTCGAGCCAAAGCTCAGCATCGATATGATCCCCTGCATTATAGGATCGCTTTTCAAAGGATCAGTTCGGGAATGGGTTATGTTTTGCTCACTTAGAAGAAGTCCTTTGGATTGCCACATGCTCTCGAGACGAATCCAGAAGAACCAAATGAGGTTCCAGTCAAGGAAGTGGCTTAGCTTCTCAGCTTGGATGATGTTGGTGATGCTCTTCACCACGGTCTCCTTAGGCTTGCTCTTCCCCACATAGAGCAATTCCAACTGAATGCCGGCTTCAAGAGCCACGTTTCTGGCAGCCCTTGTGAAGTTTCGGATCCACTGGATGTCTTCTCCGCCATACAAGCAAATGTACTTCCTCTCCGTAATCTGAAATTCATGCAAAGATCACATATTCAAGAATCCGGATTGCACATTTTTAGAAGCAGCACCTTAAACAATGATTCATATTCACAGTCTAGCAACATAAGATGCAAATACGATAGAATAGTATGTACCCAGGTAAGTAGGTTCTGATCGATGGAATCTGCCAAAAGCTCGATCCTCCATTCCTTCTCTTCCTCCCAGAGTAGTTTCTCTCTGTTGCTAGTGAAAGGGAAGGCATTGCTTCCCCAAATGCACATCATGTGAACAGCATTCTGGTGCACAATTTTGCCTTGAGGATCCATCACAACAAGCAGAGGCTTCTTGGCAAAATTCCACTTCCTCGGGTCCCTTATGTACCTGACCACAATCGGAGACACTACAGAAGGGTGGAACACGGTGTACCATTCCATGCTATTTCTTAGACTCTCGAATTGCTGGTACTTAGCATCAGTCCATGCATCCGTAATTGGAACCCACACAACCTCGTATTGGCTCTCCGGCCTTGTAGGGTTGTGTCGCTTTTCCAAGTGCATTTGTTGGACAATCATGTACTCGTCTTCGTGGACAAAGTCTAGGTCTGTGATGAACAGAATCACTACTTTCCTCTTTAGCACATCAAGGTCAACCTGTAATTCAGAAAGTTTTCAATTAATTGGGGAACAGAGTCGCAGACATTCAAAACACAGTCGCCCCTAGAAGAGAAAAGAATGTGAGATTTTTAAAGCCAACCCTCTTCTTGTTGTAGCAATCATAGAGTGCAGGCTGATCATCCTTGTAAAACAAAACCCTCAGAGGCTTTGAGTTATCCATGTGTGGTGTTTCCAAGATGCGCGCGATTGCGGTGAAAGCTTCCTCTTCTTTGTTCTTCGCTGCATCACATAATCAGTTATTTAGTTATATAAACAATTTATACAGGACAGGCCTAACAAGTATTACTGCTCTCTATCTTTTTTAGGTTAAGACGCACTGATAAGTTGAATTAATTCGTCGAGGATCTCTTCAAGGTGATTGAATATGTTTTCGAGCTTATGGGCCAGCGATGATAGTTCCCACGCCTCTGTCACGTACCTGATACAACACGGTCATTTGAGACGGGACAAATAGTTTTGTTCTCGAACAAATTAGAGCATGCCACAAAACAACTTACTCTGCCTCTGAGCCTGTGATTCCCAGAAGTTGTGATGCAGCAACTACAATAGCCCGAATTGTCCAGTAAACAGCTGTGGGGATCTGAGCAGTGGCAGCTGTAGCTTTGATTTCAGCGCTCAAATGGGGATCGTTGTGAATCTCCTGTAAGTGAACAATGATCTTGGTCACTTTGAAAATGGCCCTAACCAGATTGTTGTATGCATCGAACTTCGGTTTCAAACTAGTCTCCGCACGTTCCAAGATCTCTTGCAGTTGCTTAAGCTGTCCAACCGCTCTGGCGAGTAGGTTGGTGGTGTATTGCTGAGCCACGAGCCAAAACTCGCCATCTTTGATCGCCAATGCTCCCAAGGCAAGCGCCACCTTTTCATCCCAATCGTAGAGTTGCACAATGTCTAGTATTTCCATTGTTGTCTTGTTTGCATCTTCCCCTTGCACAAATGTGCACATTAACTGTTTCCCATCAATCAACAAAATTGGCATGTTCGTATTGTTAGACTGTCAATTTAAATCGCACTTATGAATAATGTTGCGTCACAGTTGGAAAATAAGTATATATGTAGCGGCAAACCTTGGAGTGAACTGCATTGAACACGCTGTGTGGAACATCAACGCTGTCGTGGAGGGTACTCAGGTTAGCATGGAGGGCCTTCTCGTGCTCCAAAGCACCCGCGCGTGTAGCTGCTGGTGCTAATGCTCCCTAATTCACACACAAACAACATCGAAACAACATAATCGATCAGCAACATAGTAACGAAACTAAATTAGCAGCGGCTACAGATTCTATGGACATAATTAAGCGGCAAAATTAGGCACGGACGGACCGGGACTAGAGTGCCATCATGGATGTCAGGTTTGGTGACGCGCGAAAGAATGGCCTCAATGGTTTGAAGAATTTGCGTGACTGCAAGAGGAGGCACTTCGTAGGGATGGTCATGAGACTTATCAGTAAGCATAATTTGGTTGACCAATGCACTGTCATCTGCCGTTGTCGAAAACTGACGACGTCCGTCACGCCCTTGTTTAAGCAGAGGAGGGCGATTATGGCCGGCTCCTCTGCTTGTTGGGTTGACAGCCTTATTGTGAGGTGCCAGCTGGGCCATTATCGAAGGTCGGGCTTTCTAAGCTATGAGTGGATGGAAGAATACCGGCAATGACTTCACTGTGTTGGTTGCAGTTGGTATTAGCTAACTAGGGTTTATATAGTAATTACATGGTGTATATAAAGTGGAAAAATTAAAATAAAACAGTGTAAAGCTGCTACCTTGCTTGCGTTTAGGGTTTAAACTAAAAAGAGTTAGCATTAAGGTTCAAATATTCTTACTCCAGGAATATCTTTTTATCTACTGACGTCATGATGCACTGTCACCATTCTATATCTTCTTTCACCCTTACAAAATGTTATTGTTGCATTCAGAGTTTGCATCAAGTTTCGAATATTTATCTGAAACGCTGATAGATCACCTTTACAAAATGTTATTGTTGCATTTAGAGTTTGCATCAAGTTTCAAATATTTATTTGAAAAAGCTGATGGATCGTAGAATCCAAACCCAACAGATAAACAATTTCAATTAAAATCTTAGACGAGAAAGGATTTAGTTACTACCAATGTAAAAGAAATAATATACGTATCAACGATCTATCGCTAATTACATTGATACTATCTTTATCTTGTATTTGATCAAATAGTACATCAGGTGTTAGGTTTCATTACAAAAAATTCTTATGTAGAGTTAATATTAGAATCATTCATTATACATTATACTTTATATTGTCAAATTTCCGATGTAAAGTTCATACAATCTTCAATGATTAAACAATTATCTCTGGACTCATGTAGCTTGTGTGAAGAATTATAAGTTCTTATTCAGGAGTGATCAAGACATAAGCTTCTGTCCGAGAATTGCTTAATTTGTTTATTATTGTTATTTAGGGCTAATTAATCTATAACACTAAAGGCAGACTTTACAAATCTAGGCGGCTAAACTTCTGTTCAAGTCAAATAGAACCCAGTATAGAACCCTAAACTAAATTATTAAGATTATCTCTCCGATAATTCTTTAATGAACGAATTACTTTGGTTCATTAACTACTTTTTAGCCTCCACTTTTCATCATATCCGTATATGTTAATCTTAACATGCAGCCATGCATGCCATGAGAGGCGATGCTTCCACCTCTAGTACAAATTAGGAGTGGAAAATGACAACAGTAACATTAATTATAATGTTAAACTTATTCACTCATTTGTTCACCAAATAATATGTCAGGATGTGTAAATATTTTATTTGTTAATAATTAATAATGGATTCAGGTTTAAATCAATCAAATATTATCACATCATTTGGTGAACGAGATCAATATGCTAACACTACTCTAATAACGTATTAAAATGGACCCAAATTAAAAATGAATAATTGAAATTTATTGGTAGCAATATTACTGGATCATAATATGATAGCACACTGTAGGTGGCACCTAATGCACTGCCATAATTTAAGCGTCACATTTATTGTCATACATAATATAGCACTTCGAGTACTAGTAAAAAAGCGACAACAGTAGCTTGCAATCAGGTAAGGAAACTCAACGTATCATAAAAAGCAGACTTGTGGTCCGGTGCAACAGAAGCTGATCAATCAGTGCAGCAGCGGAACATGGTGAACCGCTCCATGAGGCGGCCGCATTCAGCGCAGGCCACCGTCTCAGGCATGAGTCCGGTGGCAGGCAATATGAGACTGGTGCAGTGATGTGGAGCTTCTTTATAAACCCCAGTCAAGTACTCATTCAGTGCAGGCACAAACCCTATCTCGTTCCCCCTTTTATTCCACAAGTTATACTCCCTCAAACTTCTATGCATGTGCTCCCCATTAGCCTTAGACATCTCCGATGAACCGGCGCCAATCACAGCCCATCCGCGGTCACTTGAACCGAAGCTCAGCATCGATATGATCCCCTGCATCACTGTATCATTCTTCATGTTGTCGGTCCTAAGGCGACCAGACCTAGAAGCCTCGGACTGCATCTGGTGTCCCTTGGATTGCCACATGCTCTCGAGACGCAACCAGAAGAACCAGATGAGGTTCCACTCAAGAGTGTGGCTTAGCTTCTCAGCTTGGATGACGTTCATGATGCTCCTCACCACTTTCTCCTTAGGGTTTCTCTTCCCCACATAAAGCAATTCCAACTGGATCCCAGCTTCCACAGCCACATTTTTGGCTGACCTTGTGAAATTTCTGATCCAATCTATATCTTCCCCGCCATACAAGCAAATGTATTTCCTTTCTGTGATCTGAAACACGAAGTGTCAAAAATTAGTACTCGTAATATAAAGTGACATATTATGCTATTAAATTGTAAATATTCTGAAGCGAATATATATGGATGTACCCAGGTATATAGGTTCTGATCGATGGAGTCTGCCAAAAGCTCGATCCTCCATTCCTTCTCATCCTCCCAGAGTAATTTCTCTCTGTTGCTAGTGAAAGGGAAGGCTATGCTTCCCCAAACACACATCATGTGAACAGCATTGGTGTGCACTATTTTGCCTTGAGGGTCCATCACCACAAGCAGAGGCTTCTTGCCATAGTTCCATTTATCCTGCTTCCTGATGTACCTGATGACAGTCTTAGAGACAACCGAAGGGTGGAACACTGTGTACCATTCCATGTTCCTTTTAAGTTCCTCGAACTGCTGGTACTTGGCATCAGTCCACACGTCCACAATCGGAACCCACACAACCTCATACTGGCTCTCTGGCCTAGTTGGGTTCTGCCGTTTTTCCATGTACATTTGTTGAACAATCATGTACTCGTTTTCTCCGACAACGTCTAGGTCCGAAAGGAACAGTATCACAACCTTCCTCTTCAGCACATCAATGTCAACCTGTTTGATGTATTCATTGGGTATGAGGGGGTTAATTGGTTAATTAAACATTGAAATCATAACTTTGACATTAATTTTCTTCCAAGTATGTGATTAATGCAAGTAAAATGCATGGCTTAATTAAAGATCATCAACTAGAGCTTGTTAGAATTCAGTTGATTAAAAATTAAGTACTTGATGCAGTCATCCATCACTTCTATTTCCTTATTAATTTTTTTTAATCAAGGTTAGGTGACCTGATGATATTGAAAATGATCTTGGTTGATCAATTCTATTTGATTATGCATATTGTGGGGATAGAAGAGAAGTGAGATTTCAGAGCGAACCCTCTTCTTGTTGTAGCAATCATAGAGTGCAGGGAGATCATCCTTGTAAAACAAGACCCTCAAAGGCTTGGTGTTGTCAATGTGTGGCGTTTCCAAGATGTAACCAATATCACTTAATTCTTGCTCTTCTTTCTTCTTCTCTGCATCACATCAGACCATTAATGTCTAGCTAGGCATTTGCATAAACATATAGGGTAATTAAGCTAGCTCTACTTGTTAACTAGACTCACTGATGATGTCGAGTAATCTGTCAAGATTCTCCTTGAGGTGGCTGTGAATGTTTTCGAGCTTATGGGTCAAGGACGATAGTTCCCATGCCTCCGTCACATGCCTAATAGAAGCCAAATAAACAGAAAACATAATGACTTTTTTCTTGCTTGCCAAATAATGTTAATGTTGTCAGACTATGGATATAAACCAGACACATGCATTCAGAATAACAAGTACTTACTCGGGACCCATGCCAGTGATCCCCAAAAGCTGCGTTGCAGCAACTACAATACTCCGAATCGTCCAGTAAACAGCTGTGGGGATAAGAGCAGTGGTAGCCGCCGACTCTGCCTCAGTGGTCATGACGGGATTTTGGTGGAGGTCATGCAGCTGAACAATGGACTTGGTCACATTGAGCACGGCCCTAACCAGATTGTTGTAGGCGTCAAACTTGGGCTTCAAGCTAGTCCCGGCAAGTTCCAGTATCTCTTGCACTTGCTTAAGCTGCCCAACCGCTTTGGCGAGAGGGTTGGTGGTGTAAAGGTGAGCCACAAGCCAATATTCACCATCTTTCACAGCAAAAGCTCCCAAGGCAAGCACAACTTTTTCATCCCAGTCGTAGTTTTGCACAATGTCTAATATGTCCATGGTTGTCTTATTGGCATCTTCCCCAGAAAGCCACTTGCAGAATATCTGTCACATATATAAAGTGCCAAGACAATTAATAGGCCACTTATTTTGTCAGTTCAATTAGAGGAACAAACTATCCATAATGCTGATTGTTTTGCAGTAGTGCTAATTATCTATTGCGAGAAAAAAAATGTTTTTTTCCCACTGATTGAAAATCTAGACTATTAATCAAGTTGATTGTTGTCTGAACGTGTGATACAAGTTCACATTTACTGTATCTATCTCGTGAGCACCACATTTAGTTGTAAGCTATAGTATGTGTGTTATAAACCTCGCAGGAAATTGCATTAAACAGGCTGGTTGGAACATCGTAGTTGTCGGGGAGACTACTGATAGCACGTACAGCCTTCTCATGCTCCAAAGCATCGGCATGTGCACCCGGCACTAGTGCTCCCTATTTAGACACAAACAATGTCACACTATGAGCAATACCGTTTATAAAACTAAATTATTGACGATAACATTTCTACGAAGTGATTTCTTGTGCGATTGTGATCAGAGCCAAACTTACCGTGACGGTGCTGTCGATGTCAGGTTGGGTGACGCGGGACAGAATCACGTCGACGGTTTGAAGAATGTGTTTCAAAGGAAGGAGAGTGACGTCATAGGGACGGGCATGAGACTTGTCACTAGCCAGAATTTGGTTGGTCAGCATACTGTCATCAGAAGTTGCTGAAGCAAAGCGACGCCCATCTTTGAGTGGAGGGCGGTTATAGTAGTCTCCTCCTCTGCGTCCTCCGGCGGTGGGCTTATTGTAATACTGAGCACCTGGTGCCTGGGGTGCATTATAACTCTGAGCAGCCGGCACACGGGCCGGATTGTAATTCTGAGCCGTCGGCATAGGGGCAGGATTGTAACTCTGAGCAACCGGCATAGGGGCAGGATTGTAACTCTGAGCAACCGGCATAGGGGCCGGATTGTAACTCTGAGCAGCCGGCACACGGGCCGGATTGTAATTCTGAGCCGTCGGCATAGGGGCAGGATTGTAACTCTGAGCAACCGGCATAGGGGCAGGATTGTAATTCTGAGCTGCTGGGATAGGAGCAGGATTATAATTCTGGGCAGCCGGTGCAGGGGGGTTATTATAATTCTGAGCAGCCGGTACAGGGGGGTTGTTATAACTCTGAGCAGGTGCAGGGCCCTGAGCAATATTCTGAGTAACAAGTGCCATTTCGAAAGGTTGAGGCTGTAAGCTTGCTTGTGAGGGGATGGGGGAGGAGAGAAATGACTTCGATGTGTATTGGTTTCAGTTCAACCAGTTAGTTAGGGCTTATATAGTTGATGCATGCAATTAAAATGGAGAGAAAAGAAGTGCAAAAACAATATGCGGTAGCTGCTACCTTGCTTCCATTAGGGTTTGCTCCAAAAGTGCCAGTTGAGAGAGAGAGAGAGAGAGAGTAAAGATTCATATTTGATATTTTCTTTCTTTAGAGACAAGGGCTTGTCTATAAATTTGTCTGGTCGTATTCGAAATCTTTTTTCACCTTCACGAAAGGTTATATGCATGGCTCTCCTGATATTCTTACTCTAGGAATATTATTTAGTCATATATAGTTTGCCTATGCCGTGAGACACATGATCCACGCATGTTGTACAGTGTTTTGTTGTAACTCGATGAACTGTTATTACTTAGTAATTGCATGCATTCATCAACTCAAATATAACATGTTTACTTACTTAAAATGATAATCAAAATTATTCTAATTGTTGACTTTTATTGTGTTTAGATGCAGAACCAAAATGTAAACGAGTTGACATTACAAATTGTAATTCATGTCCAAAAGAACTAGGGATTGGAATGATTTGGGAAGGAAATGATCTCATACATGATTGTTTTTTTTAGGAGAATAACTTACAACTCAAACACCAATTTTGTAGACTGTAGTATTTCAAACCAATCATGCATTGTCATCTAAGAAAATTAAAACACTTAAGGGTCCGTGATAAGTTTGAGACTTTATCACCTAGCGTTTTGGCTGCATGCAAGTTTCTCTCATACTTTAGGTCATCTGGATCAACATAAAAAAGCAAGATGGTCTTGCTATTCTAGGGCTAGAATTTCCAATTTGTTAGGTATACGAGGTACTAATACTATCATTTATTAATTTTGTTAATTCAGTCTTAGCTAGTAGTATAGCTAGCTAGCAGCTGGGATCACTAGCCTTTTGGCTTTACCCAGAAGCGGAAGTGAGGAAGAACCAAGGAAACAGTTTAGCATACGGAAAGAAGAAAATGCAATTAGAAAGTTCATTGCCTTCTTCGTCCCACCAGTAATTTGATATTCTGTACTCAAATGGTTTAATGCCTTTTCTTTTGGTCTGAATATATGTTTTGGTGCCTTTTGTACTCAAAGTATAATAAGCTATTGGTTCTTTTACAAAATCAAGAAAAGCATATAAATTTAGAGCTAGTGGCCGACTGAATAATACAACACTGGAAGGGAAGGAAAACGAAAACACCTGCGTTTGAGATGCTTCCCAAACTTTTTTTTTTCTCCTTGATTTTTCTTTTTTTTAATGTATAAGATTCCAAGACTTTGATCATGCTCATGAGGGAGCAGGGGATTGCTTGACGTACGGTACGAAACAAAAAGGAAAAGTGTTGCTATTATGCTCTATATGAATGGCAAGATACGAACAGAATAAAGCCTCCAGAAATCCGAGATAAAAAGTCATATTACTAATATTACTGTTCAAGAAATCGACCAGCTGTGGAGCGTGGACTACATTCTTTCGTCCAGAAAAAAAAAAAAGCAAAGGTTCTCTAAGTTGGCTGTTGGGTTCATAACATATAAAACTAGAATAACTTATATAGCACGAGTATACTGCTATGTGACATCTCGTGTTAATAAAATCAAAACATGAGGACAAAAATTTACACATATCTTTATTTCGTTGGCATAGAACGTCACCATAACAGTGTATTCATATCATGTAAGTCATCCTACAACTGATAAATTGATCTTCAAACTCAAGTTTTTATAATTTTTTTTATGATATTCCTTGAGTGAGTTTCATTTTTTAAATGTGGGCCTAGGAAGAGGATCCGTTCTAGACCTTAGTGTCCAGAGCTTTCTCATCAAACAATCTGGGTCGCACAAATTAAATCCAACGATTTCTATTAATTCATTTTCCTAGCTCACCACACACAGCCAACGACGCTGATTTGACTTACACACCAATCAGCGGCCCAGATTGTTTGATGAGGAGGCTTCGGATACTAAGATCCGGAGCGGATCCTCTTCTGTGGGCCTGGTTGTGAGGATCAATTTTCTGGGATAGTAGTGAATATAATTTTCCTTTTTTTTTTTTGTAAAGAAAGAATAGTAAGCCATATAGGCCTCATCTTTCTTCACTTTTTTGGTTCATCGAATACACATTGAATATCCAGAAGGGGTGTGCTATCCACACCCCATTTTACTTCTCACACACCTCTTGATAATTTCTGTCCATTGATCTTCTTCAATTCATCCGATCGGACATCCAAAAATTAAAAAGGTGTGTGAGAAGTAAAATGGGGTGTGTGAATATTACACTCCTATCCAAAACTTGAATGCTTTAACACTATGTTGGATGACGAAATTTAAGTTTTTCAAAATGATGGAAATTTATATTTTCACATTTGTAATTTTTTTTTGTTGACTAACCTAAAAGAATAAGAAAATTCAAATATTAAATTTAATGTGTATTTAAAGTCAACTATATATATATGTGAAAGATAATAATTAGGAAATATACTAGTGGAGGTGGTTGGTGGCGGCGGTGATGACAGTGGGTGGTGATGGTGGTCGTGATGGCGGTGGCGGTGATGATAATTTGTGGTGGTGGTGACAATGATAGAGATGATGGTGGCTGGTGGCAGTGGTGGGTTGTAGTGGCAACAATAGCGATGATGGTGGTTGGAGGTAGCGTCGACAACGATGGTAATAGTGATGATAGGTGGTGTGGTGTGGCGGTGGCGGTAATGATGGTAGATGGTGGTGGCAACAACGGTGATGATGGTGGTGACGATGGTGGCGAAGGTGATGATCATGGGTGATTGCAGTGGCGACGGTGATCATGATGGTAAACGGCGATAGTGACGACGGTGACGACGATGATGACGGTGTGTGATGGCCACCTCGGCAACGATGATGAATATGGGTGGTGGTGGCGGCAACAGTAACAATGGTAGGCAGTGATGGTGGTGACGGGTGCAACTGGGGTTGGGCCAACCTGGAATTCACACATATCCAACCCGACTTTAAACGTGAACTGGTATGTTTTTCTTAGTCATAACCTGTCCGAACCCGACCCGACTCGACCCGACCATTTATTGAGTTGAGATCTTTTATCTGCCCATACCTAACCCAACCTAATTGATCAATCTACCTTATTGTAGCTCAAATCAACTAATGCACATATTACACCAAGTCCAACATCCAACAGCCAACCGCCAACCGCCAACCGCCAACAGCCTTCCTATTATTATCTAAGCTCTATATGAATTAAGGATTTTTATGAGTCGGTCCAAATTTGTATTCTCAAGCCTTATGCGTCACTAACTTTATTCTTATTTTTAATTCTAATCGTTTATTCAACCACAATCAACATTGTAAATTCAAGAAATAAGACGGTTGCTAAAGAATAAGTACAATCTGTGAGGATAGAAACCGCTCAGGGTTCCAATATTTATGGTCAAAATGGAGGATGGAATAAGGGTATTGCCACGGTTGCTTCTTGGTGATGCCAATGCCATGGAGTCTGGTGATCATACTTTTCATTTCTTCACACAATTTTTCCAATTATAAAGTTTGACGATCCAAACCCAACACATATAAACTCGAATTTAATTAAATTCAAATTCGAATGAACCTGAGTGAAATCAAAATCGAATCAGAATCAGAATCTGAGTTATGATGGTTGGGTTAGGGTTGAAATAACCTTTCAACCTGCCCAACCCGCCTGGTTGGAGAATAGTAAAGATAAACAACTTAATTGTTAAACATAACCTTGCTATTATAATATAATTAAGGAGTGCATTTTTGCTCACCACACTCAAGTGATGGTAATGCTCATCACCCTATTTATCATCGTTAGATGTTTTTGACTTTTGAGATTTGTGTCTATCCACTACACGAATATCGAAATTCAAACTCATCTAACTGTGATAAATAGGTGGGTGAGCAAATACCATTGTTTATGGTGGTGAGCAAAAATACTCCCCTTTTTTTTCCCTATTGTTACACATT
This sequence comes from Crataegus laevigata, assembly GCA_963580275.1. Classification (NCBI taxonomy): domain Eukaryota; kingdom Viridiplantae; phylum Streptophyta; class Magnoliopsida; order Rosales; family Rosaceae; genus Crataegus; species Crataegus laevigata. The sequence goes on along the minus strand of OY756948.1, from coordinate 7,924,910 downwards.
TGAATTGAACAAATAAAAAAAAAATTCAGGAGATGAAAATAAAATAACGAGAGTATGCAAATGAGAAAATGGGTGTGCGTAATCATTTCTTTTTCAAGTAAGTTTCATTTGAAGTTTTTGGTAGCTCCAGGATATTTCAGATAAGGGCAAATAGTACTATTTCAATTTGAGCAATCACATCATTTATACATAAAAAACTTCTTCATGGGGTGCTTACACTTGCCACAAACTACCACTCCTTCACCCTGTTCTTTACTAGGGTGAGTAAAATTATGACCACAAGGCCTAGGAAGAAGAGGTGGTGCAAGGGCATGTCTAAGTGCACCAAAAAATCCTAACTCGGCCAAATTTCCTCCCCAACTAGGAAACAAGTCTAAGCATTCCATGATCTTTGGTCCTTCAAGTCTTATTATATCAATCGAATTAGATCCTCTCCCTATGACTGCCCAATTTTCGTCATTGCTATCGATATCCAGCAATGCTGACACCTCATCTAAAACATTGTCAGTGTAGTTCTCCGGCTTTCCTAGCCGGAGTTTTGATCTTCTTATACTTTCCAACCGAAGCCAGAAGAAATGCGTTTTCATGGAAGGCAATGCGTTGCTCAAATTTTTATATCTTACATTAGCTAAAATGTCCTTCACAAGCGGGGTTGAGTTCCTCTTGCCAACATACACCATCTCAAGCTGCACTCCTGCCCTTTTAATAGTCTCCATCTTAGCAGTGAATTCTACAATCCAATCTATGCTGTTACTTCCGTAGATGCAAATATTTCTGCCTTCTTCCACCTGAAAACAATGCAAACTCACGAGCTTAAGCACCCGAAAAGAAAATAATTATTACTAAAGTATAAGAGATGATTGATTCTACAAAGTAAATACTCATACCCGCTTAGGCAGCAGGGGGTCAATTTCATCAATCAAAAAGTGCAACGTCCAATTCTGCTCTTGCCAAAGTTCTTTCTCTCTTGATGCCGAAAAAGGATACGCTCTGGCACCCCAGATAAACAGCATGTCAATTGCATTAGGGTTTGTGACTGTTCCCTGGGAATCCAACACAACCAAAACCGGCTCACTTTCGCAGTACCATGCTTCTTTTATGAATGTCACCACTGCTGAGTTAAGAAGCCAGGGTTGCCTTATTGAGTACCAAGGCAAAGAATTTGATAAGTATTCAAAATTTTCCTTTTCGGCATTGGTCCAATTACTGGAAACTGGAATGGGAACCCATACAATTGCATAACTGGCCTCTACATCTTTGTTGTGAGGATGATTATGTGTTTGCTGAACCAGAAAGAGTGACTTCTCTATCAAAAGAAGCTCTGGCTTTGAGATCAAGAGTATGACTACCTTGCTCTTCAGATCAGAGACACCAAGCTGTGAACAAACCCTAGTGAGTTGGTAAAACGGTAGCAACTTATCTCTGTAAAAATCACCCTAGATTTGCAGTTTGTCGAAATGAAGGCGATCAGGTAATACGCTCTAACAGTAAATAAGTACCAAAGAATAAGTTTAAAATTAGCATAATATTAATGTTTTTATGTTTGATAGCATCTTAGTAATTGGAGTATTTAGAAGATACCTTGTGACACTGATCAGCATAAGATTTTAAACCTGCCTTTGCTTGTGAGGAGCATTGCTTGAGTGGAAAGTCATCTCTCAAGGCAAAAAGCAAGCTAAGCACCTCTTGGTTGTCCACTTGGGTCTCCTTGAAGATACTCAGAAGCTTATGATACAGCTTTGTCTCTGCAAGTTATGCCGAAAGTGTCAAGAATACATACCAATTGCTTCAATACTATGCTCAATGCATGGATCATAAACAAAATAAAAAGTTTTCAAATTCATCCTCTAAATGTCGACTTGCAACCTGTTTGGTGATGGCACACTTCCACCTGCTGTCTGAGGTGATCGTAAATGCTGTGCAGCTGATACGCCAAACTTATGAGCTCCCATGTTGCAATTATGGTTGAATCTGAATACTTCAATTAGAAACAATTCCTTCACCATTAAATCAATTTAAGGCAAATTTATTTGGAGGTTAATTACAAAAAAGCATTTCAGGTTACTTGAACGTAATTTGGAACACAAATTAAAGCAGTTTAACAAAAATTCTTATGAACAATAATCAACAGAAGTTCATCGTGTTTTAATACGCTGATCAAAGGGAAGGAATATGAACCTGCTCAGATTTCAAGGCTGTTGAATCTGTGATTTGAGAAGAGCATTTCAAGATGCCTCGAACGATCCAGTAAACAGCGATATAGATTTGGGACTTTGTAACAGCCTTTGTCTCATCGTCCAACTCCACACGTGAAAGTGGAAGTTTTTCAAACTTGATGATACACTTGGTTACATCCACCATTGCTTCAACTAGCAAACTCAAGGCGTTAAATTGAGGCTTCAAAGGACTCACGTCAGCTGGCAATTGCTTGAGCATTGCAACTGATATTGCCAAGGGAAGACTAGAGTTTAGCTGCATTAGGAGCCTGAATTCGCCGTAACTTGCTACAAAAGATGTAAGCACTAATACCACTTTTTCACCCCAGGTATAATTTCCCAGCAAATCAAACAAAATCATTGTCCTTTTGTGTAGGTTTTCTTCATCAGAGCACTTGCAAAGTATCTGCCATGTTAACAAATAGATCGAATTAATGCATCTGTACGAAGATCAATGAGAGAGAGAGAGAGAGAAGGTGAATTACCTCATGCGAAATCTTACAAAAGGTTTCTGATCCAAATATTCCGAGAGCTTCTAGTGTTTCGAGTTCTTCCATGTCACTTACGATAATTTTTTCATAGGCATCAAGGTCTTCATCAAGAACCTGAACGTAAGTGTTTGATGAGGTGAAAAGCTTGGAATGGAAGCTCATGATGTTAATCACAAGTGCTCGACAGTTCATAAGTTTTAGAATTACAAAGTAACTCAAAAACAAATTCAAATGTATAAGAACAATCTTACATAGATAAGAAGCATTTCCTATACCATTTATATTTTGCGTTGAAAAAGGGAAAAAATTATGCTAAAGTAACTTATGTGTTAGAAATGAGCAATTACTTCGGATGCGGCCGTGCAAATCATGATTTTCTCCAAAGCACAAAGCAAGAGCCTAGAATCAAAATGGCAACCGTCAGGATCATGGCTAAGAAGTAGCTTCTTGATCAGGACTTCTTCTGACAAAGATGATACAGAGTCACTTCTGAGCGAGTCCATGGTGAAAGTGGTAGTGAACCAACGGACCAGCAGTGCATGAGTAAACTATTGTGAGCTCATCCGATTTATGCAAACACATAAAACCAGGGAACGCACCAACTTAATTTTGCAGGACAAAAACAGTTCAGTTTCTCACACTGTTTGTTTGTAGAGAGCGCTTTTTTAAAAGGTTGCTGTTTACGGTGTTTTGAGTACACCAGAATCAAATTCAAAGCTTCTCCTTTTGCACTTTGTTCTTAATTAATAATCTCGAAGAGACGATTAATATAGAATACGATGCAAAGTAGATCATCAAAACAGTAAGAAATGTGAATAATGCAGTACTGGCTGTCTGGAAGCAGCATCTTAGAAAGAAGCACAGTTAAAAGGGTCTTCAGCCATCCATCTCTTTTTGTTTTATGGCGCTGAGGGAGTGAGAAACAAGCACACTTAAAGGGAAAAGTAGAACAGAACATCTGATACAAAAAAATGTAATGATAATCTTATGGCTCTTAGAAACGAAACACCTTGTTGCAATTTGTGACTTGTAAATGTAACAATATGGACTCTTCTGATCAATTACTTGTGGAGTAGAAAACCACTTTATTGATGACATATCAAAAATAATATCGACTTCCTATCAACAATGATAAAGTGAAAAGTAGTAAAAATATCGAAAATATCTATGACATATCTGCATTTTAAAAAAAGTATAGTTAACCATAACATAAAAGAAACCTTCTTGTACTCTTGGGACTGGGGACCTAAAAATCGAACAAACACCATCACTAAGAAATCTAAAGGTGAGATTTTGTTTGATTTTCTACCCTTTTATGTAAAACTATGTGGTGGGATTCATCTGTATCTTCTTACAAAATATGAGAGATCTCTCCCGTCTTTTCCCTTTTTTTTTTCAACCAAGGAACATTCGACCTCTGTGGTGGGATTCATCTCTTCAATTTCTTTTAAATTTAATAATTGATGATGGTTGAATCTTAACGCATAATAAAGATTTTATAATCAAATCTATTGCACATATAACATAGTCTTATTGAGCGTTGGTTCCCATATATGTTTTCGGAGGCAACTTAGAAGTGCTAGAGACAAGAGATTCAACATGTCAAAGTGGACTAATTTTGAGTTTCAGGGAATAAGGTTGCGACTTTTGAATTACAAAATCAAAGTGAGATCAAAGTAGAATTCCAAGAAGCATAGCTAAAAATAAATCTTGTTTTATTTTCCATTCACTTTTATTGAAATTTTAATGACATATTTATCCTTTTATAAAAAGACTTTTAGACCCATATTGTCTTTCTAGTTTTCTGGAGATATGGGTTGAATAATTTGGAGATTTTTGGTTCTTAAAGAAGCTATTTGTTTGCAATGAAACTGAATTGGAAGAAATTGATCGATGCGAAGTTATAATCTGAATCAAGCAGGAGAAGCACCAAACCACTTCACCCGTCTTTCAGAAAATAGAACTCAACTCCCGAATCCTTGAACCAATTTTCTAGAAACCAGGAAAGTTAAAAGGAGCAAAAATCTCAAATCATTGAAACTACTTCTAGATTGCTCAAGAAAAGATCTCTAATGAATCAAGGACAATACTGAGGTTCGATTGAAGCTTTGAGTTTGGTTCAGTGAGCACTTCCTTCGAGAGGTAAAGAAATAAAAAAGTAAAAATGACCTCGTTAACTGATAGCCTCACAAATTATAGCTATGATCCCTTAACTTTAACTCAATTAGAGCAATGGTCCCTTAACTAAAAATTTATTATCATTGGTCCCTCAACTTATCAAAACGTGTAGCTATGGTCCCTCAACTTTAATTCAATTGGAGAAATGATCCCTTAACTTTAACCCAATTGTAGCAATGGTCATTCCAATATAACCCATTTTGACATAGTTGAAAAGAACCATAATTATACACTTTGATGAGTTGAGAGATCCTAATTGTACAAATGGCATTCCAACATAGCTTATTTTGATAAAATTGATGAAAATGACTATAACTACACATTTTGATAAGTTGAGGGACCAATGGTAATGGATTTTTAGTTGAGGGATCATTGCTCCAATTTGATTAAAGTTGAGGGACTATTGTGCAATTTACTCATCTCATAAAATAGACCCAATAACTGCATGTGGCCCCTTTTTTTTAGGGATAACTTTATTAAGGATGGAAGCTTCACACACTTGTTTTTTGGAAAACAAGGAACAGCATTCCAAAGGAAAAAACCAGAAAGAAACAAGAAAACCTATGCAGAGGCTAACAACACAACAAGGCTTGAAACTTCACACATTTATTAAGGTTGGAAGCTTCTGATGAGTTCATGTTGTAGTATATATTTTATCACATTCTTAGTTATAGTTTATTAGTTATTTTAGTAGAATTTTGATATTTTGTTATGTATTTTCAATGTAAAACATTTGACTTCCTCTGGAGTAAAAAGTGACCAAACAGATGAATTTTGGAGTGATTTCAATTGGAGGATGTTCTTGAGTCTTTCAAGATGATTGTATCAAAGTTTCAGATTTTTCTACTGAGCCGTTTGACCGTGGCAATGAAATAAAGGCCCAACGCGCAACTTTCTCATATTGACATTTTGGGCATTTTGAAGGTCAAGATGACATATTTTGAGGATGATTCTTTCTGAGGATTTGTTGGGGACATCTTAAGCTTTCAAAAGAGACATTTTGAGACCAAATCGGAGTTGATTTATTCAGTCAAAGTCTGATTTTCTGAGAAGTTCAAATAGGAAACCTTTTATTTCCTAGTTTTTAGAATACCTTTTCTGTTTGCTATACCTTCTAGCTTGAATGCCACTAGTAGAATATACATTAGGAAAACCTAATCTTCAAAGTTGCATGTGTAATTCATGAGTAATTGGTAAATCTACATAGGATTATTAAGGAGACAGCGGAACCCTAGGCTTGTACAATTTGGTTTTTAAAACGTTTTCTTTTGTTTTCTTTAGTTTGCCAATTTCTTTAATCATTTTAATTAAATTCGTTTTTATTATTTTTAAATTCAAAATCAACTTTTTCTAATCCTTGTTTTTAAATAATTAACTAAGATTTTTTTTTGTCAAATGATAGATTTTGTTAGGTTAGATGTTAGATTAGTCATCGGCGGGGCTTGAACTCACACTGTTATGCAAAGGCTCAACACCTTTCCACTACTGTGGTAAAGGGCCACTTGCAATTAACTAAGATTTTGTTTTTGTATAAATTGTTTTAAATAATTTCTATGGAAACATTGCTTGAGCCATTTATACTACAATTACTTTGTTCTTACAAGTATTTTTAAGTGTTTTTATTCCTAATTTGATAGGTGTTAAAAATACCTATCAAATTCAAACACTAAGAAGATCTCAAAACTTGCACACCTTCACCAATTACTAAACTCAATAAAGCCTGATGCATTGGGGGGCTCAAGGCTATGTGAGATAAAATCTATTTATATGGTTTCTCCCACATTTTGGGCCACTCAAGGTATCTATGCAAAGGAAAAAGCTTCAACCACAAGCCTTCAACAAAAAGCTTGTAGCTTAAAAATTATCCTTCAACAACTCGGGAAGATTATGACAGCTACTTCTACAAACCCTCCTTGCTTGGAAACTTGGGAGACTCCCATTATATATGCTTCTCCAATTAGGCACTCGAAAGCTTAGTGATTACCCAGTGACTTGAATTTTGTAAGTCACCAACCGAGAAACTTTCTTCACTCGAAAACTTGAGAAAGCATTGTTTGTACTATATTTCATAAATTCCAAAACTAACAAGCACCGATCAACTAAATAACTTCAAAGACCTACTAAAAATTACGTGCTGGACAACACATGCCGAAGCACATGAGTTATGGGGCAACTGTTCGAGGGAATAAACTTGATATGGTAAAACCACATGCGGTACAAGGTTTATTTGTTGTCCTTGCAGCACTGAATTTAGAAATTAGAATAATGTGATAGACTGGCAGTTATTGGATTTGGGGTGGACCACGTCACTTGTCCAGCCACTCACAAAAATCAGGATCTCTCAATATTGGATCTACTTTATTTGAGTGTGGCCAGACAAATGACGAAGAGATAACGATATGTGAATACAAATCATACTGGTTATATGTAATTCTGATTCTGCACTTCTTACATATCATAGCACGATTATTCGGAAACTGTGAAGACAAAATAAAGCATGCTAATTAGGATTTTCATTCTTACATGATCAAACCCTAGCTTGTAATTTATTTCTTAAACTGCATGACCAAATATTTATTTCACAGACCTATATTTGCGTCAGGATAGCTTCAAGACCCTCCTTCGTAGATCCAGTCATTAGTTGCCTAATGTTTTCTTTCCTGCGCTTACCAGACCCTCCTTAGCTCGAATTTATCAAGCTGTCCACGATTTTGAACCACTGGCTGGAGGGGTCGCACGAACTATCTCCACTTAAGCATTTACAGGCATTTGTGACAATGATATTCTGGTCGCCTACATCCAGGCAAACTTCAGTACCATCCGTGGTCTTGGATTGGAGGTGCATCTGGGAATCCGAAATGGTATCCCATTGCAAATTCGGTTCTGTGCACGATCCCAACACTGCCGGCTTATTCAGTTGATCAGCTTGAATGCACAAAATAATTCCTCTCAGCATTAGGACCTTCGTGGATGAATAGATCCAGCCTTGAGTCTCAGAGCATGGACCTAACGACAAAGGGCCAACGGTTCCAGAATTTAGGAGGCACTGGCCTGTGGCTGGATGGAATATGATTTTATGCAACGTGGGTATAGATAAACCTGACCCTGCAAACAGCACAAGTACATTAATCTTAACTCTGCAAATTTGAACAGACATGGGTGTGGCTAGAGCGGATGTGGTCCCCCTATGAACCCAAGTTCGAATTTTCATCCCTACAATTTATTTTAGTTTAAAATAACATATCGCTTGTGTCAGTTGCTCATGAGTGCGTGCATGGGGATTTTTGAGTAAAAGATCACTAGCATATTCATGTCTGGGCGGCTGACCCTGAAAAATTGAACCAAGAAATCGAACACACTATACCTTTGATAGAAGTTTGGAGGATAGATATTCTTTCAGTTAGGCTCGGGTTCCTGAAACTACTCCAATCCGAGTTCAACATTCCAAAATAATCTTCCATATCCTTCACCCCTTCCCTGATATAATAACTCCCAGCCAGGCTCCACAGAGCAAAATCCACATCAAGTTCAAAAGCAGCTGCCATGAAGCAGTTTAAGTACCTGTTGTCGTTTACATTGGTGCCCCTCAGGTCCACACCAAACTCGCTCACAAACAATGGAAGTCCTCTGTCAAGCAAAAACCCTGACCTTCCCTTCACGTTATTGTACACTTGGCCGCACACTTGGTTGAGGTTGCCGATCTCCCAAGCATGCCCATCTGTAAATCCATACCAGTGCATCTCATATACCGTTTTGCCATAAAATGTGAGGTTCACTGGTCGATCCGCAAGGAAAGACAAGTCTGTGTCAAAATTCAGGCCAGAGAGAATGACAAGCACATCTGGGTTTGCCTTGTGCACTTCCTCAGCTCCCCTCTGCATGTATCTATACCATGCATAGTTCATAGGATTATAGTTAATTACCATTAATTCGTTTTAATCAATGTTATATGCATAGAACAGAGAAATCATTGTGATGTACTTGGATATCGCCACTTGGGACTTATGTTATAACACGTGAGTTCGCTTGAAATGAAATGCCGCACTTACGTGTACCAATCGTCAACATTCTGTCTGGGTCCTCGCAGCTCATTCCTCAAGCTCATGCCCACCACGTTGCGTACGCCACGGAACAACGTGGCCATTCTAGTTAGGCCAACGATCCAATACTCAGGGTCGAAATACTCGTCGCCAAAGAAACCATTGCCGTCAGTTTCGCTGCAACACCATCCAGGCTTGCTTATGTGATTGTCCAGTATAACCATCACATTGTTGTCCCCAAGGGTAGAAACCACTGCCTACACATATGAACATAATAATCAGTTATTAACGTTGCTTAAAATAATAAGCCTATAAAAATAAAATTGGAAAAATGTAGACTCTCTTCACCTCTTTTTTGTAGGTAATATATACCATTCTTAAATCAGCTACTCAAAAATTTAAAACTATGTCATGTATATAAACCGAACTTATGATCAAGAAAATTTTAAATTTACACTCATGCTCAAATATATATATTTATAATACTGATTTCTAATAACATATCATTCATCGATGTTACAATAAGTGGATTAGTAATACCAAGTTGCAGTGTTAATATTTGATGGTGCACAATAATTTATTAATTTTATAGGGAATTTAGATTTTAGCCCAATCAACACAATAATCTTTTAATTAAATCAATGTATCTTGCGGCTTCAATTTAGACATTTGCATTTATTATTGAGAACTGTTATTAGCACTCTAAAAATCTCATTCTATACTCCTCATAAGTGTATTTTACTTTCTAATTATAGAAAGTTTGGAGTGTCAAATGCGATTTTTAAAGTGCTAATAACAATTCCCTTAATATTTGCTATGACCAAGTTTACCCTTTAAGTAATAATGGAAAGAATTCAATGTTTTTTATAATTATATGTTTTTTTTCTTCTCCTAAATTGATTTTGAATTTGTGTAGTTGTAGTATATATCCAATTGTTTCAAAAGGGGACTTTTTTTTGGTCGATTAAAATTATCCAAAAGGTGATGGCCGAATAATTTTTTATTTGTATTTTGTAAACTATGAAGTCAATCCCACTCTAATATTTTCATCATGGGAATTGACTATGTGAATATATTAATAAAATACACTATGTCAACAAAGATATGAAGCCGAACTCTGACTATTAAAAACATAAAAAACAAGTCAAAAACACTTTTAAAAAAAAAACCCTATAACAAGAAAAACTTTATAACTTACTTCTCTAGTAGAAAATTTTATATTCATTTGTTTCTATTGTGTTTCTAACCATTTAACTTTAGGGACAAATTGGTAATGCAGAATAAAAACGTTTATTTGTATTAATGCCAGGTTACCCTCGATGGCATGCATGGTAGTCAAAATTCGGTTTTACCTTAAACTTGCTTGAAGGATTGAGTTTAGTACAAAACCCTAATGAAATACCTACATTATTTTTTTTCTGTTTGTTTCCTGTGAAGATTAGACTCGTACCTGCAAAGCTCTTATAAGGGAGATATTGACGAGGTCAGGATTGTTGTCCTGGACACCAGAAATGTAATCGTCCAGTCCGAGGCTCTGAAACGATTGCCGAACAGTAACAGCTGCCAGCATCCAATTGGTGGTCAAGAAAAGAGGCCACGTCAGCCTGACGCAGTTGAATCCCATTGACGTGATGAGCTTGGCGATTGCGTCCACCGGCTGCTTACTGAGACCTTCGGCGAAAGAGGTGTCCAGATGCGACGGCCAGTTCACGCAGGCCAGCTTCACACGCGTCCCATTCTCGTCGGCGATCCACCGCGAGTAGGTGTAGAGTGGGAGGGCTGAGACTGTGTTGAGAGAAAGGATAAAGAGAAAGGAGAAGAGTGAGATGATCAACCTTGCCATGGTCGGGAAGATGGTTGAGAAGTCACGGGAGCTCTCACTCTTATATACTGTTGATTGATAGGCCACCACATTCCATGCAATCCAAAATAAATACATATATGATGGATCCTACAAATTATTTCAAGGTTATGAATGTGCCCAACATTAATGTTTATATTCACCTCTTGTCAATAATGTATTATTGTTTATTATTGTACAAACCAAGTTATTGTTAAATGATGATTAAGAAATTAAATAATTGTAATTATGAAAATTTGTATGGAAATACCTTACTTATCCACACAGGGTGGAAATGTGCAACCTCACATAGGGTGGATGCAAATATTATCTATACTTGAATTGAACATTTCACGTCATAAAATTGACGATACAAATTATAATCATCATTATTGCCTTCTCTAGCAAACATGATTTTTAATATGGAAACACTACAAAAGAACACCATTTCCAGATAAAATGATTTCGTCACCAAAAGTTTTGTCCGAAATAATTTTATCGGGCAACGGTTGTAGCTGAAACTTTTGTCTGATGAATTGTATAAATCCATCTAGCAAATATTGTTTGCCCTACGAAAAAATTTCGTTGAGCAAACTGCGTTGACCAACTTAGCCTGACGAATCTAGCTTGCTTGCTGATAGTATTTCATTGAGTTTTCAAAAATAAAAAAATATTTTGCCAGATAAATAGCAGTCAGACAAGAAATTAAAGAAAAAAAAATAAAACATACATAATTCATGCTCGACCAAAATATTCGTCGGCCAAACTTATTAATTTTTTAAATTTGTAATTTATATAAGTTAACTAATTTTTATTATATAAACTCAAAAGAAATCACAATATTAAAAGAGTTATTTAATGTTGAAAAAAAATAGAATTATTTAATACTAGAACATAAATATTCGTACAAATGTATATATGTAAAATATCTTAAACTAACTACTCATGGGGGTGGTGGCTGAAGGTCGAAATTGAAGAATTAGGGAGGCGAATGCCAGAGATTGCCACTATCTGCTCCATCTTAAAAATAATAAATTTAAATAAAAAAACACACGTACCAATATCTCTTTCATCCGTACCTCATGCACCTCGAAGGCGAGCTTCCTCCATGTAAGGGCGAGCATGGATCATTGGGTGCGGACGATGGCTTCCATATCTTTGTTAGTGTATAAGTGTATATGCTGAAATGTAATAAGAGTTAAGTTTAAATGTCAGCCCTTGGATCATAGTCCAAGTGTGCAGCTAAGATGTAATCTTAGAGTAAGCAATAGATTAAGACATGTGTCATCACCTCTTAGGGTAGATGAATGAAGGGTCAGATTTTAATGATGTAATGAAAGGAAAACTTTATTCCTAACAGTTTGTAAGTGCACAGTGTGTGTGTGTGAATGTAAGCAACCAGCTCATTTTGCTTCTTCTTCGAGCTCTTGTATTCTCTCTCTAGATCTCCTTTATCTCCTTTATCTCTCTTGTTCAAGCTCCGCTGTTTGTTGATATTAGAAGGATTACATACTAGATAACAGTCTGTATGTTAACATGGCCTCAGAGCTGTGTTCGATCAACTGATACTGGGCGTTTGGATCTGTGAAGGGAGCTACCTAGCAACTCAAAGCTGAGATCGAGTTGATTGTGATCTGAGTCTAACATGGCAGGATCAGGTAGTGGTGAGGTGAGAGCACCGATTTTCAACGGTAACAATTATGAGTTCTGGAGTATTAAGATGAAGACAATTTTCAAATCTCACGGACTGTGGGATCTGGTTGAGAAAGGATTCGGAAGTGAGATTCGAAGGATGATGGTGAATCTGATGAAAATAAGGAAGGAAAAGAGGGATCGAGTAGTACTGAGAAGATAACTCTAGCTGAGAGATTGATGAAAGATGCTAAAGCTCTGGGTCTGATTCAATGAGCTGTTTCAGACGAGATATTTCCCAGAATCTCTCATGAAGAAACCTTAAAAGGCGCATGGGATATTTTGCAGCAAGAGTACCATGGTGATAAACAGGTTAGAAGTGTTAAATTGCAAGGTCTTCGTAGGGAATTTGAATATACCCGAATGCGAGATGATGAATCACTTTCTGTTTATCTTACAAAACTATTTGATCTGATAAATCAAATGCGGAGCTATGGAGAGGAATTATCTCGAGAGAGAGTTGTTCAGAAATTATTAATTAGTTTGCCATCAACTTATGACTCTATCTGTTCTGTTATTGAGCATTCGAAAGATTTGGATGTGATTGAGGTACAAGAAGTGGTGGCTTCTTTGAAGAGTTTTGAGTTAAGGCTAGATAGGCATTCTGAAAATAAAACTGAGAGAGCATTTGCTAGCCTTAGTGTGAATTCCAAACCAGTTAAGTTTACTGGAAATCAAAATGCTAAGTACCATAAGAATTGGAAGGACAAAGGCAAGAAGTGGGATAACAAACCCACAGATGGGGCTAGAAATTCTTGTAAGCATTGTGGCAAGCTACATTTTGGTGAGTGTCGATTCAAAGGCAAACCAAAATGTTACAACTGTGACAAGTTTGGTCATCTAGCAAGGGACTGTAATAGCAAGAAGCCAGTGCAACAGCTTAATTATGCCACTCAGGTAGAATCTACACCAACCATGTTTTATGCTAGTAATCAAACTAATACTAGTGTAAAAGGATGTGAAGATGTATGGTATGTAGATAGTGGGTGTAGTAATCATATGACTGGAAGGGAGGATCTACTGGTTGATATTGACAAGAATGTGACTGCAAAGGTTGAAATGGGTACTGGACAGCTTGTTGATGTAACTGGTAAATGAAGTCTTATGGTTGAAACTAAAATTGGCAAGAGATATATCAAGGAGGTTATGCTCGTGCCTGGACTGAAAGAAAATTTGCTCAGTGTAGGTAAAATGATGGAGCACGGTTATTACTTGGTGTTTGGAGGTCACAAAGTAGAGATCTATGATGATAGCTCATATTCCAACATGGTTGCCAAAGTACCAATGAAGGGAAATCGAAGTTTTCCAATGAAGTTACAGTCTGGAATACATATTGCCTACAAGGCAAGTGTATGTCTCTCTACTGCTATGTGGCATAGAAGATTGGGTCACTTGAACATGAACAGTTTGAAATTGATGCAGGAACAAGAATTGGTGGTCGAGTTACCGGAGATCAAAGCAATTAAAAGAGTGTGTGAAGGCTGTGTTCTTGGTAAACAATGTAGAGAAGCATTTCCAAGAGAAGCTACTACTAGAGCATCAATTCCTCTTGAGCTTATACATAGTGACATTTGCGGACCAATGCAGACAACTACAAAAGCTGGAAATCGATACTTTCTCACTTTTATAGATGACTGCACCAGGATGTGTTGGATTTATTTTCTAAGGCATAAATCTGAAGTTCTCAATGTGTTTAAAAGGTTCAAAGCTACTGTAGAGTTGCAGAGTGGATATAAGCTGAAGAAGCTTAGGAGTGATCGAGGAGGTGAATACACCTCAATGGAATTTAATAGATTTGTGAAGATGTAGGCCTGGAAAGACAACTTACCACTCCATACACACCACAGCAAAATGGTGTGGCAGAAAGAAAGAACAGAACCATTGTGGAAATGGCTAAGTGTCTTATGTTGGAGAAGAAGGTTCCACTTGAATTTTGGGCTGAGGCAGTCAATACCTCTGTGTATATTCTGAATCGATGTCCAACCAAAGCTTTAAATAAGAAAACACCTTTTGAAGCTTACAGTGGGAGAAAACCAGGAATTAAGCATCTAAAGGTGCTTGGTTCACTGTGTTATGCTCATGTACCAAGTCAACAGAGACAAAAATTAGATTTGGCAAGCAAGAGATGTATCTTCTTGGGGTATGAGAGTTGTGAAAAAGGTTATAGGCTTTATAACATTGAATCTGGGAAGGTAATTGTTTCCAGAGATGTTGTATTTGATGAAGAGGCATGTTGGGATTGGAATGCACAGAAGGAAAAGAGTGTGAGTATTCAGGTTACTGAAATGTCGGAAGAAGAACAAAGGCATAAAGAGAGTGTTTGTGATGATGAAACACACTGTGGAGTTAGTGAAGAGAATATTGTGCCAAGCTCAGGTACTAAAATATGTGGTCAAGAAGGAGTGACTGATTCACAGGATGTTGATCACACACCTCTCAAGTACAGAAGTGTTGCAGAAATATATGAGAAGTGTAATCTGTGTATTATAGAACCAGAGTGTTTTGAAGAAGCTGTCAAGGATGAATCATGGCAGAAGGCTATGGAAGAAGAACTTTCTATGATTGAGAAGAACAATACATGGGATCTTGTTGATAGACCTTTTGATAAACCAATCATTGGAGTCAAATGGGTTTATAAAACAAAATTAAACCTGGATGGTTCTGTGCAGAAAAACAAAGCAAGGTTAGTTGCAAAGGGTTATTCCCAGAAGCCTGGAGTCGATTTTAATGAGACTTTTGCACCAGTGGCAAGGCTTGATACTGTGAGAACTTTGGTGGCCCTTGCTGCACAGAAAGGTTGGATACTATTTCAGTTAGATGTAAAGTCCGCATTTCTAAATGGAGTGTTGAATGAAGAGGTATATGTAGATCAACCATCTGGTTATGTCATACAAGGCAAGGAAGACAAAGTGTACAGACTTAGGAAAACTTTATATGGTTTGAAACAAGCTCCAAGAGCTTGGTATGAAGAAATAAATTCCTATTTTACAAAGGCTGGATTTCACAGAAGCCCGAGTGAAGCTACACTATACATCAAGACATCTCACAATGGTATTATCATTGTGTCACTATATGTAGATGATATTATCTACACAAGAAGTTCAAAGGAGATGATGACAGAGTTCAAAAGTGAGATGATGAAACAATATGAGATGACTGATCTAGGATTACTTCATCACTTTCTTGGTCTTGGAGTATTGCAGACAGACAATTACATTTTTTTGCATCAAAAGAAGTATGCAAAGACTTTACTTGAGAAGTTCGGACTTCGGGACTGCAAGCCTGTTGCAACACCATTAGCTATGAATGAAAAGCTTTCAAAAGTGGATGGAAGTGATCTGGCAGATGAAAATTTGTATAGGCAAATGGTGGGAAGTTTGGTATATTTGACAGCAACAAGGCCGGATATCATGTTTGCAGAGCTAGGTTCATGCACAATCCTACCAAGAAGCATATGGGGACAGCTAAGAGAGTTTTGAGATACATACAAGGTACTGTGAACTATGGCATTGTTTATGAGAAAGGAAAAGGAGCAGTGTTGGTTGGTTACTGTGATAGTGATTGGAGTGGAAGTGAAGATGATATGCGGAGTACATCTGGTTATGCATTTAATCTTGGTTCAGGTGTGTTTTCTTGGGCCTCAATCAAACAAAGCAGTGTTGCTCTTTCAACTGCTGAGGCAGAATACATTAGTGCAGCAGAAGCCACTGCACAAACCATCTGGCTAAGATTTGTACTCTCTGATTTTGGGGAAGAACAAGCTGAACCAACTCAGTTGTTGTGTGATAATACTTCAGCAATTGCCATATCAAAGAATCCGGTTCATCATCACAAAACCAGACACATTAATCGAAAGTTCTATTTCATCCGAGATGCACTTCAAGATAGTGAGATTGATCTGATATACTGCAAGACTGAAGAACAGGTTGCAGATATATTCACTAAAGCTTTGGCAAGGGATCGGTTTGAATTTCTGAGGACAGCTTTGGGAGTAATTTCAGCAAATCACTTAGAAGGGAGTGTTAGTGTATAAGTGTATATGCTGAAATGTAATAAGAGTTAAGTTTAAATGTCAGCCCTTGGATCATAGTCCAAGTGTGCAGCTAAGATGTAATCTTAGAGTAAGCAATAGATTAAGACATGTGTCATCACCTCATAGGGTAGATGAATGAAGGGTCAGATTTTAATGATGTAATGAAAGGAAAACTTTATTCCTAACGGTTTGTAAGTGCACAGTGTGTGCGTGTGAATGTAAGCAACTAGCTCATTTTGCTTCTTCTTCGAGCTCTTGTATTCTCTCTCTAGATCTCCTTTATCTCCTTTATCTCTCTTGTTCAAGCTCCGTTGTTTGTTGATATTAAAAGGATTACATACTAGATAACAGTCTGTATGTTAACAATCTTAAGTCAACGGGCTATTGACTTTGACGTCCGCTCGCCCATGTTGTGGTTTGTAAACGATCAGGATCTTGACTTGCCTTATATATGCGAATGATGTGGTTCGAGGACAAGCCTATACAGATCCCCCGCACTTTCACCTTCTTCCCGAATCTGGCTAGGAGTTCTCTGTCTTTTGCCGGGTGCATTGTCGCCTAATCTGCATTAGCCTCTGCGGCATCACCAGCGGGGGTAGAGGTTAGCACAGTGTCGTGCCTTTTCTGGCTGTGCATTCACCAGGCATATCAAGGCTCCCAAACCAGGAAAGCTGATGCAACTGGCCCAGCCATCGACTCGGTGGCCACCTGGGTACCTCTGGACTCCGCCGGTGAAATATTTGTCATCTCTGCCGCATGGTCATTCTGACTCGAACCAAAGGCAAAGCAGCGACCGCTGGTGATCTACCGGGGTAACATTTGTGAAAAAATAATCACAATAAATAAACACTAATTTACAAAATATTTAAATTAATTCTAATAAATCACTGAATTTTTTAAAACTTTGTTAAATGCCATTATTAAAAAAAAAGGAGTTTTAACGAAACAATCTCGGTATTATTCACTTTTAACAAAAAACTACATTTTTACCTTTTCCTAGTACTATTTACTACACATTTTTTTGTCATTTTTTTTTATTAAAACTAAAGTTTTTTAGACTTTTCGTTAGTTTTAAAAAAAAATTCTTAAAATTATGAGATTTCTAAAAAAAAAAAAAAAAAATTCTTAAAATTTCTAATATTTCTAATATTTCCTAAAATTTTCTAATCTAACATTATCCCATAAATTTCTACAAATTTTTAAAAAATAATTCTAAAAATTCTATGATTCCTAAAAAATAAATAATTCCTACAACATTTTCATATTTCTAAATTTTTTCTAATATATATAGTGTTTCCTAGAAAATTTTAATTGTTAAAAAGTTTCCTAAAAATTCCGAATGTGACATTATATCATACACATTACAAAACATTTCCTAAAAATTATCCTCAACCCCACGCCTACCATGCCCTCATCCCTCTCACCCTCCCCCACCCTTCCCAGCACTCAAACATCTAATATATCTCTCTCTCTCTCTCTCTCTCACACACACACACACACACACACACATATATATATAAAGCAAATTCAAACATCTAATATCACAAATTCACAAATAAAAAAATTAAATTGGAAAAACGTGGGGATAACATACCTTCCTTCGAGCTCGAGAGAGTGGGCAAGAGAAAGAAGACAGAGAGAGACAGACAGAAAACTGAGAAACAGCGTGAGGAAGATGAAGAAGGCTATCGATCTGTTATAGAATATCAAATATTTGCTTGACCAACTAATTCGTCGGCAAAGGTTTAAAAAATGTGGGACGTGTATTATGACCAACTAAATTCGTCGAAACGAACTAACCAGTTTGTCGAGGAAAGATTACATAGAAATGTCTGCCTAGTTTAATTTTTTGGTGACATAAATGGTGGGAAAATACCTTTGCACAACGAATTTTACATTGTTTCGTTGGGCAAACCCTTTAATATAGAGGAAAATTTGATTTGATTTTTTTTGGAAAAAAAAAGTGAGAAATTTGAAAGTTTGCCTGTCAAATTTATAAATATGGCTCAACGAAATATGTAAGCTAGCCCAACGAAATTTACCAATTTTTCCTTGCAAGGACTAAAAACTCAAAATTTTCCTAATTATTTATTTATTTTCAAATGATTAAAAGATCATCGAATTTGATGATCATGTCAATTCAGTTGTGGTTTTACCCTCGATTAAGGTCTTTGCAAAAAATTATCAAAATTAAAAGTGATATAGCCGTTAAATTGTGATGATACGTTTGTAACCATTGAACCTTTCATCCTATTACCTAATCCGTGAAAGTTTGTTTTTTGGTAATGTGAACATGAAAAATTTCTTGAGACAAGAACACATGTACAAAACAAATATTTTGTATTAATGAATTTTGGGTTACAATCTCTTTTACTTGATCCACTGATTCGATCTTCGTAAGATGTTGATTTGTAGATTTTGTTAATCCAAGGGCTGTCAAGGCTTGATCTTGGATGAATAGGGGAAGTTTCTTTAAGGGCCTTTGGAGGCTTGATCTTAAAGTTTGACGGAAGTTTCTTCAAGGGCCGTCATTGGCTTGATCTTGAAGGTTGTAGGAAGTTTCTTCAAGGGCCGTTGGGCTTGATCTTGAAGGTTGTCGGATGTGTTGATCCAAGGGTCGTCGGGGCTTGATCTTGAAGGAACGGGTGTGTTGATCCAAGGGCCATCGAGGCTTGATCTTGGAGGAACGATGAACGATTGCCTCAATGATTTGGCTTGCGGTGAAGGAATACTCAGCACGTGACCAAGGCGCTTATTGATTCTTCAAAGAATTTGGTGAAGAATGAAGAGAGATTTCTCGATCCTTCGAAATTCTTGGGAACTTGGATGCTTGAGAGCTTTGGAGTTTCAAAGCTTCAAGGTTTTTGCATAATGATTTTAGTCCCTTAAAATGAATGAATTAGCCTTCTGTTTATAGAATTTTTCAAGGCCTAATTTTGAATATAATATTCAGATAAAATAAATCATTTATGCCAGGTGTTGACACGTGTCCCCTTTGATGACTTCTGACTCTTGTCAATTTTTCGTTGAGTCACATGCTACGTGTAAAATTTATGTGACACGTGAGCGTTGAAATTTTGACTATTTGGTCAACATTTATTTTACCGAAATTTCGATGTCTACATGCAATTTTTGACATATGAGATATCATACTGTATTCAAACAAGTTTGACAGTTAGATCGTTGAAATTATTTTCGTAGACTTCATATGGTTCTATTAAGTAGAATGTAAGATTTTGTAGTAACCACTAGTGTAAATATTTTAAATTAATGATCGAGTTTGTTTATTGTATAATTCTAGATTAAAGGATTGTAATTGAAAAAAAAATGATCAAAATCATAGCTAAAATAATCATTAAATTGTGATTATACGTTTTTAACCGTCAAGGGATTCGTCTCGTACCTAATCCTTGAAGGTTCTTTTTGGTGATTTTTTATGTATGTGATTTCGTATTATATTCAAACAAGTTAGACGGTTGGATTGTGAAAATTAGTTTTGTATACTGTCAAAACAATATAGATTCAACAAACACTTGGAGTTTATTATAAGAAAAACTAAGGAAAATGGCTTGAAAACTTTGAGTTTTAACGATAAGGACAAAATAAAGAATAAAGTAAATAGTACCAGGATTGACTTTTTAGTGTAAAAATGTGGTTTTTCGTTAAAGTGAACAGTACCATGAGCTTTTCGTTAAAGTTCCCTTTATTATATGGCTCTATTAAGTAGAATGCAAGATTTTGTAGTAACCACTAGTGTAAATATTTTAAATTGATGATCGGGTTTGTTCATTGTATTCTTCTAGGGTCGAGGAGTGGAATTGTAAAAAATCATCAAAATTAAAGCTAAAATGACTGTTGAATTATGATTTTTTTTTGTTTCTTATAATCGAAGGATTTCTTCTAGTTACCACCTAATTTCCAAAACGTTTGTTTTTGGTATTTTTGGCATTTGAGATCATCTCGAAGTATATACAAATAAGTTCGACAGTTAGATCGTTGACACTGCTTTAGTAGAATACGTATCCTGTCAAAACAGTAAATTCAACAAATACTTAGAGTTTATTCTATACTTCTATTTAGTACAATATAAAATTTTGTGGTATCCACTAGTATAAATATTTTAAATTTGATTGGGTTCCTTCACTGTATGGTTGTATGATCGAGGAGTGTAGTAAAAATCATCAAAATCAGAGCTAAAATGACAATTAAATCAATTTTTTTTCACATGAAACCATCCAAGGATTTCGTCCCGTCACCTAATCTCCGAAAGTTTGTTTTTAGTGATTTTTTGGCGATTTTTTGGCATATGAGATTTCAAAGTATATACCAACTAGCAGTGGTGAAGCTAGGATTTCTCGGGGGGAGGGGCGAACTTAAAAGAGTGCAAAGTTAAAGAAAAAAGGCAACAACTAAATCTAGTAATGTCTTCCATAATTAATCAATACAAACAAATTACAATTGTTGCCGGCGAGGTTTCATGTCATGAAAACGTTGCATAATAGGCTCATTATCAATAGAAGCAAATACATCTCTCTCAATGTAAACAATCATGCTATCACTCAACCATTGATCTCCCATTTTCTTACGCAACGGTGTTTTCACAATCTTCATAGCAGAAAAAACTCTCTCCACCAAAGCGGTTGCAATCGGTAACACCAAAGCTAGTTTAAGAAGCTTATACACTTAACATATAGCTTTCACACCTCCCAATCTTCACTAACTCTTTTGCAAGATCACTAATTCCTCTCAATGATGAAAACTCACTATGCATCTTCATATCATGAATGTAATTGTCAAGTTGAATTGAAAGATTCATGAGGTTCATACGATCAAAATTTTGAGGATAAAGTTGGGCTAAACGAATAATTTTTGCTTTGTCAAAAAATGCAAAATTATTCACCGGACTCAAATATGACATATAAAGAAGCAACTCGGTATTTACTTCATTGAAGCGCTCATTCAATTCCTTTAGTTGCATATCAAGGACTTGAAAATAGAGGTCCACACAATAGTAATGGAAATTTGTGATTTTTGGAGCTTTACGCCTTGATTTTCTAGGTACGAAATGCAAATCCTCCATGTTAGGAACGACAATATCATGCTCCTCACAAAACTTTTCTACATCATGAAACAAGCCCCCAAAATCATCATCTCTCAAGGATTGTAATCTTTGCTTGCATACTTCCACTAATGTCATCGCATTCACAATATCTTGATCTTTCTTTTGCAATGCTTGTGATAACTCATTTGTAATTCCCAATAAGTCTCATCAAGAAAAGGTGAAATGCAAAATCAAAAGTTTGTATGTCTTTGAATAACCTAGTTGCTTCATCGAGATTATCTTGGTTGCGATCACTTTTAATCCACTCAACCACCTCCACCACGGCTTCAAACATAACAATAATACTAACTATAGTACCATAATGCGCGTTCCACCGTGTATCACATGGACGCATGAGACTACTTTCTTGATTTAACCTTTTACCCATTTCAAGATTACCAAGATCAAGAGCTTTCTGAATTTGTTCTTGTTGTTTCTCTCTAAATGCATCACGACGCTTACACGATGATCCAATAAGATTCACCAAACTACTAGCATTGATGAAGAAATTGGCAACATCTTCATTTTCTTTTGCCACAAATACAAGAGCTAGTTAGAGTTGGTGTGCAAAACAATGAATATAAAATGGTTGAGGGTATTTGTTCAAAATCTTTGTTTTAAGACCATTTAACTCACCTCTCATATTACTAGCTCCATCATAGCTTTGTCCTCGTAACTTGGACATACTCAAATTTGTTGTAGCAAACAATCTCTCAATGGCCTCTTCAAGCGAGCTACTAGTTGTAGAGGAAACATGTTGAACACCCAAAAACTTTTCAATTGCTTCTCATTTCTTGTTTACATAACGCAATACCACCGCCATTTGCTCTTTAGTTGAAGAATCACGTGCTCCATCAACTAAAAGAGAAAAAAAGCACCTTCCATATCTTTAGTGATTGCATCTATAGTTTCAATGGCACAAGCACAAACAAGATCTTTTTGAATATCGGAAGAAGTATACTTAAGATTCTTGGGAGCATTCTCAAATACAACCTTCCTAACTTGTTCATTATGCTTGGAAAGAAATTGCATAAGCTCCAAATAATTACCCCTATTGCTTGACTTCAACGATTCATCTTGGCCACGAAAAGGCAAACCTTGTCCCAACAACCATCTTGTGCACTCAAGTGATGCACTCAATAAAGTATGATAATTACTGCGAGCTTCATCGGTTTGCTTAATCACAAATGTTTCAATGTGTTGATTTTGAGTCATCAAATCTCTAGTTTGTTGTACAACTTTATTATGAAGACTTCCAACACCCCCCTCATGGACTCGAAGATTTTTGGGTCCTTTCTTCCAATTTGTAAACCCTTTCTCAGTGAAGACATCACTTCCAGTGCTACCCATTTGATCGAAATCACATTTGAAAAGATAACAATAACGACAAAATGCAACATCTTTTGATATACTATACTCCAACCACTTAAACATATCAAACCAACTGTTAGGGTGAAATTGGCTATTCCTAAACAAAACGCCCGAGTCTGTAACACCGTAGATTTGTTACATATTTTCAGTTGTAATTGTTTAAGTCCTAGAATGTCTCTCACACTTTCGAAGCAAAGCTATTACGTGAACAAGATATGTATTCAGGTATGTTTGCACGCATGCATCCAACTACAT
This sequence comes from Crataegus laevigata, assembly GCA_963580275.1. Lineage (NCBI taxonomy): Eukaryota > Viridiplantae > Streptophyta > Magnoliopsida > Rosales > Rosaceae > Crataegus > Crataegus laevigata. The sequence continues at coordinate 7,901,693 of OY756948.1, read as the reverse complement.
CTCATGATATTGTATTTGGGATAGGACTCGTATTCTTTGTGTGCTTTATCTCCTTAGAATGACTTATCTTTTCTATATTATTTTTAAAACATGCTTTCAAAATAATCTAATTGAATGATGGAACTTATCTGATTACATAGGAGTTATCTAATTACCTGATTGCATGTTAGTAGAGTTATTGAACTACATGGATTGCTATCTTTATCAGATAGTGTCGTCCATATCATTTGAAATTAGGTGTCGTGCTTTGGTATATATATATATATGAGAGGTCAGGAGGCTGGGGAAAAAAAGTCGAATATATGCATGAAAATTGAGCTCTTTAATAAAAGTATCTAAAGGCCGCAGGCTGTGTGGTATTTCAAGTCTTATCAATTTGTTTTGGGCACGGCATGGGGTGTTTTCAGTTCTTATCAAATTGAATGGGGTGCTGTGCCTTGGGATATATATATGACAAGTCAAAAGCTTTGGAGCGTGCTGCATGTCCATGTATTTATAAGAGAAGTCGGGAGTTGTTTTTCGATGCAAGCCGTACATGCATAGAAACTTGGGTGTCATTTGATAAAAATATTTTGAGACAGCAGCTTTGGTTTTGAGAAGCATGAAAATTATTTCATTATTGCTGATGTCTTTTGGTTTCAACAACATGCATTTTTAAAGAGAAAATATTATGTTCATGTTGATTTTATGTTGGTTTTAACTTGAATGTCAATTATGAAAATGTGCCTTGTGATTTTCGTAATTGATTGTTTCTCAAACAAACACTTCATCATATAAACATTCTGCATGATCGCGTTAGTATCTTGCAAAGTTCGAGGAGACAGTGATTGACGATCGCGGTAGTGTCGTGCCACTTCCACTCGAAGGCTAAAGAGAGATTGAGTAGCAAAGCGCGGAGACAAAGCTGCCAACTGGTATGAGTGTCAAGTTGATGAGTTTTGTAAGTCTTTATGTATTCTTTCTTTCTTAGTGCTTCCTGGCTTGGTAGCCCGAGGATTTTCCCAGTGGTGGGTTTTGCCTCGTAAAATCCTACATCATGTGCGTACTTTTTATATTTATGTTGAATGCTTGTGTAGGATTAGGGTCGCATAATTGATTAACGTAGATCATAATTTAAATTAGATTTGAATTGAACTTTATTATAATTTTAGTTAAGTTAGTACCCATCCTAGGACTTTCAATTGGCACCAGAGCAGGTCACTAAAAATACCTAGTGAGATCCGTGGGTAGTCTAGGATGAATCGTGCTATGGGTTCAGTATCTCATCCACCATATTTTGATGGTGACAACTATGCTGCATGGAAGGCAAAAATGAAATCGTTTTTGTGGGCGCAAGATGATAAGGTGTGGCTTGCTGTTGAAGAAGGTTGGGAACCTCCGACGATTGAAGAAACCAAAGGTAAAGGAGAGTCCTCTGTGTCTATATCTAAGCTTAAGCCTAGGAAAGAATGGAGCAATGATGAGCGTAGCTCTAGCACTTATAACCAAAGAGCTTTGAATGCTTTATTCACATCTGTTTCGCCTGAACAATTCAATTACATAAGTAAGTGTACAACGGCGAAAGAAGCTTGGGACATTCTTGAAGTTACTCATGAGGGTAACTCAACTGTTAAAGAATCCAAACTTCAACATCTCATCACAAAATTCGAAAATATCACAATGTCTGATGATGAGAGTTTCTCTGACTTTTATGCTAAACTTAGCGTAATTGTTAATGGCTGTCACAATCTTGGTGACAGTATTCCAGAGCATAGGATTGTGAAAAAGATCTTAAGATCACTTCCTATGAGGTTTCATGCTAAGAGGACAGCGATTGAAGAATCGAAAGATCTAAACACCTACAAACTCGAGCAATTGATTGGGTCTCTGCAAACGTATGAGTTAGAGCTTCCTGATTCCAAGAAGATGAAAAGCATTGCTCTCAAAGCTGTCAAAGAAGAAGAAAGTGATGGATCAATTGAAGACTTGTCCGAAGATGAATTGGTTGAATTAACCATGCAAATTAGAAGGTTTCTCAAGTCTCAGAATTCCAAGGGTCGTGAGCAACGAACCAACTCAAGTTCGAACTCAAAAAACTTTCGTTCTCTAGATTTCTCACATGACAAAGCATCTAGATCATCTAAAATTAGTGAACATAGGAGTTCTAACAATAGAGTTCAGTGTCATGAGTGTCAAGGATATGGACACATTGCTTCTGAGTGTGCAAACACTATCAAGAGAAAAGAAAAGAAGAATAGGGCAATGAAGGTCACTTGGAGCGATAGTGATTCAGAGGATACATCTACATCAGAAACTGAGAAGGATACGATTGCGTTTATAGGAACTGTTGATGGATATGACACAGAAGGTTCATTTGTTGAAGAACCTGACTTGGAAGAAGTCTTGAGAAAATACTCTGATCTCTATGACATCAGTGTGCAAGTGAAGAAGGATAACTCTAACTTGAAAAAGAAACTTGCACTTGTTGAAAGTGAAAAGAAAGAAGCTGAAGTTGAGCATCAATCTCAGTTGGACAATGGAGAGAAACTGCGAGAGTCGCTGTTAGAGAAGATTCACATTCTACAAACCACAATTAACACTCTCTCGTCTGATAAGAAAGCTCTTGAGGACGAAGTAGTTGAGATGAGAAGAAAAGTTCAGGAATTGAGCATAGGTTCCGGGAAAATTGACAAGATGCTTAGCTATGGAAAAAGTTTTGGAGACAAAGGAGGTCTAGGATTCGAGTCTGCAAAGACTACAAGTTCTTCTTCTGTCACAAGATTTGTTAAAGCCTCTGAAATTCCTAGCTTGAAAGTAGGTGACAATAAATGTTTAGGTCTTACTTCTGAAACATCTACAATCTTTGCAGAAGTGTCAAATCCTGTCAAGACTTTAGTTAATCCTAACAAACCCAAACAATCTAGGAAGTTCATTCCTATATGTCATTTTTGTGGGATTTCTGGTCACATCCGGCCTAAGTGCAACAAGCTTAGGAAGAAAAATTCTTTTCAAGAAAAAGTTTCTTGGAACTCTGAAAAGGAAAGTCTTAAGGAACAATTTGTAACTCATTTGAAAGAGATTAATAAGATTGCAAGGATTATGTCTGTTCCGACTTCAATTGTTCCAAAAATGCGACAAGTTTGGAGAAGAAAAGAGAATCAAAGTGGTGTTTTTGTCAATTCATCTCCACTTCCAAGTCGTTTATATTGACTAAGCTCTCTCCTTGCATATGCTTTTATTTATGTATGCTTGCATGTTCATATAGCATAGATACGGCATTTTTTTTTTCTCTGTCTTCTTGTTTTTTTTTTTAAAAAAAAAAAAATGTGTATGAGTTGAAATGGAAAAGTATGATTTCATATGAGTTCTAGCTTTGTTCACTTGATAACATGACCCTAGCATGATATGTTTGACCCTGTTGTGGACAATAGCCTCTTGTTGATAATATATCAATGTTAATGAGTTGAACACGTTTAACTTAAGCAAAACCCGCACCCATGTGAGCTTTTGTGCCTAAATATAGTGTGTGCATTTTTCATACACTCTCATTTTTTTCATGTGTGCGATCTTATGTGTTTTGCTTCTCTAGAACTTGCTTTGAGACCTCTCAAAACTTTGTATCATATATTACTCTATTTTGGAGATGATAGTAGGCATTAGGACTTACCACCATTGCCATACATGCCAGTGCCTTATATTTCTTTTCCTCTAGTTAGCCATTTTGAGCCCAAACATAAGCCTTTTGTTCTTAAACCTACATTTTCCTAACCTAGCCTCGTATATTACGAATTCCCTACCCTACTAAGAAGCTAGTAGAGTACGTTTTTCAAAGGAGAAAAAAAAGGAAAAGAGGTGCAAAAGAAGATGCAAATTTTGTGAAGAAAGTCAACTACAAATGAAGTGCAAAAGAAGAAAAGAGCAAAAGAAGTCACTATGAATCACAAGTGAGCTACCAACATTATAAGAGATCAAGTGTGTCATTGCAAAATGACAAGGAAGAATCATCAGAAATCAACTGTGCAGTTATATGTTGTTCATCCAACTACTCAATTTACTGTCAAGTTGCTTGGTTAATTGTTGCATGCTTCTCTCGGTTTCATTTCCAACTACTCTATTAGTTTCTTAGACATTGTGTTTCCTATATCCTTCATTTCTTTAACCGAGTACCCCAAGCCCCATTGCAACCCTACACAAAGACCTACTTGATCCAAAAAAGGTAATTTTTGATGTGTGGAGATAAGATCAATCTGCAAGCCTATGGTAGAGCATTCATGTAATGATCTTTTGAGCGTATACACTTTCCCGCAAACACTTTGAATGAAAATTCGAGAGTATATCTTGTGAGCTTAAGGGTTAAAGTTAAGTTGGTCATGTAAGACTTAATTACATGTGTGTAGTATCAACTTTCGGCTATACTTGCAACTACACTCATACATGTTATGTTTTAGGGACAACGTTAGTTTGTGAAAGAGAATTCAGAACTACATGTGTTTTTGCACTCTTTCATTCTTGTTGGTTCAATCGTATGCTTCTCATACATTTATAAAAAAAAAAATTAAAAATTAAAAAAAAAAATCATATCATTTGTGTGCTACATTTCATTATTTTTATTTTTTTTTGCATTTGTTTAGGGGGAGCTTAACAATATGAAAGATGTACGCTTCTTTCCATGTTTATTATTCTGATCGTTACTTTGGTATTCTTTTTCTTCCGATTTCGTCCCCACTTTTATTCTTCTGAAGAAGTTCTAGCCCACAGAAAGGAAATCTTTCTCGATCACATTTTGTTATGTTCCACTTATCTTCCGCTGACTGCACCTGATGGTTACCTTTAAGGCCTTTGACCTTTCTAGACAAAAAGGGGGAGAAGTAGGAAGCTTATATTTAGGGGGAGAAGTAGAATTTCGAAAACCTGGTTGTTTTTTGTTGCTTGCTTTTATAGATAAATGCTTTCATTTACAGCAACATATATCTTTTGTACGTCACGGGTTTTCTTGTTTAAGTGTGTGCAGGTTACAGACTCCAATATTATGCATGGTCGTTAATTTTATTAGTTGTCTGAAATATTGTGATTGAGGGTTTTGTCTAGGAAATGCCAAAGGGGGAGATTGTTAGGGTGAAATTGGCTATTCCTAAACAAAACGCCCGAGTCTGTAACACCGTAGATTTGTTACATATTTTCAGTTGTAATTGTTTAAGTCCTAGAATGTCTCTCACACTTTCGAAGCAAAGCTATTACGTGAACAAGATATGTATTCAGGTATGTTTGCACGCATGCATCCAACTACATCTCATGATATTGTATTTGGGATAGGACTCGTATTCTTTGTGTGCTTTATCTCCTTAGAATGACTTATCTTTTCTATATTATTTTTAAAACATGCTTTCAAAATAATCTAATTGAATGATGGAACTTATCTGATTACATAGGAGTTATCTAATTACCTGATTGCATGTTAGTAGAGTTATTGAACTACATGGATTGCTATCTTTATCAGATAGTGTCGTCCATATCATTTGAAATTAGGTGTCGTGCTTTGGTATATATATATATATGAGAGGTCAGGAGGCTGGGGAAAAAAAGTCGAATATATGCATGAAAATTGAGCTCTTTAATAAAAGTATCTAAAGGCCGCAGGCTGTGTGGTATTTCAAGTCTTATCAATTTGTTTTGGGCACGGCATGGGGTGTTTTCAGTTCTTATCAAATTGAATGGGGTGCTGTGCCTTGGGATATATATATGACAAGTCAAAAGCTTTGGAGCGTGCTGCATGTCCATGTATTTATAAGAGAAGTCGGGAGTTGTTTTTCGATGCAAGCCGTACATGCATAGAAACTTGGGTGTCATTTGATAAAAATATTTTGAGACAGCAGCTTTGGTTTTGAGAAGCATGAAAATTATTTCATTATTGCTGATGTCTTTTGGTTTCAACAACATGCATTTTTAAAGAGAAAATATTATGTTCATGTTGATTTTATGTTGGTTTTAACTTGAATGTCAATTATGAAAATGTGCCTTGTGATTTTCGTAATTGATTGTTTCTCAAACAAACACTTCATCATATAAACATTCTGCATGATCGCGTTAGTATCTTGCAAAGTTCGAGGAGACAGTGATTGACGATCGCGGTAGTGTCGTGCCACTTCCACTCGAAGGCTAAAGAGAGATTGAGTAGCAAAGCGCGGAGACAAAGCTGCCAACTGGTATGAGTGTCAAGTTGATGAGTTTTGTAAGTCTTTATGTATTCTTTCTTTCTTAGTGCTTCCTGGCTTGGTAGCCCGAGGATTTTCCCAGTGGTGGGTTTTGCCTCGTAAAATCCTACATCATGTGCGTACTTTTTATATTTATGTTGAATGCTTGTGTAGGATTAGGGTCGCATAATTGATTAACGTAGATCATAATTTAAATTAGATTTGAATTGAACTTTATTATAATTTTAGTTAAGTTAGTACCCATCCTAGGACTTTCACCAACAAATGATAAAACATCGTTTGTCACTAACTTTTCTTGGCATGATGTGGTCTCTAGGTTGACAAGGATCATTTTGGAGATAGTATCTACGAATTGCTTCGAGATAATTAGGTGGATAATCAAGCATTCGACGTCTATGTGCAGGGTATGTAGGAAGATTAGCCAATATCTCATCCAACTTAGTGGCCTCACTTTGTTGTGACCTACTTGGAATATTCGAAGAAGGACTTCTTGAAATATTTGGAGGACGACGATGACTACTCGGAATATTTGAAGGAGAATGACTACCCGAAATGTTTGAATGAGGATTTAAGCATTGTTTCTTATAGTATCGTTCCATTACGTAACTGTAAAATGAAAAGAAAAGAAAAATTCTTAGGCTCTTAATCCTAGAGTAGACTATACTATAGTATACATACTAACTAATCCAACCAACAATTCAATTAATCAACACCAATAAATAAGCATACAAATTATTTGATAAATAAAAATTCAATTCAACTAATCATATGAATAATTGTATACATAATAGTATAATAGATTATGTAATAATTCAATTAATTAATCAATAATTGAGAACTCAAATTTTAATTTTTACCCTAAAAAATAATTTCATAATTTCACATCAATAATCATAGAATCATACCAATAACCATATTAGTGCATTGAGTGCATTAGCCATATGATTTTATACCAATGAAACGAAATTCTTTTTAAATAATTAATTAGGTTTAGGGATTATAAATTTAGGAATTAAAAAATTTAACTAAAAAGTGACTTGGAAGCTGGTAGCTGGAGTGGAGAGTGGCTGCCTAAGGGCCAAACGGTGGATGGGTGGACTGTGGATGTGGACTGCTGACTGGATTTTCATTCCGTTTTCTGCTTTGAAGTAGGGAGCAGCAGGGCTGCACTTTTGCTGTTCTGATTGGGGGTTGAAAACGGGGATGGGGGACATGAGGTTAAGAGATGAATGGAATGGGGGACACGCGGTCCCCCCCAGATATATATATATATATATATATATATATATATATTATTATTATTATTTTCCAACTTATCCAAACGACGCCGTTTCGGGTTTTTTTAATTTTTTTTACTAGGGCCAAAACGACGTCGTTTTGGCCTAGTTGTTTTTAAAAAAAAAATTGAAACATCTGCCCAAAGCAGATCCAGACGGACTGGGACGAAGAACAACAACAGAACCTAGTGAGTTTTCCGGCAAGGGGAGGGGCAAAACCAACGCTCCAATCTTGTTTTTCCGACAAGGGGAGTAGCGGTTGCCACTTCTCGCTCCCACGCGGCTTCGCCACTGCCAACTAGATTAACAATTTCAACTGTTGAAATTAATTTCTTAGACTGTGAAAATCATCAATGGAATTGAATATGCGAAAATATCATTCAATTTTGCCCAATGAAATATTACATTTGGCCCGACCAACTATAAGCCCTAAATCATAAAGTATACCTCTAGGCTCTATCAACAGAATTTGGAAGGTTCGTCCGTGGGCGAGGTAAATTTTATTGGAGTTTTTAATTTAATTTAATTTTTCATTAACTTAATGAATTGGGGTTTGCCCAACGACGTATTTGTTCGTTCATCGGGCAAATTTGGCATAATGCTCTCCGATTTGTCCCTTGTTGTGATCACTTTACCTGTCTAAATTATTCGTCACCTAAAGTCTCTGAAAAAAAAAAAAAAAAACCAAAGCAATGACCAACTTTGCCCGGCCAAATTTTTATTTTTATCGCGCAAAAGTTTTGTCTGGCAAATGGTAAGTTCTTGTAGTGAAAGCGAACTCTGACTTTAGAATTACATTACTTTCCAATCATCATTTTTACGTCAACTAATGAATTTCATAATTTTCAAGAGCAACCTTAATTACTTGACCAACCCTATCACGTAATTAGTTTCTTAATCTGGCACGAGCAAACAAGCATATATATATATATATATATATATATATATATATATATATATATATGTGCGTCATTTGATATTTATTAAGGAGCCTACATGATTTCCTACGATTGCCAGCCCGTTCTTCAGTAGCTTCAGTCTTTAGTTAGTTGCCTCAATCATATGCACGACTGAGGAGATCTCGAGAATGGGGCTTGTAGGTGTCGAATTTATCGTACTGTCGACAAGTTTGAACCACTGGCTTGCCGGGTCGCAAGAATTATCTCTGCTCAAGCATTTGCAGGAACTTGTGACAACTGTATTGCTGGAGTCTACATCAAGGCAAACTTCAGCGCCATCCGTGGTCTTAGATTGAAGGTGCAACTTAGAATCCGAAATGATATCCCATTGCGAATTCGTGGTCGTGCAAAGTATCCCCACTGCTGCCGGCTTATTCAGTTCGTCAGCTTGTATGCAGAAATACGTTCCTTTCAGCGTTAGGACCTTCCTGGATGAATAGGTCCAGGCTCCAGACTGAGAGCATGGACCTAGCTTCAAAGGGCCAAGGAATCCAACTTTTAGGAGGCAAAGGCCTGTGGCTGGATGAAATATGATCTTGTGCATTCTGGATTGAGATAATCCTGGCCCTGCAACAACACAAACACACAATAAAACTTTCTGACACGAGCGATGTTCTATCTTAAACTAATTTCAACTCCAAGGAGAAAGATTTGAATTCGTGTGTGTATAGGGGTCTAGCCAATGTGGCTGCGGCACTGCACCCATGTTTGTCACAAGCAAATTAGCGTTAGCCCTCCAAAAATGAAGTATATTATTCAGATCTCCTCAATATAACAAAGATTATGTGTTGCACTCAGTCAGTTAAGTGGGCATGCAAGGTCGACGTCTCATCTATAGAAACAGAAAACTTCAACAGTAAGTTTTCCTGATTGTATTGAATGAATAATTCAGTTACACAGGTGTCAATATATATAGCCTTAGCTAGAGGTGGAATTTTTTACCACATTACCATACCTACCGTATTACCAACCGTACCATACCAAAGTTGTGCCAAAAAATTTGTACCGCTGGTAATGGTACGGTATTTGTACCATACCATACTGTTTTGGTACGGTAATGGTACTCAAAACTAGTACCGGTGGTATACCATACCTATCGATTACCAATATTATTAATATTATATTATATATTTATTCATGTATATATATAGAATTATGTATTATGTATTATGTAATATTATATTATGCCGTTTGACACTTTGACTCATTTATCCTATTCCTAAAATCTCTACAAACCAAACACTCTTAGTCTCCCACTCTGGTCCCTGCTCGACACATTAGAAACCTAGGGTTTGTTTTGCTGTCGCATCTCTCTCATCGATTCATCTTCGTTTCTCGTTTCCGGCGACTTTGTCTTCCAAGTGAGGGCCCAACATATGCATTGGGTATTACCACCTTGGATTGTGGGTTCAAATCAGCAAGCCAGTCGTCGAGCACAGCTATGGATATTTACATTTTTGTGGTTTTCTGTCTTACGTTTCTGGTTCATTTGAGTCTCAGCATGCTATAGAAATCTTGTCTTATGATTTATTAAGTTTTTACCACTTTGACATACAATAGTAAAAAATCTTGAATTAGGTTAAATTGTGTATATATGTCAAACTGTGTGTATATTTCTGGGCTTTGAATTAGGTTAGAAAAATATTACATTTTGGGCAAACTAAGTGGCGTAAAATAAAGTGGTAATTACCATTGGCATACCATACCAACCAAACTATTTGGTATACCGATATTCGGTATACCAAAAGTTTGGTACGGTAATGGTAATAAATTTTGTTGTACCAAATATTTGGTATGGTAATCGGTACAGAGGTTTTGGTACGGTAATGTACCAAAACCACCCCTAGCCTTAGCTGCCTTAGGCTAATTACAAAAGTACCCTCAACTACCTAAACTAATCACAGTTACTAACAGAGACAATTACATTTAGCGTTAACAACTATTTAATAGTAACTATATTGGATGACTTGTCATTCTCCCTAATATCATCAACCATTAGAAATCACTTGCGTTCATAGGCGTCGGATATTAGCAAAATCAAACAAGGAAATTGAAACACGCTATTACCTTGCAAAGGCGATTGGAGGACAGAAAGTCTCTGAGTTAGGCTTGAATTCCTGATGTCACTCCAATCCCAGTTCAAGATTCCATAATACTCTTCCATACCCACCACCCCTTCCCTAAAGTAATAACTCCCAACCAGAGTCCACAAAGCAAAATCCAAATCAAGTTCAGCAGCAGCAGCCATGAAGCAGTTTAAGTACCTGTTGTCATTTACATTGGTTCCCCTTTGGTCCGCTCCAAACTCACTCACAAACAATGGGAACCCTTGGTCAAGCAAAAATCCTGACTTTCTCTTCACGTTATTGTATACTTGGCCGCACACTTGGTTGGGATTGCCGCTCTGCCATGCCTGCCCGTCTGAAAATCCATACCAGTGCACTTCAAATACTGTTTTCCCGGCAAATGTGAGGTTCACCGGTTGTTTGGCAAGGAAAGATAAGTCCGTGCCAAAACTCAAGCCAGAGAGAATGATCAGCACGTCTGCGTTTGCCGAGTGCACTGCCTCAGCTCCTCTTTGCATGTACCTATAAAACGGATAGTTAATAAAAGTTAAAGGTAATTTTAGTATCAGTTCGTATTGGTCAGTCGTTTGTACGGCTGGTTTTGGTTCGGTACCAGCCCAATGATTCACAATTTTGCTGCTCTCACTTTATATATAGAGATAAACGAATTCGTTCTCAGCTTGAAATGAAATGACGCACTTACTTGTACCAATCGTTAACATTCTGTTTGGGGCCTCGCAGCTCATTCCTCAAGCTCATGCCGACCACATTGCTGACGTCCTTGAACAACGTCGCCATTCGAGTAAGGCCAGTGATCCAAAGGTCAGGGTTGAAATACCGGTCGCCAAAGAAACCATTGCCGTCGGAGTTGCTGCAACACCAGCCAGGCTTACTTAAGTGATTGTCCAGTATAACCATCACATTGTTGCTCCCAAGGCTAGAAACCACTGCCTAAACATATGATAATGAAATCAGTCATTATCTTTTGTGAATATTTGAAAAAATAAATTATGAGGGAGTTGTTATTGTCATTCTAAAAATTTAAAACCTAAATGTATTTCACATAGTTGAGAAAAACTTAGATTAACATGCTGGCACGGTTATACACCCCTCTTAAAGACTAAAACAGCGTGCATTTATGAGTTTGACGCTTGTAGTTTAGGTAGAACTCCACTTTAGTCATTGTAATTTCAATTTTCACTACTTAAGTTTTTGTAATTTATTAATTCTTGCAATTTGACTTGGTAAACTACATTTTATGTAGTGAAATGATCTATGAACATACGATCGACAGAAGCGAAACTCAAAATCACACCATCAGGAGTAGGTCCAAGCACTCCTCTTTTGTGTAGTTGAGACTTAAGTCTGTAATTTACTAATTCTTGCAATTTAAAGACAACAATTTAATTGACAAAATTAACAGGTGTGAGACATAGTGAGGGAAATTTGCCCCGTAAAAATACCATACATTTATCTCAATTGATAATTTAATAAAATAAAATAAAAACTAACTCACTAGAATCATAGTCGTTGACAACATCTAATACTACATGTACTACATCGCCATAACTGAAAGACGTCTTAAGTATTCCGGGAACACGATTAAGTACAAATACAATTAATTAGAAATTAGAACTTATTCCCAGGACGCTAAATTTTTTTTTTCCATATCTAAAACTATATGGACTAAAGTGTATCTTATCCAAAACTACAAGGACATAAAATCATACTTTGGTTGTATTAATCTATTCTAAATCATGATATCTTATACCTAGATTAGTAATACTAATACCACAAGATATTAATATTAATTAGGGGTTTTTTTTTAACTTTAATCCTTCAAGAAGATTAAAATTTTTTAAAAACCTGGTGTTAGATTAAATATTGATTTTTAGTTCCTAATGTGTCCTTAATTCAAAATAATTAATGTGCATTTTATTTAATATCTCCCATTAAATATTTAAATTTATTAATACACAAATTTAAATTTATTTTTTGACCAAAAAAGAGTTTTTTAATTTATTAATTTTATTTAACATTCTTCAAACTTGAAAGACTCAATTAATGTACCTAAATGTTAGTACTGAAATATATTATATTGAACTAATATATTTAAATATTAGTACCGAAATGTATGTACCTAAATATATGCACCGAAATGTATTAATATTAAATTAATGTACCTAAATGTGTGTACCTAAATATATGCACCGAAATGTATGTACCTAAATATATGCACTGAAATTTATGTATCTAAATATATGCACTAAAATGTATTAATATTAAATTAATGTACCTAAATGTGTGTACCGAAATGTGTGCACCGAAATGTATGTACCTAAATGTATGCACCGAAATGTGTGCACCGAAATGTATGCACCGAAATGTTAGTACCAAAATGTGTACCTAAATGTATACATCGAAATGTATTATAATGAATGTAATATACCTAAATGAAGAAGTTACTGTACATCGAAATATATTGTATAAAAAAAATTAATTTATCTAAATGTTCACAACAAAAATATATTACAATGAATGAAATGAAAATGAAAATGAAAATGAAAATGAAAATTATAATGAAATAAAATTAATACATTAAAAATTAGAAAGAAAAAGATAAATAATTAAAAATCAAAATATAATTAATAAATGAGGTTATTAATGTATTAAGGGACTAAAATTAGATTTTGATCTTACTCATAGTTTTAATCAAAAAGTAATTTTTGTCAAGAATTAAAATGAAGTTTTCTATATTAATTATTAAGAGCTTGGGTTATGTAGTGGACCCACTTAAGTTCGAAGGGTTGCTAAATGGCAGGAAGAATGGTGGTGTATAATTTGGGTCACCATCATACTAATTACTGTGTAATTTATTTGATTTTAGTAATTAACAAAAAAACTATTCTTGATACTGCCGTCATTAACTGAAGCAATAATAACTGTACCATGAAGTTGAACGTTGATGCATAAAAATTTTAACGAAAAACTCTCAGTACTGTTTATTTTAACGAAAAATCATATTTTTACACTAAAAAGTCAATCTTGGTACTATTTACTTTACCCTTTATTTTGTCCTTATCGTTAAAACTCAAAATTTTCATGCAATTTTTATTAGTTTTCCTTAATTTTTTATTGTGTCGAAAATATGGACTCATGCACTAAGTGTTTGAATTTTTTTTAAATTTTTAATTAATTATATTATTATATTTAATGTACTTAGTTGTGTTTTTATTAGAGTAGAATTCTCTATCCTCTTAAATCGTCTTAATATTTTATATTTATTTATTTTATAAAGATAATAAAATAAAAAATAATGTGTAAAAAGAGAGTATAAAGAATTCTACTCCGTCCTTTCCAAAAAAAAAACAAAAAAAAAAAAAGAAAAATCCTACTCCGTTTCTTTTACGCGAAAAAAATCTCCAGATAGCCTGAGATGGACTGACATCCGATAGATAATCCATGCACAATAATTTACATATTCGATAACCATGAGTCGGGTACGTAGATCAGATGTCGGTCTTTTCACTGGAAAGTTACCCTTAGCTTAGCTTTTACGTTAAACTAATCCATAAAATTAACTTAGAGAACACCTAATTTCTCTTTATGAAAGGTATGCTACGTATTTTTATATAAGTTACGTATTTTTATATAAGTAGTGGTAAGAAATTTTATTTTTTAAATTATTAATTTTTTAACATGTATATCACATCATTAGTATAATAACATGTAATATAATATCTCGTGTTTCAATCACACTAAAAAATCTCTCTTCTTACAATAATTTTGGGGTCCATGCAGAATATAATAATTAAGCAAATGACATAAATAAATAAAATAACCGGCATAGTTTCTTTTCCTTTTCTCCGTTTGTTTCCCGGGAAGATCAGAGACTTGTACCTGGTAAGCTTTCAAGATGGGGAGATCGACGAGGGCGGGATTATTGGACTGGATACCGGAAATAGAATCGAGCAGTCCGAGGCTCTGAAACGACTGCCGAACAGTGACAGCCGCCAGCGTCTCATTGGTGGCCAGGAAAAGCGGCCACGTGAGCCTGACGCAGTTGAATCCCAGCGACGCGATGCGCTTGGCAATTGCGTCCACCGGCTGCTTGCTGAGGCCTTCGGCTACGACGGTGTCGAGATGCGACACCCAATTCACGCAGGCCAGCTTCACGCGCTGCCCGCTCTCGTCGACGATCCATCGGGAGGAGGTGGAGAGTGGGAGAGCTGAGACTGCGGGCGTGAGTGTGAGAAGGGAAAGGATCGAGAGAAAGGAGAAAAATAAGATGATTGACCTTGCCATGTTGGGAGGAGGAATGTTGAGAGTATATGGAAACTTAATCTTCATTTTATATACTAGTGATTCAAAGGCTCACCACCCTTGTATTACAAATTTAATTACAAAAATGTTACTCTTACCATCTAGTTGTACTATCATTTGCATCATCTTTCTAATAGATATGAGACTTACATGCGTTGACAGACCCTACTTTTATTATAAAAATGGTACAAATGGTGGTACAAATAGATGGTAAGTGTAGTACTACTTATTTAATTAATTATGAAGATATAAATTATTGAAGAAATTGTAGCAATGATCATTTAACTTTAACCTAATTGGAGTAATGTTCTTTCAACTACAAATATGTGACAATTAGTCCCTTAGCTCATCAAAACGTACAACTATGGTGTTTTTCGTCAACTCTATTAGAACTTCCATCAAAATGAGTGACGTAACATGCACGTGAGACTGAATCAAGAGGCAAATATGAAAATCAAATAAGAAAAATTGTATCAATGATCCCTCAACTTTAACTCAATTGGAGAGATGGTCCTTCAACTCTAACCTAATTGAAGCAGTGATCCCTCAATTTTAACCTAATTGTAGCAATGGTCAATCCAAAATAACTCATTTTGACAAAATTTTGATGGAGTTGACGAAAAACGGCCATAGCTGCATGTTTTCATGAGTTAAGGGACCAATGATTGTGAATTTTTAGTTGAGAGACTATTGCTCTAATTGGATTGAAATTAAGACACCATCACTATAATTTTCTATAAAGTATTACAAGGCTTTATATACTTAATAACATCTTATTATGCTAAGTAATATGAAAAATAATTGTGTATTTATGAGAGGTTTTAGGTTTGATTGTAAGTAAGAGGTCTTAGATTCGATTCTCGCCAAATGCATATTTGAACCATATTATTATTAGCCTATTCTGAGGCTTAGCCCACTCCACCCCCTAGTTTAGATAATATTATTTGTTCAAAAATCTTAATTTATTCATGTTATGACTTGTATTTAATTATTAGTATTTTACTTCAGGTTTATAACATATAATTAAAACGCCGTCCACATATATTATAAGACTTGAATTAGTAATAAAATATGACAGTGCGATCATATATACTATAAGACGTCAATTAGTAAGAATATGTGACGGGACAACCATCACAATTATTCTCTAGTTTCATACTCTCATTTTATTAGTTTGCATTACTTTATTTTATTTTTATTTTGATAATTAAGTAAATATAATGTAGATCAGTTGTCTGAATACGAAACTATATGAAGTAAAGTGGAGGTAGTTGAGATGAAGAATATTGTATGTTGCCTATTGTGCATAGGGCATTGAGAGATCACGTTTGATGTTTTATCGGCTCCGTCCATGATGGATTTGGAAACACGCCAAGTTATTTGAAGTGGTCACGCGTGAGCAAGTAGCAACAAAAGCGAAAAGCAACGACAGGAAAAGGTAACAAGACCAAAACCTTTAACTTAACTTATGGTTTGACGTATTTCCAATGGTGCTTGGACTTTTTCGTCTTTGACACACTTGCAAGGCATTCCACACATAATACTTAGTCTTCCCTTCAAGATATCAAATTCTCAAATGAATTATCTTGGAATTTCTTCAACATAGTGAGTTCTATCTCTCTTGGTGGATGGAGTATTCAATGAGCACGATGTTAAATACAAAGAGTAAAAATCACGGTTAAGTAACATGATACATAAAGCGAGAGGGCTAGCTTTTTGTGTTTAGAGTCAGACGATACATGTGATTTGTTCACTCACACAGAAAGTGATATGTGGTACAAGTGTATTATTGTTTTACACCATGCTTACTTGCTTGGAATGACAGAAGAGAATGCTTTGTTTACCATCTCCAAATCCAAAGCATGGAATATATTAGGTTATCTGCATCACAGACGGATAATGTTTTCCCGATAATTGAGATCGCTTGTTTGTAGGGATTTTGAGTACTTCCGATTTGATGCAAGCTTTTCCGGTTAAACGACCTCAAACCTGTTAAACCCGAAAGAAAGGTGGAATCAAGGCCTAAGCATATTGCATAAGAATTTCCTTGAATTAGGACAAGACTAACCCGTCCACTCATTGCTCTTTGTGAAGCCAATACCAACAAACAGATTAGAAGATTCCAGGCGAGCTTGTGCAAGAGCAGAAGTAACCTGTCAATTAATATTCGGGAAAGTTAATAACGAAAGAAAACTGGTTACAAGCTTTTAGTAAAAAAAAAAAGAACTGGATGGACAGTGAACAAACAGGGGACGCTAAACCGTTGTTTATATACGAAGATGTTGAAAGCAGGCAGAAGCAGAACAAAACCCTCATCCAAGGAACAGTATGCAAAGTCCTATAAGAAGTTGTATGGGGTCCTGGTTCAGGTTAATTTGACTCTACGATCTTACTGCTTGGATTTTTAATGTTTTCTTGGTATCTTTAAGTTATGGTCACTATGATCAAGTTTTGCTGCTATATTTGCTTAGCATCTAACTAGGAACGTTTTTGCAGACGGAAATTTCTAGGGTCCAAAATGCGCATGGCCTGAAAGAAGGTTGACCGTGGCTGGCGAGGTTTTTAAAATGCTCTCCCTGCCAACAGATACACTGCTGTTGCGCTTAAAGCATTCCTATATGTAAGTTGTTACAGAAAATAATCTTTGAAGAAAAGAAAAAGGACAAAAATCTTCAAGCTAATGGTTCAATGCTTCTTCAAAAAGTACAAATCCCAATTCAGGAAGTTGCTGAATATCATCTCAGACAACTTCCTGAATATCGAGGCCTACATAGAGGACAACGAATTCTATCGTGAGCCTGAGGGAAGGACCCTGTTGGGCTCTCTTGGAATCATTATTTGCACGGTGGGTACCGCTACTGATTGTATTTGTATGTGTTGCAGGTTTACTGTCTTCTGTGATTCCTGGAGAATCTGTTCAAGAATGTTTTGCCGTCATCCATGTTGTAAGTCAAGCTATTTGTGTTCTTGGTAGTTATGAAAAGTGTATAAGGAAACGTGAATTTTGACTAAGGAAAGCATGATTTGCTGCAAATTTTGAACAGGATTTCAGTCAGGGATTTGAATTTGGGTGTTTCTGAATTGACTCCTCTACTAATAGCTACCCCATCTTGAGCCAAGAACAAACAAAAAAGGACAGCCGCCTCCACATCCCTGAAATGTCAGGATGACGCTGACCATCATTTCGGAACATTTCATTCATGCACTATAAGAATTAGGTTTGGAGATGAACCCAGCCGCGTGAATGAATGGGGGTTGGATGTGTGGCCAACGATCTCGGTTATACTATACACCAATGCAAACTAGAAAACCGTCTACAAACATCAATGGTATCTCACCACTGTCTTCTAATCATTAATTAGGAAAAATATTGCAGAGATTCAACATTAAGTATCAAACGCTCAATCTCATTCGGATCTCAAAATTACCGTCATACATACTACAAAACCTGAAGTTGCTCATATAAACAAGGCCATCAAGCATGGCGAATCAATCGGTTCATACTTTACACAGAGGCTTCCAGGTGCAAGAACACACACATCAACTAAGATTGTCTGCTCCTGCACATCACGTAAGTTTCCGGTTCAAACCTTATACATTAGAAAAACTCTTTGGTCGATGACCTTTCCACACCCAGAGTAGACAACTGAACATTTGATCCAGATGACAAATCTCAGAGATGTTCATCAAACACATGACTAGTTGTGGAAATTTAGTACTCAACAAATGTTTGTATATTTTGTAAGTGTAAGGGAGGCTCTATATAGAGACCGGAAAAGGGAGAGAGGAGCCATACTCCTTTACCACTTACAATTAGATTTTAAAGGAGATCTAGACCTAGCCACAAGTTACAAGAAAGATAAAAAGCTGAGATACACAAAGGACATAACACCCCAGAATTAAGAGATATGATAAAAAGGTGTTTCGGTAGCAAAAGAGAAGGAAAAGTGATGGTTGTGGGAGCAGCAACTCTTCCCGAAAAGAGGGGATAGAGTTGCAGCTGCAACTTGACATCATAGAGCATGCAGAGTGAGCATGCTGAGATGATACAGTTTCAATACTAGTAGAGTCTTATTCTAGTTTGGATATTGCTCCGGCAAATCGGGCACGATTCAAGGTCCTCTGCGCAGTCGCAACAAGTCTGCCACACAATAACGAAGGTAAAAGAAGAAAAATCTAGAATGTCAGTGCAACGGTTTACTTGTAAATTGCATGGATAGATCAAGGTCCTGAAAGAAAGGATTCACAAAGAAAATGGTCTACCTGGTGCCCACAACCAAAGGCCATGTCCTTTGGATTAGTAAGACAAATAGGGCAAACCTGTACAAAAAAATGAGAATAAGTTGAATGTATACAGAGGAGAAAGTAAACAAATTGCAAACTTAAAAGAGTATGAGCTTTTTGGAAAAGCGCTAGAAAGCAATTGAATTTTGGTAGAAGTTTTGTCGTGCTTTTAAGTTTTTGCAAAAAAATTCCAACAAAAACGTTTACGAACAGTAGTGCTTCCTACATAAACATTCCCAAAACGCGAACTTGATTTCGTGGAGACATATTTGATACCTGATTATCATATTCACTGTAAGGAGGTGCGCTGGCTTCTGCATTATATCGAGCATATACTTTATGAGAAGGTGTGCTACCTCCTGTATCATATCCAGCATAAGGAGCCGACCTCTTTTGAAAACTATAGCTCGAGCCGAACTGCCTCGTGTTGCTGCCTACTGAGATTGCAACATTGTGGGGTGGAGGAAGGGGAACCCTATTTGGAGAATTCCCATTGCGTCCTCTGCTTTTTCAGGCAAATGATTTTCATGTTATTAAAATGCTCCAGCGTAAAACTGGTAAAAGTGAGTATTAAGCTGCAAGTTTTTACCCCAATATTCCAAGCTCGAGGGTTGCTTTGTATTGAGAGGGTATTTCCATCAAGGCTGCAAGAGAAAACTCTCTCTGCTTTCTGGATAGATCCACATTCTTCGACATGATTTCCGTAAAATTCACAAACTGCATAGGTAAAGAAAACCGGTTCATTCAGAATCATGTAAGCAAACTTCTAGGAGCCAACGATGTTTTGGAGAAGTAATTGATATTAGAATGTGTCTGATCACCTGAAAATTATCAAATGCTCGAGCAGGAATATTGTCGTCGAATTCCCTCATCGTGTCCCAAGGGCCATCTCCGATTCCCACTAAGACTATAGACAGCGGGTACTCGCTGCAAACAAACAAGGTCAGAAACCGAAAAAACAAATTACAAAATATTCGCTGAAGCGTGTAAAATAATGTGTTTCTGTGAAAATTTACCTTGCTTTTACAATTGCATCAACTGTCTTTTGTTCTTGTGAGCTCAGATGACCACGTTGTGTATCGACACTTCTTGTCACCTAGGATAGAAAAAAGGGTTCATTATTTTAACAAAGAAGATGCTGCAGATTGGTTCTTGACAATCTTGCTCATTTTCTTTGGGGATTCATCTTGCAATAAAATAGGTTAAAACCAAATTACCTGCCCGTCGGCAATGATCAGCAAAACATGGTGCTGGCCTCCGCTTTGCTCAACGATTGTCATCGCCATCTCAATAATGGGGGCAAAAGAAGTAGGTCCTGCAATAAGGAACCAAAAATTCAGATTAACCAAATGTTGAAGCATATTTGGGAAAGCCCCTGTAATGACTAGAGGCTGCAGTACCTGCAAGTTGAAGATGGGGAACGATATCTCTGTATCGAGTCAATACTTCCTCAAATCCATTACAGTGTTGCTCGTCCTCGTAGAAGCTGAAGACTTCTTGATCTTGTGTAGATGCTACAAGAATATACATCAAATTTGTCATTCACGTCATCCAAATACTGGTTCCACATAGAAATAATGCAGAAGACAATGATTTGTTTACCATCTCCGAATCCAAAGCATGGAATTAGGTTATCTTCATCTAAGACGGATAATGTTTTCCCGATAATTGAGATCGCTTGTTCGTAGGGATTTTGAGTATTTCCGATGTGATGCAAGCTTTTTCGGTTAAATGACCTCGAACCTGTTAAAAAGAAAGGTGGAAACAAAGCTTAAGCATATTGCATTCCTTCAAATGACGTTATGTGACCAGAGAATTTCTTTGAATTAAGGCAAGACTAACCTGTCCACTCATTGCTCTTTGTGAAGTCAATACCAACAATCAGATTAGAAGACTCTAGGCCAGCTTGTGCAAGAGCATAAGTAACCTGTCAATTATTATTCGGGAAAAATTAATAACGCAAATAAAACTGGTTACAAACTTTAACAAAACAAATTAGAAATGAACAAACAAGGGACACTAAACAGTCGTTTATATATGAATATGTTGAAAGCAGGGCAGAACAAAAACCTCATCCAAGGAACAGTAATTATCAGCTATCCTTGAGTAACTTTTATGCCAAGTCCGTCGTTGCTGGGGAACTCTAACTGGCTGAGACACACCGTTAAAAGACGGCGAAGGAGTGTACCGATGCTGTGGTACTGTATGATACAGGTTTTGTCGAGGGTGTGATGGTTCTGAGTAGCCATGTTGATTCCATGAAGAAGAAGCAGTTGATCCGCCGCGCGAAAACCGTCTCTTACTCCAATCTTTCGAGCTTTTTCCTCCCATCAGAAAGTAGTATAATCTGCAAAACGAAAAACCCTTCTGAAAAATACAGCGAACTCTGTATTCTTCTTTCTTCCTCCAAAGCTGAGGCAGTAGTTCAAATGTCAAGCTGCATATATTTATATATATATATATGTATATATACATGAGGACCCTGACGTTAATATATTAGCGTCATAAAAAGAAAAATAGGCTTCTATTTTACCAGTAATTGTGTAAAGCTGCTATCTCTTTGTTAATTTTTTTTTAATTTTTTTTTTCTGAAAACTGAAAACCGAGTAATGCTTAAAAATTCCACAACAAAGTACACATGTAATGACTATAAGGACGAGAATGTGACAATCCCCTATAGAGAATAATCATAAGAAAAAAACGAAGACCAAAAACCTTAGTATCATTAGTCAACCAAAGCGGAATTATTCAAACACGCGCCATTTAGAACTTTCAAAAAATCGACGTAAAGAAAATTGTCGTTTACTTTTAATCTTCCACCAAAACCTAAAGTCAACTCTCAAGTTAGCTGCAGGAAGCCCATCTGGAAACTCCGAGGCAGGTCGTGGAAGAATGGATGAAAACCAAGGTTCTGATTTCTGATATACCATAGTCCGATTCTTAATAAAAAAGAATAAAATTTTCTTTTACAAAGGAGTAACGCATGATGTACATGTATTTACATAACCTGAACAGCAAGGATACCCGGATAAGGTCAGTCAACTTTTTTTTTCTTTTTATTTTAGACAAATTGATGTTCTATTTTATTCGAATTTATTAGTTTGTGTAGGGTGGGCTCAATTTAGTCTCTTCATATAATGTAAACTGAATGATTCAATTGTTAGAGACGAATTTCAAACTCGTATTTCACATGAAACGTCTTGGATTCAATTACTGACGCTGGTGAATCATAGAATAATAGTGAGAAGAGACTGAAATGCTCATCCTTGTCTCCCAAAAAATGGACTGCCGGGACGGTTTAAAAAAAGATGTAAATATAACATTGTTTTAAAAAGTAAAATTACTCAAACTTAGGAGACGGATCATAACCGTCCCAACTCTTCCCAGCCACCAACTACTCTTTTATTCACTTTTTCCTTTTGGAACTTGAAACTAAATTATTATAATTGGGGAATGGACAGGATTCTAGGGTCGTTGTCTTAAGTTTGGAAGCGCAACACTACGTCGGATTTACGTTATATTTTTTCATATGAAAGACATGATTAGTGAGGGTGACAATAACACTTCCTTAAAAAAAGGGCGAGAAAGTTGCTTCTCCTGAAAAAAAAAATATGTGGGCCATATTAAAAGTCTATTAACTTGGTCTATCTAATCTACATAATATATTGGGCCTCATAAAAAGAGACCAAGCAATATGGACCCAGTAATTGCTGAGCCCATTTCACCGTACTCTTACTCAAAACTGGCCCAACCTGCAGGGGTAGGCAGTTTGGTGGATTCACCAATCAACCCAACCAATGGGGTAAGGGATTCTTGTGTTTCTTTCAAACAATGGGAGTAATTGTAGAACTCACTCCATATTAACCTTAATTAATTTAAATTGTTTATTTTTTAAGTTGCACTTCACAGATCATCTTTGTAAAATATTAGTCAAATTGAAAATATTTGAGATATCTAATTGAGTTCAAAGAAATTGACGAACACTTTCGTTCTATAAAAAACAATGAAATTTCATCATGATGATTAAGTGAGAGGTCGCCAAAAGTGAATTTGAAATAATTATTACTAGTCCATTGTGAGGTTTAGCCTCATCTCTACCCTTTATTGTAAATAATATCGTTTGTTCAAAAGAAGAAAAAAAATAACATAGCAAGCTAGAGATTATAAGTGGTGTATTTTTCTTGTCGAATAAGTTATGTATTTTTTAAAATATTAGTATTTTTTTTCTTCAACTTATTCTGTTTCGGGTTCTAACTCTTCCTCATCTCAATAAATCTTTAGACAAAAATATCACATTTAGAAAAATAAGCGATACTTAATATTATTTATTTTCTCATTAAATTATATTCTGATTAAAGACAAATTTAAATCAAATTATAAAGTTGAATCGACTTATTCATATTTTTAATGATAATATCGTTTTGTTGAAAAATAAAAACAAGCGTGAGGTTATAGCATGCAGTATACACATGCGGCGGAGGGCGGACAAAACAATATCAGAATTGCGATGGGAAAATAACTTTCATGGCGGATGGCCTACGGCCGTAATTCTTATGCCTCCTAATCATAGATTGCATCAAACAAAAATTAAAAATAATATGGACAAATAAAAGTAAAAAATAAAAATTCTTCCGGGAAAAGAAGAGAGGGAGACTGGTTGGTACTCTCGTTGTCGTCACTGCTACGCACCGTCGCTGGTACTCTCTCTCTCTCTCTCTGTCTCCTCCTCCTCCTTCATCTCGTTCACAGGTACGAAATCCCTTTCCCAAATCCATCTCTTCAGATTAAATTAACTTACCATTCCCACTTTCTTAATCCTTCTTCAACAAAGTTACCGCCCAAAATTCCCACCTTTCCAATCGCGCGAACTCGCCAATTCCCCTTCCAATCCGGTTAATCCTGGGGATTTCAAATTTGTTTTGTTCACGAATTACGAATTGTGGTTAAAATAGGCGATTTGATCGTACTCGGAATTTCTCGGAATGAGAATTTGCTTGCACAATCGGCGATAGAAAAGAGTTCGGCGATTGGCGTATATACTAAATGGCAAGCACCGGCGACGAGGACAACGATGCGGTGCTCAGTGACGTGGAGAGCGATGATCCGGTGCCGATCGCGACAAAGACTCCGTCGCCCGACGAGATTTCACCGGAGCGGTTCCGCGAGCTGATCGCCGAGCTGGACCGCGAGCGGCAGGCTCGCGAAGCGGTGGAGAATTCGAAGTCGGATTTGCAAGTTCAGTTTAACCGGCTGAAGGCTCTGGCGCACGAGGCGATAAAGAAGCGGGACGAGTGGGGGAGGCAGAGGGACGAGGCGCTGCGTGAAAAGGAAGAAGCTTGTAGAACCAACGAGCAGGTCACGGCGGAGTTGGCGGAGTCGAATAAGGCGAAAGAGGAGGCGTTACAGCAGAGAGAGGAGATTGCGAAGCAATTCGAGGAGGTGGTGAAGGAGAGGGACGGTTTGAGGGCTGAGATTGGGAATTCGACTCATATGCTCATGTCTGGAATGGACAAGATATCGGGGAAAGTAA
Source organism: Crataegus laevigata (assembly GCA_963580275.1). Lineage (NCBI taxonomy): Eukaryota > Viridiplantae > Streptophyta > Magnoliopsida > Rosales > Rosaceae > Crataegus > Crataegus laevigata. The sequence continues at coordinate 7,877,063 of OY756948.1, read as the reverse complement.
GCAATTTCAAGAATTTTGGGGGTGGGGGATTGCCAAGGTCGCAGAAGTACACGGGATTTCCGGCGGTTGCCTATGGAGTGATTAAGCGGGCGAATGAGATTGTGGAAGAGCTTGTGAGGCAGATTGATACTGCAGTGAAGTCCAGGAATGAAACTAGAGAGCAGATGGATCAGAGAAATTATGAAATTGCCATTGAAATTTCTCAGCTGGAGGCCACTATCGGCGGTTTGAGAGATGAGGTTGCGAAGAAGGCATCCGCAGTTGAGAATTTGGAGAAGAGCATTGCGGAAAAGAGTGGGAAAGTTTCGGATATTGAGAAGGAGATGGTGGAAAAGTTGAGTAAGGCTGAGAGTGAGGTTTCCCAGTTGAAGCAGTTGGTTGGAGAGTATGATGATAAGTTGACGGATTTGGACTCAAAAACAGAAGTGCAGAGGGGGTTACTCTTTGATCAGTTGAATCTAGTTTCAAAAATACATGACCGGCTATATAATGTTATCAGAATCGTTGATGCCCATAATTTGGATCAGTCAGAGTTTTCCGAATCCCTGTTTGTCCCTCAGGAAACGGACATGGAGGAGAACATACGTGCAACTTTGGCTGGGATGGAATCCATTTATGAATTAAGCAGGATTGTTGTCGAGAAGACGAGGGATTTGTCTGAGGAAAAGAATCGTGAGATAAAGCATTTGGATGAAACAGTGAATCGGTTAGTTAAAGAGAAAGAACAAATTGGATCGTTACTTAGGAGTGCTTTGTCAAAGAGGATCACATCCACTCCATCATCTAAGACAAATGAATTGTTTCAAGCTGCAGAAAATGGTTTAAGGGAGGCCGGGATAGATTTCAAGTTTAGTAAGCATGCTGGGGATGACAATGTGGATATTGAGACGCAGGAGGATGAAATATACGCATTAGTAAGTACCCTTACTGTTAGTTGTGTTGATTTTTATTTTGAATTTGTTTCGGTTTGAAACCCTATTTTTTCATCGCTGATGTAATTGGTAATATCTTATATAGGCGGGGGCTTTGGAGAACATTGTTAAGGCAGCTCAGCTTGATATCATTGACCTGCAACATGCTTCGGAGGAATTAAGGTACTCTGTTTTTCCCAAACTTATTCAATTTCAAATCAGTTTTGGCATTTGCATACACCTTAACTTGAAGTTTCGTTTGCACTAATCAAATACTTGTGCTTTTATACTGTTAACTTTGTCCTGACATGGTATTGTTATGTTGCATTTACTGTTTACTGTATTAAGGGCAGAGTTGAGTTTACTCAAACAGCATGTTGAGGCTCAAGCTAAGGAGCTTGACCACAGAATGCACAGAATCGAGGAACTTGAAGAGAAGGAGAGAATAGCAAATGAAAGTGTATGTTATACATGTTCTATTTACAATTCAATGATCTATTGTATCACTTACTGTTCGTGAACCAATTTGAGGACTTATGTAAAACCATTCCGTGTGTAGGTTGAAGGGCTAATGATGGACATTGCTGCTGCTGAAGAAGAAATTGCAAGATGGAAAGCAGCAGCAGAGCAAGAAGCTGCTGCAGGCACAGGTGTAGAACAAGAATTTGTGGCACAGGTAATCTTTCAAGTTTGACATGATATCATTTTCTTCACTTGGTTTCCCAGTTTTTTGCATTCAAATGATATATACCTCAGTGGAAAAATAAATATTTAGGGTCTTAGCTCATATAATTGTATAAAACAGATAGATTTGTCGTGCAGTCCTTTTCGGGAGTAAAAGGACTGGTGGGATTTGACTGAGTTATAGGTCCAACTTGTTACCGTGTCTGGCTGCGGCCTGATTGCGAAGGGAAAGATAGGACCATATCGTAAAGGAACAGATACTTGTGGCAGGGTACAGTATATTGTTAGTAACAGCTTTACTATTCAAAATCTTCAGACTACAATGATTTCAAGTATATAACTGATTCAAACACCTAAAAGTAACCCGGAATTTTTCATGTTATAACAAATCATTTGGAATCTATGTGTTTCTTCTTTCTTCCCATACGAGCAAGGACTTATGTTTCGGTATTATCCATTCAAGATCACTTTGGCATTCAGCTTTAACTAAAGATTATAAGTTTGAAATATCACACTCCAATGGACCCAAAGTTCTATCCTAACAACCAGGGCTTGGTAGTTTGCATAAAAAAGTTTACGAAGCTCATTTCATATCACATATTCCATCTTCATTGTTCAACTAGCATGCTTCTAAGTCGTAGTTCATCTTGACTATGGTTGGAACATACAGTTGTCAACACTTAAGAAGGAACTTGAAGAGGCAAAGCAGGCAATTGTGGAATCAGAGAAGAAACTCAAGTTCAAAGAAGAGACAGCCGATGCTGCCATGGCAGCTAGAGATGCTGCAGAGAAATCATTGAAATTGGCAGACTTGAGGGCAACCAGGCTCCGGGATAGATTAGAGGAGCTTACACGTCAGCTTGACGAAATTGAAAATGGGGAAGACTCGAGAAGGGGACTGACTGGACCTAGATATGTATGCTGGCCGTGGCAGTGGCTTGGGCTGGACTTTGTAGGTGTCAGTCGCACCGACACACAACAAGAGAGTACTTCAAATGAAATGGAGCTCTCTGAACCTCTTCTATGATTCACACCCTTTTTATCCTTTTCCTTTTGCTTACAGTTTTCTTTTGTGTATTTATTGTGATATTTCAAAATTAGAACAGTAAAAAAATGGCTTCTTTTAACTCTCTACTCTTCAATGCCCTCTTGTTTGCAGTGGACATGTAATTGCTTGTTTTCGCATAGTAGCTACTTGCAGCGCAAGGTAACCTTTCGTATTCATGCTTCTTCGGGGGGAGGTTTCTATAATTTTCTCACTGTGATGTAGTTTCTGATAGAAATTTTTCGTGGAACTTTTTCTTTCATTTTGTAACCCTACTAACTTACATTACTTATACCAAGGTTCGATTGAAGTTCAAATAAAAAGGAAAATTACTTCCAAGAGTATATATTTGATGCCGTATCATGTTTTATTTACGATGTTGGTTCATTTTTTTTTCTTTTACTCGTATCTTGTACTAGTTTCTCGAGTTGTATAATGCAAGAAGGGATGTGATATCCACACCCCCCCCTTTTACTTTTCCCACACTTTTTTGGATTTCGGCCGTCAGATCGGATGAATTGAAGAAGATATAGCAGACAGAAATTAACAGGGGTGTATGAGAAGTAAAAAGGGGTGTGTAGATAGCATACCCCATGCAAGAACATCCGGAAACACAAGAACATGAACAAGCAGAGACATTGTTTCATCAATCCACTCAACCTCACTCTATAAAACTGTCATAATCGTCATAACAGGAAAACTATATAATATGTAGAGCAGTTTTGTTTTTTATTCGGGCGATATTTATCAGGTTGGGGAAACACACTATTCTACCTAGCTTGACTATGCCTAGGACGGCTTGTAGAGAACCTCTTTATTCTTAATGAGAAAATTTCACAGGGATAAGGTTGAGAGGAGTTTTCTTAGAGAGTGAGGGAAAGGCAACCACTTTTTTTCATACCCACTTTTTTTTTTATATCACCTCAATACCAAACCAGGATGAAGAAGGGGGCGATGAGAGCCATTTGAAGCTTTTATGATCAATGAATCTCTTAGCTATATTTTGTCCATCTTATATAAGCTGTGGTGTTCTCTAAATATCTACAAGTTGTAGAAAACTAGATCTTAATCCCTAAATAAGATGAAGTTTAGAAAAATATCTTATACAAGATTAAAAATTGATTTTAGTTCTTAAACTCTATTTAATGTCAGTATATGTATTCAATGTCTCTTTTTTTATTTATAATTTTATGAATTTAAATTTTATGAAAATATTATAAATTTTAATTCTCATTATGGTAAACATCTTATATAAGAAAATATATTCGTAGAGATTTTTTAGTACACTTATGTTTTTGCATGTTTTATTATCTGTCACTAATTCATTACAATATATTTAGGTACGAATATTTCGGTACACTGGGTTAGTATAATATGTTTAGGTATGGACATTTCGGTACACTAGTTTAGTATAATATATTTAGGTACCGATATTTTGGTACACTAGTTTAGTATTATATAGTTAGGTATGGAATTTTAGGTACACTTATGATTTTACAAATTTTCTTATGTATTAGTAATTCACTATAACATATTTAAGTACATGCATTTTGGTACACTAATTTAGTAAAATATATTATGATACGGACGTTTAGGTACACTAATTAGATAAGGTTAAATAAAATTAATGAATTAAAATGTGTATAATAATAAATTTAAAATTTAATGTAATAACATTAAATAAGTTATCTATTAAATATAAAAATAAAAATATAATATGAATGTAACATCCCACATCGCCCAGGGGAGTGGATCTTGTAAGCCTTATATGTATATTCTCATCTCTACCTAGCACAAGGCTTTTTGGGAGCTCACTGGCTTCGGGTTCCGTAGGAACTCCGGAGTTAAGCGAATTCGCGCGAGAGCAATCTCAGGATGGATGACCCACTGGGAAGTTCTCGTGTGAGTTCCCAGAAACAAAACCATGATGGTGTGGTCAGGGCCCAAAGCAGACAATATCGTGTTACGGCGGAGTCGAGCCTGGGATGTGACAATTTGGTATTAGAGCCACTCCCTGGTAGGAAGTGTGCCGACGACGACATAGGGCCCCTAAGGGGGGTGGATTGTAACATCCCACATCGCCTAGGGGAGTGGATCCTGTAAGCCTTATATGTATATTCCCATCTCTACCTAGCGCCTTTTGGGAGCTCACTGGCTTCGGGTTTCGTAGGAACTCCGAAGTTAAGCGAGTTCACGCGAGAACAATCCCAAGATAGGTGACCCACTGGGAAGTTCTCGTGTGAGTTTCCAGAAACAAAACCGTGAGGGTGTGGTCAGGGCCCAAAGCAGACAATATCGTGCTACGGCAGAGTCGAGCTCAGGATGTGATGGCGGCCCGGGCCGAGATATGACAATGAATTTGAATTAAGTACATATTAAAGACTAAAATTAATATTTAATCTAACACCATATTTTTATTAAATTTTAATTTTTTTTGAATGATTAACGTTGAAAACCCCAACTGAAAGCCTATTTTTGATAAAAGAATGTTTGGTCCTTCTTATCCAACTTTCTTTTGTTTTAAAATATGATGAATGTGGCTAAATATCCAGACAACTTTGATTTTATGCTTCATTGGATACTTGTTGGACAAACTCCTGCTCGGCAATGAAATCTTGCTATCTAAGTTACGTGCAATTCCACGTGAAGAAAGAGCTTTTTCTTTAAAGAAAAATACTCTCATAATACTAGTGATTTTTTGAAGAAGCTCGATCAAGTGATAAATTTCAAAACCAACAAATAAAAACAAGATTAAATTCTGTTAGATGCGTGTAAACTTGAAATGACGGTTCTTTATTACAAGTCTTGTCCAACACTTGTGACTCCATGCCCTCTGCAAAAAATCTCAAAAGCTTTTCAAATTCTCTGCTTTTCTTTCTTTATTTTTTGTTGTTCTTTACTTTGCTTGTTTGATTGAATGTGTTCTGGGTTCGCACGACAATTTCAGGAAAAGGAGAGGGACTGGCGATGAGATCGACCTAGAATTAATTTGGCCAAAATGAAATCACGAGATTAAATTAGCTGATTGGACGAAGTACATGGACTATTTTGATATTTAAGACAAAAATAAAATAAAACAAAAAATATGGTTCATGTATTAATATAAGAGAGAGTGTTTTATTCGCAGTCTCGTTTAATTCTAGCTCTTAATTTTTCTTTGTTTTCCATGTCAATATCTTTGTCCTTCATTCCATCAGGAAATGTCCAATCGAACCAGTAGAGAAGATTTGCAAGTCCAAGCTTCACCGTTGTTGTTCCATGTATATTTCACTACAAACAACTAAAAACAGAACTAGTATTTTTTAAAATAAGCACTACGAGGTGAACTTAAACTTGGTTCCGCATATAAACAAAAAAAAAAAAAAAATCTCTCTCAAACAAACAGCAAAATAATTAGTTTAGAATATGTGTCAATGACTTGCAGTATTGTATTTAATATTGTAGCATATGGTGTTTTAAGAGATCCGGGCAATAAATGGATTTCAAGTTTTTGCACCAATTTGGGAATATGTGAGATTCTCACTGCTGAACCATGTGGTTTTTACTTGGGCTTACAATTGGCATGGAAATTGTGGATTCATAAATTCTAGTGAAATCAGACTCTACTGTCACAGTTCATTTTGTGTTGCAAGCTGCTGGCAATAATCATCCTTTAGGTTCCTTTGTTTTGGCCTGCCGAGAATTGCTTTCAAGATCTTGACAATGCGAACTTCGACATATTTACGGAGAAAAGAACTTTGTGATAGATAGTTTAGATACCTATAGTCTTGTTTTAGAGTTGGGTAATTTTTATTTTGTTATTCCTCCTTCTTGTTCAGTTAGTTTCATTCGTGAGAATCGACTTGAGATGTCCGGATCTAAATTTATTATTGAGTAGGTTTATTTGGGCTCTTGCTTTTAGCCATTTTTCAACCAAAAAAAAGAAGAGAGTAGAAGACTAGTATACAGTGGCGGAGCCAGAAATTTATGTTAGGAGGGGCACATTTTAAACTGAAAGTGGCATAATACATATAGAAACATAGCCTCGTTCTTTTGGTCACCTTGTGACTAAGGATACATGATCAACTACTCGTGAATTTCATATTAAGGGTAGAGAATAAAACATTAAAAGCATATCTATTTATTGCACATTCTTATTAAATTCAAATATGAGTGATCATACATTCATTTGTAAAAACATTAAGGCATAAGAGAATTTTGAAAGGTTTTATCACAGAAATTTTTTTTCTCTTCTTGATTTCATAGATGATATAGAGGGAAATAAGAAACTAACAAAAATAACAGTTTGCAAGCAAAGGAAAAAAATTGCATATAAACAAGAAACAGAGAATATGATCAACCAATATTCTTATAGGATTGTTAAGTGAAAATTATAGGCTTTGTATTTGTTGGATTGAAAACAAATTCTAGTTAATAGTGATATTATAAAATTGATCAATAGTAGACAGATAATAAAAATTGCAAAAAAAAATAAACAGGGTAGGCCTAAGCCTACTGTGGTCTTAAGATGGCTCCGCCCCTGCTAGTATAGTAGTACACATTCACCCAGGGCTATTATTATTAATTATACCATAAAAACATGAAATTAGACCAACTCAATATTGTCAATTGTAACCATAACAAGAAAAGGTCTTCCCTAATCCTCAATTAAATTATTTTCTGAATTTTGAGAAATTTTCACGGGGATAAGGTTGAGAGGAGTTCTCTTTGATACGGTCAGGGAAAAGGAGCCACTTGTTTCTTCCATGTCGAGATCTTCCTCCTTCATTCCATCAGGCAATTTCCAATCGAACCAGTAGAGAAGATTTGCAAGTCCAAGCTCCACCGTTGTCGTTCCCATATATATTCCGGGACAAACTCTTCGACCTGCTCGAAACGGAAAAAACTCAAAATGTTGTCCTTTGTAATCAACTGAGCTTCTGTCAAATCTTTCAGGGATGAACTCTTCTGGTTCTTTCCAAAACTCGGGGTCCCGTGCGATTGCCCACTCATTAACAAGAACTAGAGTTTTGGGGTCAATGTCATAACGCTGGATTTCGCAATAGGACATGGTTTCCCTGGGAAGAATCATTGGAGCTGGAGGATGCTGTCTGAGGGTTTCTTTGGTTACCATCTTGAGGTATTGGAGCCAATCTGTTCCAGTTTCTGTGACTTTTCCTTTGTTTCCAATGCACTTTCTGACTTCTTCTTGTGCTTTCTTCATCATTCTAGGGTTCTTAGCTAGCTCTGCCATCGCCCACACCATTGTAATTGCGCTAGTGTCTATTCCAGCTAAAAATAGATCCCGACTCACAATTGAAACATCATAGTAAGAAAAATAATTGAAAATAAAATTAAAAAATGATGCATAAAAAATAGTTGATTTTGCATAAGATCAGTAAAAAGTTATAATATAACAATATATCAACTATAGTTATGTTAACTAAATAGGTCAATAATTGTCACATCCCGGCCCGGGCGCAACCACCTCCCGAGCCCACTCCACCACCGTAGCACGATATTGTCCGCTTTGGGCCCCGACCATGTTCTCACGGTTTTGTTTTTGGGAACTCACGAGCAACTTCCCAATGGGTCACCCACCATGGGAGTGCTCTAGCTCCCTTCTCGCTTAACTTCGGAGTTCCAACGGAACCCGAAGCCAGTGAGCTCCCAAAAGGCCTCGTGCTAGGTAGGGATGGGAATATACATTTAAGAATCACTCCCCTGGGCGATGTGGGATGTCACAATCCACCCCCCTTAGGGGCCCGACGTCCTCGTCGGCACAAACGCGGCCAGGGTTAGGCTCTAATACCAATTGTCACATCCCGGCCCGGGCGCAACCACCTCCCGGGCCCGCTCCACCACCGTAGCACGATATTGTCCGCTTTGGGCCCCGACCACGCCAAAATTGTAACAACCCGTCCCGGAATTTTTATTTCGACGTTATGAAATGACCATTATGCCCTTGAGTTCGGGCGAACGTTTATGCATGAGTTTATTAATTTTTGGGCCAATTATAAAATTTTCCAAGTTATTGGGGGCCAATGAAAAGTTAGGAAAATAATTGTTGTGATTGGTGATCTTGGTCCACTTCACCACCGACACTTCTCTCTCTCACTTCACCCTCAGACTTCATCTCTCTCTCTACCTCTCGACTCTCTCTCTCTACCATATTACACACGGCTCACACACAACCCATACCAAAAACTTATAGATCGACCAAACAAATTATATATTCAGACTCGTGAAGTCCATACGAACTAAACCATACCAATTTCAGGTAAGAACTACGACGATTTCACGTCCAAAACTCAAGGTTTATATTTGGCACTATTCATCAACTTTTCATACGTTGCGTTTTAGGAAAATCTGAGATCACAGGAGTGTTTGTTGGGTCCTCTAGAGGCTCGGAGATGTTTGTTTGACAAGCTTTGACGTCGGGATCGTCGAGAACAAGGAGAGGCAGAAATTTGGAGATTTCCCGACGAGATTCTCGTTGGTTTTCGAAGTTTTTGAAGGTATAGACTTGTTCTACTCTCAATTTAGAGCATTTTGGTGAAAATATCATGAAGAATGGTTGAGAAACGAGTGAGAAATCACACACGGAAGTTTTCCGGTCACCGAAAAAACCAGTCCGGCGAGGACCAAGGACAGGGGCGCGTGTGCCGTGCACTGTGCTGGCGCGTGGGGGCGCGTGAGAGCTCCAAAAAAATTTCTAAAAATATCACGACGTCCGTGACGTCGTGTAGGTCGCGTTGGTATATTCGTATGCCAAAATTGAGCTACGTATGAGAAGTTATTCTCATATTTGCGTGTATGTGCTTAAATGACGTATTTTTAGTAATTTCTCATATAGGTGAAACGTATTCTGAGGACGACCGTAGCCAGACCCGACGCGGGGGTTACGATCCAGCGATTTATCAGTGAGTGGGCAGTATTATTTTCCGTATAACCTATATATACATAATGATTTTCCCAGAATCATATTTTAAATGCAAAGTATGTTTTTAAGATATGCATATGACTTGATTTTGATGCATGAGTATTTAATTATACATTTCATGCATATGTTGGTGCCGAGGACGCCAGGTAAGTGCCAGGTAGGTACATGCATAGTTGAGAACGAACAGTGATGAGATATGATGTGAAACGATGAGATATGATATGATATGTTAGCTCATAGACCTGCACATATTGTTAGTGCTCACGCCCAGAGATAGGGGCACAGTCTTTCACGTGTCGTTCACCTCCCGCACCGCATGCTCGCCTTGGATCCAAGTTAAGTGCACAGTCTTGTCGTATAGACCACTTTTGAGTGGGTACGACATGTAGGTGACCCGCGTTCATTCGCACAGTCTTCACGTGATTGTAGCACTAGAGCATTTATTATTGATACAGCGCTAATAATGATGATGATATTGATTTATGTGCAGTGTATATATATGATGATGATGAGATAGAGAGATGTTATGAGCTATATTACAGCCGAGGGCTGAGATGATATATAATAGCGATATAATTATGATAATGCATAGTATGGCATTGTTTATGAGTTTCAGATGGCCTTGAAATGCATTGCACGGCATATATTTGAGATACTTTGAAAATGTTTTATGATGAAAAAGATTGAGATATATATGTACGTATTATTTTTCTGGGAATTATACAGGTTTTACGGAGAGGGGCTAGAATTTTGAGAAAAGAATGATTTTAAAAAGGATTTGTTTTTGCTGACCCACTCCCTTTGTTTTTCGCCCCTCCAGGTTTTAGATAGCTTGAATTCCGAGTTGGGCACATCGAGGATCCTTCGGCATTTCTGACAGATTTGACATATGTAGGGCACCGATGGTGTAAATAACTCTTTTATTTTATGCTGGACTGCACTGACCTAGTACGCTCTGAATGTGTATAAGTATTGAATTATTTCTAACACACATTCATATTTAGGTTGCTAGACTTCGGTTTTAATTAATTCGTACTACGTTATCGATCTTAGCTTCTGCACAGTGCACTTGGCTACGTCACACTCACGTGACGGCCAGCATGCCTACTTTCGGGTACGGGTGTGTCAATAATGTATTATGATACTTAAATGAATTTAAAATACACAAAAATTACAAAGTATGCCACTATAGCTGAGACCAATCTCATCTCAACTGACACATCATCTCATATTTTTTATATTTTAGAATAGGTCAATACAGATCTGTTTCCTATTTCAGTTTTTTTTCTCAGACGCTACATTGCAGTGTCCATTTCCTAATTTTGTTTTTTTATCACTCACACACCTCTTACGTGTCCGTTTTACATTTGGATTCGGAGACTAGAATGCAGTATTCATTTCGTGTTTCTATTTTTACTTTTGGCTTCAGACACTGCATTGCTGGGTCTTTTTTCTGGTTATGTTTATTCCATCACTCACACGCCTCCTATGCTTCACATCTAGCATGACCGTAACTCTTGACTTTACATTTGGAATCAGACACTGCGGTGCAAAGTTCGTTTTCTGGTTTTATTTTTTACATTTGATTTTAGACGCTGCAATGCTGTGTCCGTTTCTTGATTCTATTTTTTACATTTGGATTCAGACGCTGCAACGCAGTATCCGTTTCCTAGTTCTAAATTACCGACTGTAGAAATATGTCATCTCTCATCGCACCGTATCTCTCTTGTTAAGCTCTTATAATTAACTTGATCAGCTCTCATCTTATCGTCTTTCCTTATCATTTTTGTTTCATTGAAAACTCTAACGGGATTCTTGTGTTTTCATTAAAAGTTTGAAGCTTTCTTCAATGGATGATAATTAGGGAGAGGAGACTGAAAGGGAGAAAGTTAGGGGCTGATGGGCCTAACTTGTGTTAATATATAAATAAAATAAAAACATGACTGTTTAATTTGAATGGCCAAAATTAATTGATTCCTACAGTCTCACAAAAAGATCAAAGAGAATCTTGGTCCGAGAAAATAATAGAAGAGTCAAGTTCTAACTATTTATAATAATATAAAACCCATATAGCATTCATAAAGAGCGAAAAATAGAGAATGATGGAAGAGTCAAGTTTTAACTATTTATAATAACTCAAAGTTCATGTGGGCATTCATCATTGACCTATACCTAATTCATAAGTAGTCAAGTTCTAACTATTTATAATAACTCAAAATACATGTGGTATTCATCATTGACTTATACCTAATTAATAAAATCTATGTGGCATTGTTGACTACAAAAATCACCTAGCCTACGTGGCGCGCAGGCCGAGTAACTAATAGACTAACTAAGTCCTTCGAATGTGTGCGAGGTGTGCCAACTCGTCGGCCGAGCTCGACCGATGAGTAAAAGTGTCTTGATGTGGTGTGGATGCGCGCGGCTGACTTCTGTGTCTTGCAATTGTGGCCGAGAAAGGAACACGTCTCGGCTTTTGGGTCCTCAAGCCTGAAGACAAGGCTACCAATTACAAAGTTCACGGCTCGTCGTCGTCCGATTCGGCGACAGTCACCGTATTGGTAAAGGTAAAATCTCGCCGAATCGATACTAGAGTATAAGGGCACAAATACTCAAAGCGGATGAAAGTCTTGATAATGAACGTGGTTCGACCGTCTAAGTGTCGAACTCTGAAACCCACTTGTGAATATGCGATCATAAAATAACTCGGCGATGAGGCACTGAGCCTAAGTATTAGTAACACCTCACTTCGCCGAGATAGCTGGTGAGATGACCTCTGTCGACGGGGATCCGAAAACCCTCGTCGGCCGAGACTTGGATAGATAACCCGTCGACCCTGTCGCAGTGCTGTTTATCCAAACTGAAGGTGCTTCACGGACGACTGGTTCTACGGCAACAGTGCTGTTTATCTAAACTGAAGGTGTTTATCGGTTGCCTTCACAGTGCTGTTTATCCAAACTGAAGATGTGAAGGCAAAAAAGAAAATAAAAATCTCAAGAGAGTTGAGAGGTTTCACGTAGAGTGAGAAATTGCGCAGGGCAGGTTTGTGTGTTGAATTGGAGGTCCTCTGCACGCTGCCATTGCTTCTGTATTTATAGGAGCCGAGTCCTCTTCTAATCAATCATAATTCTACTCGGATTAGGACTCCTCACTTCTATCGGACTGCCCCGGCCACTCCTTATTCAGCTAGGACTCCCATCGAGACTCCTTTTCGTATTAAGACTCTATCCACAGATAGATTTTGCTTCCCTTATCCTTACTCGAGATAAATCATTTTCCTACTAGGATTCAGTCGACTCAATCCAGTCGGCCCATGAGTCGACCTTCCGTAGCATCTCCTTTTAAGCCGAGAAATACTTCCCTCGGCCCAAACTGTCATTTTGGGCCTAAACAGGCATACATCATTGACCTATACCTAATTTATAATAACTCAAAATTCATGTGGCATTTATTATTGACATACCTAATTAATAAAATCTATGTGGCATACATCATTGATCTATAACTAATTTATAATAACTCAAAATCTACATGGCATTCATCATTGACATATACCTATACCTAATTTATAATAACTCAAAATCCAAAACAAAAATATGATATTGATATGTGGTTAAACAGTAAACATTTTATTGATTTTTGACTAAATTACCTTAAAAATAATTAATGAATTTCACACATTTTTCTCTTTATGCCTACCCATATTTACTTTTGTCATTCATTTTCGTTTGATTTCTTCAACAAAAAGAATAAATGGTGACCAAGTCTAAAAAAATGTATAGAAATCACACCCAGCAACAAAATGGGACATGAACTAATTTTTTCTTTTCATTTTTAACGAAACAAGACAAATATATTTTTGGTATCATAAAAGAATTATCTTTTAGTGTTTTCTAGATTAATACCAAGGGAAAAAGGGGAAAACTTGTGTCTCCATAGAAAATAATTCTCTGACAAATAACAAATTAATCAAAAAATTAATAACCGCAAGAGGTGATTTTTGAGAGATTAATTACCAAGAGGACTGCCTTGATGTTGTTGTGACCAAGACGAGAAGCTCCAAACTCACTTTACTCTTTCTCTATCTTAAGCAGAACGTCAACTATATCTTCATGAGCTCGTTCATCTTCAGCTCTCCTCCCAGGTTTCACATGATCATCAATCACCTGCTGAAAAAACCATCCAACTCCTTCGAAATTCTATAGAACTCCTTGTGCACACTGGAAAACCTATCGATAACCCACTCGATCCAAGACGGAAAGTAGTCAGCTCCGGACATGCCTCCGAGCATGGCCTCAGTATCCTGAATCAACTCATCAATATTTTTAGCATGCTCAAATTTACTCCATCGGAAACTTGTCCCGAACGCAATCCTAAAAATAATACTAGCAGTGAGAGCAAACAACTTTTCTGTGAGATCAACAGGATCACCAGAAGATGAAGAGGCAGAGATTGAATTGACCATTTTATCCACTTCTTCTTCTCTGATTGGCCTATATGACTGGACCCTCTTCATACTGAAAAGCTCGAGCACGCACATTTTTCTAATCTCTCTCCAGTAATCGCCGTAGGGAGAAAAGGAAATGTCAAGATAGTTGTACGTGAGCCTGCGGACTCCGGCTGATGAGGGTCTGCTGCAGCACTGGAGGTCGTTGGTTTTTAATGCATTTTTGGCTGCTTCGCGGAAGAGATGACGACGGTGGGGACGCGGCCGAAGTGGATGAGCATGACTGGTCCGTACTTTTTGGAGAGTTGGCAGAGAGATTGGTGGGGTGGGGTGCCGAGTTGGTGCAAATTTCCTATGAGGGGAAGCTTGGGAGGGCTTGGTGGAATTTTATTTTGCTGTGGGTTCTTATAGACATTTTTCTTCTTTTGGAGTAGAAGAAATATGGGGAGAAGCAGAAGAAATGGAAGGCATATGAGCAAGGAGGTGATGAGAGCCATTGGAGGTTCTATCAGTGATGTTTAATTATTTATCTGGAGATTATGTCCATCTTATATAAGTTCTGGCGATCTGAATAACTAGCTATAGCGTATAATTGCAACCCGACTTTGGAAAGAAACTAACAAAGTACTTTACTTCTCAATGTCGATGAAAAATGTTAAGGGCCCTATAGCTCAATGTGTTGTAGAATTAGTTAAACCTGTAAACGGGTTGAGTTTATTAGATTTGGATCGAGTTCAATCCGATCAGTTAAGTTAATAGGTCACCTGAACTCGACCCGTTTTACCCATTAACAATTATTATTATTATTATTATTATTTGCATAGAGTTTATTTTTTGTTGTTAAGACTTTACTGAAATTACTAAAACATCTTCAACTAACGGGTGCTAACGGGTTGACCCAAAGTGACTCGTTATTTAACGGATTCACCTGTTAGCGACCCGACCCATTAAGCATCCACCCAAATATTAATATTAATAGGTCGGGTCCAAAATGTCAAGTCTAGAATTAGTGGGTGAATGCCCACTCAAAGAAATGAGACTTAGGAATAGTGTTTGTTTGAAACTTTCAAAATGTAATCGTTCCTCATTTGTAAGGTTTCACTGAAGTGACTCTATAAATAGGGCACTCAGTGTGCTATTGAGACACATTGCGAAAGAAAGAATCAAAAAAATAGTATCAGTATCCATCCCTCTCTTTATCTGCCATCCTTTTGTGTTATAGCTACTAAAGTTACAGTGTAATATTTTGCACCCACTTCGCTTATGTCTCTAGCAAGGGTTATCTCTTTAATTTTTGCCTATTTATAACACGTTATCAGCACAACTTTCTAAACTTAACTAGTTCCCATCTCCCTTCACTTAAAAAAAATGCTTCCTCCAAGGATTTTCATATTCTTCTTCTTCCTTTGCCTCACCTGCATAATGTACCTTTGCGATGAACTGCTAGTACCATGCCTGCTTCTCGTTCACAATTTAACAATTACTTATATCTTTGATTACTTGTTTGGTGTAATCCATGATTACTAACCCAGTATTTATTTATGTTAATTTTACTGTAATCAAAGATGGTGCAGTATAATCGCCCATCTTGAGCTGTAGATTTAATTTTACTGCAATTTTAGGTGGTGCGGTATTATCATCCACCCTGCTCTGCATATTTAAATTTTTTTGCTATTTAATTTTACTGCAATTTTAGGTGGTGCGGAATAATAACTCATCATATGCTTACTTCAATTAGAATGGTGCGGTACAATCGCCATTTTCATTAATCATGAAAATCTCGAGCTTGACGTTTCGAGTGCTTATCATTTTGGCCTGAAGATCAAAATGAAAAATTTATAAGAACCAGAAGTTCTAACACTATATTTCTCCAGAAATACATATTTTTGTAAGTTCTTGCACATCTCATTTTTCTTTCAGAAGAGAAAATGGCGAACTTGGCAAAGCTTGATTTTGTTGCCCTGAACATTACTGGGAAGAACTACCTTACCTGGGTAGTAGATACCGAGATCCATTCGGAAACAGGGAATCTTGGAGAAACCATTAGGGAAGAAAACAATGCATCTTCTCAAGATCGGGAAAATGCCATGATCTTTATTTGTCGCCACCTTGATGAAGGACTAAAGAATGAGTATCTAACGGTTGAAGATCCATTAGCTTTTTGGAATGCATTGAGAAACATATACAATCACCATAAAACGGTGATTCTTCTAAGGCTCGTTATGAGTGGACTCACCTAAGGATCCAGGATTTCAAGTCAGTGGCTGAGTACAATTCTGCTATGTCAGAATTAGCTCTCAGGTGAAGTTTTGTGGGGAAACCATCACGGAGGAAGATATGCTGGAAAAGACTTTTAGCACATTTCATGCCTCTAACGTGCTCCTGCAGCAGCAGTATAGATAGCGCGGCTTCACTGAATACAAGTAACTGATATCTGTGATTCTGGTAGTTAAACAAAACAATAAGCTCCTAATGAAAAATCATTAGTCCTGACCTACTGGATCTGCACCATTCCCAGAAGTGAATGTTGTTTCCCTCGAAGTGAACGCCACATCCTCTGGTGGCAATAATCATAAACGGGGACGTGGTCACAAATAAAGCTGGTGGAACGGGAAAGGTAAAAATCATAGTGTCCAGTTTCACAACCAGGTTCCAAGGCAAAATTCAGGCTCGAGCTTTAAAAATGGAAATCTCCACAAAGGCAAAACTCATATGAACAATGCTCCTAGAAATTCTGAAGGAGCCTGCCATAGGTGTGGTGACAATGGGCATTGGGTGCGTACCTGTCGTATCCCAAAACATCTAGTGGATCTATATCAAGTCTCCCTTAAGGAGAAGGGTGTCAAGACCAATTTCCTCAACCAGGCTAGACCAATAGATATACCGGATCCAACGTGTGACTTATCAGGACAGTTGAACACAACCCACCTAGATGTCTCAGACTTTATTGTGGAAAAGGGGAATGAAGTGTACCAGTCCGACTAAATGCTACTCGATCTACTTTTATTATTTTGAACTTGTAGTTTAAACCTAGCATTTCAATTAAATAAAAGTGGCATTTAAATTTCCTGTTATAAGTTGTTTTTACCCATGATCCCTTTTACTCAGAAAGCATGGATAAAAACTGTGGTTATTCTCAAAACATGAGAAATGACGGAGATATTTGTCTTGCGGACAGCACAACCACACATACAATACTTTGTGATCCAAAGTATTTCTCGAGCTTAATGCTTACATAAGTAAGGGTAACAACAATATCAGGCCAATCAGATGTAATTGAAGGCTTATGGAAAGCCCAAATTATGTTACCAAATGGAACAATATTGTCCATACAAAATGCGTTGTATGCTACTCGATTTACTCAAAATTTGTTGAGTTTCAAATACATAAGTTTAAATGGATACAACATTGAAACAAAAAGTGTAGAAAATGTAGAGTATATATGCATTACCTCCAATGATACCCAGAAGTGTATATTGGAGAAGTTGCGTGGTTTGTCGAGTGGATTGTATTATACATACATAAAGACAATTGAATCACATAATGTCATGAACTAGAAGTTCATTGATTCAAAAGTTTACATGCTTTGGCATGACCATTTGGGTCATCCAAGATCTACCATGATGCGTAAGATCATTACCAACTCTAATGGATATCCATTATTAAGCAGACACATTGTTATCTCAAATGATAACCCTTGCAAGGCTTGTTCTCAAAGGAAGTTGGTAATTAAACCATCACAACTAAAAGTTGATGTTGAATCCCCATTATTTTTGCAAAGAATTCAAAGGGATATTTGTGGACCTATTTAACCATCTTGTGGACCATTTCGATATTTTATGGTTTTGGTTAATGCATCTACCCGATGGTCACATGTTTGTTTCTTGTTTACTCGAAATGTAGTTTTTGCGAGACTTCTTGCTCAGATAATTAAGTTGCGAGCACAGTTCCCAGATTACTCCATTAAGTCAATCCAACTTGATAACGCTAGTGAATTTACATCTCAAAACTTTAATGATTACTACATGACATTAGGCATTGATGTTGAACACCATGTTCCTCATGTCCATACTTAAAATGGTTTAACAGAAGCATTGATCAAGCGGCTTCAGTTAATAGCTCGCATTCTGCTCATGAAAACAAAATTGCCAGTTTCTGCATGGGGCCATGCCATCTTACATGCTGCATTATTAGTTCGGTTGAGACCCATAGCCAATCATCAATACTCATCAGTACAACTCGTGTTTAGGCATCAGCCAAACATTTCACATTTACGAGTTTTTGGTTGTGTTGTTTATGTGCCTATTGTACCGCCACAACACACTAAAATGGGACCTCAGCGCTGACTGGGAATTTATGTGGATTTTAATTCACCATCTACCATTAGATATTTGGAACCCTTGACAGGTGATATGTTTACAGCTCGTTTTGCTGATTGTCACTTTGATGAGACAGTCTTCCCGTCGTTAGGGGGAGAAAATACCGTTCCAGAAGAATGGCAAGAGCTAACATGGGGTTGTACCAACCTTGTCTCATTTTGATCCACGTAGCACTCAATGTGAAAATAAAGTGAAAAGGATCGTTCATCTTCAAAGTATTACTAATCAAATGCCATATGCATTTAATGATGCTATGAAAGTGACAAAATCACATATACCAGTTGCAAATGCACTTGTAAGAATTGATGTCCCTGTTAGACAAAATAAAGTGGCAGTAAATGATTCATCTGGTGCATGCCTGAAGCGTGGTAGACTCCTAGGTTTAAAAGATTCAACCTCTTGAAAGAGAAAGACGAGGGCACAATTGAATCCAAATGAAATCATTCAAGAAGAGAGAATGAATGACAAATCCACAATTCATGATTATGTACTTTCAGAAAAAGAAAATGTCTTCGATGAGACACATGTCCCTGAAGAGACAAAGCTACATGAAAGCAAAGAAATCTCTATAAATTATGCATGTATTAACCTATTTTGGACGAGTTTTGACTAGTTAACTCGGAAGGTCCGAACTCTAACGATTTGAGTTTGACGTATTTTCGAACGAGTTAAGAAGTTTTGAAGCTTGGGTAAGTTTCTACGCAACTCCTCGAGGCTCCTACAACAATTTGGAAGAAGTTTGGAAGTGAAACGATCGAGTTTTGAAGAGTTAACTTTTGGCCTGATTTTTCGAGGTGTTTTTCGACCACCTCCGTCCACTTTTTCAACTCCAAATAGGTATAACGCAATTCTACTCTTTATAAGCTTTAAATTCATATAAAGTAGGTCAAAATGGTTGAGAAATGAAGAAGTTATGCAAGTTTAAAAAATTTCCAAAAAATCGATGAGATTCAAGTTGCAGACGGTGGTGACTTTTCCCAAATCTGTCAAGCTGGGAGACAGGAGATATGACCAAGATATTTGGACTTGGCTTTTTATTATGCATCAGACCTTTTTTTTTTTACTCAACAAACATGGCATTGACGACCCCACTTGAAAGATTGGGACTAGCAACAAGAAGCTTAATCAAATCAGACTGGTTGAGACCTAGTTCTTCATAAGCTTGAAGCTTTGATCGTAACAGCCCAACACGATATTGAAAGATTTCAGTAGCTTCCTTAAAAATATTTCCTATCTTATTACGAGCAACCCCATAATTATACAGAACAACATAATTATGAAAAAAAAACATCGTTGATCAAGAACATCAAATTGCGATGAAGAAGAGGATCATATTCGGAAGGCTTCAACCCCAAGCTCTCAAAAAAAAAAAAAAAGGTTCGAATTCGTTAATAGGGTGTTAACGCAAGAAACGAGCAATTGAACCCCCAAATGCAATTTTTGATATTTGGACTTGGCTTTTCGTAAGCCATTATGCATGACTATTATTTTTTTTCCATTCATCAGACCTTTTTTTTTTTATTCAACAACCCACCATCTCATTTGTTTTCCAACGAGTTCCACATAATCATATAAAAATGAATAACCAAATCATACATCTAAAAATACATAGGGTATTATAAATAAATTGTGTACATTTGATTTACAGGTAATATCGGATTTTTCAAGTAGCGATATTTTATTTGTTTTCCTTCGAGTTTTCGTGATAATATCGCGATATTATCGATATTATCGATAATAACGCGATATTTTCGAAAGTATCGGAACTGTGCGAATCGGAGATTCGGAGAAGAAAGCCGGAGGTCGCCGGAGCCGAAGTCGACAAGGGAGGATCGAGAGACCTTGGGTCTCTGTGCGTGTGTGTGGGTGTTGAAGCAGGTGCGATGGTGTTCGTGCAGAGAGAAAGGGGAGAGATGAGAGTGTGATGGTGTCTGTACATGTGTGTGGGTGTTGAAGCAGACGACAGATCGAGAGATCTGTGTGCGTGTGTGGGTGTTGAAGAAGACGAGATATGTGTGTGTGTGTGTGGGTGTTGAAGAAGATGGAAGGATCGAGAGAAAGAGAGAGAGACTGAGAAGACGGAAGGATCGAGAGGCTTTCTAGCCGTGTGGCTCCGGGTTTCATGCAAAAAGGGAAGAAGAAAAGAGCCATTCGGCTCGGTACTGGAGTCGAGGCATAGGGATGCAGAGCATCCCATGTGATTTCAAAATCCAACGCCCCAATAAGACATTATTTTATTTTATTTTGTTTTCCTTAGTTTTTTATTTTGTTTTGTTTTTTTTTTATTACTTCATTCTGTTAGTTTCTTTTATTTTATTTTATTTTTCATGCTTTTAAATAGTTTAATTTATCTGTAGTTCTTTTTCACACCTTGAGGACAATGTGTGATTTAAGTATGGGGGTGAGAAATAAGAAATTGTAGAGTTTTAATTTTTGTGTCAAGTTAAAATTTTCGTTTTTAAGTTAATATCCATAGGTTATTTTAAAAGTTAGAACAAATGGACATGAAGATAGTCAAAATTTTGAACCTCATAAGAAATCTATGTGGTACTAAGTCACTCTTGTATCTTACCATGCAATGTATAAAGTGTAAAATATTGTACTAATTCATTATATATAAATGATTATGGTGTGTTTAAACTTCTTTCATTAATTACTACATAATTTCTAAACTCACAATGTTTGCCAGCTCACTATATAATCAACTTAAATAAGTTAAATCCATCATGCAATGCATTTCCTTCCAATTGTTTGTGATAAACTAATAGATAATTGACTAAATAAACATCCTGCAAAGTTTCAATAAAAATTTCCAACTTTTTCTTACAATTTCCGTGGTTTCCATTGGATTTTTATCAATATCGATATTATTCCGATATTTCCGTGTTTCCGGACTACCGATATCATCGATATTTTATACCTTGCTATGGGTACATGTTCATAATTTTGTTGACATTTGTACATTGATTTATATGGTAAGATGTGAGAATAAAATTGAAAAGAGAGAGAGAGAGAGAGAGAGAGAGAGAGAGAGAGAGAGAGAGAGAAATTGCATGAACAATATGTTACAACTATTAACAGGTATGTACAAAACCAAACACGACGTTCAAAAATATCGATGACTTAAACAGTTAATTTCCAGAAACATAGAAATATCAATCACTGTTTTTCAAGAATTGTGGTCCATTTATTTAATGCAATGGTGTCTAACGTAATTTTATACAGAAAAAAGGCTTTTGATAATCTAAATGGTACCACATTTTAACGAGGTAGTTTGATCAAAGGTCTAAAACAAACAAATGTTTAACAAAAGAAATAGTAAAATGAGACATCTCAATCTAAATGCCCCACTAATAATTCAAGTTGATTGCAACTAGATATTTTCACAAATTGTGAATAGGGAAAAAATAGTTGAGAATAGGAAAAAGTAAATGTAAAGGACACAAAAACATAATTTTTTAATTTAAATATATTAAAATAGAGGGCACAGAATCCTTTATTGTATCTGTGTAAATTAATAAAAAAAAATTACATCTCTAACATGCAAGCTGGACACAAAGTTTTGTGTTCAAATTTTAGTAGGCACAAATACCCGACACAAACTAATGTGCTTCGATGTTAGAGGGCATATTTGAGGTATTTTGGTGCTCAATGAAATTTAAAAAGCACAAATTTATATTTGTGCTCAATGAAAATGAGAAGGGCACAAATCAACTGTATTCTTAGCCCATTTTTCTTGTAGTGAATCTTAGATCGGCCACTTGTAGTGAATCTTAGATCGGCCACTACTCTCACACTCTCCTTTTCCATGAATTTGCATAATTTTGTCACCAATTTGTTTTTTTTTTTTTTTGAAAATTGTTACATCGATTGCAAAGAACTTTATCAGCATGTTCCACCCTAATTTTTTTTTTCTTTTTCTGTAATTTGTTACACAGAATTGGAGCAACAATCTCTCGAGGTCATTCAAAAGGCTTATCATGTTGCTTGTGGTTTTTTGATATCTTGAATTTGGAGCATTTTAATAAAATGCTTCAAATTCTATCACAACTAATCGAAATTTTCATATGTTATGTTGGACGAGAAAATTCTATCAAAACTAATCGAAATTCTCATATGTTATGTTGGACGAGAAGAGGAGAAAAAGAAAAAGACAGAAGAGAATGCAGGAATGTACTAGAAGAGAGAGGGAGGGAGAAGATGAAAAGGTTGGAAATTCATGTTAAAAAGTTAAAAGAGGGAAGAGAAATGTTAGGGAGATTATGTTTTTAGACTTTGTTTGTAAGACCATGAGGTGATGGTTGATGGTTGATTCCCTTCTTTAATAGTTTAAAAAAGAAAACCAATCATCAACCGTTACATTGTGGTTTACAAAATATGGTTCAAGTAAATAGTCTCTTTAGCAACCCCACACCACCACCTTACCGACTAAAAAACTTGTGGGATAAAAAGTCTTTATTCCACGATATATGGCCACTTAACATGTTTTTTCCTTTATGACAATGAAATCCCCCTCAATTATGCATCACATAATTCAATGGTTACGTAGCGCTTTAATATCCCTCGATCATTCACCTTAATTATATACCGCCTTAATAATAGAGTTCAAATATCTTCTATGTAAACTTTATTATTGATTACATGTTAATAACGCTTTTTAAATATGTTATTACAAATTTAATACGTGTCAATCAATAATAGAAGTCACAAAAAAAACCACACACAAAATAGGTGAAAAAGATTTGACCTTGGCTTAGTTTTTTCACACGACAGTATCCTACTTGCGCATCCTTTCATATTTGCATAAATTCCAAACCGACCCGTCCATTACGGCCCACTTTTCCTTCAAGTTGGGCTGATAAGTAAAAGCCCAAGTCTAATTACGACACCCAACTCAACCAGGGTTTTAATCAAGCCACACAATTAATTTTGTGCGGTCAACATAACAGCTCCAGTTACTATTTACCGCGCAACAGTCCAGATTAATCCTCCCAATTGCATCCGACGGCTCGCGGTAGCTCACAAAGAACAGGGGTTAGGGCGTTTTCCAGATCGAGTTCTGTTTCAATCGGTGAATTTAGGGCTAGGGTTGTGAATTGTATGGAGATGGATTACGTGTCGGAGTTCCCTCTTTCGCACATTGATCGGCGTCCAAGAAAGCGCCCCAGGTTTACTTGGGACTGTTATGAACTGTGATTTTCTTAATTTCATTCTTATGAGTGAATTAGTATTAAATTTGGGATTAATTTTAAAGGAAAACTAATGAAAAGGGCTTGAAAACTTTATGTTTTAACGATAAGGACAAAATAAAGGGTAAAGTGAATAGTACTAGTATTGACTTTTTAGTGTAAAAATGTGGTTTTTCGTTAAAGTGAACAGTACCAGAAGCTTTTCGTTAAAGTTCTCTAGTTTTAATTGGTCATGTTTTGTTGTTTTGTGCTGAGTTGGCTAGTTGTAGGGGTGGTTCGGTATGGGATCCCATACCGAAACCCTTGTCCCGATTCCCAAACCGAAATTTTCGGGAATCTCAATTTCAATACTAATCCCAAACCAAATTTTCGGGAATCTCGAAATAGTTTCGGGATTTCGGGACAAATCGGGAATCCCGAAATGGTTTTGGGCTTTTGGACTAAAATTTGACATATTATGCTTTTGGGCTAAAATTCAACCTTTTATATTGAAAAATTGACATATAGTTAGGCCCAATCTGCCAAATCAACAGTACATGTACATTACATCTCGGATTTAATCCATATAGGATGTTTATACAGTCATTCATAACGGTAAATATGGAGAAGTTGGACAAGGCTAGAAAGGAGATGAATCCTACTCGGTTGAGGCAAACAGAATTACCTTGTCCTTGATGTCCTTGTGGCATTGGTTTGTACACCTTTTCTATTAACAATAACACACCAACAAAACAACATTTGAAATATCATCAGTAATGTTGTCTGCCTAATACCCCAAGTAATTTTAATAAAAAGACAAAAAAATTTATCTTGCTTAAACTTTGATCAACATTGGTAAATATGGGTCGCTAATGTGACATCTATTTTATTAATAATGGCTTCCTACTAGAAGAGAATAACCTCCACATATGCTAAGAACCGTCCAGTTCACAACAAAAAAAAGGTAATGAAGAATGGACTCTTTCACTCAATCCTTGAACTGGTTAGACATGCATGAATAGATGGACGACATAGATTAATTTGAAACAATCAAACAATTCAAATTAACCCTAACTATAATTAAAAAAATAATATATATTATTATCTATGTAAATAAATAAATATATATATATATGTATATATAATAATAATTAAAAATATATATTTTCGGTTCGGTATGGGAATTTCGGTATGGGAATACCGAAATTTTGAAAAAATCGGTTTGGGATCGGTAATTTTTTGGTTTGGTTTGGGAATTTTGGGAATTTTTTCCACCCCTAGCTAGTTGGCTTAATTTGTAAGGCTTTATATGTCCGTATGGTTGTAAGGGTTTTTTTCATGAAATGAATTGAAAGGATATTATTCCCAACAGAGGAGAACTGCTCTCTCTTCTCCTTCACTCCCATTCTCCATTGCTATACCTTGTTGCTACAGGTTAAGGTTGAATTGGTTCCTAACATTGGTATCAGAGCCCAACCCAAAAGACTAGTCCAATAGGTGAGAGGACCCCAAGGACTTAAGAACCCCTACACTCTCATAAGTGTAGTCAATGTGGGATTATAACAGGGACCCCCCTCAGCCTCACCCAAAGGTACAATTTTTACCCTTTAGTTCATCAAATTTCTCCAAAATTGTGGTTTTTTTTCTTTCTTTTATTTAGGCTTTAATTTGAGTACTTTTCATTGAAATTAGCTTTTCAATTTGGAAATCATCCCAATTTACCTTCTTTTGTGTGGTAAATTCGATTGGGTAGAGTAGAAATCGAAATGATTTCATTTTCCAAATTTCATGACCTACTAGTGTTCAGAAAATTTTGATCTTGTCCGAAATATTGCCTTAGACATGAAATTATATTTCTTGAGGAAATTCATTTAACACGCTGTGGTTTGTAAAATATTTGTAGTTTTCTGCTCATACTATTGTTTCTGTACTTGCAGATAAGATCCACAGAAAAATTGGCGAAGGTTAGGTTTTCACTGGATTTGGACCCATGTCTAGATGGGTTCATGTACCTTTGATCTGTCTTCTCATATTTCCGCTCTTTGCATTGTGTAGGAACTTTTGGTCAGGTTTTGGAATGCTGGGATAGGGAAACAAAAGAAATGGTAGCTATAAAGGTTGTCAGGAGTATCAAGAAATACCTTGAAGCAGCAATGATTGAAGCATGATGTGCTACAGTTGCTTGGGAAGTATGACAGAAATGGAAGTCAGTGAGTATACTTTTCCTGTCATGGTTATTTCTTTTGCTTCTTAGTAGTTGTAAACTGAAATTTGGGTGATTGTTAAGTGGCTTTATTCTTTGCAGTTGTGTTCAAATACGGAACTGGTTTGACTATCGTAATCATACATGTATGGTAAGTATGTGCTTGATTTTTGATAAAAATGATTCCCCAACTTCACCAATATTTTGGGGGTTAAGACATTTTTGAATTTAAATGGTCTTAACAGGTATTTGAGATGCTTGACCAAGCTTATACAATTTCCTCCGGAAAAATAATTATCGCGCATTTCCTGTTGATCTTGTCTGCGAACGTGGCAGGCAACTGTTGGAATGTGTGTAGTTGGACTTCTGTTGTATCTTTTATCTCATTCAAAGTTTATAGCAGCAGTTGTACTGTTGCATAAGTTTTTACCTTTCCTTCTTAAAAATTTACTGGTAGTTTCTGCTTTTTTCTTTTTAGTAAAGCTTATTCGCATGACATGTATGAATATCTTCAGAGCATCTTTTCTTAAAGTGAACACTAATTGTTCTTATGTTTTCTGTGGCACGTAAATCTTGCAGTCATGCATGATATGGGTCTCATCCATACCGACCTGAAGCCTGAGAACATACTTTTTGTTTCTTCAGAATACATTAAAGTACCTGACTACAAGGTATTTCTTCCTGTGATTGTAGTTATATTGTTCTGCAGGTTTTGTTTATTTTTACTTTTTTCTTGTTGCCCCTTCAGATGAGACAGTTCACTTATTCTCTTTGCCTCTTACCTGCATCCAGTTCACTTATTGAAAATTGTCATTTTCATTTATTGCTTTGCTGTTACAGTTTACATCCCGGCTGCCAAAAGATGGAACTGGTTATAAAAGGTTGCCAAAGTCAAGCGCTATCAAGGTTATTGATTTTGGTAGCACAGCCTATGAGCATCAAGAGCACAAGTACATTGTGTCAACAAGGCACTGCCGGGCACCCGAGGTTATTCTGGGTATGCTAATACTAAATTGCAAATCACTTTCATTTTGAATATTTTCTATCAATTTATATTTTAACATTCATAAGATTGTTAATATTTACAGGACTTGGATGTAGTTATCCATGTGACATTGGAGTGTTGGTTGCATCTTAGTAGAGTTCTGTTTGGTATGTCTCTGAATTATATGGTCCATCAGTCTGCCAGATTTCTGGATGAGAAAAAAATGTATAAAAGTTCTGAGAAATTAAAGAATAAAATTCTTTACACGGTCGAATGCCACAGCACATGTTGAAAATAGCAGAGTATGTGCTTTCCTTAGGAATTTCATTGTATTTTTAAGGTTCAGATCACTTTTGTTCGCCTATATTCATCACTGTCTCCTTTGCTACTTCTGTATTCTTGGTTCAGCCGTCATACTGAGAAGTAAGCCAGACGTTGTAGATTGGATTGGCCAGAAGGTGCAACTTCTCGAGAAAGTATTAAAGCCGTTTTAAAGCTACATCGTCTCCAGGTATACGGAATACCGTACTTTTACTCTTCTTCTGTTTTGGAACACGTTCAGAAACATTGTTCAAATAAAACTTTAAAGTTAATAAATTTATATCATCTTTGTCAGAATATAGTGATGCAGCATGTAGATCATTCAACTGGTGATCACATCGACCTCCTGCAAGGTCTCCTTAGATTTGACCCCTCCAGCAGGCTAACAGCTCCCGAAGCCCTTAGGCACCCCTTTACCAGGGATCATTACAGGAGGCTTTAACTAGTTGGAAAATTTCATTCTTGTGTGGTAGTAGGTTTTGGTTGGAGTGCATTACGGAGTATTAGCTTACTGAAGAGCGGGGTTTGCTTGATTTCCTAATTGTCATTTCTTGGCATACACAAACATGAAGGGGCTCGACAGGAACCCTGGATTTCTGTAATTTCACTATCTGCGGGAAAGCTTATGTAAATATCCTGTTCTGATGAGTTTCTCCTTGTTCGATTTTGTACCGTGAGAATGAAATGTAACATGTTTTCCGATACATTGAGTCGGATACAGTAAGGTGTGACGCGTTTTCTGAAAAAGTTTAGCCTTCGCCGTGTATGCGTTTGTTTATGTTTTCTCAGGAAGATGAACATATGGCGGTTACAGACATGCAACTGAATAATAACTATTAATGTGCTAACATGTTTCACGTATTGCAGTAAATTTCATTCTTGTCTCATAGATTGTCAAAAAGTTGGTCTGGTTTTATTTTTGGAAACTTTAAAAAAAAACTCCTGGTACTATTTACTTTAACGAAAAATTATATTTTTACACTAAAAAATCAATCTTAGTACTATTCACTTTACTTTTTATTTTGTCCTTATCGTTAAAACTTAAAGTTTTCATGTTATTTTCATTAGTTTTTATTTTATTTTATGCTGCTTGAGAACTTACAGTGCATTACGGGAAAGATCAAGTCCGACGCGATTGAGGATACTCCTGTTCATAAGCTCTTTGGGTAGAAGTTTCACGTATCAAATGGATTAAGGGCCAGTTTGTGATTGAAAAAAGTGCTTTTGTGGTTCTTTAAGAATAATTAGTTATATAAAAAAGTAGTTGTGCGTTGATAAATTGCATTTTTAAAAGTGAGTATGCAATACAGAGAAAAAACATTTGGTAAATTTTAATGTAAAATTATGTAATTGTAGGTGATGACCAAATGGACATGGTAGTGGGGGTGGTGGCGATGGAGGGGCAACGATGGTGATGGTGGTGATGATGATGGTAGTAGAAATGATGGGACACGGTGCTGGTTCTAATAGTGGGTGTGGTAGTTGGGGTGCAAGAGTTAACAATGGTGATAGGGCAGCAGTGGTGAAAGTTATGGTTGTGGTTGCAATGATGGTGGTTGTGGTAGTGGTGCAAGTTTTGGTGGTGATAGGGGTAGTGGTGGCTATCATTCTCCAATAGATAAATGCGTGTAGAAGGATAAATAATATTATTTTTAAACAAGGTATTAAAGGAATTGAATTTTTGTTGTGTGAACATAATTAAAAATAGGAAAATTTTATTTAAACTCATGTAACATCTTTCTATACCTAACTTAAATTTTAAATGTTAATTGTCTATTTTACCCTATTGCATAATTACTATTAATTACAAAATAAAATTAATAATAAAACTCAAATTTATCAATAAACCCAAACATGTACATTCTTAAAATTTCCATGTACTAAATTAGTATTTACGATTTCACACGTTAATTATAATACAGCTTGACTCTAATATGATTTACTGTCATTAATAGAGTTTAATGTTGTTAATTAAGTTCTGTCCAAATTTGGGGTAATTTTTTTTTACATATATCTAGACTTAAGTGTGGGTAGAATTTTTCGCATTCCACCATAACTAGATTCGTCAACCATACAAGTTCAAAGGAAATTATGTACAGGTCCAAGTTTCGATAGTAGTTTATGCCGCGGGTGAAGCCCGTCTTCCCAAATAATAAAATTTGGTGGCATAATAGTTAACCTCATCCTCAGACAACCAACTTGGCAAGACAATAGGAGCATCTGTGAGCCAACCTTTTTGCAATGCGTTTCTTTATCCCCATCCTTTTGAGGTGCCCTTCGGGGAAAGTGTGAGATATGAGGTCTTAATCAAGGAAAGTGTGAAATTTGAGGTGCCCTTCGGGGTTCTTGTGGTCTTCCAGAGTCGGTGTGAGATCTTAGGCAAGGCCGGGTCTTCTTTTGTTTCTTTACTGTTATCTAGCCACCATGCCACTCGAAGATGATGAAGTGGAAGGCATGTCTGTCTGCTTCGAGGATAGCCTCGATCTGGACGAACGCTTGGAGTGCCTCATCCTACTGGCAGGTCGCCTAATTACGGACCAGGAACCCTCCCAGAATGTAGTGAAAGACGTACTATGTTATACTTGGAACAAACTTAGGGTGATCCACGTTTTTCGTGCTAAGCCTAATGCGTACTCCATTCAAGTGAGTGAAGAGTCGGTGGCCCAACGAATCCTTGCCGGAAAGCTCTGGTTCGTCAAAGGCTATATGTTCTCGGTCAAGCCTTGGCAATTTTAGGCCATTCAAATGAAGATGGCCAAAACGAAGATGTCATCTCCATGACTCATCTTCCTTTAACCAATGTTGCAATTCCCAATCTTTGTGTTCAACTTCAAAGGGAACATTCGGTTCTTTGACATTTGAACATGTGCAATAAGTTTTCTTCTTGCATTCCTGAGAGTGAGAAACATATTTTCCATATGTATGATGTACCCTTTCTGGAGCAATTGACCAATACTCAGAATGTTGCTCTTCATACCTAGTATGTAGTAGGTATCAGAGATGTATTCTTCTCTACCATTCTTCTGGATGATCTTGATCTTCCATTTGCCTTCAACTGGTAGCCTTGAGGAGTCACCAAGGCTTACAGATCCATAGGCCTCCATTTTGAGTTCGGCAAAGAACTCTTTCTTTCCACACATATGGTTACTTACACCAGAATCCAAGTACCAAACATCTTGTTAGCTACTAGAATCATGGTATGCCAGTAAGACTGTGAATTCCTCACCATCATTTCCACTTGATTCTGCCAAGTTGACATGCTCACCGTTTTTATATGAACATTCATTTGCATAATGTCCATATTGATTGCAACTGTGACACTGAATATGTGCCTTTCCTTGAGCAGATCTCCACTCTTGAGACTATCCTCAATTTTGTGCATAGCCACGACCTCTTCCTCGGGCTCGTCCTCGGCTACGGTTGGATGAGCTTCCACGACGTGAGTTCCACGTCCCACGACCTCCACTTGGCTTGTCGATACTGAGCTTTGTCTCCAAAGCTTGCTCCAGCGTTGTGGGGCTTGCATTCTTCTGAATGCGTTGCTCGTGAACTAGGAGGGATCCTAGTAGCTCCTCTGCGCTCATCGTCTCCAAATCCTTGGATTCTTCAATGGCAGTCACTACATGTTCGAACTTGGATGTGAGTGACCGGAGTATCTTCTCCACAACTCGTACTTCATCGAGTTTCTCGCCATTTCTCCTCATCTGATTTACTATCACAATGAGCTTTGTGTGATAGTCAGAGATGTTTTCTCTTTCATTCATGTGAGCAGTTTCAAAGTCTGCTCAAAGTGATTATAACCTTACTTTCTTGACTCGATCTACTCCTTTGTAAATTGTACTAAGTATGTCCCATACTTG
Organism: Crataegus laevigata; assembly: GCA_963580275.1. Lineage (NCBI taxonomy): Eukaryota > Viridiplantae > Streptophyta > Magnoliopsida > Rosales > Rosaceae > Crataegus > Crataegus laevigata. The sequence goes on along the minus strand of OY756948.1, from coordinate 7,846,138 downwards.
CTTGCTCGTTGTTGCTTCTGTAACCTTCTCGAACGTTGAATCTTCTAATCCTTGATATAGAAGATGCAGCGCCTTTTGGTCCTTCTTTCGTAAGTCCCTGAGAGTGTTACTTTGTTCTGCAGTATATGCAGCTTCTTGCACGGCAGTGGGTACAACATACCCACCACTGATAACTTCCCACAGCTCCTGTGATCCAAACAAAGCTTTGAATTGGATACACCATCTTTCGTAATTTTCTTTCTTCAATGTGGGAACTTGGAGTTGCACTAGATTTGATGTCATAGCCGTTGCACTTGCCAGAAAGGTATTCTGGCTCTGATACCAAATGTTGGTATTCTAGGGTTTACTAACTCAATACCAAATGTAGGTGATAAGTTTACAAACTTATCACACCTCTATCTTTTTACACTCTCAATATACTCGGACAAACAAGTGGAGAAAGGATAGAAATAACAAGCTTCCACAAAAAAGACACTCGTACTTTCATATATGAAATAAAAGCAGTTTACAAACTGATTAAAAACAGAAGCTTACAAGCTAATGAGAATGAGAAAGTATAATCAGAAAATGGGATGATGCTTAAACCCTAGCTGCAACTCCTATTTATACGAAACAAAAAATGATAAACAATGAAGCATGTCAGCTATGAAGCATTAGCTGTTATCCACCTTCACACATGCTTTCGATGAGCTTTACACCCTTTCACACATGCACCAGTTATAGATATACACACACACTGCAGCTTTCCAGCTTGTAACACACAACTAAAACCATCACACGGCAGCAGATTGCTTTCATGTAATCTACTTTCGGCTGACACAAACAATAAGCATATTCATATGGCAAGTGTGGGAAACTTGAGTGAAGAACAGGCTGGCAGCACTTTATGATGTTTTTATTTGAATATCCAACACGTACATGCCTCCGAGCATGACCTCAGTATCCTGAATCAACTCATCAATATTTTTAGCTTGCTCAAATTTACTCCTTCAGTAACTTGTCCCGTACGCAATCCTAAAAATTATACTAGCCGCGAGAGTAAATAACTTTTCCGTGAGATCAACAGGAACACCAGAAGATGAAGAGGCAGAGATTGAATTAACCATTTTATCCACTTCTTCTTCACGGATTGTCCTGTATGACTGGACTCTCTTCACACTGAAAAGCTCATGCACGCATATTTTTCTCATCTTTCTCCAGTAATCACCGTCAGGCGAAAATCTAATGTCTAGGTTTTTGTAGGAGAGCCTACGAGCACCAGCCGAGGAGGGTCTGCTGCAGCAATAGAGATCGTTGGTTTTTAAGACATCTTTGGCTGCTTCGACGGAAGAGATTATTACAGTGGGGATGCGGCTGAGGCGGAGGAGAATGACTGGTCCATACTTTTTGGAGAGCTGCCATAGAGATTGGTGTAATGAGGAGCCAAGTTGGTGTAAGTTGCCTATGAGGGGAAGTTTGGGAGGGCTTGATGGGAGGGGCTTTTGCTTTTGTGGGTTGTTAGGGAGATGTTGCTTCTTTTTGAGCTAGAGTAGAGGGATGAGAAGGATGAGAAATGGAAGTCATATGAAGAAAGGGGTGATGAAAGCCATTTGAAGCTTTTATGATCAATGAATCTCTTAGCTAGATTTTTTCCATCTTATATAAGCTATGGTGTTCTCTAAATATTTGCAAGCTGTAAAACTGAAAGCCTACTTTTGATAAAAGAATGTTTAGTCCTTCTTATCCAACTTTTTTTTGTTTTAAAATATTATTTCGACGCTCTTCACATGTGATCTCAGCTTTGCAGAAGCCACAGCCAAAATCAAAGCTTGTTGGCACCCTTCACGTGCTATCACAGCTTTGCAGAAGTCACGGATGGGTCTAAAAACGCGTGAATCTTACTGTTCCAATTACCCACTGTCGCTGACAAAAGTAAATGAACAACATCACTACCGGCTATTGGGTGTCGACCTTCATCCTCAACGGTAAGGTAGGCCTACAAAAACAAGAAAACAAAAAAAAAAACAAAAAAAAAAAAAAAGCCAATCTCTTCCTTATCTTCGAGAATGCATTTCCATCGAAGCCTTCTAAAAAAGTCAATGTTCCTCATCCTCTGGAATACCTCTGCAAACAACCTACACTAGAGCAAGAGTATCTCATATCATCAGGGTCGAAAGCAAGAGTATCTCATATCATGCTTTCTACTTGTCCTTTTCCTTGTCTTTGTTCTCACTTGCAAGATAAGGAGAAAGAACGCAATCAGTCGGAACCTGAAATCAAACTTTCGATCTTGAACTGATTGCTCGAAACCTTTGCCTGGTTGTTTACCTTGCATTGCTCTCGAGTACTCATCCTCAACTGTTGTCAAGGTCATGAATTCTTTCAGCAAATACCTCAGCGCAGTTGATACGGTGGTGGCTCACCATTCAAATGCAAAGGTTGCGCACCACTTCTTCAAAATCAAAAGTATCTCATATCATGCTCTCTCCTTTCCTTTTCTTTGTCCTTGTTCTCACCTGTAGGACAAGGAGAAAGAACGCAATTAGTCGGAACCTAAGATCAAACTTCCGATCTGGAATTGATTGTTTGGAACCCCTTCCCTAATTGCTTACCTAGCATTGCTCTTGAGTATTCATTTTCAACTGCTGATATGATGATTGGAGGTGCCAAGTATGATGAGTCGCTGAGAAGTGATGCTTTGAAGGACCATTCAAATGCAAGGTTTGCATTCCACTTCTGCATCAGCAGACAAATACAACAAGAGAAGATGCTACACATGAATGGTGGAAAACTAGGGAAAATACTACTTCTGCAAGGGGAACAGATGAGGCAAGGAAAAATGATACATTGAAGCATGTAGAAACAAGCACAACAAAACATGTGCCGATTCATCCGCTACTTCTTTAAAAGCAAAAGTATCTCATATCATCAAGATCGAAAGTACTCTGGATTTGATTGACTTGTCTTAACCCTCAAATTCTTGAGTCAGTTCACTAAGGTGTGGAGGACTGCACGTGCCAATTCACCGCAGACGGAGCCGAAGATCACTTTCCATGTAAACCGCTCGTGGTCCCGTTCCTTCAAGATCAAGCCACCAACAGCCCTTGAAGAAATCACAAGCCCGATTCAAGATCAAGTGTCCAACACCCTTGAATTAAATCATTCAAGATCAAGCTTCAACGACCCTTGAAGAAATCAAAAGCCTAATTCAAGATCAAGTGTCCATGACACGCCCCGGTCCCGATGTCCTGTAGACATCGGGACGAACACGTGCTGGCCGACACCCGAGGGGTGACGGCCAGCACGTGTTCGTCCCGATGTCTACAGGACATCGGGACCGGGGCGTGTCAGTCCAACACCTTTGAATCAAATCCTTCAAGATCAAGCCTCAACGGCCCTCGAAGAAGTCAAAAATACCGATTCAAGATCAAGTGTCCAACACCCTTGAATCAAATCCTTCAAGATCAAGCCTCAACGATCCTTGAAGAAATTACAATCCCGATTCAAGATCAAGTGTCCAACACCCTTGAATCAAATCCTTCAAGATTCGTCCCTAGCAACCTTGAAGAAATCCCAACCGCCCGATTCAAGATCAAGTGTCTACCACCATTAAATCAACCTTCAAGATCAAGCCACCAACGGCCCTTGAAGAAATCACAAATCCGATTCAAGATCAAGTGTCTACCACCCTTGAATCAACCTTCAAGATCAAGCCTCAACGGCCCTTGAAAAAATCAAAAGTCCGATTCAAGATCAAGTATCTACCACCCTTGAATCAACTTTCAAGATCAAGCCTCAACATCCCTTGAAGAAATCACCAGCCTAATTCAAGATCAAGTATCCAACACCCTTGAATCAAAACCTTCAAGATCAAGCCTCAACGACCCTTAAATAAATTACAATCCCGATTCAAGATCAAATGTCCAACACCCTTGAATAAAAACCAATTCAAGATTAAGCCTGTGGAAAGTCAACAAGCACAACAAATACACGCGTCGATTCATCCCCATCAAAGTTGAACAAACTCTCAGCCCAATTCAAGATCAAGCCTCGACGGCACTTGAAGAAAATTTCAACCCAATCCAAGATCAAGCCTCAACGGCCCTTGGATCGACGTCTACATTAAAGGACTTCAAAACGCATCTTCTACACGTGACAAGCACATGTATACGACATGCCTTGAAGTGGGGGCATTTGTAGACATCGAAATTTCAGTAAATAAATGTTGATCGATAAATCAAAGTTTCAACGCTCATGTATTACATAAATTTTACACGTAGCGTGTGACTCGAAGAAAAATTGAAATGAGTCAGAAAAGGCATCAAATATGACACGTGTCAACACCTGGCAGAGATGATTTATTTCATCTGAAATATTATATTCAAAATTAGGCCTTGGAAAATTCTATAAATAGAAGCTAATTTCATTCATTTCAATTCACCAATTCACAACCAATTCACAAATACATTTCTCTACTCCCAAATTGGAAAAGAATTCACTTGAAGTTTGTTCTTCGTTCTTCGTTCATCGTTCTTTGAGATCAAGCCCAACAGCCCTTGAAGAAACGCTCATCCACCTTCGAGATCAAGCCCAACGGCCCTTGAAGAAACTTCACCAAAACCTTTGAAGAATCAACAAGCACTTTGATCACGTGCCGATTCTTCATCCAAGATCAAGCCCCAATGGCCCTTGGATCAACACAACTATTCTTCAAGATCAAGCCCAAAAGCCCTTGAAGATCTGTTCATCGTTTATCCGTTCATCTCCCAAAAGCCCTTGAAGATCCGTTCATCGTTCATCCGTTCATCCATCTTCAAGATCAAGCCCAAAAGCCCTTGAAGATCATTCGTCGTTCATCGTTCATACCAACTTTAGGATCAAGCCCCAACGACCCCCTGAAGAAACATTCATTCAATCTTCAAGATCAAGCCACCAACGGCCCTTTAAGAAACCTTGCTCAACCTTCAAGATCAAGCCTCAACGACCCTTGAAGAAACGTTCATCCAACTTCAAGATCAAGCCCAAAGGCCCTTGAAGAAACTTCTGCCAACCTTCAAGATCAAGCCCAACGGCCCTTGAAGAAATTCCCTTGTTCATCCAAGATCAAGCCTCAACGACTCTTGGATCAACAACACCAACAAATCAATGTCTTACAGAGATCGAATCAGAGGACCAAATTACAAAGAGATTGTAACCCAAAATTCATCAAATACAAATATATTTTGTACACGTGTTTTTGTTTTCAAGAAATTTTCGTGTTCACACTCCCTGTCTTCAGTTTTTTTTCCAATTCTATATGCATTTCTTATTTAGATCGATGGAGTTTGTGTTTTTGTTTTTTTGTATTTAGTTTTGTGTAATTTTATTTGGATAGAAGGTTTGATCGGATTACATGCTTATTTAGAATTGATAGTTGTTGTTCAATTGATGGGGATATTAGAATATTGGTATTTAATTTTGGTGTTTGATAAATTGTTGGGGTCCTGTTGGTTGCATTATAGCTTGCACATTTTTACAGCATCTATATAATGGGCAAATCTGTATGTATTTTTTCTTTGATTAAATATTTTTGTTTTTAGTTTTGTAAGCATTCATCTTTTCTAATTGTCTAAGAGCTTCCATGGGATCTTCCCTATGTTGTTACTTCGCGGTTACCTCCGTTGGGGTTGAAAAAACCACAAACGCAATGTAAGTCTGAAAACTAATCAAAGGTTTGTAGAAATTTTTTATTTTTTTTTTATAACAAAGGTTTTTAAAAATTCCGATTATGTTTGCATTTTTATCCAATCTCATATTCTAGAAATGCCTATAAAGATAACTGTTAGTTTATCAAAGAAGGACTCTGGAATGGTATAAAACACAAAAGGTCTGCAAGAATTGAGTTCTATTTGTTTTGTTTCATTGAATATAGATACGAATTCAAAGAATGATAAAAATTCTTACATTTCGCTCCAGAAGTTGCAATTTCAATCCTACATTGACAAATTTCTCGAACAGCCATTGACTAGAGCTTGACATTCAGATTCAATGGCTAGATTGGTAACAAATTTATTGGAAAATGCATCTTCAAATGTATGCCTCTGGAGCAGATTTAAAAGTAGGAATTTTTAATTTTTTCATGAAATCAATGTTTTGTTGTGGAAAGAGTTTATAATAGATTGGTTGGACAAGTACATAGTGTTTGTTTGGTTGAATGTAGAAATGAATTGGAAGAATTATGAAAGTACTTGCATTTTGTTGCATGAGTTGGAACTTCAACGCTACATGGAGGAAATTGTCATAACTTCGGTGGCCAGAGCTTGACGTTGGCAACAAATATACTCGCAAATGCATATTCAAAAGTATGTTTTTTTGTTGTTTCTTGGTGAAAGATTGATCAGCAATGATTGCTATTGTTTATTTATGGTTGGTTGAGCATTTTTGTTATATGAAACCATAAAGAACAGTTGCCTAGATGCTGAGTTTTTTCCAATTTCTTGATGCATTTGTGTTGATCAGGCACAAATGGACTAGTCGATACGAAGCGCATCTTTGGGACAATGTTTGCAACAAAGAAAAGCAGAGCAAGAAGGGAAGGCAAGGTTTGTCAAGAAAACACAATAATGTTTTTAATTACAAGAAATGTGCATTTTTTTCCAGTCAAATTCTGCTTTTGTTCTGACTATTTTCCATACTATATATTGATTTTAATTTTTAATTTTTGGTTTTTCTTTGATTAGCTAGGGAAGTACAATCAAATGATGAATCTTCAGTTTACTTGGATAAGCATTTTTTCACATATAATTTGGCTAACCATTTTAACTATCAAATCATGTTGTTTTAGTTCATGCTACTAATCATGCATTCAGTAGACTTATATATACAATAGCATTTAAATGTTAATCGATTACTAACATAATGTGGTCTTTACAGGAAAACAGTGGATTCTCAATAGGGGCTTCAATGTACAGAATAATTAAAAGGTCTTATTAGCTATTCATAATTTTATAAAATAATTTAGATAAAATATGGATGAGAAGTAAGATATATACCAAATAAAAATCTCTAAAATCTCTTTGTTTTGTTTCTTCTCTGTGTATCAGACGTTATCAACATGGAAGATGGCTAGCCAGGATTGGAAAGGTTGCTGGAAATAAGGATCTTTATCTTGGGGCATTCAATCAGTGAATTTTCAAACTTTATTTGTGTTTTTTCGTATCTAAAAAATTTCCTAATATTTTTAATATAATCAGTGAAACCACAATTTCATGTACTAGCTAGCTACTAGGATGCTTGATTTTTGTATGATTCCCATTATTTGAGGTATCTGGGTAAAGTTTTGTTCAAAGTACGAAAATAAATTTAAACTCAAGCTTCTTTACAAGCTTGAGGAGAGATTTTAGTCTTATAATGATTGATAATTAAGATACAAATATATTAGGGTAATACATGTACTACACATATTGCTAACCATGCTAGACCAAAAGTATCATCATTACTGCTTAAACTTACCTATCATCCTACATTCTGTGAACGCATATGGCGACTGAGGGGTTTAACCCTGAATCTCATTTGTAAAGCTTTTGCTATCCCAACTGATACACACATGTAATTTTATTTTTACACCATGCTAATTAAACAATGTTTTTTTTTCTTCATATGTTTAATCAAACTCTTATATAATGCACATTTCGTAGAGACAAACGCGCAAAAAATTGACGACATCTTATAAAATTGCCAGAAAAAGGTCCTTTCCAACTCATGCAAAACCAGACTTCTTTTACAGCAGAAAAGGGCTAGGTAAGCACAATCTATTCTTATTTCGTTCATGATATAATTCTACTGTGATACAATTTTGTTTCATGTATATTTCAATCCTTTTATTTTTCCTTTGCCTAGGATACCTCCTTTAAACAATTTTCCCATTCTTCTATAACATAGTGTTTACATCTTCTACACATAATATTTCTAGCAATTTAAAACCCGCAACATCATGCGGGCTTTACTTTCTAGTAACTTTATATATGTCTCCTTGCTTTCTAACTACTTGTGATATATTTCTTTGAAATCAGGATAGCAAGCAAAAAGGGAATCCATATAGGCCATAGCTAATCAAGCTGATAGCGAAACGTTCCTGCCAATATCTTCTTCGATCAATGATCATGACGTCCTTACTTATCTTTTTCTTTACAAAAATGTTATCTGGAGGAGCTCTATACAACAACTCCCACTAGTGTATTAAAAAATGTGGAAGAATAGTATGCACAAAAGTTGAAAGGGTGATGTTATCCGCACACTTGTATTTATCTCTCATACATATTTATTAATTTTAAATTGTCAGATTCGAAAAAAATTAGAAAATAAAAGTTAAATAGGAACAAACACGTGTTTGGTCGTATTTGTAAAAGCGAGGAAGAAAATATGCATGCCACTTGGGCACAGAAAAATCCGCATACTTTTAACCTTTTGATCATGCTAATTAAGCTTGGACCAAATTAAGGCCATGTCAAATCTGAATTCATTAAAAAACAAAGGCAATTACCGCTTTTCTTCATACATTTTTAGCTTTTTCTTATCTAAACAAATAAATGGAGCAAGCATGAATCACGATTATTAATAGTTGTCATGTATTGTTTGAATCATATTATTACTACTTCTTTTTAAAATTGAGTCCACCTTCTTCTTTTAATATATATAATATCATTTGTTTCAAAAAATATATGTTTTATGTATTACATCATTATTAATTTTAAAAATATATATATCACATAACTCGAGTGAAAATAGCAATTTTATCTTTAAAAGAAAATGATTGTTTTCAAACATAAACTTTTTAAAGTCAAGGTGACCATCATTTATTAGTATCTAGGTAATAAAAAAAATAAAATGCTGCTAAAGAAATTAAATATATAATGCTTTTCTTGCCAAATAAAAAATAATTTACACGAATTTTGGGACGTTTTAATTCACAAGGTAATATACAAAGAAAAATATAGTGAAATTACATTTTAAAAAAATAAAGCTCATACGGAATGTAATAGCTGACCTGGACATGAATCAAAGAACAGAATTAGTTTTTTTTTTATCTTTTTGGCAAAAAAAAAATTAGTTTTTTAACTTAATGAAGGTTTTAGTTTGGTAGCTATATATATAGAGACAACAAATTTTACTATATTTCAAGGAACTTCACTAGTTTTTAAACATGTCAATGAGAGACAAAAACAACTAAAGTCCAGACCAAAAATATGAAAACAATGTTTTAAAATATCAGTCATACTCCTAAAACCTTAGGATAGTTAATAGAACCGAACCCTCACAATTTCAACAAAATTAATGTGTCATAAGCTCAGCCAATCACTGGCTGTTTCTGCAGAATTAGTTTTGAAACTATATGCAGAATCAGTTCAAACTGCCTTCGACCGTTTTTACAGAATCAGTTCAATCAGTCCTCGATTATTTTTGCATAATCAATTCAACCCGTCATCGACAATTTTTGTAGAATCAGTTCAATTAATCCTTGACCATTGTTGCAGATCAATTCAACCCATCATCGACCATTTTTGCATAATCAGTTTGACTACCATTTTTACATAATCAGTTTCAAATACATGTAGAATCAGTTTTGTATACTTTTTTTTTAGTAGAATTAGTTTATAACAACATAATACCTACATGATTTGGAGAGGGAACAATATCAAGGGGAGAGTTCATTGCTTCCAGTTGTAATTCTATCAAACCTAAGGTACATTGAATTTTTTTTCTTGAAAGTAACTATAAACTCACTTGAATGGTGTCATTTTCCTCGTTATTAGAGTAAGTGGTTGAAGTTTTTTTTTCCTACTAAGGCTCTTCAACTTGCGTATGCATATATCATTCCTTTCACAAAGAATAACGGTTTCTCTATTACGGAATGAAGATGTAAAGAACCTATATTAAAAAACACCGCACTTTAGAAGTATGGATAAAAATGTTCCAAAAAACTCTCTGCTTGCGTATCATTCGATCAAGTCAAAACCAAATAAAATATGAAATGTTTCTTCGAATTTTGCTACTTCCTTTGAAATCCCTCTCCTTTGGAGCACGCTCTCAAGATATGTATAACACAAGCATATCTTTGCCCTCCTCATCATTAATTACCATAAGGAGAATTTTATCATTAATCCCCAAAATGTATGCAGTTTGACGGAAGTGCAGAGCAATTCTTGGTCGTTTCCTAAGTTTTCTTTAATCTATCTTACTTATGCAAGATTTTACGTTGTAATTGGGAGACAATTGTCGACAAAAATTCTTGCTCACCCAAAAGATTCATAAAATAATAACTAAAAAAATAAAGCAAGTTGATCTGGGTCTTTGTATTTTCAGATTTGGGATGAGGCTTTTGTTGCAATACAATCATCTAATAAAAACTAACACATACCAACCGAAGTGTGTCTTCCCTCCTTATAGTCATTTCTTTGATATTAGCCTTTGGAGGTTTAAGATAACCAGACACACGAAGAGAGAAAGGTAGGACATATAGAAAAATTATGGCACTGAGAATGTGCGAGTCTCTTTGGGTTTAGGCATATATGCTTAAAATGCCAGAAAACCAATTAACGAATCTATTTTTGGAATGATTTCTGTCTTTGTCTTTGTATTTTAGAAAATATAGAGATATTTTCGTAACTTAAACTCTAGAGAAAAAAAAAGAATGAAGTCACTTTTCACATGTATTAAACGATGTGTATCTTTGTGTATTTTTTTCTCTCTTTGTAATTATTTAATGCTAATGATTTCTACATTTCCTTCTTTTGTTATGATCTATGGTTAAACAAATACCCGATAAAAACAATGAAACTGAATGTAGCAAAGGAATATAAACAGTATGGAAATCATTTTTTTATTTAATTATAACATAAGAAGATGAAAACATATCAGTTTAACTCAATTCAATCTTAATCGTAAATTCATCTTCCCAAATCCTAATGATACTAGGATTCTTAATTCTGATAAAATTTCTGGGGTACAAGTAAGAGATGATTTTTCATAGGCACGGTGAGAGTAGCGTCAGCTGATTCTTCCATGTCCAAATCTTCCACCTTCATCCCATTAGGCAATTTCCAATCAAACCAGTAGAGAAGATTTGCAAGTCCAAACTCTAGTGTCGTTGTCGCCATGTATATCCCTGGACACATTCTTCGACCAGCTCCAAATGGCAAATATTCATAATGTTGTCCTTTAAAATCAACCGAGCTTCCATCAAACCTTTCTGGGAAAAACTCTTCTGGGTCGTTCCAAATCTTAGGGTCTCGTGCGATTGCCCCTTCATTCACAAGGATGAGTGTTTTGGGGTCCACATCATAGCCTTGGATTTTGACGTGGGACATAGCTTCTCTTGGAAGAATCATTGGAGCTGGAGGATGCAGTCTCAGAGTTTCTTTGATTATCATCTTTAGGTATTCAAGCTGCTCCGTATCACTTTCACTGACTAATCCTTTGTTTCCAATGCAATTTCTGACTTCTTGTTGAGCTTTCTTCATCACTCTGGGGTTCTTAACTAGCTCTGCCATTGCCCACCACATTGTAATTGCAGCAGTGTCTATTCCACCTAAAAATAAGTTCTGATTCACGAGTCTCATAGTCAGCAACATAAAAGGGTATGCGTTTGAAAAAATTAGTAATTAAAAAATGTTGTTTAGAGTTATAAACACAACTTATTTTTGTTAAAGAGCAATGGTATTGTCTTTTCATTTAAAATAACTCAATATTGTCGGTGACTGATAAATAGCAGTTTTTATGAAAATCACTACAAAAAAATTAATCATTCATTGGTCTGAATGAGTTTAATAATTACCATGAGGACAGCCTTGACGCTAGCATGACCAAGTTGTGCAGCTCCAATGACGCCAGTTTGCTCCTTCAGTGTTCTAAGCAACACATCAATTATGTCTTCATGTTCTTCTTGTTTCCTCCCAGGCGTCAAATGATCATCAATGAGCTGCTGGAAAAACACATCCAACTCACTCGTAATCCGATCAAACTTCTTTTGCACACCGGTAACCCTGTCGGTAATCCACCCGATCCATGCCGGAAAGTACTCGGCTCCCGACATGCCTCCTAGCATGGTTTCGATGTCGAGAATGATCTTGTGAATAGCCTTACCGCTCTTGTAATTGCTGCTCTGCAAGCTCGTCCCAAACCCTACTCTAAACAGTATGCTTGCAACTAGGGCAAACAACATTTCGCTGACATCGACAGGAGCGACAGAAGATGAAGAGTGATCAGAGATTGATTTTACCATTTTAGCCACTTCTTCTTCACGGATTGACCGGTATGACTGGACCCTTTTCACGCTAAAAAACTCGACCACGCATATTTTTCTAATCTCTTTCCAGTAGTCACTGTAAGGCGAAAATGCCACGTCGAGATAGTTGTAAGTGAGCCGACGTGACCCGGCATAGGTGGGCCGGCTGCAGCAGTGGAGGTCATTGGTTTTGAAGACGTCTTTGGCGGCTTCGGCGGATGAGACGACGACGGTGGGGATGCGGCCGAGGTGGAGGAGCATGACGGGCCCGTATTTTTGGGACAGTTGGTGGAGGGATCGGTGGGGTGCTGAGCCGAGTTGGTGTAAGTTGCCTATGAGGGGGAGCTTGGGAGGGCTTGGTGGAAGGTGCTTTTGCTTATTTTGTGGGGTTTTATCGACATGTTGCTTCTTTTTAAGTAGAAGAAGTAGAGGGATAAGTAGGAGAAGTAGAAGCCAGAAGATTTGAGGGGTGATGGGAGCCATTGTTGGAGCTTTCGACCACTGATACAATTTTTCTGAGGTCTTCGTCTATATATAAGAAGAGCTAGAGATTTAGTAAGGGGAGTCCAAATCCTGGAGGGGACGCATCGTGTGTACGCCTTTCAATGCATATGAATATTTTAATCACATTATTGGCTATTATAGTATTTTAATCCACAGTTGCATCACATTATTACATATGAATATTTTAATCACATTATTGTAGAAAGGGAAACAGGTATCCAGGCCGCTGGAGAAAATCTAAGGAAATCTTCAACTGATGTCTGGCCAGAGGGTTTGTTTTAACTCTCTGACATTCCAAGATTCTCCAAAATATTAATATTTTAATAAACAGTACAGGGTCATATTTGCCTCCGTCTCCAACCGAGGGCCAGAGGGCCAAACGGCTCGTTTTAGCCCTGTCACAAAAAACCGTCTCCAACCGAGAGCCAAAGGGCCATAAGGCCAAACATAATTTATTATTTAAAAACTACAATTTAAATTTAAATTCATGTTGTATAATGGCTTAAGAAGTTATAGGAAAAAAAATATAATTTAAAAAAAAATTGAAATATAAGTTATAGGAAAAAAATAGAATTTAAAATAAAATGAAACAAATTTTGTGAAATAGAAGTTATAGGGGAAAATGAAATTTTAAAAAAATATGAAACAAATTTTGTAAAATAAAAGTTATAAGGAAAAATAGAAGTTATATGAAAAATTAAAAGTAATAGGAGAAAATAAAAGTTATAGGAAAAAATAGAAGTTATATGAAAAATTAAAAGTAATAGGAGAAAATAAAAGTTATAGGAAAAAATAGAAGTTATATGAAAAAATAGAAGTTATATGAAAAAATATAAGTTATAGGAAAAAATAAAAAGTTATAGGAAAATTTTTGTAAATAAAAAATAATAATAAAACTGTAAAAAACAAATTCACAAAAAAAATAATGCAACGGCTAGTTTTTTTTTAAATTATTAGTGTCGGTTACAACCGACACTAATGTTTTAGTAATTACTATTAGTGTCGGTTACAACCGATACTAATAGTAATTCAAAAAAAAATTCCCTTGAATCCTTATTACTGTCGGTTATAACCGACAGTATTAGTAAAACCTTTATTAATGCTGTCGGTTACAACTGACAGCAGTAAGAAAATTATAAAAAAAAATAGCCAGCCCTCTCCGATCTCGTGGGGCCCTCCCAGATTCCAGAGCCCTCTGGCCTAGCCCTCGGTTGGAGACGATTTTAGGGCTATTTTCGGCCCTCTGGACCCTTCGGTTGGAGATGGCCTAAAATATTTATAACACTATATATATTGGACTTGGATTGTCTATTCTTCCATTTTTTATTTCTTTTTTTTTTATTTGAGCGGTCATAGTTAAATTAAGTTAATATTTTATATTTTTTTTATAGAGATAATAAGATAAAAAATAATAAAAATATAAAATATTAACATGGCTTAATCGTGACCGTTCAAATAAAAAAAAGGATAAAAAGAAATATGAATTGAGAGGGCAGAATCTAAGGCCACATATATTTCTGTTTTTTATTTTAACCCATCACAGTTGTAGAAGCATTAATGTCTACCTTTAGCTTTTAGGCCCTTTTTTTTTTTTTTTTGGAGCTTTTATATTGGATCACTTCATATTAAAATTCTGGAATTTGAAGGGTGGCGCCTTGGCTAGGTTTTTTGGACAAAAAAAAAAAGTTCGTAAATTTGACAAAGCAACCAAATTCTTGCAGGCTTATCATGTTGCTGGTGCTTGTGGGTTTTAAGGTGCTTCAAATTCTATAAAACTAATCTAAATTCCCATTTGTTGCGTGTAAAATAAATTTTTCATTATGACCGGAACACGAGTGTTACACAACATATTTTTATATAAGTAGTGATTTTTATTTTTATTTTTTAAGTTATTAACTTTTTAACACACATATCGCACCGTTTGTATAGTGACACGTGATGTACCATCTCGTGTTCTGATCACACTGAAAAATCCCTCATGTTGTACGAGAAATTTTTAGTTGTGAAAGGAATATGGATGGTACACCACATGTTTTTATGCAAGTGGTGGAAAATTTTTAATTTTTAAGTTATTAACCTTTTAAGACACATAATTCATCATTTATATAAAAATACGTGATATAATACCTTGTGTGACGGTCACACTAAAAAATATCTCGTGCTGAACGAGAAGAAGAGAAAAAGAAAAGGAAAAGGACAGGAGGAAGATAATGAAGGAACATAGAAGAAAGGAGAAGGAGGGGGGAAGATGAAAAGGTAGGAAATTAATGTTAGAAAGTTAAAAGGTGAAGGTAAATGCTAGGGAGATTATGTTTTTAGACAACATGAGATGTCTGTTAATAGTTGATTTCTTTCTTTAATGGTTTGCAAAAGAAAGAGAAAATTGTAGAAATGATATCCCTCAATTTACAAACCAAATGACATAGTTGTTGATGATTGAGTTATTAATTAAGTATTGATTGATGTGCTTATGTGCTATTGGGAACACATCATTTGATTTGCAAATTTAAGTTAAAAATTTGATCTCTCTAGCATTATCCAAGTTAGATTATAGAGGTAATGATTAGGAAATGACACCACACGTGTGTAACTGACTCTCCACCTCCACTTACCTTAAAGAAATTATAGACTAGTATCTTGGTTACAAATCATGCCACATCCTAGTAATAGAGTTCAAATATCTTCCATGCGGCCTTTGTTAGTGATTGATATGTTAATAGTGCTTCTTAAATTCATTATCGCAAACGTAACACATATCAACCAACGATAGAAGCTATAAAAAAAGATGCATGATATTGATTTGTTCACACGACATAACCCTACTTGCGCATCCTTTCACATTTGCATATGTTCCAAAACGAACCCAAGTCCAATTACGGCCCACTTTTCCCTCGAGTTGGGAGTAAAAAACCCAAGTCTAGTTACGGCCCCCATAACCCAACATAAAAAAGCTCAATTCTCTTAAGAATGCTCCAGGCACCTAACTAACTCAACCAGGGTTTAAATCCAGCCACACAATCAATATTGTGTGGTCAACATAACAGCTGCAGTTGCCAAACAACAGTCCATAGTAATCCTGCCAATCACATCCGACGGTTCGCGCTGGCTCACAAAGAACAGGGTTACTGGGTTAGGGCGTTTTCTCCGTATCTCGCGATCTCTTTGTTTAATCGGAGCGAGCTCTGTTTCAATCGGTGAATTTAGGGTTAGGGTTTTGAATTGTATGGAGATGGATTACGTGTCGGAGTTCCCTCTTTCGCACATTGATCGGCGTCCAAGAAAGCGCCCCAGGTTTGCTTGGGACCCCTCTCAGCCTCACCCAAAGGTACAATTTTTACGCCTTATTTCATCAAATTTCTCAAAATTGTGGTTTTTTATATATTATTATTATTATTTAGGCTTTAATTTCTGTACATTTCATTAAAATTAGCTTTTCAATTTTGAGTTCATCCCAATTTACTTTCTTTTGTGTGGTAAATTCGACTGGGTAAGATATAATGTTAAAATTTTAGGTAATTTGAATGTAGAAATCGAAAATGATTTCATTTTCCAAATTTCATGATCTACTAGTGTTCTGAAATTTTGATCTTGTCCAAAATATTGCCTTAGACATGAAATTATATTTCTTGAGGAAATTCAGTTGTATATTAATAGTATATAAATAATTTGGAAGACTTGAATAACTGAATTGTTAGTATTTTGATGACCCCTTAGATGTATCATAGGTGAGGCATATTGAAGCTGGATATGTTCAGTATTCGGGTGTTACATTTGTATGATTGATTTAATCTGCATACATTGATTTTATATTTGGTTAATTGGAAAAGATAAGGGAAAATGTTAGAAATGAATGATAGATGGGTAAGGGGTGAAGTTTTTGTATTAATGTTTGTATAGTGGAGTATGAATAAATGGCTGTGTGTAGGCTCAGTCAGGAATATATTATGAGCAAGATGTTGGAAGTGGGACAAGCTTTGGACCTACGAGAGTACTCCCAGACCGTCCTAGTCTTTTTGTAAAGGGGTTGACTCAAAAAGGATCTTCCCCGCGGCGAGATGATGACAAAGATGGACATTACATGTTTGTGCTCGGAGAAAATTTAACATCTCGCTGTAATTACGTTCATTCATCATTGAAGACTTTTTTCTTTTACATTCTTCATGTGTCTTTTCGATGCTGTATTTTAAACTTTCACAATCTAATAAATCACACTGTTGTACTTCCAACTTTTTCATTTTTTTTGTTTGCTCAATGGTGTACTTCCAATGAATTTTTATATAAAGAAAATCTACTTACGAGTAAAAACTTCTAGGACCTTATCTTTGGACTTTAGGGTTGCTCTAGAATTTAAAATACATATCTAAAGTGTTGAAAGTTTTATTTTTAGTTCATTCTTTTCGCTACGGTGTACCTTCAAAATAATTTAGTCTGAGTAGTTCAGAATATTTGTTTTCATTTAACACACACAGTTGTTTGTTGATATTTTAGGTTTGTAAAATATTTGTAGTTTTCTGCTCAAACTATTGTTTCTGTACTTGCAGATAAGATCCACAGAAAAATTGGGGAAGGTTAGGTTTTCACTGGATTTAGACCTATGTCTATATGGGTTCCTGTACCTTTAATCTGTCTTCTCATATTTCTTCTCTTTGCATTGTGTAGGAACTTTTGGTCAGGTTTTGGAATGCTGGGATAGGGAAACAAAAGAAATGGTAGCTATAAAAGTTGTCAGGAGTATCAAGAAATACCGTGAAGCAGCACGGATTGAAGTTGATGTGCTACAGTTGCTTGGGAAGAATGATAGAAATGGAAGTCGGTGAGTATACTTTTGCTGTCATGGTTATTTCTTTGCTTCTTAGCAGTTGTAAAATGAAATTTGGGTGATTGTTAAGTGGCTTTATTCTTTGCAGTTGTGTTCAAATACGGAACTGGTTTGACTATCGTAACCATATATGTATAGTAAGTATAAGCTTTATTTTTGATAAAAATGATTCCCCAACTTCACCAATATTTTGGGGGTTAAGACATTTTTTAATTTAAATGGTCTTAACAGGTATTTGAGATGCTTGGACCAAGCTTATACGATTTCCTCCGGAAAAATAATTATCGTGCATTTCCGGTTGATCTTGTCCGCGAACTTGGCAGGCAACTTTTGGAATGTGTAGCATGTGTGTAGTTGGACTTCTGTTGTTTCTCTTATCTCATTCAAAGTTTATAGCGGCAGTTGTACTATTCCATAGGTTTTTACCTTCTTAAAAATTTACTGGTTGTTTCTGCTTTTTTTCTTTTTGGTAAAGCTTATTCCCATGACATGTAAGAATATCTTCTGAGCATCTTTTCTTGGGCTGGACAATGACTTTAAAGTGAACACCAGTAGTTCTTATGCTGTCTGTGGCATGTAACTTTTGCAGTCATGCATGATCTGCGTCTCATCCATACCGACCTGAAGCCTGAGAACATACTTTTTGTTTCTTCAGAATACATTAAAGTACCTGACTACAAGGTATTTCTTCCTGTGATTATAGTTATATTGTTCTGCAGTTTGTCTTTTTTTTTACTTTTTTATTGTTGCCCCTTCAAATGAGACAGTTCACTTATTCTCTTTGCCTCTTACCTGCATCCAGTTCACTTATTGAAAATTGTCATTTTTATTTATTGCTTTGCTGTCACAGTTTACATTCCGGCCACCAAAAGATGGAGCTGGTTATAAAAGGTTGCCAAAGTCTAGCGCTATCAAGGTTATTGATTTTGGTAGCACAGCCTATGAGCATCAAGAGCACAACTACATTGTGTCAACAAGGCACTACCGGGCACCTGAGGTTATTCTGGGTATGCTAATAGTAATACTATGCTCTCTTCTCTTGCAAATCACGTGCATTTTGAATATTTGGTATCAATTTATATTTTAACATTCATAAGATTGTTAATATTTACAGGACTTGGATGGAGTTATCCATGTGACATATGGAGTGTTGGTTGCATCTTGGTAGAGTTGTGTTCGGTGTGTCTCTGAATTATACTGGTCCATCAGTCTCTGCCAAATTTCTGGATTAGGACTAACTGTATAGATTCTGACAAAAAAATAAAAAGAAAATTCTTTACAGGGAGAGGCTTTGTTCCAGACAAACGAGAACCTGGAACACCTAGCTATGATGGAGAGGGTTTTAGGTCCAATGCCACAGCACATGTTGAAAAGAGCAGAGTATGTGCTTTCCTTAAGAATTTCATCGTATTTTAAGGTTCAGATCACATTTGTTCACCTATATTCATCACTGTCTCCTTTGCTACTTCTGTATTCTTGGTTCAGCCGTCATGCTGAGAAGTATGTCAGACAGGGTAGATTGGATTGGCCAGAAGGTGCAACTTCTCGAGAAAGTATTAAAGCCGTTTTAAAGCTACATCGTCTCCAGGTATATGGAATACCGTACTTTTACTCTTCTGTTTTGAAATACATTCAGAAACGTTGTTTAAATTAAACTTTATTAATTCAACCAAAAAAAAAAAAAACTTTATTAAATTATATCATCTTTGTCAGAATATAGTGATGCAGCATGTAGATCATTCAGCTGGTGATCTTATCGACCTCCTGCAAGGTCTCCTTAAATTTGACCCGTCCAGCAGGCTAACAGCTCCTGAAGCCCTTAGGCATCCCTTCTTTACCAGGGATCATTACAGGAGGTTTTAGCCAGTTGGAAAATTCATTCATGTGGTGTTAGTAGATTTTGGTTGGAGTGCAGTACGGAGTATTAGCTTACTGAAGAGCGGTGTTTGCTTGCTTTCCTAAATGTCATTTCTTGGCATACACAAACATGAAGGGGCTCAACGGGAACCCTGGATTTCTGTAACTACACTATCTGCGGGAAAGCTTATGTAATTATCCTGTTCGCATATGTTTCTCCTTGTTCGATTTTGTACCATGAAATGAAATGTAACATGTTTTTCGATACAATGAGTCGGATACAATAAGGTGTGATGCGCTTTCTGAACAAGTTTAGCCTTCGCCCTGTGTATTTGTTTGTTTATGTTTTCTCGGATGGATGAACATATGGCTGTTATAGACATGCAACTGAGTAATATACTATTAATGTGTAACATGTTTCACATATTGCAGTAAATTTCAGTCTTCATGTCTCATAGATTTGCCAAAAGGTTGGGTTGGTTTTATTTTCTGCTGCTTGAGAAATTACAGTGCATTGCAGCAAAAGATCAAACTCCGTCGCGATTGAGGCTACTTCTGTTCGTAAGCTCTTTGGTTAGAAGTTTCACATATTAAACGGATTAAGGGCCACTTTGTGATTGACGTGCTTTTTGAAAGAAAAAAAAATGTTTTTGTTGTTCTAATGATCATTTGTAAAATTAACTGCGTTTTTAAAGTGAGTATGAAAAGCAAGAAAAAAGCATTGGTAAATTTTAATGTAAAAATGATATAATTGTACATAATGATCTAATGGGCATGGTAGACGGGATGGTGACGATGGAGGGGCAGTGGTGGTGATAGCAGTGGCCGTGGTGGTAATTGTAGCATAAATGGTGGGGTATGGTGGTGGTGCCGATAGTTGAGTGTGGTGGTTGGGGTGCAGAGTTAAAAATGGTGGTAGGGGCAGCAGTGGTGACGGTTGTGGTGGCAATGATGGTGGTGGTCGTGGCGGTTGTGGCAATGCTGGCGGTCATTTTATTCTACTAGGAATAAATATATGTAGAAAGATAAACAATGTGATTTCTAAACACTACGTGTATTAAAGGAATTGAAAATATTTTTTTTGGTAAATGGAATTAAAATTATTCTTAAAAGTTCAACCCCGCATTTTATAAAAGTAGCTTTTGAAAGTTGAATGAAGGTCATTACTTATAGAATAAGCAAAATATTATTTTTTTACCGAACTTTTTTTTATTACTAAATTTTGAAGTGAAACAGTTTTTGGTGAAAAGAAACAATAACTGATGGGGGTCTCAATATGAATACGAAAATCAATGAAACAAATTTGGAAGTAACTTGCGAAAATTCGATGCTTGAAACACAATCCAAGAAAAAACCAAAAGATGAAAAAGAAAAAGGATGGAATTTCAAATGCTAGGTTAGTGTTTTGTCTTGCATTTTCTAGTCACCAGAACTCCATCGGGAGGTCTAGTGAACACAACTCTGCAGTCACCGTGCAACCAGTACGAGTATCGGAGGATCTTTCCGAAGTTAGCTCGTGCTCGGAAATACCCCTTCACCTCAAACTCAGCCCGATTGTTATCCATCTGCTTCTTAAGCCTTCGGCTTTCCAGCACTCCGAGACGCACCTGGCTGGCCACCATATGGACATTTGCAAACATGGACCGACTCCTCTCTGCCGAGAAGGGTTTTACGTACTGGGTGGCAATGAGGGTATTTCCGTAATATAGATCAATGATCAGGTAGCTAAAGTCAACGCTGACCTTCTTGTTTGGGTTGGTGAAGTTTGCCAGCACTGTAACGTCGGCATTCAGAAGATATCCCATGTCAAGATACGCTGCGTTGAGCGTGGCAGAAGAGACGTCGAATTTCGGAGTCCGGGGACGGAAAACAAGATAGATTGTGAGAACCACTAGGCCGGTTATGATTATTAGAACCCAAAAGATTGCACAGCAAATGGCTCCGGACCATGTGAAGACGTTGGTTTGTTGAGGGCGTGGTACGAGCAAGCCGTGCGGGTGAGTACGTCGGCTATGCAGTTGCGGCTGCCCTTGTGAACCGTGTGGCCGGGGATATTGTTTGTCTTCACGACCATGGTACGGGGCAGGCCCGGTTGGAACTGTAGGCGGGGTTTTCCGGCCCTTATGCTTTTTCTTAGGATGTCGTTCATCTTCGTGATCATGGTATGGAGCTGCCACGGTTGGAACTACGGGCTGGGTTTTCCGGCCTTGATGCTTTTTCCGCGGATGTTGGTCTTCATGATCAGGGTGCGGGGTTGGCACTGGTGGAACTAGTGGTAGGGTTTGCTGGTCTGTCAGTGGATGCTGTTCTTCGAATTGTGGATGAAATGACACCAATGGACCCGCTGGGTTGGAATGCCGCCATTGATGCTTAGACCGGGGCCGGTGAACATGCTCAAATTGTATTGGTTCTGCCTCGACTTCTGGTGGTGCAGGGTGATGCGGTCCAGGCCAGTCTAGTCTGAGGTTGGGTGGCGCGGGGTGTTGGCCTTGGTGCTGTGGGAGTGGCACCAATGGACCCTGCGGAGATGTTTGGGGAAGTTGTTCTGGAGTTTGTGACGGATATGGCCGGACAAAATGTGGGTTGGTGTCGCCATGGCGAGGCATGGCGGTACGGAGGAGCACTGAGAAATGAAGAAGTGAAGAAGTGAAGCATGGAGGAGCGGATGCGGAATAATAATACTAAGGAATTGGTGTTAGAGAATAACTTGAAGAGGACTTCAAGGATGATTTTATGAAAGGGAAAAGAATCAACATGCCGGAAAGCAAGCATGGGAGGGAGGCAAGCAATCTCCGGTGGCAACTTTTTGTCCAAGTGCTTTTGTGTTTTTGAGAGTGGCAGGGAATTTACACATTTATCCCTACATCCGGCTTGCCTAAAGCTAAATGCTACAGAAGATAGAAATTCAACTGGAAATAAAAACTTTCTGCCAGATATACCTTTCAACACTAAATTGCTCATGACCAGAGAACATCTTTAATCGTTACTGGGAGATAACGTGACTCGGAGTCCGGCTATAACAAATGCCACAAGTAATTGAAAAGCAACTTGTCAGCACTTGTGTTATAATTGTGAGAACTAAACTAGTAGCGATTCCTTGGAAGTTCTCTTCATTTTCTTCCATCCTCCATATTCTTTAATCCGCTTTTCTTCAGGACATGGCCAAAACTGTTTGTAGTTCTTTCTGTTAGTCCCTACATGCAAAGGAAAATTACAAATAGCATCTATCAAAATTCTGCTAGAATAAAATCCAATGCAAGTAATTTTAATGCCCAAATTTGACTGTTTGTGCTCTCACGCTGGCGTGGCGTTCTTAAAATAGATCTGCAGCCTCTGCATCTGAGCTATATGCCCGTGAAGGTCATGGTGCACCCTAAGAAAATAAAAAACAAAATGTTATAAGGGATTTAATGTAATTACTAATTAGCATATAGTTATTCTCAACAACAACAATCACTGAGAGAGAGAGAGAGAGCTTGGTCAAACAGCTTGTTCATATAAGGAATGCAGCAAAGATCTCAAGCAGAGACAACAGAAAACATGCGGTATTGTGCCCCATAAACGACATACTCAAATTAACAAAACACAAAGTCGAAAGCAAATTCTTGAGCAATCAGATATGATCACTCACTTACATCATCTCATCTTACATCGAAAAAGAAAACGAGAATCAAAACTCTACATTGCTTGGGAACTATATTGGTAGATTACACCAAAGACAAGTCATATAATCAAGTCGAACAACTCTGCCACGCTTAAGGTTGAATTCATTAGTCCAGAAACTAATAGGGAACCAAATCAATATGCAGTTCTGAAATCTTCATTAGGTTTCTCTTTAGTTTACCTTCCTTAGACAATTGGGGTTGATAGTCAATAACAATGTTCTCTGGGAAAAGAGTAAAGGTAAGCAATTACCGTTAAGCAGTCTGGTTCTTGCAAAGCCCACTTGCATTACCTGTTGTCCCCCGGGTCAAAGAACAGAACAAAGTAGGCTAAAGTACTTTTTGGCATTTTAAGCCGACTGCATGCGTCAAGTTAGGGAGACAAATCATATATGGATAAGCATTAACCTCTTAAAAATGTCGGGCTTAACAAATCCAAGGTCCCAATCCTGCATTAAATGAACACAGAGAACATTATTGACCAATGACAAGAATATGGCGAGAAGACATTGAAAACAATTATGAAGGCCATAGAAATTTAGAAACAAATAATAATGAAGCAACAATTCCTTCAAAGCTTGTGAAAATCCCCTCATACACACCCATGTATATTGTTTGACGACACTCACAAGCAGCAGAATACCTGTACTTGTATTCATATCAAATGGAAATATATATACATAAATGAATTTTACAAGCTTGTACCTGAGTTGTTTTTAGCTTGCCAGAAAGACGACAATGGACCAACCTTGATGAGGTGAAATCCTCGCTAAGAAGTGCCTCTAACTATGGACTCTGCAATAGACCATAGTGCATAAGTAAGATAGCATAATCATCACAACCAATAAACCATACTTAAAATAAAAACAGGTCAGTAGCATCACAGGTTTAACAGTTTATCGATAATAAGCACCAAAACTTATATAACTGAACAATAAAACTGCAGTGACACTTATTGGTACATAAACATAAAAACTAAAGGGTTTGTATACTATACTAACCATTTAGCATTTTCACGCAGCATCTTTTGAATTGATGGCATTAACCAGAGTCTGGGAGAAAGCTCCATCAAGAGTAAAGCCCTTTTCCATCATCTGATCCCATACCCTACAAGCGACTGAAACCTTATTCTCCCTTATGAGACCCCCAATTATCAATTTAAAAGTTACCTCATCAGCGCTACATCCTCTAGTCTGCATTTCCTCATAAAGATGCATAGCATCGCTCACTTTAGAAGCCTTGAGCAGCCCGTTAATGAGAGCATTATATGAAATCACATCAGGGGTGATTCCCTTCTCTAACATTTCACTGAAAACACTATAAGCCATTTCAATATTTCCACTCTTACATAAGTGATCAACTATTGTGGTGTAAAATATACGGTCAGGCAACAGACCCATTGTTGTCATCTGATCAAGAAGCTGCTTGACTATATCTGAACTACCTTCTCTTAAAAAGGCATTTATAAGAATAGTGAATGTAACCAAATCTGGCACAGTGCCCTTGTGACGCATTTCCTCAAACAGTTTGTAAGCACTTCCAATACGGTTTGCCTTGCAAAATGCTGTAATGATGGTATTATATGACACAACATTACACAACCCTTTTGGCTCCATCCTAGTTCGCATCAACAAATACGCCTTATCCGGTCTATTAGCTTTACAAAGGCCCATGAGAAGCTGATTATAACTATACACATCCGGTTCCATCCCACCCCTCTCCATTTTCTTCATCAACTTCTCAGCCTCCTCCAACATGAACGCATTACAGCAATAATTCAACAACACATTGTGAGAAACCAAATCCGGCTCGCACCCGTTTCTCTTCATAAATGACTTGATTGCCTGTGCCTTATCAATCCTACCGGCACGACAAAACCCGCTAATCAACGCATTATAAATCAAACTACTGAAATTGACTCTACCCTTCAATTCATCAATGACAAGGTCATAAGCCAAATCAACCTTCCCACCCTTGCACAACCCAACAACCAGCGCTGTGCACGCAATGTTATCCGGCCTAAACCCTTTCCTAATCATACCATTCCAAATATCAACTGCCATATCAAATTGTCCAGCTTTACACAACCCATCGATAATTATAGTATACGATACAACATCCGGGTCTCTTCGTTTATCAACCATCCTATGAAACAATTCCAAAGCGAAAACCGTCCTGTTTTCTTGGCACAGAAGATTCAAATATATATTGAAAGCCCAGATGTCAGGCAATGCCCCAATCCTATCCATGTCTCGAAGAAGCTTCTCAATGAGGGTGAAATTTCTAATCTTACACAGGCCAGAAATGAACCTGGAGTAAGTAAAAGGGTCCAATGAGAATCCCTTCGGCACCATTTCGTAGTAGTAGTGCTCGGCGAGATCGTAACGAGAGTGCTTGACTAGTACGCCGATGAAGCGGTTGTAGTCGACACTGAAGACGCGGCAGTCCGAGCGGGTCATTTCGTCGAACACCTGGAGTGCTTGATCGATGAGGCCAGTTTTCACGTAGTAAGCTATGCGGCTCCTGTATATGAGGCGGTGAACGCCAAGACTTCGATACATATCAGAGTGAATGCATAGCAGAGACGGTCGAGGAACCTAATGCGTCGGAATGTATGGCATCCGGCGGAGAGGGAAATGGGAAACTAGAACCCCAGAAATGGAGACGGAGGAAGGAACAGCGGGTTTAGGTGTAGCCGCAGGTGAAACGACGTCGGTTCCAGAAAGTGGTATAGCTATAGCCATTCGATAGGAGGTATAGCTATGGCAGCTGCCAATGCCAAGGCCACCTGGTTTCAACAATGGCGATGATGAATGCAATGCGGCGCTGGGAAGGAGAGGGTGGGTGGATTTGGGTTTGGGTTTGGGTTTGTTCGGTTTAAGGATTTTTTGTTGGGCTTTGTATTTGGGCTGGGCTGACTTCGAAGTTATTTATGTTTCTCTTGGGTTTTAGTTGGGCTTTGAATTTTGAGGACTAGGTTGTGTTGGCCCAATCCCATTTGCATGCGGACTGGTTAATAATAAACAAGTATGACGTGATTACTTGCTTGGTATGAACATCATTTGGCTTCCTTACCTACCCAGTTCTCTTAGGCCATCTCCAACCGATGGCTGGCCAGAGGGCTCGTTTTAGCCATCTGGCCCTCCAAGATTCTCCAAGATATTAATATTTTAATGAACAGTACAGGGCCATATTTGCTTCCGTCTCCAACCGAGGGCCAGAGGGTCAAATGGCTCGTTTTAGCCCTGTCACAAAAAACCGTCTCCAACCGAGGGCCAAAGGGCCATAGGGCCAAACATAATTTATTATTTTAATTTAAAAACTACAACAACTTAAATTTAAAAACAACAACTTAAATTTAAAAACTACAAATTAAATTTAAAAACAACATTAACTTAAATTTAAAAACTACAACAATTTAAATTTAATATGGATAATCAACATCATCTTCATCATCCGCCATTGTAGGAGTATAGTCAGAGGTAAACAACTGCCGCCGAGCCATAATTTCCTTTTTTTTCATATCAAAATAGGCCTTACTCATTGGAGTGTAATTCGAAGTGTTCCTTTCCATATTCTTGTCATCCATCTCTTCTTGTATTTGTTTGGCCTGTTGTTCATGCCTACACTTCCTTTCTTCCGCCTCACGGGCATTTTGCTCCGCCATTAATCGCAATGAGGCCGCCATTTCAAGTTGAGCAGCGTAATTATCATTTGCCTTGCCCTTTTCCTTCAACCTTCGGGCCTTGTTTCGTCCCATAGGCCTAGGTAAAGCACCTTCGGCCGGAGTAGGAGATTCATTTTCATCCGTATCTACAACTGGGGGCGTAGTTCCGAACTCCGGCATAGGATCTACTCTACGTTGAGGTGGATCTTCAAATAATACCCACCCTTTACAAATTTCCCAACAACCGTGAAATTGAAAGGGTTTTGAGTTGCCCTCCATATACAATTCCTCCGCTTGGCGTACCTAGAAAATATAATTACAAAAATTAAAGGAAATTAATTCATGAAAATAAATGTAATATAATTAAACATTTAAAATAAATTATGAAAACACTAACTTCGTCGTAGTAATTGGCGCCGCTTTGATGTCTATTTGCGGCTGCTAATAGTGCTTGATGCCATTTATTCAAACTTGGATGAAGATGTTTCTTCCATCTTGAAGAACAACTCTCATGGTTTCGGGTATTCGGTGGAGTGGTGCCTTCGTAGAACTCTAAGTATTTTTTGGACACACGAGTCCAAACACCTTCACTTGTTTGACAAATCCCCCTCACACTATCTTCCGAGACCCATCTATAAGCCCTGCAAAGAGCTTCATCTTCTTTTCGGGTCCAAACCCTATCTTTCATTGCAGATGAGGCCATTTTAATTGAAAAAATTAAAGGAAATTTGAAGGAAATTTGAAGGAAATATTGTAGGAAATTTGAAGGAAATATTGAAGGAAATTTGAAGGAAATATTGTAAATGAAGTGAAGTATTGAAAGAGATTCACCATATTTATAGAAGAAAAAAAAAGTTTAAAAAATTATTAAAAATTAAAAACTTGCAACGGCTAGTTGCTTAAAATAAAAAAAAAATTAAAAAATTAAAAATTGCAACGGCTAGTTGCTTAAAATAAAAAAAAAAATTATTAAAAAATTAAAAATTCCAACGGCTAGTTGATTGAAATTCTAGCCGTTACATTCAAATTTTTTTAATTCAAACTATTAGTGTCGGTTACAACCGACACTAATAGTAATTCAAAAAAAAAAATTAGCCTTGCATTCTTATTGCTGTCGGTTATAACCGACAGTATTAATAAAACCTTTATTAATGCTGTCGGTTGTATTAATAAAACCTTTATTAATGCTGTCGGTTACAACCGACAGCAATAAGAAAATAATAAATAAAAAATAGCCAGCCCGGGGCTGGCTGGCTGGCCGAAAGCAGCCAGCCCTCCGGCCCTCCAGCCCTCTCCGATCCCGTGGGGCCCTCCCAGATTCCAGAGCCCTTTGGCCTAGCCCTCGGTTGGAGACGGTTTTAGGGCCATTTTCGGCCCTCTGGCCCTCTGGACCCTTCGGTTGGAGATGGCCTTATTACCTACCCAGCCCCTTTATTAATGGTGATCTGATTGCTAAGCTGCCTCTTGGCCCTTGCTTGGATCTATTGTGCTTGCCTTCGGTCCGGTCTGCTGTGGGGGTTAGAGTTGGGTCAAGCGTTAGGAGCACGGATGAAAGGAGGCAAAGAGAGATGGAGGACTACAAATAAACAAAAAGGTATAAGGAAAGTTAAGGAGGATGGCAGAGCCAAAGTACAAAAGAGGGGCATAGAATTAAAGACAGACATTCAAAGCGAGGCAAGAAAAGAATACTGGAGTTCCCTCGGATGCCCCGAAAACCTACCTCGAAGATTAAATGCTCTGCTAACAGCAAGCGGGGCACCCATGGCGAGGTACGGTTAAACAACTGGTTACAAATGTTTGTGATTATGACTGTGATCAATAAGTGGTTGCAAATTGATTCAAGCCAAGACTGGGGTCAGTGAGGAAATGGGAGAGGTACAAAAAAGTGGGATTACGTTTCTCCATCGCCATACCTTGAAGATGTCAACTGCGGAAATAGAAGATCTTGCGGTTCATCTGGAAAATAATATGGACCTATCCACGATGGAACAAGGAATCAAACTGGTGGGAAAAGTTTTAGTCAACAAGACTCTGAATAAATGGGGCGTGCGAAATATTCTGAGATCCTCCTGGAAGGAGTTGGGGGAAATTGATATCAAATGGGTTAAAGACAATATTTTTATCATTACCGTCCAAGATGAGAGTACTGCCGATAGGATTCTAAACAATGTCCCGTGGGCAGTCACGAAGCAAAACTTATCAGTCAAAAGATGGAATCAGAAGCTAGCTCTGGAGGAAATCAACATGGACACTGTTTCGTTTTGGATTCAAATCAGATGAGTCCCGCCTTATCTTCACTCGAAAGGTAATGTACGACGCCTGGCTGCTAAGATTAGAGAGTTTGAGGACCTCGAGAATCCTGGTAAAGGGAGGGGCTTCTTAAGAGTTAAGGTGGCTGTCAACACCTTGAACCCTCTAACTACTGGCTGTTGGCTCCCGAGGGCTAACGATAACGAAACTTGGATTGAATTTAGATTTGAAAGGCTACAAGATTTTTGTTACAAATGCGGCAGAGTAGGACACTCAATTACGGAGTACTCGTTTGAGGCAATGAAGGAGGGTATGGCAGGGTATGGAGAATGGACAAAAGCAGCTCCGGTTCGGGATTTTGTTGATATCCCAAGATCTCTAACTGTTAATGTGGGGGAAAGAAGGCATGCTGGAGTAACTAGAGTTGGCCAGAGGAAGATAAATCAACAGAGCATGAAGAAGAATACATAGGAAACAACAGCTCAGAACGATAGAAACATAACAAACCTGAATCAATCTGATCAGCTACAAGGAAGTGGATGCAACCTGAAGAAATGGCATAGACTCCAAAGGATGGAGACGAGATAGATTCTTAATCCAGCTCAATGGATTCTAGAAGGTCTTGGGTTAATGAGACATAAGAGGTTAATGATGGGTGTGGAGCTGGTGGAATTTAGAAGGGAACAACTGAGAAACCCGACTGTGAGGATTGAAGAGATTCAAGAAGTGGAAAGTAGTGCACATATTAGTGTGGTTACAGGGCAACATGACCCTATTCAAACATCGCAAGCCCTTCAAAAATTGGAATGGTCACCAATGAAGGGTACGTCATTTCCCCAGTCAACTGGACTAATAAGCTACAACAAAAGGGAGCTAGAAGCAAATAGCAAGGAAACGGGTCTCTTATCTCGAAAAAAACAAGATTTGACAATGTGGAGGAAGAGGTGCTGGATGCTCCGGTTGTGTATCAAAAAAGGCGGGATAACAAGAATGAATCTTCTGTTAAGGAGAAAAAAACAGGAATGGCTAAGAGAACGGGATCTTCTTCCCGAGGTGGTGGCGGCTGGCCTTCAACAGCCGCACGAACACCATGATACACATCTTCTGGAACTGCCGTGGTCTGGAGTCGGACACGGTAGTTCGTGCCCTTCATGGGCTAATAAGGAAATATTGACCCTCTATGATTTTTCTTTCGGAAACAAAGATGAAAGATCATAGAATAGCAGGTGTGAGACGAAGAATGGGGTATGGTAACGAGTTCGATGTGGCTCCCATTGGTAGAGCAGGAGGGCTTAGCCTATGGTGGAATGACTCGATTCAAGTGAATGTGCTGGAGTCCTCAAAACATTTCATTGATGCCAAGTGTAGCATGGGGGACTCATTGACGATGTTTAGGCTTACTGGGGTATATGGAACGTTTTACCGAGCCGAGAAGGCAGACTTCTGGAGGGGAATGAATCAGAATTTTGCTCTTGACATCATTCCATAGATATGTGGCGGCGACTTCAATGAACTCCTGTGGGACCATGAGAAATCCGGGGGAGCTGAGATGAGATACAACCAGACCTGATATTTGGAGGAGTTTATGAGCAAGTTGGAGATTACGGATCTGGGATTCAATGGCCCTAAGTTTACTTGGCGTGGGAATAGAAATAGGCAGCTTGTGGAGGCCCGATTAGACAAAGGGCTTGTGAATGAGAGTTGGCAAACGCTTTGGCCGAACACAGAAGGTTATTAATGGTACGACACTAGGCTCCGATCATTGTCCGGTAATCGTGCAGTGTGATCCAACTGTCAACAAAAGTAAAAAGCTGTTTTGCTTCAAAGCTCATTGGACGAAGGATGAAGAATGCAAAGAGATTGTGATGAGAGCCCGGGATAAAACTCGAGTGGGTAGCCTTGTGGAGCGATGGATTTTGAAAATCAATGAGGTCCGGCAAAAGTTGACGAACTGGAGCAGAATCAAATTCAGTCAAAGAAAGAGGCAAATTCAAGACTTGCTGAATCAATTGGATCATCTCCAACTTAATTGGGGGAACAATACCCGGGAAATCAATGAGATATCCAAGAAGGTTGATATTCTGTGGAGCCAAGAGGAAAGTGTCTGGCAACAAAAGTCTAGGATCCAATGGCTGAATGAAGGGGATGCTCAAAGTCTTTCCATCAGTCTACCTTTCAGAAAAGAAGAAGAAATCAGGTGGCCTTGCTAAAAAATGACAACGGGGAATGGGTGGAAGATCGTAAACAGATCCGGCAGTTATTTGATAATTTTTTTGTTTATCTCTTCACCTCTTCGGGGTCGAGGAAATGGGGCAATATCCTTGAGTGTGTCATCCCTAAGGTAACTGAGTCGATGAATGTTGAGTTAACTGCTCCGGTATCTGTAGATGAAATTAAAATGGCTGCTGTGAATATGGGAAGTCTAAAAGCTCCAGGCCCGGACGGTCTTCAGGGGATTTTCTACCATTCATACTGGGATATAATCGCAAGGGATGTCAACCAAATGATTGAGGACCTGATTGTTGGGACGGTGCAGTCAAGTCAAATCAATGCTACCCACTTGGCATTAATCCCAAAGGTTCAGACCTTGAGTCAGTGTCTTAGTTCCGCCCCATTAGTCTTTGCAATTATTCCTACAAGATCCTCTCCAAGGTCTTGGCCAACAGGTTAAAGAGGATACTCTCGGATCTGATTTCCACTACCCAAAATTCTTTCGTGGAAGGATGACAAATTTAAGATAATATTGGAATTGCGCATGAGCCGTTCTACTTTCTAAAAACAAGAAAAACGAAATGCAAGTTTGAGTTGGGAATTAAATTGGACATGCATAAGGCGTATGATAGGGTGGAGTGAGATTTCTTAATGGCTATTATGGAGAAGTTGGGGTTCGATTGTCGCCGGAGAAGTCTGATAATGGGTTGCATCTCTACTGTTAACTTTGCCATCCTTCTGAATGGTCAACCGGGATCCAAATTTGCTTCGTCCAAAGGTCTTAGACAGGGGGATCATCTCTCTCCATATGTATTCCTGCTGGTTAGTGAAATGTTCTCTCTTCTTATTCAACAGGAGAGTGACAGGGGCCGGATTGTGGGCATACAAATGGATCGAGATGGGTCATCAATATCTCACATTATTTACGGATGACACTTTAATTTTCCTCAAAGCTGAGATCGAGTACTGTAGCAACTTAATCAAGATTATTGATAGGTATTGCTCGGCCTCTGGTCAACAGGTGAATAAAAATAAATAGAGTGTTTTCGTCGGGGGGAATGTCCCGGAGGCCTTATCTATCAACCTGGCTGCCATTCTCGGTATGGAAAAAGTTGGAGACCCTGGTGTGTACTTGGGGGTTCCTACGATTTGGGGTAGATCAAAGAAGTCCAACCTTGCTTACATTAAAGGAAGACTGATGGGAAAGCTACAAGGGTGGAAACGATCTACTCTTTCTCAAGCGGGACGTGAAGTTCTAATCAAGGCGGTGGCACATGCTATTTCGGCGTACCTCATGAATCTATTCAAGTTCCCCTCGTCGTTTTGCAATGAGTTGGATGCGTTGATAGCTAATTTTTGGTGGGGTCAAATGGTTGGGGAAAAACGTATTCATTGGGTCTCAAGGGAGCAGTTAGGACGCTCAAAAGAGAACTGTGGCCTTGGTCTGAGATGCTTCACGAATTTTAACGACGCTCTCTTGGCGAAGTAGTGTTGGATGTTGTTGAAGGAGCCAAATTCTTTATGAGCGACGGTTCTTAAAGCTCTGTATTTCCCAAATTGTTCATTCCTCGATGCTAAACGGGGTGGAAGAGCCTCTTGGGCTTGTTCAAGCCTCCTTGTGGGAAGAGAAATTCTCCGCGAAAGGGGCTTACTGGCAAATTATGAATGGGAAGGAGGTTCGAGTATGGGTGGACCGCTGGCTACCATCTATCCCCTTGGGTAGTCCATCTCCTTTGGGTACGGCCTAGGTCTCCCTGAATCTAAGGGTAAGTTCTTTGATTGGCAAATCAGAGGGGGCTTGGGATGTTGATTTTCTGAAACCTTTTCTGGTGCAGGATGAGCTTATGGCGATTCTTGAGACTCATACGGGTGACCCGAACTTTCAGGACAGGTTGGTGTGGCCTTTTGAGAAGAAGGTAGTTTATTCGGTTAAGTCGGGATATCACTGGGCTTTGAGTAGGTCTCGGCCTAGTGGCAGAGTCAACCACCGTTGGTCTGCCCACATCCCAAAGATGGTGTGGAAAGGTGTCTGGAAGCTTGAGGTACCGCCGAAAATAAGATGTTTCATGTGGAAGACTCTACATGGGGCTATAGCAACGAAGGCTAACCTTTTCAGCAGACGTTCTTCTCATTCTCATACCTGGCCAATTTGTAATCTGGGAGATGAGTCTCTAGAACACCTCTTTCTTCAATGCCCGTAGGTGAATGAAGTGTGGATGAGGGGGTCTATTACCAGAAGCTTACGAAGGCAAGAGGTTACCTCTTGGGCAAGCTGGTGGACTACCATGTCGAGCTCGGACACGAGTTTAAACGGCGACAAAAGAAGGCTGCTTACTTATGTTGCATTCTTGTGTTGGCACATATGGAAATCTATATGCAACTTCATTTTTAATCAACAACCTCTATACCCATCAATCTCTCGGTGGCTGCTAGTTTTAACGCCTGTCAAGCTCCGGGGTCAAGACTCTCGACCCTTGCACCAAGTTCGGTCTCTGATGCTCTTTGGTCTCCTCCCTGCTCTGGCTTCTTGAAAATTAATGTAGATGCAAGCTGGTCTATGAGGGAAGGGTCGGGTTTTGTGGATGTGGTGGTTCAGAATGAGGAGGGTGGATTTGAGGCTGCTGCTAGATACAAAGTAAAAGATGCATTTGCGGCTGTGGCGGAGGCTTTGGCAATTTGGCATGGGTGTAAGCTTGGTAGGACTATGGGATGGATTAACATCATTGTGGAGTCAGATTCGCTGGATTCGATCTCCTGTCTTCGTGACGTGGACATGATGGGCAGCTGGGAAGCTTTCCCAATCTTAGCTAAGTGCAAAGGATTGGGTGATTTTTTTCAGGATTGTCGCTGGTTTTGGGTCCCAAGACTGGCCAATATGGCTGCAGACCTCTTGGCGTCGCGGCAAAGTAGGGAGCTATGTGATAAGGTTTGGGTCAATAGACCCCCATTCTCCCTTGTGCATGTTTTATGTAATGATGGTCTTCTCTGTCCCCCTTAACTCTCTTGGTTGTAGTATGAGGAGTGACGCTTTTAGCACTAGGTGCGGTGTCATCTGTACCTCCTTGTACTACTTCCTCTTCGTTTCTCTGTTTGTGGTTTGTTTGCTTGTTGGTAGACTTCCGTGTTTCTTTGGCATCTTTGCCCGGATATTATATATCTTGTTCGCCTAAAAAAAAAAAAATAGTTCGGCTCTTGCTTTCCATCCTCTAGATCGGAAAAATATATCGGCAATACGACACAAACAATTTCAAGTATCTTAGAAAGTCACATTAAGTTAGCTTACAAACATAAGAGGCCGTGCATGATTAGGATGTCCATGTCTAGGTTGTATTCCAACTCACACACAAGTGGAAAACCGAGCTTTCACCTTATCCATAGTTTGAACATTTTTCAATTATTAATTCTTTTGCTTAAGGACAAAGTAGTGAAATTATTGAGAGATAAACATAAAATTTGTTTTAAGTGACTAATTTAGAGGAGTTTAGATCATCTGTCTGAGTTCAATAATTTGTAATTACGGTATTGTAATTAATTTTTGAGAAAATTATAAAAATGGTGGGTTAAATTTAAGAGATCATTGCTCTAATGAATTAAAATTGAGGGACAATTTTTTCAATTGAGTTAAAAGTTGAGGAACCATTGGACAATTTTTTTCCATTTGGTTTTTTTATATTTGTCCCTTGATTCAGCCTCATATGCGTGGCATGTGACTCATTTTGATGGAATTCTTGACGGAGTTGATGAAAATGACCATAACTGTATATTTTGATGAGTTAAGAGACCAATAGTCACGTATTTTTAGTTAATGAATCATTACTACAATTGAGTTAAAATTAAAAAACCATTACTACAATTTCCTTTCTTTCTTTTTTTTGGCTCGAAAAATAATTATTATTTTTCAAACTTTTTTTTTTATGCAAACAAAGATAATGTACAAGGAGTGAATGAGAGGTTGAGGAAGGGACGACGGAGAAATGAAATGTATAAAACAAAACCCAAAAAGAAAGCGAATCAATTGTTTGTGGTTCATTATCATTTTGTGTATTCGTGTACATTTCTTCTACTTTCTTTGCGTATGTCGTTATTTCTCGATGTTTTCTTCTCTTAAATTTTGTCAACAAAATAATGAATATTAAAACTAATATAGTTATCAGCATACCTTAAAGATGTTATAATTTTTTAAAATTACATCAGCAAACATTTATCTTATTAAATTGACTCTGCATTTTCTAAGAGCACCGATGATAGTTTCATTTGTCCCTGATAACCTTCTTGTATAAAATACAACTTTGTGTTGCGTAGGGGACCGGAGAAGAAAACCAATTTGATTTTTTTCTTCCTTGGCCACCTTTCTTGACCCAATATTTTCTATTTCTGCCAAAATTATTTCTTTCTTCCTTTCTATTGGTGCAACCGACGTTGACTACAACTGAAAAGGTCTTAGACTAGAGAGATTTTTTAGTGTGACTGGTACACGAAGTAGTACATCACGTGTCATTATACAAATGGTGGAATATATGTGCTAAAAAATTAATAACTTAAAAAAATAAAATTTCCCACCACTTCTATTAAACACATGGTGTACCACTTGTGTTGTATTCCTGTCACAACGAAAATTTTCTCCTTAGACTGTTTCATATACAGTAATGCACGTCCATTTCTCACCAAAACAAAAATATAACGACCACCATTTGTGTATAAAATCCAATAAACATATTATTGAAATAAAAATTTTGAAATGTCAAATGAACTTATACATCTTTTTAAATTTGTCATATGATTAAAATGATAAGAGATTTGTCATACTAATTTTGCGAAATTATTAATTTGTCATCTTACTCTAACTCCGTTAAGTTTTCAGTCCAAAATAAGTCATGTGCAAGACACTTGTGTTTTATTTTAGATATTTCAACATCTCACTCTCCAAGTTGCTTTCGACAAAAATAATTCAGAGATTTATCAAAAAATACAAAAAAAAGGGGTTGATCTGGTATACGAGAATTTGAGGGTTTGCCTTTTGGAAAAAGGGAACGACTTGCACTCACTTCTCTCTGTTTCAAAGTAACAAATGTAGAATCATTAAAGACCCTCCAAATTATGGATCTATGGTAAAGTTTGATAATATTCTTTATGTTGAAATGTCTGAAATGACCCTAAATAAAAGTCATGTACACAACACATAATTTATTTTAGATGAAAATTTTAATGGAGTAAAGATGAGATGACAAATTAATAATTTAAAAAAATTAGTATAACAAATCGCTTAAAATTTAAGTTCATATAACAAATTAAAAAGGTGTATAAGTTAATCTTGTCTTAATTTAGTAGGCGAAGTTTTGAAACTTCATCTTTAATCTTGTCTTAATTTAGTAGCGCATAAAATCAAAACATTCATAATGCACTGAAGTATTTGTTAATCTCGTCTTATTCAAACTTTGGTCAAATTTTCAACCCCTGATCGAACCTATTAGTTTGGAAATTTGAACAAATCGTGGTTGACCAACAAGGCAATTTTGTCGATTTCTGGTCACATATTTTTGTTTAATTGGAACTATGATACATGCAAAATACCAATTGCCATGGGAAACTGAGAATTACCACTTGGCACCTCCCAGCAACTTGGATTAGTGGAGTTTGGTGGGGTTTATGCTTGTTGGCTGCTCGATTCTGACTAGTAAAAAGAACCGGGAAGTTGAATTTCCGACTCTGCCGTCCCTGACCCTTTTTTCTCTATCAATGTTTGTGTGACGGTGTGACGATTTATTTTGCTCGTTAAGTATTAGGGTTTCGGAATATTTGAACAGTTTGAGGCCTTCCAGAAATGGAACGACCAAGAAAAAAAGAAAGCACCTCTTCAAAGACCAACGTGCCGTGTTTAGTTTCTAACATTCATTACTTGGAGGTTCAAACATTGATCAAATTGCTAGAATCCATGACCACGAATTACTGTTTTATATAATATTTGGCTGAGTGCTTGAATTTTGGTGTCTCTCATTTCCAACGCCATAGCCATCCATGAATTGACTTGCTTTGAAATTGGGAACCATGTTAATTATCTTGTATAGCAGGGAAAAGAGCAGTGGTCGCAATTAAAGATAGGATGAGAAAAAATTGGTTAAAGTGATTTGGACAAGTGAACGAAAAACTTACAAATGCTTTGGTTATAATATGTGATTATGAGACAAAAAATCAGAACAAAAAGGTAAAAGCAAACTTAGAAAGACTTGGAAGAAAACTTTACGAAAAAATATAAAGTAATTAGAGCTAACAAAAGACTTGTGCAAAACTGAGCTCATTAGCATTCTAAATTTATACATCCAACCATACTGGTATTAAAATTACACAAAGGCCCCCACTTTTGTAGGAACTGTCTTACGAGTCACGTAATTTGAGTGCCATATTCCTGCGCAAGATTTTCTCGGTGGTCCGAACTATCCATATACAAATGACATCACAAAACTCGTCATGCATTGCTTGTAGATCATGGACGACGTGGCAGTTTGACCCATTCGCCTCCAGTCTATAACCAGCCACCAAGTGACTCAGTCCAACTCGTTCTCCCAAAACTCAGTCTCCTCCCTCCTTTCCCCTTCTTCTCCACTGGATTTCAAAGTTTGTCCCACACACCAACCGATTCTTCAGCTGGAAAAGATATTTTCCATTTTTCCAATTTCCAAGTAAGTCTCTCCTAAAAAATTCCGACTTTAATTTAGTAGATAAAATAAAATTCCCAATTAACAATTTTCTTCCTCCCAACTTTCTGCTTGTCTCTACTGGTTTAGGGTTTTACTCAGTCGTTTTCGTGTTTGAATTTTGCTTCTGAATCAACTTTCTACATTGAAAAGCTCTAATCTTTAGAGAGAGAAAGTGAGGAGAGAGAGGGGGTCAAGGGTTTTAGGTGAGAAAAAGGGCAGAGAGAGAGGGGTTGAAATTTCAATACCAACTATTTACGCCAA
Source organism: Crataegus laevigata (assembly GCA_963580275.1). NCBI lineage: Eukaryota > Viridiplantae > Streptophyta > Magnoliopsida > Rosales > Rosaceae > Crataegus > Crataegus laevigata. The sequence continues at coordinate 7,807,971 of OY756948.1, read as the reverse complement.
AAATTTCAACTTGATGGGTTCTATGTTATTTCCTGGAAGTATCCTTCAATGGGTATCAATTAGTTTTTAGATTTTTTGTCAGAAACTTTGAGATGTTAGGGGAAGAAGAGAAAGACCGGCTCGCCGGAAATACTCCCCGGAAAACCTATTTGCGGTCGGTTTCGTGGTCTGACCGGTCACCTTCTAAGCCCAACAATCCATATCCGAGGCCACAGCTGAATAGTAAGGTGAGGTCTTGCCTACCTCCACTTCAGCCCCTTTCAATAACCAGAAATACCGTTAAGGAGTGGCCACGGGCAGGTTCTGATGATCTCGGGGTCTGGCCTCAGCCGCAGACCCCGAGAGGGTCAGCTAAACCGCTTCCGAACTCGAATCCAGAAGAACCTGGGAGAGAATTTGAGTTTAAGAAGGATAAGCTTGCTTTTTTCGATAAAGAGTGCTCGAGAATTGCTGATCATATATACTTGGGAAGTGATGCGGTGGCTAAGAACCGCGAGGTTTTGAGGCAGAATGGGATCACTCATGTGCTGAACTGTGTTGGGTTTGTTTCTCCCGAGTATTTCAGAAATGATCTTGTGTACAAGACACTTTGGTTGCGAGATAGCCCATCTGAGGACATTACGAGTATACTATATGATGTGTTTGATTATTTTGAAGATGTTCGAAAGCAAGGCGGGCGAGTTTTTGTGCATTGTTGTCAGGGAGTGTCTCGGTCCAACTCTCTGGTCATCGCATACCTCATGTGGAGGGAGGGCCACAGCTTTGAAGATGCATTCCAGTATGTGAAGGCAGCACGAGGGGTGACTAACCCGAATATGGGTTTTGCTTGTCAACTCCTTCAGTGCCAGAAAAGGGTACATGCTGTGCCTGCAAGCCCAAATTCCATGTTAAGGATGTATCGGATGGCCCCACATTCATCATATGATCCTCTTCATCTGGTGCCAAAGACGTTGGGACATCCAGGTTCACAAGGACTCGACTCTCGTGGGGCGTTCATTGTGCATGTTCCATCTGCTATATACGTCTGGAGCGGAAAGGATTGCAACACAAGGATGTCAGATAATGCCAGGGCAGCTGCCTTTCAGGTCATCCGGTATGAGAGGGCAAGGGGTCCAATTGTGGACATCAATGAAGGTGAAGAACCGTTGGAGTTTTGGGATGCTCTTTCCAGTGGAATATTAGCAGAAGATTCCAGCAAGATAGATGCCAAAAAGGTAGAAACTTTTTCTTCCGCAGGTGATAAGGTTTCTGCAGCGAGATGTGTTCCGGTGGGTGAAAGGAAGGTTGCTGAATATGATTTGGATTTCGAAATTTTCCATAAGGCACTTGCAGGTGGGGTTGTTCCACCTTTTTCAGTATCAAATACCGAATCAGAAACTTGCCTTCCAGCCAGAGAAAATGGATGGGGTAGATTGCGGCAAAAGTTAGCCAGCGGAATTATGAAAGAATTGATCACATCTGAGGTGAACCTTAACCCTACCCCATCTGATGAATCTGATATGGTTTTGGAAATTCATCAAGAAGCAGAAACCTCTGTTTCCACGATTGAGCCTTCTTCGCCATTATCAGCATCACGTCATTTTTGTGGTTCACCAGATTCCTTTGAATGTTATCCAAATAAAAGCCCACGTAGGGTAACAGATACTTTTAGAGAGGTAGAATGCTTCGTTCCTCTGACCAATAAGTTACTGTTACCTACAACTCTTTGTGGTTCACCAGATTCTTTTTCTTGTTTTCCTGACAGAAGTCCTAAGTTTAGCTCCAAATCCCCGACACTCTCCCCTTCAACCTCTGATTACTCCAGTTCATTTACCTTTTCACCCTCATCTTCTAATTGGTCGGACTTGTCATATTTGTCTTCTCGACAGCATTCACCTTCTGGCTTGGATTCCACTGATCCATCTCATGTTAGGGATATTTCTTTGGCAGATAACTCAAGCTTACTATTCAAAAAATCTCCCTCTTCGCCTAATTGTACTTTGGAAGTGGCTAATACAGGTTTGCCATGTAAGGGGATTTCCTCCTCTATTGCGGAGCGTAGAGGCAGTAATCCTCCACCTCGAATGTTGGTACCTCCGGTTGATGAAACACCTAAAGTTCCAAGTAATCTGGTACGCTCATGGTCCTTCTCCTTACCTGACTTAGGTGATGATGCAATGGACACTGATTGCAACCAATCTGAAAATGTGAACAACGGAGAAGAGCTTATGTTAGATGTGGACATTAGTCACCATGGAAATGAATTGAAATGTGAAAGGATCACGCAAGCTGCAGAAGCCATCAACCCAGTTTTGTACCAGTGGCCTTCTTTGAATAAAGTGGAGATGCATCGGTCTCACAAACTTCATTCTGGATCAGCGTATCTTTTGCCAGCTCCAGATACGAGTGCAGGCTCAAGTAATCCTGGTATCTTATTTGTCTGGTTGGGACGTGAAGTTTTGCACGAGGAAGGGCAAAGTCCGACATGTGAGGATAGACATCTTCACTGGGAGGCCACAGGACACAACTTCCTTGATCGCATGGGATTGCCGACGAATGCCCCTGTACAGGTAATTACCATACAGTTTTTGTTTTCCTTGTTCCTCTGTTTTACGTTATTGCTACTGTAATTTCTAATCGTGTTATGATTAATGCACATTAACATATCTAATCTTTGCCTGTGAATGCCTATGGTGTCTGCAGATAGTAAGAGAAGGTGAGGAGCCAGAGCAGTTCCTTATCCATCTCAGCCGTATATCAACACAGTTAACGTAATCGTGACTAGAAGAATTGGAAGAATCGGGTTTTATGAAGGTTGTGGATTCGTGGTCTTCAAAGCTAATGGGATTTCGGGATGAATCAGTTGCGGATCACGAGGGGAGTTGGCATCCTGGGCAGTGTAAGTGCCTCTTTACCTGCTTGAGCGATGTATGGAGTGGTAACAGAAAAATGTACAGAGAACAAGTCGGCGTTACGCTGATAGAAATTATTAGTGAAGTTTTGTTTTCAAGTATATACATTTCTCCCCCTGTAAAGGATCAAAGGTGTTGCCATTCAAAACGCTCCGATGAAAGTAGATACACTATACAATAAACGGCCTTGAATTGCACCAACAACCTCTCATTACACACACCGAAAATTCTATTTTTAACGCGAACGTCGGATTCTATTTCTTCTGAGTTCAAAAAACTATAGACTACAGTTGATCTAGGAGCCATTTACCCGCTGTTAGGTCCTTATTGCCCTTGCGCTCTCAAACGAGCCACTACTGGACCCAACGCGCTACCTCTCAAGCCCCTATACGACCATGAGCTCCTCACCGAACCATCGTTTTTACTCCAACCATTCTCCTCCTGCGACAGCTCTGCCTTCTTAGCATTACATGCCTGGCTGATTTCATCCCATGCACTTGCCCTTCCATTTTCTACACGTGTCAACAATAATATCAAATCATATTCAAATTCTTCATGTAAGAGAGACGGAACGTGGAAATCTAATTTGTACCTCTTGTAGCAGCATGAGTTTCCACGTCTTTGTCGAGCTGCCTGGATCCTGATGCAACATCTTGATCTCCAGTGACTGGTTTTGCTGTGTTGAGGTTGCCATGCTTAACAATGTGGACATCAATAAGTGAAGAATAATCTACCTGCACAGGATCAAAACTTGTCAGATGCTAGCAATCAAAGACTATGAAGCAATAGATCACAGCCACTGCTAGACTGATAAAAGATGGGTGTATATAACTACAAAAAGTTCGTAGGATGACGGTATTGGCATCAATATAACTCGATCATACAAATATTGGTCATAAAAACAGTAAATGGATGCATCACACTTTGCAACACACTATGAAAGGTGGTAGTTCAAATACCTCTAGAGAGCGATCTTGCCCGTAAAGGGATGTATCTGGCACTACATCAGATGCCTCATCCGTCCCCACAAAAACAATGGGATACTCTGGAACCTGTACTAGCATAATCTTATTTGATTGAGGGTCATACCGTGACACTTCTCCAACCTACAGGGACAAGTAAACCTCTGATGGTAAAAATTTATGTTCACAAAAGTTAGTAGAAATTTAAGAGAAGAGTCATACTCGATATGAAGAAACTTCAGGAGTCCAGCACGATGTTAATTCAATCAAACGATATGCAATTTGATCACCTTCCTGCAACACATTTGAATGCAAATTATCACTTTAATTCCTCGATACTAAAATAACTGCAATATAAAGGAATAAATTGACTTGATGTGAAAAGCACTTTCACAAGGTCGAGAATATTCTCAACTCGATGTGCAAAAGATGTACTACCAGATATAAGAAAGGACAGCAACTGAAAGGTTTTTATAGTACAAAGCCAACTGCAAATAACTCTTATTTTTATTATATATTTTTTCCTATGATGAGGGAAACTAATGTTCATGGAAGCGACATGAAGAAGGAAAGCACCAAACCTTGGGTAAAGTAGTACAGAGCTCAAGCTTATTGAAGTCTATATGATCATTCACAGGAATCTCTTTTTCAATATCCAGTACTTCAGGTGACTCTTGATTCAGATCGTTGTAGTTGCTTGTTCTTGAATGTGATGTTTTCTCCATACCCCATTTTTGACCCCTCTTCTTGGTGGTTATTCCATTCCACCGAAAAGTTTCCTGAAGCAGGCAGGACATACAAATATAAAGAAATCACATATCTCAATAGATTAAGTCATAATGCAAAATAAAAAAGTCGGAAAAAATTAAGAATCAGTTGGTGAGTCCCATCATAAGCCAATTAACAAACTCTTTCAAGCCTCCAAGACCCTATATCTTACTTTTCAAGAAAAAAATTTGTTGAGTCGTTTCAGAGTAGCCCCTACAGAAGAAGAAAAGTCTATAATGACCTAAAGAAGAGAAACATACCACTGGAGTTCTATTCTGCCGAATAGGCTGATCTTCGTCCACTGAAACAAGTACACACCTCAGATAATTGTAGTAACAAGTTATCCATAATATGAAGTATGTACCCATAAAATCAATTGATAAACTCAAAAGCCACAAGTAAATGTCTATTCAAAGATCTGACCCATACATACCTTTTCCTAGGGGTTCAAATCGAATATGTCCTGGTCTAATTACTACAGGAACAATATCATCCTCTTTATCATTATCTGTGTATGGTTGCTCAACTACTTCATTGTTATCTATTTTCATTTGCTCATCCTCTCCGTCACTATCTGTGTCTGATTGTTCCTCCTCTTCTTCATTGTTTGTGTTTGGTTGTTGGTGTTCTTCAGGACATTTCTGATTATCTTGACCAGTTGATTGCTGATTACTTGTTTTGAGCAATTGCGTCTGATGTAACTGCAAATTGGAACACTATAGGTCAATTTAATTTCGGGAGAAAAAAGTAGTCCCTCTTGCAAAAAGCAGATATAGGTACTTCAGAAAACCAACTTAAGTGGAAGGACCAAATACTCCCTCTCGTATATAGGTACTTCAAAATACCAATTTATGATGCCAGCCCTCAAATTTACACACACATACACAACATTCATAACGGTAAGCTAAATATTTTGTGAAACATCCTCACTATTTTGAGGTGTGTACACAAGTGTATTTGTGGTGCATATGCATGGACGAGGAATCTTTATCTATTTATCATCTTATACACCACTAACACTACATTACCTCTTCCTTCTCAGCTTTCATTTTTTCCCTCAACCATTGCCTTTTGGCCTTTTTACGTCGAGCACTTCTACTAGGAAGCTGTCACAATGAAAAATAAAAAATAAAAAGAAAAGGAAGAAGATAAAAGGAGCTCACACATTTAAACTTGTAGCTGATATAAAGAAAATGTATGACAAACAACACGTACATCTAAGATTGTAGTGATAACTACTACCTTTTTACTTTCACCAGGCGTTTCAGATGAAACCACACCCTTTTTTCCATTCTCTTGAAGCTGACAGGATCTACCAAACAAAATTAGGGAAAAGAAAAAATGAGAAAAAATGGTGAGTACTAGATGTTTACGGTCTTATAGAAATTTGGTAACATTAATTTCTAAAAACCTGGCTCTATAGGGTTTAGCTAGCACATTTTAGCTCACCCAACCTAGACTCAAGTGCGGGACGTATGAAACTGGAATAGAATTTTTTGCCTTTCATCATATATACAAAAAGGCCAGAAAGCTACCTCTTTCCATTGGGCATTGATTTACTCATTCCATCAATTCTTTCATCAGTTTTACGAGTGCTTGAATTATCTAGTCCATCCTCAACAGTAAATGACTTGTCCATCTTGGAATGTCTCTTTCTGACGAGAACACGAGACTGATGAGAATTTTTTTTCTTCTTTGCACGGACATCATTCTGAAGGCCTTCAGGTAAACCTGAACATTCTTCGGTAGCAGAAGATTTAATTCTCTTCCTCCTGAGATATATAAAGGCAAGTCACGTGCCTCAGTAATTACGTATAATACCATAAAAGCCTTAACCAAATACATAATAACATATAGGATCCAGTTAAATTGTCCAAAATATCACTGATATATTTTGCAATGAAAGAAATAACCATTTCAGTTTAATTCCGTTTAAAGCACAAGTCACAATTAAAACAAAGTTCTAGTGATGATATCTCCAATACAAACGTGTACACCAACTCATAGTACACAATTCTTCTATCAGATAAACAAAAGGTGCATTCCACGCATGCCATTGCAAATAACTCTTCAGAAATGGAGTAAAAATACATACTTTGAACTCTGAGGTTTATCTGAAAGCTTCCTTTTCTTGGACAGTCTGTTTGAACCGTTGTCAGGTGGATTCTCAATAGGAAATAAATCCTCCAATTGGTCAGGTCCATCCTCTTCTGAATCACTATCATATCCTCCGGTCTCCCTTTCAAATTCCTCATTACTCAGAAGCTTCATACGCGTATTCATCGGTTGCCTCTCCACAATTTCCTCCACCTCAATAGCGTCTGTTCCATCATCAAGCAGTGCAATTTCAGACAATGCGCCCTCTTTCCTTTTCACACTGTTCAAAACAAACCCAAATATAAAAAATTATAAAAAAAAAATTGAAAACCCCCCACATTTTCCGATAGTAAAGCAAAAATTGACCTGATAATATCTTTATCCTTGAAAATGGAGGTGGATTCGAAAGGCGGAAGCACAAACCCATCCATCTGCGAAAAAAAAAATAGCGTTGAAATTTCAATTTTTTGTTCGGGAATTAGGTTATGGATGCTTACGGAGATGAGGAGGCCATCGGGGCAAGAACCGTGGAGGTCGAAAGCATGGAGGAGATAGGCAGCGAGGTCGGAGATGGTGCGGTGGTGAGGTTTGAGTAGAATCCAGCTCCGCCTGAGTCCTTGTGTCCACTGTGACTTGCTCAGAATGTGACGCTCCTTGAATGCTACCCGAAGCCTCACGCCCTCCGTCGTCATCGTCATCATCGGAAGATGAGAGAGAGAGCGAGCACGCGGAAGGAATCGCTCGGCTTCTTAAACCCTCGCTGGGGTTGTCTCAGAGCACTCCGTTGAGCAGTAATTAAGCTGACAGTTGTTCTGCTAGTGTTAACTGGGTATGGGCCTGGGCTTATGCAGAGGATCATCAACTATTTTTGTCAATTCCGTCCAAAAATTTGTTAAGTCGCCTGATGTGGCATGATCGGGCCCCACTTATTTTTTATTTTGATTGCCACGTGTAGAGGCCAGCAACAATTAAGCTTAACTGCTGTATTTGAAACCTAATAGTCAAAGAACTTGTTCTTGAAACCTAATTGGGGATGAAAAAAAATGTTTAGGAGATGATTATCTCACGCCTTCATCTCTTAAGTATGTTATAATTTTATTACCCAAGTACGTCGTACGTAAAATCAATGAGACTTTCTATACCTATGTGACTAAGAACTCGTTTAAAAGTTATTTTTAAAATAACTAAAAGCTTTTAGAGAAAATATTTTTATATTTCAAAACATTTGAAGTGCTTATTGTAAGAAGTAATAGTCAATGTGCTTATTATAAGAAAATATTTTTAAAATCCACTTTCATATTTACTAATAATTAGTTCGAAAAATATTTTCACCAGAATAAATTGTACTTATTTTAAAATCACTTCGAGTCCTAAGATTTTCTTTTTCTCATGCTTTTAGAGCCGCGAACCGTAGGACACCCCATTTAATACGACATCTCATCATAAATTACAGCGTCGTTTAAAAATTTGCCCAGTTGAGAGACAGATGGCAAATATCAACCACGACATTGTTGTCTTCTATGTCAATTAGTCCGATAGCGAGACCGACAGCGGCACCCGAATGACAATGCCAGAAAAAGGACGATGAATGCCAAAAGGCCTCGTTATCTGCCAAAGGACTGAGAGTGTTAAAGCTGCACCACATTTCTGACACGAGATTTATCCTCTCCCTTGGCAAAATTATACCAATAATCCGTTTATAAATTTTCAGTGGCTCCGCGGCTGCCATTGCAGTCACTTCATGGACTGCCACAGAATAATATACGTTTTTTTCTCTCTCTGATCCACACCCCAATAAAATAATAATAAACCCTTCATTTTTTATACCGCCCACCTCGCTTTTTTGTGCAACTTCCGCAGACCAAAAGTTCACGGTACGGCGGCTGCACCCTTCTGATTTTCCTCCTCCTTTCTGTTTTGACCATTTTGGTGAATTGGGTTATTATCTGTGTTAATCTGCTAACTGGGTTTGCTTTTAGGTTGGTGTTTTACTTAAATTTTTGGTTTTTGGCGAAGATCTGTAATCGGTGCCTCATTGGTTCTCTGTAATTTTACTATTTGCCGATTCCAGTCGTTTCTTTTTTGGTATTCTGCATTTGGGGTGTCTTTGTTTTGGTGATTCTGAACTAAAAATTACATCTTTACCAAGTTTTATGGGATTCATCTGATGAGATATAATTGTTTGGTCTTTCGATTCGGTAGTTGTGATTGCGGACCGGTTGCTCTTATTAATGCTGTTGTGGTTTTGGTTTCTGTTGATTTTAGTTTGTTAATCAGGATGATTTGGCCATTCAGTGAATTAGCTTATTGTTAATGTGAAATTTTAATTTTTGGTTAAATGGCCCCTGTCATAATCACTTTACGCTGTGACACTGAAAAAACTGCAGGCCTAACAGAATTTAGTTGTATAAATAACAAGTTCTGGGATATAAGTTGGGTGGTGACTGGGTCGATATTCAAGCTGCCATCTTCACACCATATATATTTGTTTTCGTCTTTCGTTCTACGTTTCGCTCAATGAGTGTAGTCTTCCTGAGAACTGATAATCTTAGTGAGAAATGCTTAAAAGAATCAAACTAACGGGGAAAAATTGCAATAACAATCTGGCGCAATAATGGCGTCGTCCAGGATTCGTTTTTCTTTAAAATAGGGTTATTGACTATGGAAGGGAGTTGCTTTTCAAGGGATTATTCGTGACGAACCCTTTTAGTTTTTCATTTGATCGTTTTTGTTAACTTACTCCGAAATCTGCAGGTTAGGGAGTGAATACATAAATTGGCTGCTGTGCCTTCTCATTGCATTGAGTAAAACTTTTTAGAACATAAAACTATCATCATGCCCCTTAAGGCATTGGACTATGAGTCACTGAATGAGAACGTGAAGAAGGTTCAGTATGCTGTTAGAGGCGAGCTGTATCTTCGAGCTTCTGAGCTTCAGAAGGAAGGAAAGAAGGTACAGATATCGCTTCTTTCTTGGTTTTGCTTGGCAATGCGGTTTTTCTTGGATTTCACCCTTGTAAAATTGGCTTTGCATGTCTTCTTAACTGCAATCAACTTAACATATATATGGCAATTCTATCAAAGTTTCGCGCTGTCTCATTAGTTCAGTTTCTTGTCTGCAGATTATTTTCACAAATGTTGGGAATCCTCATGCTCTAGGACAGAAGCCATTGACTTTCCCTCGCCAGGTCCTTCATATTCTCATATAGTTTTTTTCGTTGCTAAGCTAATACTCACTTTTTTTTTAGTTTGAATTGTTTGAGTTGCTCACTTAAATTGTCCGTAAAACTTGTTCTGACCAAGTAATCTTTTATTGCAGGTGGTTGCTTTATGCCAAGCTCCATTCCTGTTAGATGACCCTAATGTAGGGTTGCTCTTTCCTGCCGATGCAATTTCAAGAGCTAAACATTATCTTTCAATTACTTCGGGTGGTCTAGGTATCCACTTTACCTTACCTGCCTTTCATGTGATGTTATCATGGGAAAAGAACTTGACTATATCCAATGCACCGAAGAATGATTTTCGTGTATTAAACTCCCAAAAGTTGATTACACACACTCGCACACCTGCTAAATAATTTAACTGGTGCTGCCATCTTAACTTTTTGAAAGACATATTCAGTTTATTTCAAAATTTAGCCTATCTTATAAGATCTATTTCCTTTCATTTCTCCACAATGATCTGCCCTACTGATCACCAATCCATTTCATGTTCATGTGGCAATGATCAAATTTTTTCAGTATCTGACCGAATCATGTTAACTGGAACTTTTATTTTGTATTTAAAAGCTAGATAAACATCTTATCTTGTCAATAGTTGGTGCAATTATCATGTTATATCTCCATCAATTTCGTCCTACCTGCTAACTTGCTATTGCCGGTTATTATAAACATGAAATTGCTTGATCCCTATTATCTGCAATAAGCATAGCTGAGAAGTTGTTTCTGGGGTCGCCAAAGTTTAAGAGCTCCTTTTATCTACTGTAAATCTGTAAATGAACAATTTTCTTCACGTTGTATGTGTAGGTGCTTATAGTGATTCCCGAGGTATTCCAGGGGTTAGGAAGGAAGTGGCAGAGTTCATTGAGAAACGTGATGGATATCCAAGGTGATGGTTGCTAGATATCAATCCTTTTACTTTACTTTTTTTTTTTCCAGAGGCAATAAAGTTGTTAATTTGGTTCTGAAGTTGTCACTTAAGGTGTTTGTTAATTTTTGGGGCCCCAATTACAGTGACCCAGAGCTCATATATCTCACCGATGGTGCTAGCAAGGGTGTGATGCAGATCTTGAATGCTATCATCCGTGGTGAAGGGGATGGGGTAATGTATCTTCCTAAACGACGATGGATAACAGATTACTTAAATATAAATGCTCTCTTTTTGTTCAGTTTTTCTTCTTGACACCTTAATACTGTCTCCATACATATTTTTATTTGGGATGCTGGCAGATTCTGGTTCCAGTCCCACAATACCCACTCTATTCGGCTGCGATATCTCTGTTTGGCGGTTCTCTTGTTCCTTATTACCTAGAGGAAACATCAAATTGGGGTCTTGATGTTAATAATCTTCGCCAGTCAGTTGCACAGGCTCGTGCAAATGGAATCACTGTTAGTATGCTTTTTCTCTGGCTTATTTATCAAAGAATGCAGGAAATGTGTTTTCAAACTAAGAGTAAACTACATAAATGAGTGAATAGGATCAACCTGCAATGTGCAGGCTGATTAATTTTTCAATACGGATTCCATACAGTATATTTTTTTCACATGCCTTAGGAGCAATTTCCTCTCCAACGTTTTCCTGTTTTCCTCCTGGATGCTAATATCTACTCCCTTTAGAATATAGTAGTAAATGTCAATTTCTTCTCATGTTTGCAATTCAATAACAGAGTTGAGCTTTCTGTCATGGTTTTTACCACCAACTAAATATTTGCATTACAAACAGGTAAGAGCAATGGTGATTATAAACCCCGGAAACCCGACTGGTCAGTGTCTTAGTGAAGCTAATTTAAGAGAAATATTGAACTTCTGTTACCATGAAAGCCTAGTCTTGCTTGGGGATGAAGTTTATCAGCAGAATATATACCAGGACGAGCGCCCCTTTATTAGTTCTAGAAAGGTAAATACTCTTAGCTACCAGAGTTAGCTGAATGTGCCTTGCCTTGTAGTTTCAGCTCGAATTGATAAGTAATTCTTGAATTCTGATAATATTTGTAGGTATTGATGGGTATGGGGCTACCTATAAGCAAGGAAGTCCAGCTTGTTTCTTTCCACACCGTCTCCAAAGGATACTGGGGTGAATGTGGACAGCGGGGTGGATACTTTGAGATGACAAACATTCCTCCAAAGGTTTGTGCCTCCTCTATGTTTCCTATTTGCATCACATACTCGAGTTTCCAACACACTTGACATTTGATGGCAAAAAGAGGATATGCAGAGTATGCCTACAGAAGCATGTAGGATTTAGACTTAAAGGAAATACAAGAATGCTATAAAATTTATGAAAGGTAGGGACTATAACAAGTTTAAGATTTGATCAACTAGTAGCCTCCTCAGTTTCAGGTTACATGTCAGCTAATACTAGAACAATTTAAGGGTTTTTTTGTTTAGTACTTTGATAAAGTGTTTTTATGGCGTGTTGAATTAATCAGGCAAACTTCTTGTAGAATGGAATGAATTCAAGCATTCTTCAATTCGGTATATATAAGCTCCAATGCTCATTGAGTTTGTTTTTGCAGACGGTTGAAGAGATATATAAGGTTGCATCAATAGCACTCAGTCCAAATGTTCCTGCACAGATATTTGTGAGTGAAACTACAATATTCGATGTGCTATTCTATTTAGAACTCATCTCTGTCCGAAACTGTTTATCTAAATTAGGGAATTACTTGGTCTATATACAGATGGGGCTGATGGTCAACCCTCCCAAACCTGGAGATATTTCATATGAGCAGTTTATTCGGGAAAGGTATGCCCTCTAAAAGTATGCTTGAAGGCTTTTGGTATTTAACTAAACGGAACTGAACGGTAAAAGCTGTTCTGCTTTTCCATGGTCAGTCATAGTCTACTGAGATAGGTCTAAAGCTTTAGAGCAGCTTTTAAACATCATTTTCATGTAAAGGATGTGAAATGGATAACTATCGATGTTTCTTGTTTATGTGAAATTAACAATAATATGATATGGGATTTGGAACACTTGATGAGTGGTATCAAGAGATGTCCTCTCAAAGCTGTAAATAATGGTGGTTTCTGAATTACTAACTGCAGCAAAGGGATCCTTGAATCTCTGAGGAGAAGAGCCAGGATAATGACTGATGGATTTAACAGCTGCAGAAATGTTGTTTGTAATTTCACGGAAGGTAAAAAGTTGCCTACAACTCGTTGAAGTTTACCTCAAAAATTTTATGGCTGTTTTTGTTAACGGTTAAAAAAATTGGTTTTAGGTGCAATGTATTCATTCCCACAAATACGCTTGCCACCAAGAGCGATAGAGGCTGCTCAACGGGCTGGAAAAGTTGCCGATGTTTTCTACTGTCTCAAGCTCTTGGAAGCCACTGGCATTTCCACCGTTCCTGGATCAGGGTTCGGACAGAAAGAAGGGTAATTAATAACTTCCAGCAATCTTCAGTTCTAACAAGTTAAGCATCTGTATGAAACTGCTATACAAAAAACCAGTTTCTAATTTGTTTTTACTTTTTTCCTTTTTGCCGTATAGGGTGTTCCACTTGAGGACAACCATCTTACCGGCCGAGGAAGACATGCCGGCCATCATGGATAGCTTCAAGAAGTTCAACAACGAGTTCATGGATCAATACGAAGATCAGAGGGGATATTCGAGGATGTAAAGATCCACCAAATCAAAAGGTTTCTTATGATCTCCAGCTTATGCAAAGCTGTCCACTCTAAAGTGTACTATTCACATTAGGCTGTATAAACGATATAAACATCCTCCTTCACATCCTCCTTCTGTCCACAATTACTTTCACCTCTTACATATTAAATATGTATTTGTAATTCTGCTTTCCAGCCTCCACTGTAAATTGCAGAGCACTAAATTCCAGCTTTAAGTTAAACGGGGACCAACAGTGATGGGATGCTTCAATAAAGCTTGCCACACTGCTCATTCGGGTCTATTAGCTTTGTCTTTCTTTTCCTTTTAGCTTGGGAATTAAGGGGCTCGTTTGATATTCGGATCAGATTGGATCGTTGAGCTTGACTACTACAGTAATCCTGAAACAACGAATGCTTCGAATATAAGTATATATACGTGTTAATTTATGTCATTTGACACGCTTAAATTTAATTGAACTGCCAAACCCAAAACAAAACCACTTGCTATGTTGGTGGTAGAGATTCTCTTGTGCAACTAAAGTTTAGTATTAACAGTGTTATCGTTCAATAAACACTTGTTACCTATTCAAAATATTCACCATCCACTCACTGGACAATTGCCACTGATGAGTTATTGGGAAAAGGATCCTCGCCGGATCCTTCTTTTAGAGATCCTGCAATCGTATCCGTTCATTGTACATTGTGAGGTCAGAAATTATTTAAAATTTAAAATTTAAATATAAATAATATTTAACAAAAACTGACCATTCAATATACAATGAATAATTGCTGGATTCCTAGGATCGATAAGAAAAAGATCCGGCGAGGTGTACCGTTATTGACCTGGGAGAATTTCTTCCCACACTATCCTTTTTTGTTCACTCTCTCACTTAGGTGTAGCGTTATCCCCCCTCCTCCACCCCCCCCCCCCCCCCCCCCCCCAAGCCTTGTCTTCTTATTCTCCTGATGTTCCCTACGCTTTGTTGGAAAAGTCAAACAATCATATAAGATGTTTGCCTAAATTAGCATCCAATCAACGTTGATTTGAGCAAAAAATATGTTGAAATAATTACCTTCTTATTTAGTGCTGATTATATCAATTAACTAAATATTACTTTCGTACTTTGTATCAATTATATCAATCATAGGAGTCAACTATAGGATTCTTTTGGATTAAAAAATAAAAAATAAAAAAACTATAGGATTCTTTCCTATAACTATATTTGTATATTGTAATTTTGGAAATTATCAATTAAGAAAATACTCAAACTATAACATGCAATTCGCTTTTTACATGTTAACCGCAAGACTATTTTAATTTAAATTCAAATTCAAATGCTTAAAATATTAGTTTACTAAAAAACGTGACAAAATTCTAGAGACAATTTGGCAATATTACACTTAAGTTAAAGGGTTAAGTAAAAATGGATTCCTGTTTTTTTGGCAAGTAATAAGTCACTAGACACGTAAGTTTGAGTAATGTTACACTTAATATATTTTCTATACTATATTTGTACATAGTATAAAGATAAAATCATGATTTTAGGTATTAATTTAAAGTGTGGGTAAAAAAATATAAAACCCATTGGGCCTAAAAATAATAGGCGAAGAAAATTTCGGGGCCCAAATAAAAAATGAAGCCACTAGGTGGCTGGAAGAAAAAAAATGTCGTGTGTCCCAAATAAAAAATAAAGTGTATGATCATTTACAGTATTTATTACAAAGTTCATGTTTGTACCGGTAACTTTGTAATAAACTAACATATAATAAGATTAAGGGAATAATATGTTGGTGTGAGTTGAAGATTTTCCTATAAATATGGCTTGAGCCATCTTTCAGAAAAAATTGTTAAAGCAACTGGAGGGGGAGTGTTAATTAGGTTCATTGAACAATTTGGCTCATTAAATCTTATACAAGGGTTCATTGGCCCTTCTATATTATGTTCATTGTATGAAGAGTAAATGGTGTGTATTTGTATTTAATCCATTCATTTGCATTTTCTATATATTTGTACATTTGAGTATGAATGAAATAAAAAAGAACTAAACCAAAATTAGCATAATCATCAAGAAAAATGAAGTCAGTGGCTGCAATGACCTTTGTGTTGTTTTGTTTCCTCTGCATGGCTAACCATCAAATGGGCGGAATCAAATTAGCAGAAGCCAACAGCGGTCGGATGCCATTAATGGTCAGCACCAAACATGCTTCTGTAGCTCCTGCTCCTGATATTCATATCGATCGTACGTGTTTCTTATAACTTTCTCACACTTTAGGGTTTAGGGTTTCGAATAATTTGTTTTTTTCAATTGTTGGTAATTTCATTTTACTTTCTTTATTTTGATTTGATGCATGGACTAATATTTGGTTGCGATTGTACGTGAATCTGCAGTTTGCCACAGGCAGTGTAACGAAAACGAGGTTTGCTGCGATTGCGACGGTAGCAAAGTTCCACCCTTCTGCCTACGGTGTTGCCATCGGGGGCATTGATTAAACACATGAAAATCATATTGGATTCTGATCCAATATATTGCTAGCTACCCTTTCGCTTTTCAATTTCAACATACTGTTTCTTGTTAAATAATGTGAAATTTTAATGAATAAAAGTGTTCCTTGGACCTTAGTTAATTGCAAATTTACTCTTCGAGTTAAGTGGTTTGTTCACAAATATTTTTGAAACTTATAAGTGAAAGAATCACAAGTGCATAAGTGGTGGGTGCGACTCCATCTAATTAGGTTCTTCAAACAGCTGGTTCGAACAGAAACAAGGGTTAGCAATATTCAGTTTTAGCGTGTGACACAAATCTTATGATGCGCATTACCGAGTCTACTGTAACAAGTTGCACAGCCATATTAGATGGACGCCGTAAATTCTGTTTACACTAGCTGCAAATATACAACAACAGTTTCTTTTTGTTTCATTTAATTTACTGCTAAGGAAGACATGCATGCCATCATCAGAGCCCACTTTGACGGTATGCAACTGGTGCCACCGCACAGGGTCCCTAGTTTGGGAGGGCCCTTGATTTATAGTATTTTATTTTACCTGTATAATGTATATATATATATATTTAAAGGTTGAATAATCAAATTAAGCTCTTAGCCTAAGTGTTATCTTGCTTCTTATATCTGTAGTTCCAACTGAGTTTGAATATATATATATATATAGACACACACACACACACACACATATATATATTTCTTTTGATAAATAAAGAGTTTCAAACCCAAAAACATAGAGGACGCGGATAGATACCCATCACACCATGCATTATTTTTATTTTTATTTTTTCTGCGTTTGTATCAATTTATAGACAGCAACCTCGGTAAGTCTTCACTCCTCACTAGCCTCACCCGCACACCATGGACGACCTCAAGCCCCTCTAGTTCTAGCCACCCAAAGCAAAACTACTTATTTACATACATACTTGCTATGTTGGTGGTAGAGATTCTCTCATGCAACTAAAGTTTAGTATTAACAGTGTTATCTCGAATAAACGCTTGCTACGAATGTGTTCAAAAGATTCGTTGTCCCTCAATGGACAATTGCCACTGATGAGTTATTGACCTGAGACAATCTCTTCCCCCACAGAGGGTTGATTGGGGATTTGGGTTTAACTACAGGCAGTGTGTCGTGGCGGTGGGTTTGAGTTTAGTTGGGATTTTGGTAAGTAGATTCTGCCATATCAATTTTAAAGGCATTTTGTTTGTATGCTAATTTTTTTTTTTTTTAACAACCGATAAGGGTGAGAGAGTAACTAAGCCTCACATTGGGCTATCAATAGTATTTGTTTGCTAATTAAGTAAGAAAAGAAAAATCACCACTTCATTTTTCTCGTACAAGGAGAAAGTCCGAAAACCAGAAAAAGGCTTTGACAAAAAACAAAAAAAACAAAAAAAAAGCCTAATGCATCAACATCTTTGTTGCTATGGTGCAGGCACTTTAAATTTTCTTCAAAGGCTCAATCAATTAAAGATTGATGAGGGGAAACTAAAGAAAGAGTAAATGGTAAGTTTATTAGTCTATTAATTTAATTTTTTGTATTTCAAATAAAATAATTTTAAACACTCTTTTCAAAATAATAATATTTTTTAGTACATAAGTTAATTATGATTTTTAATGTCACTTAATTAGTACTATGTCTAGTAGTATTTATCTTCACTTCTAATAATATAGTTCAAATTATCCTCTCGCAAAAATTGAACGTAAGATCTCTAAGTCAAGAGTAATACTACTAAACTGTAGTACTAGGTGGTATAAGTTGACCATGGTTCAGTATTACTAACACGTGACAAATCTCTAGAGAGGGTTCGGCAATGTTACACTAAATTTAAAGGGGTAAGTATATTGGCAAATAAGTAGGCCACTCACTACAACAAATTGGTCCTTTAGCGAGAAACGTTTCAGCGAGAACATTATCTTTCACGCTGTAGAGTGGCTTTCGGCGAGAAAAATTTTGAGTTCTCACAAAAAGTGAGCTCATTTGGTCTCTTTACATCTCTAAGAAACAGCGAGGAAAAAATAATTTCGGCGAGCAAATTGCTTTGTTGTTGTACATAATGCTAGCGAGGAAAAATTGTTCTTCTCGCGCTAGGCTTAGCGGGAAATAAAATTCCCTTCCCGCCAAAATATTAACGAGGAAAATGGGTTCTCGCTGTAGCATTCCCGCTATAATTTCCCTAAAGTTTCAAATAAGGCGCCTTTTATTCATACCTATAGCGAGAAATGTTGTATTTGGGTTG
Organism: Crataegus laevigata; assembly: GCA_963580275.1. Lineage (NCBI taxonomy): Eukaryota > Viridiplantae > Streptophyta > Magnoliopsida > Rosales > Rosaceae > Crataegus > Crataegus laevigata. The sequence continues at coordinate 7,789,687 of OY756948.1, read as the reverse complement.
CATAAGTGTTCAGCGAGAAAAATATTTCTCGCAGACTACCTAAGTTTGTAAAACTCAATATGGGTTTATGGAATAATAATATTAATACTAATAAAAGAAAAGAAAAGAGAAAGGAAGAATCTTGTACAGGGAGGGCGGGTAGAAAAATGAGGAGGCCTGAAGAGGGAGGATAAGAGAGCAGGGGAAAAGAAAAATAAACAAAAAGAGGTAGAAGAAGGATAACGAGGGGAGAAAACTATACCTGGTTTCTTGGATTTGACCGTTCCACTCAATAAGTTACCATTCCCTCACTCTTTCTCCATCTAATTTCATCTTTCTTTGATGCTGCTCATGAAATCAGAATTACCCACATCACAAGTTCACATTTTTACTAGGTTATGGATGTGGGTTTTCATTGTTTACTGCAATTCATGATCCATCCACAATGAAGTTAATTAGTATCCCCTGTAATCTGAATTGAGTAAAACTTGATTGTTACTTGTTAATGGTTTGTGGGTTCTCATTGTCTTACTGTGAAGTTAGATTTCATATGGGAATATGATTATCTGATTGCTCTGTAATCTGAATTGGGTAAATCATGATTTTGTTTTATTAATTGTTATTGATTTCTAAAGAGGTGGCAAGTGCCTTCGCCCATGAGCTAGAATTTTGGGGTTGTTTGGAAGTATTTTGAAGTTTTAATTAGAAGAGTTTGGGTTCTAAGTTAGGGAACTTATGTTTTCTTCTTAGAAAAACTATGTTTCAAGTAGCCTACTTTGGCTCTTGATTTATATGTCCTTATGGATTCATTTTGATCCATTATCATGTGTTTTGAAACTAGACATGTTCATGATCAAAGCCTATCTGATTTCACATAATTCCATTGAGTTTTGATATGTCAAAATCATGTACAAACTTGAGTGAAGAAGCTGCTAGACAGCAACAAATACTGGGTTTCTGGTTTCTTGGCTCTATTTTGTATCTTGCATAACTTTCAACTTAGAACCTCGTTTCCTACAAATTGTAGATGCTTATAATGTACTCAAAAAAGGCTTTGAATCTCACGTTTGTTTGCATCATTTGGTATAGCCATGGGTGTTCAAAATCAGGCTTAATATTGGTTGGCTAAAACTGTTTTTTCTGGGGCTTTTGTGGAGATGAGGCTGCTGCTTTTGCATTATTCATTCTTCTCACAATTTTTTTTCTTCTAATTTACTTATCTATATTAAGTTTTTGCTTAAACCACTTAACCTACACAAAAATTACCCATTTGTCTAAAGTCATGAATTGATGTATCTTTCCATTCCACCAACATCTGCGACGGAGAGAAACAATCCAAACATGGTTAAGCATCTATAATTTAACACTAACAGAATGTTTGATACAAAATGCTTATGTAGGTAGATTAAACGAAAGTTACTATACGTGTTGTGCCTTTTAAGTCCAAAAGTTAGACATATACTTTAAAATATAAAAGACTTTGTAACAAATAAAAAATTAATTATAGAACTTAAAACAGAAATCAGGATTGTATCCTTATTTCTATCTCCCAACTATTTTAACCATGACCTCTTGTAAGTTTCAATTCTAATTGTGTTATTAACTTATATCTTTTCAGTTGGCAGTAGAGAAAACTATCATTTCTAGTTGGAAAACATTGAGAAACTGTATACCATCTGCTTTGTCTCCTTTTAGGTAAGTTGCTTGACTTCTAATTTTATTGTTTTAACCTCTCATATTGTTGAAGTTGTAAAATAAATGTGGATCATTGGTAATTAGAATCATAAACATGATATCTTTGGAATTAGAATCATAAACATGATATAGGACCTATTTTATAGGTATTAAAGACGTAGGTCATACTTTTTTGTTTTATTAGTATTGGAGGGTCATGAGGTCGGGGCAAAAAATAATGATTTTTTGATTGTTAACAGTTCTTAGCAATGGATCGAAGTTGGATGTTCCTTAAACATAGATTTTGTGAGGCATTCACTGATGGTGTAAACTCATTCATATTGGCTGCCAAAAAACATTTGAATGAGGATTACAAGACACGTTGTCCATGTAGAGACTGCCTAAATGGGAATCTTCATTCTTTGCATGTTATCCATTCCCATTTATATAATAGTGGGTTCGCACCACACTATAAAGTTTGGACTTTACATGGGGAATTTCAAGAAAGTGGGTCAAGTGCCCAAATAGAGGATGATAGTGAAAATGATAGTGACAGTGAGGATAATGAGATGTTTGAGATGTTACATGATTTTCAAGGCCCAACATATATGGGAACTAATGTTGATGCCACAAGTGGCAATGACAACTCTCACGCTAGTAAATATGAGTATTTGTTTGGCAAAGCTCAAAGGGAACTTTATCCTGGTTGTGAGAACTTTTCTGTTTTAAGCTTTATTGTAGAGTAGATGCATATTAAGTGTCTCTCTCTTATGAGTAACAAGCATTTTGACATGCTACTCAATTTGTTAAAAAGATCTCACCCAAAAGAAGCATCTATTCCATCAACAAATAATGATGCAAAAAAGATGCTATGAAAGTTGGGGTTGGGGTACGAATCAATTCATGCTTGCAAGAATGATTGTGCATTATTCTGGAAGACTAATGAGAAACTTGATAAATGTCCTGAGTGTGGTGAACCGAGGTACAAGCCTTGTTTTGGAAAGCGCAAGAAGATTCCACAAAAAGTATTACGTTACCTGCCCATTAAGCCGAGATTGCAAAGGTTGTATATGTCTAGACATACTGCAAAAGACATGAATTGGCACAAAGAGAGAAGGGTTAATGAAGAAGGGGTTCTTAGGCATCCAGCTGATTCAGATGAGTGGAAAGAGTTTGATAAGAAATATCCTTTGTTTGCCCAAGACTCTCGAAATGTTAGGTTAGGTCTTGCTACAGATGGTTTTAATCCGTTTGCAAATATGAGTAAACCTTACAGTATGTGGCCAGTTATTCTTGTTTGTTACAATCTTCCACCTTGGAAATGCATGAAAGCAGTGTTCTCTATGTTGACTTTACTTATTCCTGGACCAAATGCACCTGGGAAGGAGATTGATGTGTATCTTCGTCCACTAGTGGATGAGTTAAAAGAATTGTGGGTCGATGGTATTCAAACTTTTGATGCATCTACAGGGGAAATTTTTCGTATGCATGCATGTGTTTTATGGACCATTAATGACTTTCCTGCCTACGGTAATTTGTCTAGTTGGAGCACAAAAGGCTACTTGGCATGCCCGATTTGCAATAAAGATATAACATCACAGAGGATAACAAATAAAATATCTTACATGGGCCATATAAGATTTCTACCTTGTGGTCATGCTTGGAGAGAAATGAGTACTGAATATAATGGTCATACTGAACATAGGCTTCCTCCTAAAGTTCTCTCTGGTGTTGAAATATTGCAACAATTAGATAAAGTCAGAAGCTTTAGTCCTGGAAAATATGAGAATAATAGAGAAAGGGATCGACCACGAGCTGCTGAAGAGTTGAATTGGACAAAGAAGAGTATTTTCTTCGAGTTAGAGTATTGGTCGAAGCTAAGGTTGAGACATAATATTGATGTTATGCATGTTGAAAAAAATATATGTGATAGTGTAATCGGGACATTGTTGAATATTGAGGGCAAAACAAAAGACACAGATAATGCTCGTCGAGACTTAGAAGCTATGAACATTAGGTCAAATCAGCATCTGAGACCTGAAAGCGGAAAAATGAGAAAACCACATGCAAGGTATGTACTAAAAATGCCTCAGCGTAGGGAATTTTGTAAGTTTCTAAAGTCAGTCAAATTTCCTGATGGGTACGCTGCCAATATCTCTAGAAATGTGAGCATCAATGATGGAAAGATATCTGGTTTAAAGAGTAATGATTGCCATGTTTTACTTCAGCGTCTGCTCCCAGTTGGTATTCGTCCTTTTTTGGATACAGAAGTGTGCCATGCTCTGATTGAATTATCTCTTTTCTTCCAGAATATTTGTGCTAGAACACTAAGAGTGTCAGACTTAGAGCCTATGGAGAAGGAGATTGTTATAACTTTATGCAAACTTGAGATGATTTTTCCTCCTGCCTTCTTTGATATAATGGTTCACCTGGTTGTCCATTTACCTCGTGAAGCCAAGCTTGGCGGTCCTATTAACAATTGATGGATGTATCCGATTGAAAGACTCTTAGGCAAACTGAAAAAATATGTTAAAAACAAAGCTCGTCCTGAAGGTTCACTAATAGAAGGATATATTGTAAATGAATCAATGACGTTTTGCTCATTGTACTTACGTGGGGTTGAAACACGCTTCAATCCAAATGAGCGAAATGATGACGGAGGAGATGATCGAAATGTGGCTAGTTTGTCAGTATTCTCCCAGAAAGCACGTCCATTTGGAGGTAGAAAGTTTATATTATTACCTAAAAAGGAAGTTGATAAAGCTCATTGGTTTGTGCTCCACAATTGTGATGAGGTTCAACCATATCTTATGTAAGTAATCTTCTAGGTCATCTATATATTCTCATTTTTATGTATTATAGCATTAATTAAGTATTTGTTTTTCTTACTTGTTTAGTGAACATATGGAAGAATTAAAGCTAAAAAGCAATGAAAATTTATGTCAAAGGCAGGAACAAGAGTTTCCTAAATGGTTTGAAAATCGAGTAAGTTTTGTAGACATGTTTATGTTTGAAAATATATGTCATTATTTTCCTATAAATAATTAGTGTTTTTATAATATTAATAGATATATGGCTTGCGAGAAATGGGATCATTAGAAGCCACTGATGATCTACATTATTTGTCATGCAAGCCTGATGTTCGCGTGCATACATACACTGGGTGTATTGTTAATGGAGTTCGGTTTCAGACAAAAGTTCGTGACGATAATCGTACCACACAAAATAGTGGAATTTTTGTATCTGGGGAACATAGTGATTGGAGTCATGATTACTATGGTGTTTTAGAAAGTGTGTTGGAATTGACTTACATCAATTGCAATAAAGTTTTTTTGTTCAAATGTTTGTGGTTAACACTGACTCGACTCACAAAGACCCTACAAAGAGAAAGATACGTCAAGATTATCATCTTTCAAGCATCAATGTAAATTCATTGTGGTATAAGGATGATCCTTATATACTTGTTGAACAAGCACAACAAGTGTTTTATGTCGACGATTACAAGTTAGGTTCTAGCTGGAAAGTCGTGCAAAGAGTGCAATGCAGACATATATGGGATGTTCCAAAAAATGATGCAACTAAAGAGGTAGATGAAGATATCGAACCAACTACTGATAATAATGTTTATCAAGAGGATGAGTTCAATGAAGTTCGCTGGACTGTTCAAGGGGATCAAGAAAATCTCTTATCAAGTGATGATGAGATGGACGAAGATTTTGAAGATGAGCCTCATGTCTATGTTGTAGAAAGTGATCCAACTTATAGGGTGAATTCAAGACACGACGACGAGGATTCTGAAGAAGATAATCCATTGGATGATGGTGAAGATGAAGAAATTCTTGAAAGTGACGATAGTGATGGCAGTGACTACTAAGATTTTTCTAATGTAGTTTCTGATTTTTGAACTTTTGGTAGTGCCATGATGTACTTGCATGTTTTTAATTTTTGCATTTTCACATGGTTATTGTAATTGTAGAAGTTACTAATGTGATGCAAGTGTATTTTATCTTTGGCATTTGAGGTGTAAGGTGCAATAGTTTCCGCTTATCAATTGTAATTATTCATTGTCCATATTCATATAACTAATTTGTCATGTTGTTAGGCTTTCTCAAATAACTTGCATATTTTAACTTTGTTAGTTTTTTTCTTCTTGAAGAATAACACTATGGCAGCAAAAAGGAAGCGAATCCCTCGTGACTCTTCAAGTGAGGCATTAACTGATAATCCACAAATTAGAGCTGCTGCTGTGACACCTTCAAGCAATACAGCTGCTGCTGTTATATCATCAGTCAATACCCAGGGAAGTGCTAATGGTATGCCTTTTTATTTTGAATGTTATCTATATTAGGTTGCTTAATTGAAGTGATTTTCTTCTCTAAGTGTTTGAATATAATCTGTGTAAGAGTTATGAAGTGTTTTATTAACTATTTGAACTTTTCATTAATGGATTAAAAGTTAGAGCAAGTGCTTGATATAAACCTCAAAAGGTGTTCTGTTTTATAGCAAGAAAATCTGGCTCTTTTCTTTTAGGATGTTATTAGTGTGTTCAATTGATTTTTTTTATTCTTATGGTTTTCTTAGTCCTCGGCCTTATTGTTCCACTTGTTTTGTATTGTCCTTGTTTCTGTAAAAGGTTCTTGTATCATATGTAAAATAAATTTTGCATTAATGATGTTTTAGGTGAACTGAAAAAAAAAAGGTCAAAGACCCGTGGGAAGAATTCTGATAAACTGCAAGAGCAACTTGGTGGTTTGAAAATACCAATTACTTTGACAAAACTAAAGGGCAAGCCCACAGGTCTGAATTCCTCATTTCTTGTGAATGATATTGGTTTTGTGGTTCGAACCTATGCACCACTAAATGTGAAGCAATGGAGTAATGTAGAAAGGAAGGATGTGGATAAGATGATTGAAAGAATAAATGTGAGTCGTATTTTCATTTCACATTTTTGTTACATTCAATATGTAAAAGTCTTTCTTAAATTTGATTTATCATAAATTGAATTCCATGCAGAGCAAGTACGATATTGATATGTCACTAACTCATGTTAGTACATATATTAAGAATGCATTACAAAGGCGGTTTGTTGATTTTCAACACAAGCTAAAGAAGCATTTTGATTCCTTCCCAACTCTAGAAGAGGCAAAACAAAACAAACATGAAGATGTAACTAGTCAAGAGGAATGGAATTTTCTTTGTGATCGTTATGCAAGTGTTCAATTCAAGGTACACGTGTATCTTAATGAACTGAATTGTGGTTGTCATGTATGCCGTTTATTTTCTTTATGTCACCAAATTTATTTTGCTATGCAGGAACGCTCAAATAAAAATGCAATTAATAGGTCTCATTTGACATACAATCATAAAGGAGGGTCAAAATCTTTTAGGGCCCATGAAGAAGAGATTGTAAGATGTGTTTTTCATAATTTTAATCTAGATTCTAGGTGGATAATAAGTTATTAACTTTAATTTGTGATCCATATATGTATTAGGAAGCCAAAACCGGAGAACAACTAAGTGCAATTGATTACTTTGAGGTTGTGCATAAAAACACCAAAAATGGTTAGGATGAAGGAGCCAAACTGAAGTGGGTAAGTTAGTTATGTACATGCAGTTTGTTATATTATAGTCCTGCTATGTCAATGTATATGTTTGTATTCAATGTTTATGTCTATGTCATAATATAACATATAAACTTTTGAAAGCCTGTACTGTTTCTTGTTTATTTCTCCTACATAAAAGAGTCTCGCCACTTATAAGACGTGTAAATATAAAGGTGCTATCCATGACTCCTGGTGTTCAGTGTCCCGTCACTTTTCTGTCATTCCTTGGACTCAAGTTTGGCACACTAAGGTTTTTGCTTCGGGAAAAAATATAATTGTTTGACAATTACCTTTTATTTAGCTCAAGAGCTGACATGTAATTCAAGGCTTGATAAGTTGCAGGGCTTTTTTTGTGCTTGTATGAGTTTGATAATGTCATTATGTTGATAAAGGTGTATTATTGATCATAAGCAATTATAATTATAGACAAGTCATTTGTGATTAAATTGAGATAGAAGAATCTGTGAAGCTTTTATGTTTATGATATATATATATATATATATATATATATATATATATATATATATATATATATATATATGAAGGAACCAAATGTGATAGGGGTAAGACTAGCCGACATTCACCTCTCCCAGACCATGTGTAAAGCAGGAGCCTTGTGCACTGGGTACGACCTTTTTTGTGAGTATAATTGAAATCAAAGTTATAGACATGATTTTGGGATTGTATGGAAGTATTCTGAAGTTATAATTAGAAGAGTTTGGGTTCTAAGTTAGGGAACTTATGTTTTCTGCTTAGAAAAACTATGTTTCAAGTAGCCTACTTTGGCTCTTGATTTCTATGTCCTTATGGATTCATTTTGATCCATTATCATGTGTTTTGAAACTAGACATGTTCATGATCAAAGCCTATCTGATTTCACATAATTCTGTTGAGTTTTGATATGTCAAAACCATGTACAAACTTGAGTCACGAAGCTGCTAGACAGCAACAAATACTGGGTTATTGATCATCAGCAATTATAATTATAGACAAGTCATTTGTGATTAAATTGAGATAGAAGAATTTGTGAAGCTTTTATGTTTATGATATATATATGAAGGAACCAAATGTGATAGATTTTATGTTTGTGTACATGAATGAGCTAAGCATGATAGTTTATTTTTCATTTGTAGGAAGAGATGCTAAGTATGAAAAACGAAACAACTCTTCCAGATGGTACGGTGACGTTGACAGATGATGAAATTGTTCTAAGGGTTCTTGGTCATAAGTCTGGGTACTTCAAAGGTCCTTCAAAGTATGTCTCTCATGAAGACACTATGTTGGACAAACATTTAGAAGAAAAACTTGAGACTCAACAACAAGAGCTTGTGACAACAAAACAAGAGCTTGTTGAAACAAAACAAGAGCTTGGTGAAGCAAAACAAGAGATCCAAGAATTGAAGGAGAACCAAAATAAATTTGAGGAACTCCTACACAAAATAATGGAAGGGCAGCAATCACCTCCGTAAGTATTAATGATGTTTTGCTGGAATATGTGAACTTTTTGTGAAAACAATGTGAACTTTCATAGTTGTTAACATTAAGCTAAACTAATTTTGTAGACTATGAATTATCATATTGTAAGCTATTTTGGTTTTGGACTAATATGAATTAACTTTCAGTACCTTTGATCATTAATTCTTGGCACTAAATTAATTCAAACCAACTTCTGGTAGTAGGTTTACTATTATGAGAATAATTATCTTTCACTTACAACGTGGAATTTTACCTTCGTTAAAGTTCTCGCTATAAACTTGTTACAATGAGGAAACGAGTGTCTCCTAGATACTTATCAACGAGAAAATTCATTCTTGCAACATATAATTTGCAGCGAGAAATAATATGTTCATCGCTAAAAACCCACCTACAAATTCCTCGCCAAAAGATATTTATAACGAGGAATTTGATTATTTTTGGGGGGAATTTTATCCTCGCACAGATTATGGAATGCCAATATTTAGGTTGTCAAAAGGTTTTGGCGACCACATTCCAACCCTTTTAGCGAGGAATTTGTCACCGCTCCAACTCATCTACGAGAAAACGTTCCACTCTCGCTGTATCAATTCTGTGAGGAAACAATTCCTCACTGTACACATTTCCCGACGGGCCTACTACGAGGAACGAGCGAGGAATTTTGTTCCTCGCTAAAACTCTTCAGCGATGAAATAGCAACTTTCAACGAGGATAAAAGTCCTCGCCAAACAACTATTTTGTTGTAGTGACTTGTCACATAAGTTTTGTACACTACTAAACTTATGTGACAACCCGTCCCGAGATTCTATTTTCGATAATGTGAAAGGACGAAATTGCCCTTGAGCGTTGGATACAAAATAGCATTTTTAGTTAAAATCGTGGTCCAATTACATAAATTCCCAAATTTTTGGGACCAATGGGAACTAAAATATCCCTAGTTGTGTGGTGGTTGATGTTGGACCACACACTATCTCTCTCCTCTCACTCCCGTAGCACTCTCTCTCTTTTACAGACTCTTCCTCTCTCTCTCTCTCCTCACTCGACTTCTTTCTTATTCTTTGCACAAAACGTACGGACCACACCAAAAGGGAGCAAAACTTCACAGATCGACGCCTAGGTGAGTACATTCATGGTCCTTAGGTCCTTATGAACTCATTCGTACAGGTTTTAGGAATTGGGAACCACGAAAACACGATGAACCCGTAAGCTTTAACTTGGGTACTGTTCACACACTTCCATTTCAGGGCGTTTTAAGGAATTTGGAGATCACCACGAGTCTTAGATCACTCCCACGAACCTCAGAGACCTTCGTTGGCAAATTTACTCATCGAGTTAAGTGGTTTGTTCGCAAATATGTCAATCTTATAAGTGAGAGAACCACAAGTTACATAAGTGATAGGTGCGACTCAATCTAATTAGCTTTTTCGATCAGGGTTCGAAGAGAAACAAGGGTTAACAATCTTCAGTTGTTGATTAACATAGTTAACCTAATGATGGAGGTAAAGAAAAATTGAAATACAACTTAGGAGCACAAAAAGGAGAAACAACATTTAATTCTTATATTTAAGCCTAAATTTAAGGAAAAGATAAACCTGTAAATTAGAAATGATATTTATAACAATTTAATGAAAAGATGATAAAAAAAACTGATATGGATAATCACGGCCCAACCCAAAAAATGGACTAAACCCGATAATCACTCACAAAATTGAACTTATATCAACTAACTCAATGCAGTATAGTAGCACGCAAAAGAATTAAGGCTATAAATAGAGAAACAAATGCAAACCAAATTATAGTTAAGCGTGTGGTAATTAATATTCTCTTAAACTAACATATAATAAGATTAAGGGAATAATATGTTGGTGTGAGTTGAAGATTTTCCTATAAATATGGCTTGAGCCATCTTTCAGAAAAAATTGTTAAAGCAACTGGAGGGGGAGTGTTAATTAGGTTCATTGAACAATTTGGCTCATTAAATCTTATACAAGGGTTCATTGGCCCTTCTATATTATGTTCATTGTATGAAGAGTAAATGGTGTGTATTTGTATTTAATCCATTCATTTGCATTTTCTATATATTTGTACATTTGAGTATGAATGAAATCAAAAAGAACTAAACCAAAATTAGCATAATCATCAAGAAAAATGAAGTCAGTGGCTGCAATGACCTTTGTGTTGTTTTGTTTCCTCTGCATGGCTAACCATCAAATGGGCGGAATCAAATTAGCAGAAGCCAACAGCGGTCGGATGCCATTAATGGTCAGCACCAAACATGCTTCTGTAGCTCCTGCTCCTGATATTCATATCGATCGTACGTGTTTCTTATAACTTTCTCACACTTTAGGGTTTAGGGTTTCGAATAATTTGTTTTTTTCAATTGTTGGTAATTTCATTTTACTTTCTTTATTTTGATTTGATGCATGGACTAATGTTTGGTTGCGATTGTACGTGAATCTGCAGTTTGCCACAGGCAGTGTAACGAAAACGAGGTTTGCTGCGATTGCGACGGTAGCAAAGTTCCACCCTTCTGCCTACGGTGTTGCCATCGGGGGCATTGATTAAACACATGAAAATCATATTGGATTCTGATCCAATATATTGCTAGCTACCCTTTCGCTTTTCAATTTCAACATAATGTTTCTTGTTAAATAATGTGAAATTTTAATGAATAAAAGTGTTCCTTGGACCTTAGTTAATTGCAAATTTACTCTTCGAGTTAAGTGGTTTGTTCACAAATATGTTTGAAACTTATAAGTGAAAGAATCACAAGTGCATAAGTGGTGGGTGCGACTCCATCTAATTAGGTTCTTCAAACAGCTGGTTCGAACAGAAACAAGGGTTAGCAATATTCAGTTTTAGCGTGTGACACAAATCTTATGATGCGCATTACCGAGTCTACTGTAACAAGTTGCATAGCCATATTAGATGGACGCCGTAAATTCTGTTTACACTAGTTGCAAATGTACAACAACAGTTTCTTTTTGTTTCATTTAATTTACTTCTACGGAAGATATGCATGCCATCATCAGAGCCCACTTTTGACGGTATGCAACTGGTGCCACCGCACATCTTGCTTCTTATATCTATAGTTCCAACTGAGTTTGAATATATACACACACACACACACACACACACACACACACACACACACACACACACACACACACACATATATATATATATATATATATATATATTTCTTTTGGTAAATAAAGAGTTTCAAACCTAAAAACATAGAAGACGCGGATAGATAGCCATCACACCATGCATTATTTTTATTTTTATTTTTTCTTCGTTTGTATCAATTTATAGACAGAAACCTCGGTAAGTCTTCACTCCTCACTAGCCTCACCCGCACACCATGGACGACCTCAAGCCCCTCTAGTTCTAGCCACCCAAAGCAAAACTACTTATTTACATACATACTTGCAATGTTGGTGGTAGAGATTCTCTCATGCAACTAAAGTTTAGTATTAACAGTGTTATCTCGAATAAACGCTTGCTACGAATGTGTTCAAAAGATTCGCTGTCCCTAAATGGACAATTGCCACTGATGAGTTATTGACCTGAGACAATATCTTCCCCCACAGAGGGTTGGTTGGGGATTTGAGTTTAACTACAGGCAGTGTGTCGTAGCGGTGGGTTTGAGTTTAGTTGGGATTTTGGTAAGTAGATTCTGCCATATCAATTTTAAAGGCATTTTGTTTGTATGCTATTTTTTTTTTTAACAACCGATAGGGGTGAGAGAGTAACTAAGTCTCACATTGGGCTATCAATAGTATTTGTTTGCTAATTAAGTAAGAAAAGAAAAATCACCACTTCATTTTTCTCGTACAAGGAGAAAGTCCTAAAACCAAAAAAAGGTTTTGACAAAAAACAAAAAAACAAAAAAAAAGCCTAATGCATGAACATCTTTGTTGCTATGGTGCAGGCACTTTAAATTTTCTTCAAAGGCTCAATCAATTAAAGATTGATGAGGGGAAACTAAAGAAAGAGTAAATGGTAAGTTTATTAGTCTATTAATTTAATTTTTTGTATTTCAAATAAAATAATTTTAAATACTCTTTTCAAAATAATAATATTTTTTAGTACATAAGTTAATTATGATTTTTAATGTCACTTAATTAGTATTATATCTAGTAGTATTTATCTTCACTTCTAATAATATAGTTCAAATTATCTTCTCGCAAAAATCGAATGTAAGATCTCTAAGTCAAGAGCAATACTACTAAACTGTAGTACTAGGTGAAATAAGTTGATCATGGTTTAGTATTACTAACACGTGACAAAATTCTAGAGAGGGTTCGGCAATGTTACACTAAATTTAAAGGGGTAAGTATATTGGCAAATAAGTAGGCCACTTGTCACATAAGTTTTGTACACTACTAAACTTACCCATTGGGAGATTATTGGAAAATCAACCAAACAAATGAATGGAAAAAAAAAATCAAGCGAATAACCAATTAATCAAAGCACTGAACTAAACAAAGTAATAAAATTAATTAATGTCAATAAAAAGACCCCAATAGACAAATCAAATCCCTCGTGAAAGCCCCCAAAATGAAATTCTTCTTGCAGACTTTTTTGCATTAATGCAGAAGGGGTATTCGATCTTGATTAAAAAATTTGAGGAGGTTTTCTTATTTTCAAATTTAATTAAATTTCTAAATTGATGTATTTTTACAGTGTAGGGGTATTCTTCTTCACTTGTAAGTGAGAGGTCTTAGCAAGCTCGATTCTCGCTAAAGGCAAATTTGAACCACATTATTCTAGCTAACCCAGTGTGAGGCTTACCCCATTCGCCGACCCTTATAGATAATATCATTTGTTAAAAAAAAATGAAAATATGACCATTTTTATGCAAAATAATTAAACGAAAATTTATATGTCATCATATGATACATATTACCATAGGTTGATAAAAGACATTTAACATGTGATAGATGCATCTACGAAAATAAATAAAAATAATCTACTTATTATATTTGAAAATAGTTCAAAAAAATTTCATATTCCATAAACCTACACTATATAAATTAACACAGTTAACCTAATGATGGAGGTAAAGAAAAAAATTGAAATACAACTCAGGAGCACAAAAAGAAGAAATCATTTTAATTCTTATAATTAAGTCTAAATTTAAGTAATGTTGTGGACTATTTTTATCTGACAATTAAGGAGAGGGAGGCCGGCGGTAGAGGTAGGAGAAAGAGAGAATTGTAGGGAAATTGTGTTGTGTATTTCCTCCTAGTTTGCACCTCTATTTATAATAATAATAAGATAGAGATATTCCTTACTCTCCAAGGAATATGAGATACAATAGGAAAAGATAAACCCTAATCAAATCTTATCTAGGATTTACACAATCATACTTAAACTAGGATTGTTTACAACACTCCCCCTTGAGTGTGTAAATACTCAAGGTAGATTTGGCATCATGCAGAAGTTGATGAAGTCGACTTGTCAGTGCTAATTCCAAGGAACAATGCTTATTCTCAATAAGGTTGGAATTTGCATAAGTAAGTAAGTCTCACTAAAAACCCTAAGGCTATGGCAAAAATCCAAGTAGGGACAAAATCCATAGTCTAAGGAAAAATGTGTGAGAAATGCAAAGTCAAAAGAAACGTCTACAGGACGTCATCAGGGATATGACCAGCCCAAGATGGGCGCCTCGTTAAAACCTAGTTAGGTAGCAAAAACCCAGTGGAAAAAATGCTCCTAATCGTAGGGAAAAATAGTACATTAAGATCAAGCAAGTATCTACAGGACACTCCCCCTGAGTTTGACATAATTCCAAAGAGAAATAGCAAAGTTACAACTCAGAAAGTTTACGCATACCAATTCCATGAACAAGCTTCTGAAACGTCACCTTCGACAGTGATTTGGTGAAGAGGTCGGCTAGATTGTCTTGTGAACAGATTTGCGTGACTTCAATCTTCTGATGCTCTTGTTGTTGATGTGAAAAGAAAAACTTCGGTGCAATGTGCTTGGTGTTGTCTCATTTGATGTAACCCTTCCTGAGCTATTCGCTGCATGCTGCGTTGTCTTCAAAGATCGTCGTCGAGACATCAACGGCAGGAAGAAGATCACAGGAGCTTCGAATATGGCCCACTACTGGTCTCAACCAAAAGCATTCCCGAGTTGCTTCATGTAAGGAGAGAATTTCAGCATGGTTAGACGAAGTGGCAACTAAGGTCTGTTTCGTTGACTTCCAAGATATTGCGGTGCCTCCAACGGTAAACACATAACCCGTTTGAGAACGCGCCTTGTGCGAATTAGATAAGTATCCTGCGTCGGCATAACCAACAAGGCGAGAATCAACTCGAGGAGCATAAGGTATAGCATCATTCGAGGATTCGTAGGGATAAAACAAGCCCAGATCCGTAGTACCCTTAAGGTAGTGGAAGATTTCTTTCACGCTAGTCCAGTGTCTGCGTGTAGGTACATTGCTGTAACTTGCTAAAAGATTAACAGCAAAGGAGATTTCGGGTCTAGTGCATTGAGCTAAGTACAATAAAGTGCCTATTGCACTTAGATAAGGAACTTCAGGCTCCAAAATCTCTTCATCATCCTCCTTCGGACGGAAGGGATCTCATTTTGCATCTAGCGTACGAACGACCATAGGAGTACTCGAAGACTTCGCTTTATCCTCATTAAAGCGGCGCAACACCTTCTGGGTGTAGTTCGATTGATGTACTAGGATTCCATCCGAACAATGCTCTATCTCGAGACCGAGACAGTATTGAGTCTTAGCTAGATCTTTCATCTCAAATTCCAACTTTAGGTGCGAAGCAGTTCTCGCGAGCTCTTCAAGAGTTCCAATGAGATTCATGTCATCGACATATACTGCAACAATCGAAAATCCAGAATGCGACTTCTTAATGAACACACAAGGGCATAATTCGTTGTTCACATATCCCTGACTAATGAAATACTAACTCAGATGGTTATACCACATTCTTCCAGATTGCTTCAAACCGTAGAGTGAACGCCTCAGCCAAATTGAGAGCGTGTTCTGGGGTTTGGAAATATTTGAACCAGTCAATGTAAGTCCTTCGGGAACTTTCGTATAAATTTCCGTATCAAGATCCCCATAGAGATACGCAGTTACTACGTCCATCAGCTGCATATCCAGTTTTTCAGAAACTACCAAACTGATAAGATAGCGAAAAATAATCACATCTATATCGGGTGAATAAGTTTCGTTATAGTCAATCCCGGGGCATTGTGAGAAGCCTTGCGTAACAAGACAAGCTTTGTAATGCAAAATTTCGTTCTTCTCATTACGCTTCCGAACAAAAACCCACTTGTAGCTAACGGGCTTCATATGTGGAGGAGTAGGGACTACAGGTCCAAACACCTTACGTTTCGCAAGCGAATCGAGTTCGACTTGGATTGCTTGTTTCCAGTTTGACCAATCAACTCTACGTCGACATTCATCAATGGAACGCGGTTCAATGTTATCGCTCAACATGATCTCAGTAGCTACTACAAATGCTAATGCATCGTCGACAATCATCTCATTTCTACGCTACACATCATCTAAGCTAGCATAATAGACCGAAATCTCACGATTCTCGGGAGGAGGATTCGCCTCTTCAAGGACGTTTCTGTAATCTAGAATTTCCTCACGAGTTGGGTAGAATGAGTAAGCGATAGTCGGATTCACGATAGGTTCTTCAGGACCTTGTGCCGTTGTTTTCCTCTTCTGGGGGTGTGAATCATTTGAACCAAGGGGTCTGCCACGCTTTGGTGTAGGGGCAGATGATTGGCTAGCCGCTAATGTACGTGGATCACCAGAATTGGCGTCCTGGGCTTCCAAGATGGCAGTCCGTCGTACATTTGGTACATCTATCTTTGCAGGCGTATTCGCAGCTGGAATGTGTGATCTTGTCACCTGCGCTAGATCAGTGAAAGCATCTGGCATGCTCTGAGCTATGCTCTGAAGATCTAATATGCGCTGCACTTCAGTTTCAGACTGAACGGTGCGGGGATCTAAGTGAGACATAGTGGGAGTCGTCCACGATAATTCGTGTCGTTCTTCAAGAACGTTGACGTTCTTATCTCCCCCTAACGATGGGAAGATTGTCTCATAGAAGTGACAATTCGTAAAACGAGCGGTAAATAGATCGCTTGTCAAAGGTTCTAAGTAACGAATAATCGAAGGAGAATCATATCCGACATAGATTCCCATCCTTCGTTGAGGCCCCATTTTTGTTCGTAAGGGCGGCGAGATCAGCACATATACCGCACAACAAAAAACACACAAATGCGATATGTCGGGTTCGTATCCGGTAACCAACTGAAAGGCACTAAATGGTTGTGTCGCAATAGGCCTCAGGCGGACCAACTTTGCTGCATGAAATATTGCATGGCCCCAAGCAGCGATCGGGAGCTTAGTACGTATGACCAACGATCGGGCAATCATTTGTAAGCGCTTAATGAAAGCCTCTGCCAGGCCGTTCTGGGTGTGAACATAGGGTACTGGATGTTCAACTTCAACCCCAACCGATATGCAATAGTCATCAAAAGTTTTAGATGTGAATTCTCCAGCATTATCCAATCGAATAGATTTGATTGGATAATCAGGGTGGTGAGCCCTGAGCTTGATAACTTGAGCCAACAGTTTGTAGAATGCAACGTTCCTTGTGGACAACAAGCACACGTGTGGAAGCGTCAACCAAAACCATAAAATATCTAAATGGTCCACAGGGAGGTTGAATCGGTCCACAAATGTCCCCCTGAATCCGTTGTAGAAAAATGGGAGGATTCAAACGAATCTTGTCATAAGAAGGCTTAGTAATAAGCTTTCCCATATAACATGTTTGACATGCGTTTCCTTGGATCGAACCTAAACTTCAGGTTAGTGGATGCCCGTGTGATGATTTGAGGATACGGCGCATCGTTGCTCGTCCAGGATGTCCCAAACGATCATGCCAAAGTGTAATTTCGTGTGCGATCCCAGTAGTAGGGCCGGCCACATAGTGGCATTCTATGGGGCGTATGGTTGTAGTATACAGACCACTCGGGATACGCTCCATCTTCTCTAAAATACGCTTCTGGTCATATTCGTAGAAAGTTATGCACAGAAATTCAACTCCGTTTTCTACGTGGGTTTCAGCGTGGTAATTGTTATCTCTAATGTCCTTGAAACTTAGTAACGTTGTTCCGAAACGTGGAGAATAGAGTGTCTCAGCAATGGTCAAGATTGTACCATTGGACAACATTATACGTGCCTTACCATATCCTTCTATCAGGTTGGATGAGCCTGAGAGGGTTGTCAGAGGTGCACTCTTAGGTATGAAGTTAGTGAAATAGATGCGTTCACGCAAAACAGTGTGCGTGGTTGCACTATCTACTAGACAACTAATTTTCCCACTAGTCATACCTAGAAAAAAATATTAATTTGAATCGGTCACATGCATAAAATTTTATAAAACAGTTATCAATTCAAAATAATATCATTTATTCAAGGATTAAAACTTAATATCCAAAAACAAATCACTAACTAATAATCCAAAACATAAAGGAAAATTGTTCAAAAATCAACCAAAAACAAGGGGGTTCGCCCACTAGGTGGAATTCAGCCCCATTTGTCTTATTTCAACCAAAAAATAAGTCTATGTCTAAGATTCTAATTTTCCATAGGGGTGGTATCCTCCTGAAAGTCAGAAACCTCCATCTTTGTAGTATCTGGTTTGTCCACTTGCATGAAATTTGATTCAAACTTCTTACGACGATAGTGATATTCATCTACAACTTTCTTGGGAGCACGGCAAACACGGGACCAATGTCCTTTGAACCACAGCGATATCACATATCATCATCCATGGTTTTAGGTGCTTTGCCCTTATTCTTGAAGTTATAGGCCTTGGGAGAGAGGTTTGGGCGCTGCTGGGCTTTGTTTCCTCCCTTGGGTGGGCCTTGGCTCTGTTGACCTTGGTTAGATGGCTTCTGGCTGCCCCTACCACGCCTCTTTTGGTGTCTTGGGTGCTGATTAGTGCTAGAATGTGCTTCAGGCACAGCAGTAGCCCCAGTAGGTCTAGCTTGATGATTCTTCATCAACAGCTGGTTCTGCTTTTCAGCGAGAAGTAGAACAGAGATCAAATCCGAGAACTTGGTGAACTTATGAGCTCTATATTGTTGCTGCAGGACAATATTAGAAGCAGAGAAGGTCGAATAGGTCTTCTCCAGGAGATCCTCTTCGGTCAAAGTTTCATTGCAAAACCTGAGAAGTGATCAGATTCGACAAACTTCAGAATTATATTCATTCACAGACTTAAAGTCTTGGAAGTGAAAATGCTGCCAGTCGTGTCTTGCTTCAGGCAAGAATATGTCCTTTTGGTGATCAAAACGATCAACCAAAGCGACCCATAATGCACGTAGATCCTCCTCAGCAAGATACTCAGTTTGCAGGACGTCATGAATATGTCTTCGAATGAAGATCATAGCAGTGGCTTTTTCAGCTTCGCGAACAGGCTCATCTGTTGCTTCTTCAATGGCAGGACGCAAGTTCTTTGCAGTAAGGTGAAGCTTCACATCTTGAATCCACTTGAGGTAGTTCCTTCCAGAAACCTCTAAAGCGGTGAAGTCGAGTTTGTTCAAATTCAACATGTTCCTATCACAAAATAGATAGACAAGATGTGGTTAGTGTAATGGAGAAAAATCAATCCATTCACATATGAGTAGAACATACAAGTTCTAATAGACATGTATTGGTTTAAGTTTGCATGAAAAACTTTGGGTTTTCATGGGTGATGCGTTTAAATGAAAACTTCAGGTTTTCAAACAAGGCATGTTTATAAGAAACTTCAGGTTTCAAAGTAATTATGAACTTCAGGTTCATATATTCCTACAAGCAAACACAAATAAATAAATATATATATATATATATATATATATATATGCAAACAAGTATGCAACAAGTATATGCAAAAATATAACTTTTAGGTTTACAATTAGAATTGAATTTTAATTGATTTAATTATTTGGACTTCAGGCCAAATTTAAAGTGTGGGTAAAAAAATATAAAACCCATTGGGCCTAAAAATAATAGGCGAAGAAAATTTCGGGGCCCAAATAAAAAATGAAGCCACAGGGTGGTTGGAAGAAAAAAAATGCAGTGTGTCCCAAGCCTAAAAAAAATGGGCTAGGGGTATGGGCTACATTGTGCAGCCAAAAAAAATCTTTTTTTCATATATGGGCACAGGTTGTTTCAAGCAGGCCCCAAAAAAAACAAAAAACAAAACAAATCTGTTTTTTTTCTTATCTGGGCTGCTGCAGGCGAGCCCAGAAAAACAAAAAAAAATTGTTTTTTTTTCACACGTACGGGCTGCATCAAGCAGGCCCCAAAAAAATCTGTGTTTTTTTTTCGGGCTGGGCTGCTGCAGGCGAGCCCAAAAAATAAAAAAAAATGTTTGGTTCTTTTTCTTTTCGTACAGGCCTAGGAGCAGAGCCCACTAGGGCTTGGGTTGATATCAAACGCCATCAAAAAAAATTTTGCTTGCGGCTTGCATGGTGCAAGTGCACGGGTTCAAAACGAATCCATTTTTTTTTTCAAATATAATCATAATTATATGCATATTCCATTTAACATATATTTCAATGAATTGCATATGTAAATTGATGCAGATGCAAAAATATTATTTTCAATGCATGTACATATGTAAGATTTAATTCATAACCAACATCAAATTCACATAATTTCAACAATTATGGTTATGAGGCATACACAATTTATGTAGAATCTAAAATACGTTAAACGTAAAGTTGGGTCATGCTACCAGGGCTGTAAAATATCGAGTTAAAAGTCGTTGTTTTGAAAGAACCTGATTGCGTGATGATATGGATGAACTGGTTTGATACAGAAAATTTCTCCAACGTCAGATTCCTAAGCGCAGCGATAGGAGCGTGCTGATAACGTGTTGTGGACTATTTTTATCTGACAATTAGAGAGAGGGAGGCCGAGGGTAGAGGTAGGAGAAAGAGAGAATTGTAGGGGAATTGTGTTGTGTATTTCCTCCTACTTTGCACCTCTATTTATAATAATAATAAGATAGGGATATTCCTTGCTCTCCAAGGAATATGAGATACAATAGGAAAAGATAAACCCTAATTAAATCTTATTTAGGATTTATACAATCATACTTAAACTAGGATTGTTTACAACAAGTAAAAGATAAACCTAAAAATAAGGAATAACATTTATCACACAATTTAATAAAAAGATTTTGAAAAAAAAGAGATGATGTGGATAATCAGGTCCTAACCCAAAAAGTGGACTAAACCTGATAATGACTCACAAAATTGAACTTATATCAACTTTACTCAATGCAGTAAGGTTGCACATAGAAGAATTGTGGCTATAAATAAAGAAACAAATGCAAACCAATATATAGTTAAGCATATGCTAATCTAAAACTACATTAATAAAACCCTCTTTGTCAACTAAAAGAATGTAAAAAGACATCTTTGTCTTCTATTACAATAAAAAAAAAAGTTAAGGACAGTAACGTAATTTCACAGATCAAAATTTTGCTTTTTTTAAAAAATAAAACAAACCTCACATACATGTAAGTTTATCATATCTAATTTAAAATAAAAAATAAAAAAACAACCTCTCTCCCTCTCTCCGCAATCCCACGTTCTCTCTCACTCTCTTTCTTTCTCTTCAATTTAACAACCAAAGTAAAAAAATTCACACACTTTGTGTGTGAGCATATACTAGTATTATCTTAAACTAACATATAAAAAGATTAAGAGAATAATCTGTTGGTGTGAGTTGAAGATTTTCCTATTTTGAGCCATCTTTCACAAAAAATGTTAAAGCAAATGGAAGGGGAGTGTTAGTTAGGTTCATTGAATAATTTTTCTCATTAAGTCTTAAGCATATGTTCATTGGCCCTTGTAACATTCCACATCACCCAGGGAAGATGATCCTATAAGCCTTATATGTATATTCCCATCTCTACCTAGCACGAGGCCTTTTGAGAGCTCACTGGCTTCGGGTTCCGTAGGAACTCCGAAGTTAAGCGAGTTCGGGCTAGAGTAATCCCAGGATGGGTGACCTTCTAGGAAGTTGCTTGTGAGTTCCCAAAAACAAAACCGTGAGGGCATTGTCGAGGTGTGTCGACAAGGACGTGGTATCAGAGTCAAACCCTGGCCGTGGTGTGTCGACGAGGACGTCTGGCCCCTAAGGGGGGTGGATTGTAACATCCCACATCACCCAAGGGGGAGGATCATATAAGCCTTATATGTACACTCTCATCTCCAAATAGCACGAGGCCTTTTGGGAGCTCACTAGTTTCGGGTTCCATAGGAACTCCGAAGTTAAGCGAGTTTGGGCTAGAGCAATCTCAAGATGGGTGACCTTTTGGGAAGTTGCTCGTGAGTTTCCAGAAACAAAACCGTGAAGGCGTTGTCGGGGCCCAAAGTGGACAATATCGTGCTACGGTAGAGTCGAGTCCGGGATGTGACACCCTTCTACACTAGATTCATTGTATGAAGAGTAAATGGTGTGTATCTGTATTTTAATCCATGTATTTGTATTTTCTATATATTTGTACATTTGAGGATGAATGAAATAAAAAAGAATTAAACCCAAAATTAGCATAATCTTCAAGAAAAATGAAGTCAGTGTTGTTTTGTTTCCTATGCATGGCTGACCATCAAATGGGCGGAATCAAATTAGCGGAAGAGTCGGATGCCATTAATGTTCAGCACCAAACATGCTTCTGTAGCTCCTGCTCCTGATATTCATATCGATCGTACGTGTTTCTTATAATTTACTCACACTTTAGGGTTTAGGGTTTCGAATAATTCTTTTTTTCAATTGTTGGTAATTACATTTTACTTTCTTTATTTTGATTGGATGCATGGACTAATATTGGTTGCGATTGTACGTGAATCTGCAGTTTGCCACAGGCAGTGTAACGAAAACGAGGTTTGCTGCGATCGCGACGGTAGCAAAGTTCAACCCTTCTGCCTACACAGTGCTGCCATCGGGGGCACTGATTAAACACATGAAAAACATATTGGATTCTGATCCAATATATTCCTAGCCACCCTTTCAATTTTCAATTTCAATAATATTGTTTCTTGTTAACGAATGTGAAATTTTAATGAATAAAAGTGTTCCTTGGATCTTAGTTAATTGCAAATTTACTCTGAGTTAAGTGGTTGTTTATCTTAAATTTTTTTGTCACACATGTCTTAAACTTATAAGTGAAAGAAGTGAAAGAAGTGAAAGAATCACAAGTTACATTAGTGGTGGTTGTTAACAATCTTCAGTTGTAGCGTGTGACACAAATTTTATGATGGGCATTAGTCTATTGTAATAAGTTGCACAACCGTATTCGATGGACACCGTAAATTCTGTTTATCCTAGTTGCAAATATTTTCATTTATCTTGCTGCTAAGGAGGACATGCCAGCCATCATTAGAGCGCATGCAGGTGGTGCCACTATACAGGGTCTCTAGTTTAGGAGGTCCTTAAGCAATTCCTATATATATATATATATATATAAACACTCGTTTAAGAAGTGTTTTTAAATAACTGAAAGTGCTTTTAATCATCATACCGTGCATCGTTTTTATTTATTTTCTTTTATGTTATATCAATTTATACACAATAATAAAAATATAAATATAAAAGAAAATATAGCAATTAAATTTTAAATTTTATAAGGGCCTCTGTTAGAGTCTTGCACACAATTTCTAAAATCTCAAGGCCAACCCTGACCATGGATAACTTCAAAAAGTCCAACGACCAGTACACGAATCAATACTAAGATCAGAGAGGTTATTCAAGGATGTAAAGATCCAGCAAATCAAAAGGTGTCTTATAATCTCCATTTATGCAAACCTGTCCACTGTAAAGTGTCTACTTTTCACATTAGGTGTATAACCGATAAACTTCCTTCTTCTGTCCAAAATTACTTTCACCTCTTACATATAAATATTGCATATATTTATAATTCTGGTTTCCAACCTCAACTGTAAATTGCAGATCACTAAATTCCAACTTTAAGTTAGATGGGGACCAACAGTGATGGGAGACTTCATTAAAGCCTTGCTTTACTGCTTATTCGGGTCCCTCAACTTTGTCCTACCCTTTTTCTTTAGCTTCGTGAAGAGAACTTACATAGAATCAATTTGCCATCACGGTGTGACATATCAATTCAATAACAAAATATTATGTGCATATTTTCACATGACATTTTATTATTGCATGTAATGTGATGTCACATTTGGTGAAATCGTTTCATGTAAGTTGCTCTTCTAAAAATGGCTTGTTTGGTACCCAAGATTGGAATAGATTGGATTGAATTTTAAGAGTATAGGAATACTGAAGTAAGAATTGAAAGTGAAGGTGAAGTATTTTTTCAGTTTGGGGGAGTATTTCTGGGCATTGAGATAGATAAATTATCTTCACAAGTAATTCAAATGACCTTTTGTATGGTTTCTCTCGTTACTTAATAGGACTTTGACACAATGCACGTTGTTTTTTATTGAATTTTTTGTGAAAATTGAGTTTAATTAGCGTATTACCCTATCTCACTCAATACATGAACACAACTCTCTCTCACTCATCATGTAAACATCATATTGTCAGTTGATGAGATATACGTCGGATCACATGTAAGACTCGCCCTATTTTGAGTTAAAGCATAGTGGCTAGATTTACTTGCCAATTTGCATTACTTTGAGAAACATATGACTTGTCACTTTTCTTGTCCGGGAGGAGTACTGGTGTTTTGTATGTGTGTGAAAGAAATCGGAAGGTGGCCGGACTGTTAAAGGCATGGAGGAATGGGGGCTCTGACATTTGCATGATCTGGTTACGTAGAACTTGATCTGTCCCTACTGCCCTAATGGACATGTCTGAATAGCATCGAATTCGGAACATGGAAAAGGTTGATTTTGGATGTCAAAGCACTTGTTTCTTCTCCTCTTTTTGCTTTTCTTCTTTTTGCCATTAACAATCACTTAGATGCTCAAACTTCTTTTGATTATCACAAACATGCTCTGCATGTGTAAGTGGAATGGAAGAAAATCGAATCAAATCATGGACCAAAAGTATGGTTTATTTCCCATTACATAAGATATCAATGCCGCGTGTAATTTCATATTATTCTTCATTTATCAAGTATAGAAACAACTATGGTTTATATTTTGATACAGAAATTATCGTTAAATTTGAGGTGACAGAAAATTTATAAAAAATCTCTCTCAAAAGTTAGCACTTCTCAAGAATTAAAGAAGAAAAACAGAGAAGGGAAAGGGGCACACAAGCAACAAGAAATAAAAATAGAAACGGGGAAAGGGCGAGCATCTATAAAAAGAAGGGAATATTTGAGTACTGTTGCCGATCCCAAGGCCCCAAATATTGGCGCCAAAATCCAAGTCATTCTCCTTCTTCCCTCCTTCCCTTCTGGAGCACGTTATCCCCTGCTCTAGGCTGCAATTCTCCCCGTGGACCCCACCCATGTTAGTAGCGGTTCACCACCTTCGGAAACAATTTCTCAATGCAAGGATCACCCCTCACATTCACACACCTATCATAATACAGAAATTGACATGCATTGTGCTCGGTTTTGTGTTAAATTTTTCATTAGTTTTAAGTATTTATACCTCTTTTTATAGTCTCATTTACAGTCTTTTTATTTTTTATTTTATTCTTTTTATGTACTCTAAATACTTTTAAAATTTCAGCCAACCGTAAAAAAAACTTTAAGATATGGAAGACATAAATGCTAAGGAGACTCTCAAAGTGAGACATTTCATTAATTTTTTGTCACCTCACAGTTTAATGTTAAACTTCGATGCAACATTATGAAATATTGTGTGAAAAACATGAGATAGCAAAGAGTCTCATTTTTATAGAATTTCCTTAGCATTTCTCTATTGAAAAACAGCTTTAACCCTAATGTCTAATTTGTAAGATTTAAAAAATAATAATTCAATTAGTTTTCCTCGGCTGGTCTAGAGATTTTTGAAATCCGAGGCAACGCAAAAAAATGTGCCCTCACTGTATATAAGAAAATTATTTGTTTTTACACGTAAGACATCGATAAAATTATATTTAGAAAAGCACTTCAAACTTAATAATTTAGAAACACGGAAAAACTAATTTATTTGTATCGTGAGAAGGAAACGAAAAAACTCCGGGTTTACAAGTAGATAGATATGAGTTTTGTTTTTCATCTGAACTTTTAAAATGTTTTTGTATAAATTGTGATGTGTTTTTTCTTATTTGCTAACCTTGTCAATATGGGACTAAAAAAATAATTATGTTTTTGAGTCCTTAACTGATATGTATAAATAATAAATGGGTACCAAAATTAAACTTTTTGATGACACATCATATGATTTGCAAATTTGGTCTAAAAATTTACTCAACGCATTACTCTTTGTTAAAGATTGGACTTGAATTGGAACAAATGTTTAAAAATAACAACCAACATAGCTACTGGCTACTAATTAAAATAAATTAACAACCAAACAAAATTCGTAAAAATTGAAAAGAATAAACATGCTTTTAGCATTTCGAACTTAAGACATCTCGTTAATTTAAACAAAAAAAACCATTGATTCTAATTAAACTTCTTAATCATTTACCCAAATTATATATATTTATACTCTTATGAAAAGAAATTTATAAAAATTGAAAAATAAATAAGTACACATAGTGTTTTGAACCCAAAACCTCATTAATTTCAAACAAGAAAACCACCAATTCTATTTCAAACCTCCTCATTAATTTCAAACAACACAACCACAAGTTCTAGTTAAATTTCTTTATCATTGAACCAAATTTTATAAATTTATATTTTTATGAAAATATATATAAATATATCACCTTAATAATTTTAGTGCCCCCAATTATTTTGAGCCTCAGAAGGTCGCCTTGCCAGCACTGAGCTTGGGCCGCCTTGATTTTCCTATTACCATCTAGTTTTGAATGCACATTAAAATTTGGGGTGTGTGGATACTTCTCATACACCTAAGTAACATGGCGTGACTATATAACAAACGAGCACTAAACATTTGTCCGTCTACGAAAGCGGTCGGCTACTTCCCCGGGCATCACCTCCCCTCTCTGCTATTTATTTCTTTCTTTAATTATCTCCCTCTTTGCTTATGTCACAAGAGTTTCCTCGGGTTCTCTCTCTCTCTCTCTCTCTCTCTCTCTCTCTCTCTATTTCTGTGACTCCCGTCTCTGAAGTCTCTGACTGATCGGTATAAACAGAACATTGACTCTTCCCACATTTAAAGCGCAATCTTTCCTCCTCCCCTTTCTTTCACTGAGAACACAGAAAGAAAACCCAAATCCAAACCCCTTTTCCATCTCTCTCTCGCCTTTCATCTTTTCCCTCTCACTTTCCCGCTGGTTTCCATTTTATTCCCTGCCTCCTCCTCCTCCGTTTTCATCACTCAAAAGGGTAGAAAAAAGAACCTATCTTTTTTTTATTCCACCCTTTATTCCCTGCTATATTTATCTCACCGATTCCGCTGCAATTTCCCAGAGAGAAATGGGATTTTCCGGGAAATCTCAGCCGGTGGATCACATGGGTTTCGATTCCGACCCTAAAAATTCATGGGTCGTCGCCGGAATCTCACTACGTGCGCCGTTAAAGCCGTTGTATACAAACCCGGTAGAGCAAGTTGACGGGGAAGAGTGCTCGACGACTCCCACGGCCGAAGAAGCCAGGATTCCGGCGAGGCTGACGTGTCCGCCTCCTCCCAGAAAGCGTAAAGCTGCTGCTGCTTTGAAATGCAAATTTAATGGTGCTCAGGAGTTCTTCACTCCTCCAGATTTAGAAACCGTGTTTATACGACGCCATGTTGAAAGGGCCAACTGACTTTTGATTTTTGAAAGTTTCGAATTTAAGATGCACTTTTGGCTCCAAGTTCTTTGCTTTTTTTAGTTTTTGTTGCTATTTTTTTTTTTCAGTCTGAAGTGATGGTCTCTAGGATCTTTGTATTGGGAAGGTAGCTAGGAGATCATTATCACATTATGTATAGGGTAATTATTATAAATAAATAAAACTTCAGATCTTAGCTTAATTGCTTCATGAATTTTTGCTCTGTTTCTGCTCAGTGAGATTGCTGAAATTTCTTGCTTTTGCTCCTCTTCTTTTTTTGGGTTTTTTGTACTCGGATCAAACTTGGTGCAAAAGGAAAGACGCAGTGATTGATTAGTTGACCTAATTCACATCACGTCTACGTTTTTCTTAGCCCCTTGTCCGATTGTGCTCTCTTTTAATTTAATAATTCTCTGTTCATGGTCATGCGTAGGAATGGGAGAGTGACAAATTCCAAGTCGAATCTTGGTAAGCATCCAAAAAAGTCGTCAAAAGCTGAATCTACTGGGCAAGAAATCCCTTTCAATGGATTACACGAAGTGGGACTGTTTTTACTAAGACATGCATGAAATGTAAACGTTAAAATGACGGTATTTTAAACCTATTATAAATTCGTTATGTGTCTTTTTACTTGTTCACATTTCATTACTTAATTAATTTGAGACACCATAATCTCGACTTCTCTCACGCTTTGCATCGCTATTTTACAGAAGTTATATAATTGATTCGTAACACCATCATCTAAGCAAGTCCTTTTCCTGGTCGACTAGACTGACCGACAGAAGGAAGCCCCACAGAACCCCTTGAGCCATGGCCCCAGGGGGCTGAGAAAGCCTTTCATCTCTGCCATGATGCCATCATCATATATGTAAAGACTTGGGAGTCCGGTCATAGTGTCCCACACGCCATGAGTGGTGACCCCCCACTCACCTCGGACTCATAGCTCAAGTCATGCCCAGATGAAAAAGGACAAATCACATGTGGGGTAGGAGGGGAGGATTTGGAATCCTATGTTAGTTTGAATGGCCCTTATTTTGCACTTTCTTTTAAACTGAAGTTTTGGAGTACCATTGTACCAATAATTGAGGATCCCACTTATCTATGCAGTTTGTAGTTTAATTTGATTGAAGTTTCCGTTTTGCAATAGAATATGGAATGTTCATGGAAAACGCGAAGCCCCAATTGTTTATAAGAAAAATTAATGAAAATAATTTGAAAACTTTAAGTTTTAACGATAAAGACAAAATAAAGAGTAAAGTGAATAGTACTAGGTTTGACTTTTTAGTGTAAAAATGTGGTTTTTCGTTAAAGTGAACAGTACCGCGGGCTTTTCGTTAAAACTCCTTTGTTTATATGCTCATGGCAGAATTTATATATTATATACAATCTGGCGCTGTTTAGTTCGTTCTTAAAAATATGACGTCACTTTGAAATTTTTTTTCTTTTTTCTTTTAGGTTGTCGTCCTATACTGGTTAATTTTCTCAATTTTAGGTTTTAACAAGTACTTAAGAGAAGACTTACATGAAACGACTTGTATATATCGAGAATATAGACCTACACTATTAAAAAAATTAAAATATCTTATACTTTGGAGTATCATAAAAAATTGGATGCATGATATATATCGAGAATATCCTATAAAAGAATAAGTGAAAATGGTGGTTCGGTTCAGTTCACCTGACCTAGATTTCTTGTGGCTTATTAAACAAAGGTTCTTGGGATCGAGCAGTCTCTCGTACGATAAGGTTGCAACGTCTGGCCCGCACAGCGAATGGTAATATTTGCAGGTATCTAGGCATGCTATTGCTACTTTGCTAGGGTTCATTTCTTAATCTTATTGGATAATTAGATTCCATATTATTTTGCTGAATCACATTATTGGAGATCACGTGGAGGCGATCAAGACTACGTATACAAATCCAAGTAACAAAAAAAAAGCATAAGAAATTGCAAATTTGCAAATAAACGTTTGGTTAAATTTGTGTTTAGTTCTATGATTGAAACACGACAAGGGAACAAAGAGTTTTTAATCCGTGGTTATGCTAGAATATGTCATACCACCACCAAATACGGGTTTGGATTACCACATTATGCTTAGCTTAATCCACATAGTGATTAATAATTCGTAATACACTCAACTAATCACGATTTCACATATTACAAAGTTTCAGTGTAGTCGTCCCAGTCTAGTCATAATTTCAATGAAATTTTCTCTTTTGGTGAATGCGTAAGTACTGTAACTAAAGAAAGATTCTCTTGTATAATCAAGATTCAGTTTTAATAGGATCATCGTTTAATAAAAATTTGACACGTGTTCAAAAAATACATTTATCCATCTAATAAACGATAGAGACATGATAAATTGGTGATACTAAATAATGTCTCCTAACTAAAGCACCACCATATTAAAGATACGTTTGTGTTGTAATATACATGTGGATGCCCACATATTGAAAGGAGAAGAAAATACAAGTTGCATTTTCATCCATTGAAGACTTCTGCTCCACACCATTGAATGCTACATCTTGTACTATTCCTATATAAAAGGATTGGTTTGTAAGGAAGACAAGACACCAATTCTCATGCATCTATATGTGAGGCTAAGAGGGCCACTCGAGGTCAGAAAACAGTGAGCTACTTTAATGAGATTATATACACTAAAGAGGGTGTTATTTTATTCTCTTATTATTTTAGATAATGAAAGAAACTACTGTTGCAGTCCTAATGACGTAAACGTACTTGCTAAATCTTGTAAATATTATTTCTTATTTACTATACATGATGCTACACATATATTATCTATTTTAGAACAATTTGTATGTTTTAAGTGTTTCCTCATCCATGCAGCTATATATATATGAAGCCTTTAAGTGAAGAAATTTTCATTTTTTTTATAAAATTGGGGATTAGTTGTGGGGTTCATACCACATCGAACTTTAACGATTTGAACCGTCTATTTTTCAAGTTTGCAAAATATTAGCCAAATCGGAAATATTTAAGACATCTTATTGGGTTAAAAAAAATTAACGAATACTTTGCTATATATGAAACAATGAAATTTTATCTTGATAATTAAATAGGCAAATGATTTCGGATTGAATTAATTTTTTGCAAAGATAATCTATGAATCGAGATTTACAAAATTGACGATTCGAATCGTTAAAGTTCGATATAGACTGGACCTTACATCTAATCCTTATCTTTTGAAGAAAAAAAAAGAAATCCCTTTACATAGAGAGCTTGTGTGTGTGTACATATCCAGGAGGCCTCCACTCCATAAACATTGAACCGGAAAGCTCGAAATCTTGTTTTATTTTCTTGTGGGGGCAACATGGTACCATGTGTAGTGCAAGCAATCCTCTTCCTCGAAGTTTACAACTAGTTTTGTGATGAACTGAAGTGTGATTAACATGCCACATTTTAACATTTACATATATAGAAATTTAGAAAGAAACTGATCAGCCATTGGACGGCATGTGGGGGGCCATTTTGCTGACAGTGGGAGGGTTCATGCTTCAAAAATCTATGCAACCACCTTGGTAGTGGGGTTTTGGGAGCCACCACCATGCACCACCATACAAAATATGGAATGCTCGTGGCAGTGCCTCCACCGCCAAGTTTGACTGTCTCCCCATGTCAATACAAGTCTATGGTCCGACTTTGAATATTATGAATCAATACTTGTTACTATGTTGTTGGAGCTCTACCAAGTTTGAATCACCCTTAAGTAGTAACAATACCCCATCCTTCCACCAAAGGAAATTAAATTAGAAAGTGTCTAATTGTAGATTTCAAGGCACGACGTTACAATTTAGTAATATTTCTCTTTTATTTTCAAATGTGAGATTTTAAATTTAATTATCATAAATAGTGAGTTTAATATCTAGTTATGGCTTAACTATTTTTGTAGTGTAGCCTAAATTTCGCCCTAATATCATTGTAAAGAAAAAGTGGCTTATTCAAACGGGAATATCTTGCATTGGTCATTCCTAACAAACACTAAGCGTGTTGTTGAACTTTCAAATTATTAGAGAGACTAAAACCGTTATGGGTAGGAAAATAAAACACAAGTCTTCATTCTTTTGAATTTGTTCAATCAACTAAGTTTTAATCTAGTGTTCTTCACAACAATGGAAGAAGTCCCAAGTTCAATTTCTTTCTCTAATGCTATAAAAAGAAAATGGCAATAGCAAGAATTATCACTTTTTAACATTTGGTCGTAGAAATGATCATGTATCGTTGTGTCATCGTTGTGTGGTCATTATTATATAATGATAATTTCTATAATCAAATGTCAAGAAATGATCATTCATGCTAATTGCCAAAAGAAAATTGTTCCCAAACAAAAATAAAACCCTATTGGAAAAGTAGGATTAGGATAGTGGCTAAGTGGGCCGCCGTTGAATGAATTTTGCTTATTCCATGATGTCCATTTCAAACACTGTGGGCCTGCTTGAACTCAAGCCCAAACTCAAATTGTTCTTTGATTGTCATGCCAATTTGTTACGGGGACGACAGACCATGAGGCCAATGATATATGCATAACGGACCCAAGCAACTGTGAGCCACTGTTCTTCATAACCAAGAATCGCCGGACTGTTGGGTTAGAACAACTCGAACACTCAGTGTGATCAACATGATCACGGAGTTCCAATGCCCAATTTGCCAATTCACTAATTTTGAACGGCCATATTCCGGTGCATCAAGAACACCTATCCATAGTTTCAAGCAGGTCGAAACTCTGAGAGATAAAATAGAGAGCACCCAAAACTCTTTCATATAAACAAGTCATCCACATCCACTAAAATGTTAAAAAGCTAATATGTAATTTGAACCAATTTACACTATCAAATTATTGCATTTGCATCCCTGCATTCACTATTTGCACTTTTTATCTTAAAATTCAACTATCTTTCTGTGAGCCCTGTGTTCCTTCCGTTCGAAATGTATCAAACTGATGATCCTACTACTACTGCACAGCACGATCATATCACGCAAAAACGTATCGGTCTTCTACCTTCGAGAATTTGTATTTACGGCACAAATGTCAACCTTTGTGATTGACCTCCAGTGTGGTACAGATTGAGGTGATATATCGCCTTGGACACCAACTCTCTCAACTCTGGATGTTGGGGGACTGCACTGCGGTCGGCCCCTTCAAGGGCAGTCAACACCCTAGTCGGTTCCAAAGAGTTGGTATTGCCAGAGTGTAATGCAAGGTAGCAAAGGAGAATCAATCCGTGTAGCTGTGAGTGCTCGTTGCCTCTTAGCAGTTTCATCAGAGGCAGAATAGCATTGAGCTCAATTATTGTCTTCGAATGCTCCATACAGAGAAAATTATCCGGACAAGCAAACTTCCCAAGTGAAATTGCAGCTTCTGTCGCCATGTCTAGATCTTTGTGGCTAAGTTGAGTCACTAGTAGACCGATGACCCAGGTCTCTCGAGCAGGGAACGTCCTAGCCAATGAACCAATTGATTTAATGGCAGGAATTTGCAATGTCGGGTTATCCACATCTTTGATCAATCTCAAGAGCTGATCCACAACCGCCTTGGCAGCCGGCGAATTGGTCTTGAATGCAGCTCGTCTAAGGTCAGCATTGGATTCAGCTGCGGCTGATATCTCCATTATAGTCATCAAACAGTTGTATTGCAACTCGCCCTGCTCCTTCTCCACCAACTTGGCCAAACAAAGCAGACCTTTGGTCTCAGTTATCCTCCTACTATTCAAAACACTGCCTCTAGCAAGCATCCACAACGCGGCAGCACAGCTAACTTTCAGCTGAAGCTTTACATGAGGCTTCTCATTCTCCCTCTCCTTCCTATAATGCCCGCCTCGACTACTACCCTCCGAATAATAAGAATACGAAGAACTTGAATACGTATTTGAATAATTACAGTCGCGACTACTGCTACTGCTACTCGGTTTCGGTTTTGCTAATGTGCTCTTCTCCATTTCCTTACTAATCTGAACCAGAGAGTGAATGCTTTGCTTACTCAATTGATGATTATTCTGATCCTCCCCGAACGTCTCGAACGAAAGCAGCGTCACCAGCGGCCTGATCACATTCTCTCTGGCAAATTCTTCCCGGGCAATGCTGTCATGCTCCGCCATTCGCTCCACCAGGGTCGCCACCCGGCTCTGAACCCTCATCGGCGAGTCGCCCAGAACTTGCACAATAATGGGCACCCCAACCTCATAGACAATAGTCCTCACCTTCTCCTGATCACACGCCAGATTATACAGCGCCGTAGCCGCCGCAATTTGGGCATCCGGCGACGAGCCCTCTTTCAACAGTTTCAGCAGCGGCGAGACTCCGCCTTCGTCGACGATAATCTTCTTGTTCCGGTCGTTGTCCTGCGCCAGCGAGGCGAGCTCGTTGGCGGCCTCGATACGATACGGCAGCTGACCCATTTGGACGGCGGCGATGGATGACCAGACCCACGAGAGAATCGGGTCGTTGCTGGCAATCGGGGCCAGGGAGAATTCAATTCCGTTGTTGCCCGCGGTGTCCGGGTCGAGTATGCTCAGCAGCCACTTCATGTCGCCGACGGAGGACTCGAGGAAGTTGAAGAGCTTCCGGAAGTCGGTGGCCCTCGTGATCGTAACGACACGTCGTAGGACGCTCCGGCGCTTGCACTTGCGCACCAGGGTTAGGGCCCGCTCCAAATTATTCGACACCTCGGCGACGATGCGCCGAATCGGACGCTCGTACAGAACCGGCGCCGACGTCGAGAACCGGACCACGGTTCGGAGACTTTGCAAGAGGCGATCCACCTGCTTCCCGACCTCGGAGCACTCCAGCTTGAATAACTTTGCCTCGTCAACGGCGGTCCGAACCCGCTCCGACAGCAGAATCGGGTACGACAGTTCGTCCTCGATTCGCCTCTCCTCCGAAGCCATCGCCCACTTGGATTTCTACCGTGTTTTTGTTTTTCTGAGGCCGAGTCAACTGAGTCGACGATGAGTCAGCGGACGAGTTAAAAAGCGGGGGAAGTATAAGTGTAAGGGTATTTTGTCCGCTTAATTCTCCTCACAGCAGCATGGTTGCGTGCGGGTCTGGTGGACTGCACTGTGCTGATGAAATTCCCTCTTTTTTGGGTGGGACCCTTGTTTACTGCTTTGTCTTTCGATTAACTTTCTAACCTCTGTACTTTTTATGTTTTAATTGACATTTTTAATGAAGCGTGTGGGGTCCAGTTGGAGTGGGAGTGTTCAGTAAACGCGGAGTTTGGACCGCGGATTAGGAGAATTTTTCAACTATTGACTTCAGTTTCCATTTCGAGACTCTTCCATTTCTCCTCGTGTCGAAATCATTATTTGAAGCGAGCCAGCTCCCAAAAATGGGAAAATGATACTCGCCCGATTTGTTTGTGCGGAGATTTTAGGAATCTCGTGATTCATTGCATATCGCGTGGTTGAAAATTATTTTAAAATTTTAAATTAAATATAAATAATATTTAATAAAAATTAATCGAATATTGTATGATAAATGATCACAATTACGAAATTTTTAAAATTCCTAAAAATTTGATCCCTTTCCCTAAAAATGTTTGAGTTGCCCATATATCAATAAAAAAAATAGCAAAACTCTTTTCATCTGAATCTTCAGCTTTTACATGACGATGAGTCAATTGAAGGCCAAACGTTTTGCAATCAAATTCATTTAATAATATTTTATTAGATTGGATGCATTATATAATAAATATTTTTGTGTGTTCCTGTATTTGATTAGGCTATCTCCAACTGAATGGTCCAGAGGGCCAGAAAGCCGAAAATAGCCCGAACACCGTCTGCAACTGAGGGCTGGGCCAAATGGCTTTGAGCCCCACAAACAAAAAAGGGCCAAAAAGCCAACTGCAGCTGAAGCTTGTGCCATCCGGGAGGCACTGTTTGCATGCAGGGAAAATGGTTTTGAGAATGTGATCATCGAATCGGATGCCAAGTCGGTTATTCAGATGCTTCGATTGGAAAAGCCTTGGGACTACAACCTTGAATGCATACTTGGGGATATTGAGAGCCTAGCACAAAGTTTGTCGTCGGTGATGTACACCTTTGTGTCTAGGGAGAGCAACCACGCTGCTCACTCGGTGGCTAGGTATGTTTTTAAGGAGGGGCGTTCTTTTGTTTGGAACCACATTGGCCCGGAGTTCCTTTTTAATATTCTTGCTAAGGATGTAAACATTTCCATTCGTCTCTAATATATCCTATTCTACCTTTGGGGGAAACAAAAAAGCCAACTGGCTGGCCCAACCCAACTAGCCAACCAAACCCAGCCAGCCGGCCAACTCCGAGTCAGGCCACAAATTCAAAACCAATGGCTAGCTGACGTCAGGTACAGTTGGATTTGAAGGCCTCATCTGCAATGAAAGGTAGGGTTTGGACTCGAAAAGAAGATGAAGCTCATTGTAGGGCTTATAGATGAGTCTCATAAGATATTGTAAGGGGGAGTTCTCAAACAAGTGAAGGTGTTTGGACTCGTCTGTTCAAAAAATACTATGAGTTTTACGAAGGCACCACTCTACCGAATACTCAAAACCACGAGAGTTGTTCTTCAAGATGGAAGAAACATCTTCATCCAAGTTTGAATAAATGACATCAAGCATTGTTAGCAGCCGCAAGTAGACATGAAAGCGGCGCCAATTACTACAACAAAGTAAGTGTTTTCACAATTTATTTTAAATATTTAATTATATTTTCTAGGTACGCTAAACGGAGGAATTGTATATGGAGGGTAACTCGAAACTCTTTCAGCATCACGGTTGTTGGGAATTTGTAAAAGGTGGATGTTATTTGAAGATCCACCTCAACATAGAGTAGGTTCTATGCTGGTGTTCGGAACTGCATCCTCATCTATAAATGAGGATGAAGATGGATCTCCTACCATTCAAGAAACAAAGGTAGAAAATCCGTCTTCGGGTGAAAGTTCCATACCTAGGGCTATGGGATGAAACAAGGCTTGAAGGTTGAAGGAAAATGACAAGGCAAAGGATAATTTCGCCGCTCAATAGGAAGTGGCGACATTATTGCGATTAATGGCGGATCAAAATGCCATTGCCGCGAAAGAAAGGAACCGTAGGCATGAAGAACGGGTCAAACAAATACAAGAAAAGATGGATGATAGGAATATGCATAGGAATACTTCGAATTACAGTCCAATGAGTGAGGCCTATTTTGATAGGAAAAAAAAGTGAAATTATGGTCCAGCGGCAGTTGTCTACCTCCGACTATACTCCTACAATGGGGGATGATGATTATGGACTTTTAAATTTAAGTTGTTGTAGTTTTTAAATTTTAGTTGTAGTTTTTAAATATAAGTTGTAGTTTTTAAATTTTAGTTGTAGTTTTTAAATCTAAGTTGTTGAAGGTTTTAAATTTAAGTTGTTGTAGTCTTTAAAGTTAAATTATGTTTGACCTTATAACCTTTGGCTCTCAGTTGAAGATGGTTTTTTGTCACAAGGCTATGTTTGACATATGACCCTTTGGCCCTTCGGTTGGAGATGGTATGAAATATGGCTCTGCACTATTCATTAAAATATTAATTTCTTGGAGGGTTATAGGGACCATATTTCTTACCATCTTCAACCGAGGAGCCAGAAGATCATAGGCCAAACATAGTCTTGTGACAAAATACTATCTCCAACTAAGGGGCCAAAGGACCATAGGCCAAACATAATTGATTATTTTAATTTAAAAAGTACAACTTAAATTTAAAAACTACAATTTAAGTTTAAAAACTACGTCTTAAATTTAAAAACTATAACAACTTAAATTTAATGTCTATAATCATCATCATCATCATCCGCCATTTTAGGATTATAGTCGGAGGTAAACAACTCTTGTCAGGCCATAATATCCCTCTTTTTCCTATCAAAATATGCCTTACTCATTGGAGTGTAATCCGAAGTATTCCTTTGCATATTCTTATTATCCATCTCTTCTTGTATTTGTTTGGCCCCGTTCTTCATGCCTACGGTTCCTTTAATATTTAAAACCTCATTTTTTTAAACCCAAACTTGGTTACAAACCTCACTTACAAATCATATCTCAATTACTTTCCTACTCAATTATGATATTCCCCCATCAAAACCAGCAAATCATTACCTCATTCATCAATGGCTCAACAAAAAAGCACAAATATTATAAACAACACAGACAGAGCCAAAGATATGGAAATCAAAAGAGAACCCAATTTTCGAAACCAAAAACCCACCTCAAAGATGGAATCTTTCACAAGAATTACAACCTACAGCTCATGCAACAACTCAAAATTCCAAGAAAATTAAAAAAAAATAGAAATTAGAAAACATGCCTTGGTGGTGTTGTGGCTTTTTGTTCTACAGTTTAGTCCATGGATTGTGTGGAGGATGAGTGTCACCTTGTTTCCTTCTCCAACTCATTACTAAAAAACCACAGCAACCCAACAATCTCATAAATGAACACCATCACAGATTCTGTGAGTCCAATCATAAAAACAAAACAATTAAAAAAATGAAAAAATGAAGCAAAAATTACAAAGCTTTTTGATATCGAGGTTTGTGAATTTTTGGCGAGGTAGA
Source organism: Crataegus laevigata (assembly GCA_963580275.1). Classification (NCBI taxonomy): domain Eukaryota; kingdom Viridiplantae; phylum Streptophyta; class Magnoliopsida; order Rosales; family Rosaceae; genus Crataegus; species Crataegus laevigata. The sequence goes on along the minus strand of OY756948.1, from coordinate 7,751,530 downwards.
TCCGATGATAAGTAGAACAATCAAGAAATTGCAGATTGAGAAATTGAACGCTTTTAGGCCATCTCCAAAGCAGCAAGTTGGGGAGCTTCTCTGTAAAAACGAGATTGGGTTCGAATTTGAAGCATCTTCCATGGTTTTGAGGCTTTAGATTTCAAAACCCATCGTCAAAATGTAAAGCTCGATGGGAGAGAAAGAATATAAATCAGAAGAAGAAGAGGAGGAAGAGAGAACTTGAGTCGTTGCTTGCGAGAGGAAGAGAGGTCGGCTTGGGGCTAGCTGGCTGGCCCAAAGGAGCCAACCGGTTGGGCTAATTTATCTTTTTTTTGGTCCGGTGGGGCCCATAAGCCTTTTGGCCTAGCCCTCAGTTGGAGACGGTTTTCATGTCATTTCGAGCTATTTTTGGCTTTATGATCCTCTGGTCGGATCGGTTGGAGATGACCTTAGATTTCTTCTTGAAGCCAACCCCATATTTCGAGCACCACATTGTGTATTCAAAGGGCGACAAAGACGTTTATGATTAACGAATCATCGTCTACCTTAAAAATAATTAGGTGCTCATAACCATGCCACATTATATTAAAATAGTATATGGATTTTTTTATTTTGGAACAAATAATATTATCTATATTATAAGGTGGAGGAGTAAGCTAAGTTTCTCACTAGACTAGCCATAATAATGTGGTTAATACTTCTAACTTATAAGTAAAGAAGAATATTACTAGACTGCTTAAATAGCCATTATTTGAATACGGATGGGTACGTAGAATCTCTTCCTTTGATTCGTAGGTACGTCGTCCTTTCAGAGCTTAGCGAGTAACCCGTTCTGAATCGGGTTTGCAGCCATCCCATTGTCCTTGAGGTCCAAATCGCATGTGCTCGGAGGGACATCCACCGCGCGACTGCATTACAAATTATAAGGTCAATCAGAATCGTGAACCTTTTATCAAATCTATGTGTACACTTGGGAGGTAGCAGCTCAGAAGTATCAGACGTGCAAATTCATGCAAATATATATGCCTGTGATCCCATTAAGTACTGATTTCAAGTTTTACATTGTCGATAGTAGGGCTGGTTTCGATTTGGTAACCAAATTGAAAATGCCAAACAAAAAACATAATAAATTTCAGTTAATTGAAACCAAACCCAAAATGAACCGAAATTTTCGGTAAACCAAAAAATTGGATTGGTTTTTGTTTGTTAGGCCAAATTTTTTGGGCACTCCCAATTTTAGCCCATATTTAAGTGACCATTTGGTGTAATTTTTATGTGAGTTTGAGGATTTGGATTTGAGTATGAAATTTTATGTGACTTCAAAATTTAAATGGCACAATAAGCTGAGTTCAAGTTGAAAGTTGAAACAGAAAGCAACTAGTTAATGAGGAGAGAGAGAGAGAGAGAGAGAGAGAATGAGTCGGAGGGAATGAGTCGAGGGGAGATATAGAGAATGAGTCGAGGGAGAAGGACTGAATGAATTTGACTTTATCAACCAATGGTCTCGACAAAATACACCAATATATTATATATTTTTAATAATAATAAATTTTGGTTCGGTTTGGTAAAACCGAACTGAAAAGTTCGATAATTGTCGGTTCCAGTAATTTCGGTTTCAGTTAATTCGGTTTTTGTATGCGGTTCATAAAATTCCAGCCCTCGATAGCATCATATGTTGAATAAAACTGTCCTAGGAAAGAGGTATAATGTAACAAAATACAAAGACAGGTCAACAATTACGATGAAGTTGAACAAAAACAATAGATTGCGAACCAGGAGTGTAAAACTAGTCTTCCAGTCGAGGAATGTGAGTCACTCCAAATACATACCTGAAACATTTGGACGACAATCAGATCATAGGAGTCCTAAGGGTGCGTTTGGTACGCAGACGGGACGGAACGGGACAGGAAGGGACGGAACGGAACGGATGTTGTAAATTTTGAAAAAGACAAAGGGCATTTTTGTCCTAAAATGTTAAAAATTTATGTCCCACAGACGTGGAACAACCCCGTTCCAGGGGGGGAGGTGGAACCAAAAATCATCCAAAACTTGTCCCGTGAAACGCCTCGTCCCACTCGTTTTAGGCGTACCAAACGCGGGACGGAACGCCTCGTTCCACCCTGTTCCGTCCCGTCCCGCGTACCAAACGCATCCTAAGAGAACAAACACTGGAATTCGAATCACAGCAAGACAAGGCTATTTGGTCCCTCGAATAGCTTGAAATAGATATCGATATAAACAACGAAAGTGTTGATGCACGGGTGCATATACTCCAGGTGCAATAGTTGTACCATACTTTCGGGTTTCTCCTGGTTGCAGTGCACCTACGCTTAGTATTCCTGTAAGTTTCACCTCAGCTTCAATATGCCCATCCTACAAAACGAGAAAGTTGATAAGCATCACCGTCACTTTATTTGCTCATCTCGAGCGACAAAATCATACCCAAAAGAAAGGGAGCAGGGTAGGTCAACTGGAGAAGAAGCACACAGATCGTCTAACTTCTTCTAAACCTGTTCTCCAATCCTGATGCTTCCATAAGATTCCGTGATCCTCCTCATGCAAGCAAACACAATTTTCAATTGTTTCAACACCTGCGGTGAAATTTGTAAAGTTCGCATCAAAGTGATTGATATAGCCTAAAAAATCGCAACCTCCGGCCTCGACTACCGTCAATATACGGGATGGAATAGATAATCAAACCTTCCTTGGAGGTAAAACCAACGCGGAAATTCCACTGCCAACCGGAAATAAAAAGAGAATATGAATCAATATGACATGCTGATGTGAAACAATTCAGTGGTGCAGTTCCAAAAAATAATCAAGAATATTCTGCCATAATTACTTGACGAAAAACCTAACACAAAGTATAACGTAGAGTGGAAGAAAATCAAACTGAAGGTATGAATGCGAGATGCCGTTATTTTATGTTATTTTGTTTTAATTAAGCTGATTAGTGAAATGGGCTTTCAGCCTTTTCTTTATGATGTATCTGGGTTGGGCCTATTTTTATGTGCACTAGTGTGCCTTGTGGCAGCGCACGTGTAACGTGCTTGTCCAGAATTGATTTGAATTAGCCCCAAATGACCTAGAGGATCCTCCTTAGATTATTTTTGTGAGGATTCTGAGGATTTTTTAATCATATTCGTTTATCGTACATCGTGTGATCAGAAATTATTTTAAACTTTTTTATTTAAAATTGAATATAAATAGTACCTGACAAAAACTGGTCACGCGATGTACGATGAACGGATTTGATTAGAGGATCCCCGAGATCCTCACAAAAAGGATCCGGTGATGATCCTCTCTCCCAAATGACATGAAAAATTATGGACGTTACAATTATTGTACATTTAGAATTTAAGACACAAATTAGATCCATAAGATGAACAAACTTTAATTGCAGACGATTGAATCCTGTGACTGTGTTAATACTTACAAAAACAACCGACTTCTCATACTTTGATCTCATCCCCATATAATATTATATTATTGAATTAAAATATCATAAATGTGGAGCAAAAAATAATCCCAAAAATTCTAGAGGCGATACGTGAACTTTTATTCAAGAAGAACAAGATTGCTCTCAATAAATGGGCAGGCTTCTCAGATTTTCCCACGCCCAGCTCACCTCCTTGAAGGACCCAGCAGCTGAATACAACTGCCCACAGCTCACCTGCCTATGGCAATGAATTAAAGATAAGGATTAATTACCCAAATCCTATCTTTAATACATTCCTAATTAAAGATTGACTCCAATCAAGTAAGTAATCCTAATTTAAATCAATTAAGGATTATTACCCTATTTAAATCAATTTTCACCGGCCAACTTCGAAACTCACGATCCCGACGTCCAATTCCTTCAAACGAACCACTCTGAGCTTCCTTGGGACCTCACTAAGCTTCCTATAAGCTTGAAATTCTCTAAAACAAACGATTTTATGATTGCATGAACAGTACTCAAACCGGAGTTAGGGTTTTGACGTGAAAACGAAGGTAATCTTACCCCTATTTGGTACCTTTGAACTCGTGAGGACCTTAGGAACACAATGGTATCATTTTCTTCTTTGATCTGTCACGTTTCAATGGGTTTCTGGGTTGTCCGTACAAAGTGGGAGAGAGAGAGATAGTCTGTGAGATAAAGAGAGAGTCTACGGGAGAGAAGAGAGAGAAAGTGAGGATTGGTTTGTGTGAGTGGTCCAAAAGCCACCAATCAAAAACAAATATTCCTTAGTTCTCAATTGGTCCCAAAAGTGTAGGAATTAACACAATTGGACCAATAACTTAGCTTAAAAATACGAATACGTACTCCACGTTTGAGGGTAAATCTGTCAATTCACAACATAGATATAAAAAGTCCGGGACGGGCTGTCACAGACGTGGTGCGAAGGAGGCGTGCAAAAGATGCGGAAACAAGTCGAGGGGATTATAGCTACACAAATCCTAGCTCCACAGACTTTGTATAATTTCATATTTATTTGTAGTACTTTATTTAATTGAGTCTTAATTTTTAGTACTTTATGTAATTTTGTTTTTATTTTTAGTACTTTATGTAATTTCTTATTTATTTTTAGTGACACGTGGCGTGTCGAGATTGGTTGAAAATCTTATCGAAAATCTATCCACAAAATAGTACGTTCGGAAATCTATTTTTTTATTAAAAAAATAAATAATATTTAAATGGGTTGGGTGTCAGCGCATTTTGTAAGGGTAGAGATCGTTTGTGCCAGCGCATTTTTTAGACTTTGTGCCAACGCATTTGTTAGGGGTGGAGATGCATTTGACCTATTACTGTTCATTGGGGTCTATTACTGTTCGCTGAATTGATTAAATGAGCTGGGTGCCGACTAATTTTTTTAGGGTTAGAGTTACTCTTAGAACAGCGGGGTCATACAAACAAATAGATTGCTTCCAAAACCACTTGGCCCTGACAGATTTTCAAATTTCAACAGAGCATCTGATCTTCTGCGCACTACATGCTCCACAAATGGAAATAGAATGACAGTATCTGATTCCCTCTAACCATAAGGGCTGACAGAGAGAACGTGATCCCCCAGCAGCATCTAGCATTTCTATTACATTGGCCGATCTATGCCAGAACTAATCATAATTTAATTGTTCCAAACCCTAGTTCTTATTGTTCTACATAACAGAGATACACTCACCCACAAATGCAGTTTACCAAACTTAATTACAAACAAATGTATATTTGGTTATCTCATTTACGAGAGTCAAACTCTAACATTGTCTAACCAATTAAAAACACTACCGGACATAACTAAATCTAGTTGTTTGTGGTTGTTGATTTTACCTTACTATGACCATCTGGGCTATATTTGAGTGAGAGGCTTCCAAGTCTCAAGGAAGGAGAGGAGTCATGAATTTATGTGTGGGAGGGCCAACATAGAAACAAAATCCAAATCATTGACCTTAAAAATGTATGGTATAAATTTGAAAGACACAAAATGATTATATGTTTAATCATGTACCAAAATAAAGATTGCATATGAAATTAACCAAAGTTTGGAGGCAGATATGTGGCACCAATTTTTTTACACAATTTTTCACACACGTTTGGAGTTCATTCCGTAATATATTTAATGATCTGAACAGTCCATCTTTTAAAACATCATTTATAGATCATCCTAAAATTAGACAAATCTAAAACTATTTAAACATTTTGTAGTAAAGAAAATGGGCAGATACGATTGTACAAAGAAACAATAAACCCTTAATCCAATGGTCATATGATTTTAAATTTAAATGATTTTTTTTGTAGATATAGTCTTTGAGAAAAGACCTAAAAGATAGATAGTCTAGATTATTAAAATACAATACTAACTGGGCCCCCCAAATATATGGGTAAAAAATATTATATAAAAAAGCAGTGCGACAAATCCGCCTCCAAAATATTTTGTTGGAAACATCTTTCACAAACTCGTACCTTATGCAAACGAAAAAAAACCTTCATATTGGCAAACTCGTATCTTTCATACAGGCAAATAAGTTAGTTCAAAGTCATATTTCTAATGCCCACAAGCGCTTGTATTGTATAGAGATGTAAACCAAATACGAAGAGTACATATCCCCAGCCTTTTATATCTTGTGGGAGGGCCACAAGTATTATTCTTCTACGAAATCATTTGCTAAAACTTACGGTTTAGCTTTGGCTCCGCCAGTGATTAAGACTAAGCAACATCACTCAAAGATTTTATATATGTGGGACGCCGAATTTGATTCCAACAATATATATAAAGCTTAAGCTAGCATATATTATAATATGATATTAGGCAGGTGGTGGTGTCTGTGCATGCCGACAACATCCCGGATGGCAATTGTCCAAGAGGATGATCCGGTGGTGGTGCATGCCGGCGACATCCCTCCCATCGTCAGCTTCGGCGGCTTCTCCCGCCAGTTCTACAAAGAAACCAAAAAGCTATGGTACCTCGCTGGCCCATCCATCTTCACTTCCTTTAGCCAATATTCCATCGGCGCCATCACACAGATCTTCGCCGGCCATGTGGGCACCTTAGAGCTTGCCACCGTATCTGTCGAAAACTCTGTCATAGCCGGTTTCTCTTTCGGTTTTATGGTTCGTACCCACACCATGCATCCATTACACCATATTCAACATATATATATTTATTTGGAATTGTTATTAACACTTTAAAAAAATTATTTTATATTTATTGGCATTCAAAAAAATTTATTTTACACTTCATACTTCTTATGATTAAAAAGTAAAATACACTTGTAGAGTGAAGAATGAAAATTTTAAAATGTTAATAACAATTCTCATATTCCTTCTATTTTGTTAAATATATGCTTATAAAATACTAATCACATACCAATTATGATAAATTTACAATATAATGTTAGGATATTGTTAAGGAGACCAATTTTAAACTAAATTTCCAAATCACATTTGATGTCACCAATAAAAAACAAACGTGTTAATCATTAGTTGAGTAGTAATCTAATAATCAACTACCATTCATTTGGTTTTAAAGGTCTCCCTACCATTATGTAAAATTATCTTAAGTTCGCATAAATTTTTTTATTAAAAAACATATTGACTTGTATATTGAAGTTTTATTGAAGTATGGCATGGGGAGTGCGCTTGAGACGTTGTGCGGGCAAGCGTTCGGAGCAGGCCAGCTGGACATGTTAGGAATCTACATGCAGAAGTCGTGGGTGATCCTCAACGCCACCGCCGTACTGCTCTCCTTTCTTTACATTTTTGCACAGCAACTACTCAAAATGATAGGGCAGACCGACGACATATCAAAGGCGGCGGGACAGTTCGCGATATGGATGATACCACAACTGTTCGCCTACGCCATGAACTTCCCGCTAGCCAAGTTCTTGCAGTCGCAGAGCAAGATCATGGTCATGGCAGCGATATCCGCAGTGGCTTTGGTCTTGCACACGTTGTTCAGCTGGCTTTTGATGTTCAAACTCGGGTGGGGACTGGTGGGCGCCGCCGTCGTGCTCAACGCGTCCTGGTGGTTCATAGTTTTGGCTCAGTTGGTTTATATATTTTCTGGGACATGTGGTCGAGCTTGGGTTGGGTTCTCGTGGAAGGCCTTTCATAATCTTTGGGATTTTGTTAAGTTGTCTATGGCTTCTGGAATCATGCTCTGGTAGACTAGCTAAATTCAATTCTAAATTATTTTTGACAATTATTTCAAAATGCTGAGATATATTAATTTTTCATAAAAAATAAAGGAGAAAGGTGTGGTTCCTCGAGGTTGAGGAGGAATTTCTCCTCAATTCACTGAGTGGTAGATTCACAAAACTTCGTGCTTATGATCGAAATTGTTCATATTATAAATCACTATGTAAAAATTATTTCTACAAAAAATTAATTAAAACCGAAATTGTTTAATCAATCAGTTGTAACAAATAAATAGACAGTTCGTAATAATTTTTTGTTACTATGAGGGTGATTCGAATTTAAATACAAAAAATATGCACGGCTCTAACTAACTTGATTATACTTACATCTGCAAATCTCATATAAAGTTGTTAGTCAAAGGTTGAGATCATGATTGACGTAGCATTATGGCTAAGCTATACGTATTTAGTGTCAAATTGACCTTTGTCTTTTTTGTATTACATTGAACATAGAATATATATATATATATATATATATATAAAAGGAATATATCAAAAGCATTGAATATATGGATTCTCGTCCGATTGCTCTTTTTGTTTTGTAAAGAAATGTTGTTTCCATTATTTGTATGCAAAATATTATTTCCATAGTTAAATGCTCTTTCAGGAATAATGTAAAGCCTTTGCACAACTTTTATTCATGATACTATATTATATATGTAATCAACCCTAAAAGCAATAATTTGTGGTATAATTTATATTCAAGGGTTTTACAAATTGAATAAGCTCATTTTATTTTATTTTGTTAAATCTTGTGCAGTTTGGAATGTTGGTACTTTATGGCACTAGTTCTTTTTGCTGGGTATCTGAAGAATGCAAGGGTTTCTGTGGATGGCATGTCCATATGGTGAGTAGTTTCTTCTTCTGCTATTTTGTTACGCATTCGGGTTAGTTTTAAGACACATTGGCAAGCCTTGTTTGCATGGCATATAGGGTAAAAATACAGAAATCTTGAACTATGTTTGGAAACTTTTGAGATAACACCAACTCCAAAAATTCCAAGAACTCCAAACTTTTTTATTAATTCACAATTAGAAAGAAATTTTGTTTCAGAAATTTAACAGATTAGAATCGGAGATCATGCTCTCGATTCCATCAGTTTGAAATCACCTCGTACTGAGACTCTTAGAAATAGATGGATCAACCACCAGCAAAAAATCCCAATTAGGACCTGCATATTGTAAAGCATTATGTAAATTCTTTAATCAAGTGCATAATCTAGAAAATGAGAGACCTAAAGAAGTTCTGAATCCAAATCCTCTTTCCCTAGCCCAATCAGTGAGTCGTGAGCGCTAAAAAGTTACATTGGCTCAACCGAAATGTGGTGAAACGTACTTGGTGCGTAAACATATTTCTTTTTTGTTTTAATATTTCTTCAGGGTTTTTTTTTGGCCAAATGTTTCTTTTGGTATATGCCGTTCATTAATTATGCAGTTTGAACATATTCGGATGGACGTTCATGGCAGCTCTTGGCATGACCACAGCTATAAGGTCAGTCGTTCAGTCCCACATTCATACTAATACATATCAAACCGATCTTCCTAACTTCAAAAAAAACATAAAAATCTTAATATGAAATGCGACCTTTATCACTTTGTAGTGTGAGAGTGTCTAATGAACTAGGCGCAGCTCACCCAAGAACGGCAAAGTTCTCTTTAGTAGTGGCCGTGGTGACTTCGTTTTTGATCGGCGTTGCTCTCTCACTAGCACTCATCATCACCCGGGCCATATATCCGTCTTTGTTTTCAAGCGATCCGGAGGTGAAAGCTCTCGTGAAGCATCTCACCCCATTGCTGGCGACCTGCATTGTTATAAACAGCATTCAACCAGTTCTCTCCGGGGTCGCCATTGGAGCAGGATGGCAAGCTGTAGTGGGTTATGTGAACAAAGTATGCTACTATGTATTTGGGGTTCCCTTGGGCCTAGTCATGGGTTACAAGCTTCACGGGGGTGCTAAAGTGAGTTTTCGTAAGTTCGTAACTGACCTAACCAACAGCTGCTTCCATTCTAGTTTTTATATTTCAAGTGGTAAAGTAAATATATATTGATAATTTCCAGGGTATTTGGACCGGAATGCTGCTGGGGACAGTCCTTCAAACTGGTATCCTTTTCTCGATGATTTGTAAAACCAGCTGGAACAAAGAGGTAACTATGGAGGTTGATCGAATATTCTGGTCTGTCCAGTAATAAAAACATAAGTTGAGAGTAATCTGTATGATATTGCAGGCATCTATAGCTGAAGACAGGATAAGGAAATGGGGAGGGCAAATAGAATCGAAAGAGAACAGAGGAGGCTCTACAGATTCACCAAACAACAACGGTGGTCATAAAGATTTGGAAAAGAACGGAGACCATACAGATTTGAAAGGAAACGGCATAGAAAATTGAAATTAAAAGATCGAACAATATTCAGAAATTGATAAAGATCACTCGCTCAATCATGAAGGAAAGACGAGAGTCCTTCCCAGAGATTGAGATATAAATAATATCGAGTTACGTATATGCCCGCTTCATACGGTATAAAGAATGAACTCAAAGTGTGTTAGGATGCCAGGTGGCATTCTTTTATTAGTCCGTCAATATTAGTTACTTTTACTTGTATCTTCCTTACTGTGGGTCAATCATTTGTGAAATTTATAACCTTGGTTAGTTGTTAGTTGGGTTATTGTAAACCGTGGTTAGTTATTTGTTGTCAATCGGTTGGATGAGCTGGGAGATAAGCTTTATAGCTATCAATTGTAACTTTGCTCACTAGTGAAAGAATTTGTATCTATCACTACAAGAAAAATAGGCTAAGAGCACAATTGAGTTGAGCTCTTTCATTTTCAAAGCCACAATTAAATATTTGTGCTTTTTAAGTTTTATTGAACACAAAATTATCTCAAAGGTGCCCTCTAAATAAAAAGGCACATTAGTTTGTGTCCAAAAGGATAGAAGGAAAAGTGGATTGTGCCTATTAGAATTTGAGCACAAAAGTGTGTGTGTATTGAAATTCAATATCTGCAGCTGTAATTTTTTATTAATTTACAAGGATACAGAAGCATATTTTTGTGTTCTTTAATTTAGTATATTTAAATAAAAATAATATTTGTGCTCTTTTCTTCTCGGTTTTCAAGAACATAGGCTCAAATTTTAAGTTTTTATTATTTTTTGAATAAGTTGTGGCCCACCCACACATCAGCCTCTGAACCCGTCCATCCTCTCTTATTATTTTTTGCATATAATTTTTTATATTAGAACTCCACAAAATGTTAAATGAATTTTATATTAAAACTTAATATTAAATGATTTATTTACCTCACTATATAATGATAATTTTAACATTATTAGGTTTAAAAAAAATTCTAAATACACCCTAAATCATTTTTAGCGTATTATATATCTTCTCAACTATCAAAACCCCCCACCCTTCATTATTGAATAAAACTCTAACCAATGAAACTATAAACATATTGATTGAGAAAAATTACTTTTGACGAATGGGCTGTCGAAAACTCTCTGAGTCGATCCCGACTTGAAGAAGAAGAAAAAGAAAAAACAAGGGCTGTTAAAGACACTCCGAGTCAACTCCAACTTTAAGAAGAAGAAAAAGGCTGTTGAAGACTCTCCGACTATCGTCTACAAGTATAATTGCATTTTTTGTGGGACTGAGAAATGCGGCCATGATTATAATGTTTGTCTAGTCTGCTGTAACGGTCGCCACCCTCGTGGACTTTGCCCATACAGGAGGTTTGTCCCGAGAAACGTAACTAGTGATGGCTGGGGCTTTCGATTGGTTTATTTGTTTTGTGGTCAGTATGATAACTCTTGCGTGCATGATAGGTTGCATGCTTTTAACGTGTCATGTAGATATTGTGGAGTGGAAGGTCAACACATGTACTTTGAGTGCCCAGTGTGGATACAAAATGAAACCCCTCCCCTGAGACAATATCATCATCCTGAATTGCTGAGGAATAGCCAAGGAATTGGGAAGATTGCATTGCATGCAGTTGTTGCATGATTATTAAGCTCCTCCGTATGTCATGTCTAGTCTTTATTTCCTTGAGTTTCGACATTGTGTTCGTATGTCATGTCTGTTTGTCTTGGAATAAGCTCCGCCGTCGTCATTTATGGATGTCGGATGGATGGATGGATAGATACTTTGTTCAGTTGTTATTTTCTCATGTTTAATAGGGGTTTGGTTTCTTGTACTGCTTGTCTTGGAATAACTATTACTATAAGATAGCAGCAGTGCCTATTGTTGTTGGGATTTCCTAAATGTGTATGATCTCGTTCATTGTTTTCAGTATTGTCTTGATTTCGGGCTTTGTCTTAGGTGGAATTTGTATTGACAACTTGCTCCAATCAAGAACATCATCAAATGATACTGCTGTAATTAGTCGAAATTTAGTACAGGGATGACTTGCATACATTGCCCCACAACTCTAGGCCTTGCCACTTTCCGATGATTTGAAATCTTTCGGCAAACTAAACATTCAAACGGTTAGATCAGTCCCTGAAAATTAAAAATGAGTGTTATAAGATTTGAGAAATGTGGGGTGTATGTACAAAATATAAGGTGTATATTGAGAATGTGGGTGTGGGAGTATTATGGGAAAGTATAAGATAATTTTTAAGTGAAAAAGCAAATGTGAAGTGTATTAAGTCACAACTGGCTAATTGGGCATGAGAAAGGGAGATTTGGATTCAGAACTTCTTCCGATCTCTCATTTTTCATTCAAAGATCTTCGATTCTAATATGTTAAATTTATGGATCAAAATTTCTTTCTAATTGTGAATTATTCAAAATATTTGAAGTTGGTGTTATCTCGAAATTTTCAAAACATAGTTCAAGACTTCTATGTTTTTACCACACGCCATGCAAACAAGGCACGACAGTGTGTCTTGAACTGACCCGAATGCGTAACAAAATAGCAGAAGAAGAAACCACTCACCATATGGACAGGCCATCAACAGCAATCCCTGCATTCTTCAGATACCCAGCAAAAAGAACTAGTGCCATAAAGTACCAGTATTCCAAACTGCACAAGATTTAAACAAAATAAAATCACATGAGCTTATTCAATTAGCAAAAGCCTTGAATAAAGGTTAAAAAGTTAAAATTTAGCAAAACTTTGACTCCAGATTACAGTTAATGTGTAAATCTTAGCCATAATGCTACATCGGTAAGGATCGTGAGCTGTGACTAACAACTTTTTATGAGATTGTGGATATAGAATTTAATCAAGTTAGTTAGAACAATGTGTTTGTTTTTTCTTTCTTTCACCCTCGTAGTTCAAAATATTCTTAGTCAAGTTGCATTTGATCTAATATCATTGTGGGTAGGGTGTTAGCCTTCTACCCAAGTGTTCCATTCGTGAAATTGTTGTACTAGTTTCAAAACCTTTTCCCACCCCTTAATAGTAATTAAAAAAAAATTCTTAGTCAAATTAATTAGAGCAGTGTTTTTTCCCTTGCATTTAAGTTCGAATCACCCTCCTCATAACTTAGATCAATTTAGTATAGAATATATTTTTCCTCACTTGTCATTATTCACAAAATTAAGTTAACTTTATTTTGGAATTAACTTGGCTCCTCAAATGAATGAGGAGTTCCTCCTCAATTCACTATATAGCCAATTCACGGAACCTCATGCTTTATAATCCGAATCGTTCATATTATAAATCATTACATAAAAATTATCTTTACAAAAAATTAATTAACTATGAGATTGTTTGGTCATCAGATTGTACAAAAATAGATAGACGAGGCGTAATAGATGGATTCGGTACATAATCGTCTATCTGCTTGTTACAACACACACCCCAAATTACTTCTCCCACACCTTTTTAATTTTTTAATATTTTTCTATCAAGTGTTAGTGGTGTGTAGAAAATATTAAAAAATTAAAAAGGTGTGAGAGAAGTAATTTGGGGTGTGTCAATATAATCTCTCTACAATTAATTGACTAAACAAACTTAATTTTAATTGATTTTTTTTAGAAAAAAAATAATTTTTATATAATAATTTATAACATAAAAAATTCTGATTATAAACTCAAAGTTTTAAATAGTCACTGAAAAATTTTAAGGAGTGACTCTTCCTTGATGTAGACGAGGCAAGCCTTTATCATTATTTTTTTATAAAAAATAATTTAACTCAATATTATGCAATAATCGTAAAAAATAATATAGAATTGAGTTTAGCTAGTCTGTTTGAGTACCAGAGCATAATTCCAGAAGCCATAGACAACTTAACAAAACCCCAAAGATTATGAAAGGCCTTCCACGAGAACCCAACCCAAGCTCGACCACATGTCCCAGAAAATATATAAACCAACTGAGCCAAAACAATGAACCACCAGGACGCGTTGAGCACGACGGCGGCGCCCACCAGTCCCCATCCGAGCTTCAACATCAAAAGCCAGCTGAACAACGTGTGCAAGACCAGAGCCACTGCGGATATCGCCGCCATGACCATGATCTTGCTCTGCGACTGTAAGAACTTGGCTACCGGGAAGTTCATGGCATAGGCAAACAGTTGTGGTATCATCCATATCGCGAACTGTCCCGCTGCCTTCGATATGCCATCGGGCTGCCCTATCAGTTTGAGTAGTTGCTGTGCAAAGATGTAAAGAAAGGAGAGCAGTACGGCGGTGGCGTTGAGGATCACCCACGACCTCTGCATGTAAATTCCTAACATGTCCAGCTGCCCTGCTCCGAACGCCTGCCCGCACAACGTCTCAAGCGCGCTCCCCATGCCCAACTTCAATAATTTTCGATATACAAGAGTCAACTTTTTTTTTCTTTATAAAAAATAGATGGGGATATATTGTAACTTTACAATAATTGACGTGTGGTTAATATTTTATAAGCAAATATATGGTCAACAACAGGATTGAAGGAACATACACACACACACACACACATATATATATATATATATAAATATATATATTTGCTGAATATGATTGAAGGGTAGTGGTTGCATGGTGAGCGTACGAACCATAACACCAAAAGAGAAGCCGGCTATGACAGAGTTTTCGACAGATACGGTGGCAAGCTCTAAGGTACCCACATGGCCAGCGAAGATCTGTGTGATGGCGCCGATGGAATATTGGCTTAAAGAAGTGAAGATGGCTGGGCCAGCAAGGTACCATAGCTTTTTGGTTTCTCTGTAGAACTGGCGGGAGAAGCCACGGAAGCCGAGGATGGGAGGGATGTCGCCAGCATGCACCACCACCGGATTATCCTCTTGGTCAAGTGCCATCCGGGATGTCGTCCGCATGCAGAGACACCACCACCGGCCGAATGTTGTATTATAATATATGCTAGCTTTTGTTTGGTATATATGATATTTTTGAATGGTGCTGCTTAGCCTGCTTTTGTTTGTTCAGCTCTCTCTTTCATTTCATTTTTATCTCCAAAATAGTAGGAAAATCATCTATTTAAATTATATATTATTTATTTAAATTATATGATATTGTTATCAATTAATTAAATTATTAAATTATTATTTAAATATTTATTAATGTATTTTTTTATTATTAACGGCACATTACATAATTTATAAGAGGAGTGCTAGTCGGACTCGTCCCAAAAATGAGTCTAGCCAGACTCTCCCACCACCACGTGTATCTCCCAACAATGATGCTCTAGTCGGACACATTATTGTTGTATTCATTTTCTTTCTAATGTATGATTACGCAAATTGAAAGTAAAGGTTTCTGACAATTTGTTGATGCAATCCCTGCAACTTTTATTGTTGTGTGCAATTTGTGGGATTTGGATCCTCGCCCGATCCCCTCCTTGAAGATCCTAAAGATTAACGAATATAGACCGTTGATAAAAAATCGTGCGGTCCCAATTAAATGCTTTTTATATTTTAAAAGTAAGACAATTTCATTTTACGTGAAAAATATAAAAAGGGAAAAAATTAGGACCACATGATTTTTTATCAATGGTCCGTGTTCGTTGATCTCTAAGATCCCCAGGGAGGGGATCCGGCGAGGATCCAAATCCCAATTTGTGGATGCAATCCCTAGAACTTATATATACGCAATCACTACAACTTTTGGAAGACTCGAGGTTCTCAGTGGAACTCAAACCTTCAAAAAGATGTTTAGACTAATATCTTAGGTATGTGAAACAAGTGAAATGCTAAGAAGACTCTATCAAAGTGACTCTTCGTGAATTTTCTGTTACTTCATAATTTAACGATAATTTTAGTGTTAATATTGTAAAATATTATGCAAATAACGTGAGATAGTAGAGAGTCCATAAAGAGTTTCACTTTTAAAGATTCTCTTTAACATTTCTCAATTAACGTATTTTATTCTCTGTAGCAATAAAATTATTAAAATGCTCTCGAGATACCAAGTGGACCTCAAACTTTCTTCCACTATTCTACTAGTATTTTATTATTTCTAAGTAGAGCTCGTTTTTATGAACACTTAAACAAAGAGTAATGTTAATAAGACTAAATTTATAAATAAAATTTGCAATCTAAATGACATGTCACCAATAAAAATGAGCACGTTTAACAATACTGAAGTACTAATTCAATCATCTTCATGTCATTTAATTTATAAAATTTTATTTACAAATCTAATCGGAGTATGATTCTCTACCCTCCTAATCTCTTTACCCTCTTAATCGGAGTAGGATTCTCTACCCTCCTAATCTAAACGGTCACGGTTAAGCCACATCAACATCTTATATTCATTTTTTTTTATAAAGATAATAAGACAAAAAGTAATGTGTGAGAAGGGGGTATGGAAATGAATGAGAATAAGAAGGTAGAGAATCATACTCCAATATCTCTCTAGCATTACTCTTAAACGAATCTCGATTTCGGAAATAAAACAAACAAAATAGGGTAAATTACACCATACCCCATCAGGTTTTAGGTCTATTATAACCCCATACAATATCTTTAAAACATTTCACTTTCATACCTCAAATACTATTTTATTTCAATTTCATACATCTGTTACGTTTTCCATCCATTAATTCGTTAAATGCTGATGTGGCTGCCACATTTATGCCACGTGGCAAAAAAAAAAAATTTAAAAATCTGAATCTTCTAAATTTAAATTATATAAAAATAAAAAATAAAAAATAAAGTTTGAAAATCCAAATCCCATCACCCCTCCCCCATACCTGAACATTCAACCAAAAAAAAAAACAGAGACCCTCCCCCCCCCCCCCCCAGATGCGATCCCACGCCCCCTAACCAAACCCACCGCCGCGAAACCTAGATCCTAGAAAGCCCCCTGGCGGCGGCTGGACTCTGTGGCTGTGAATTGTTGAAGCAACAGTCCCAAAGAAGAGTGAGGAATTGTGGGTTTTGGATGAAACGAAAGGGGAAGCCATGGAAATAGGGGGTTTGAGGTTATGGGTTATCGCCATGGAAGAAGAAAGATGCAACCTTTGAAGTGTGTTCGTGAGGAATTTGAAGGTGGAAGTGGAAAATCTGGTGGTTCTTGCAGTTGTTCCGGACTTGTGTTTGGAATGGAGACGGGAGCAGGCGAGGTTGGTGGGATCTGTTTAGAGAGGGTTGAGAGGGATATGGGATATGGGTTTTGCGGGCGCGGGGTGGGGAGGGGGTGGGAGGTGGGTGGGCGTTTTATGGGACCTGGGTTTCGCGGGGGTGGGGGGTGTTTATGGGATCAGGTTTGACGGGATATGGGGGCGAGGGTGGATTCGGGGGGGGGGGGTGTTTTCTTTTGGTTGAATGTTGAGGTATGGGTTCAGGTACAGGGGAGGGGGATGGGATCTGAAATAGTACGTGAGGTATGAAAGTGAAATGTTTTAAAAATGTTGTATAAGTTGTAATAGACCTCAAACATGATGGGTTACTGTGTAATTTACTCAACAAAATAATAATGCCCGAAATTGTGTAAAATTAACCGAGAAATCTTCCCTCGTGCATCGCGCACCACTGCTGGATTTAATGGAGTGTCTCGGTGGGTGCAGTGTGAAGGCGTGCTCTTGTTTCTCGTGGAAATTAAAGTGAATGGAAGTGGGAATTAGAATATAGTTTTAATGGGTGTTAATTGTGATGTTTTGCTGAAATGAACCCACTCACTCGACCACCGTACACTCCACTCACTCACTCTCTCTCCCTCTCCCTCACGCCTCACTCTCTTCTCTTTCTTCTCTCCCCCTCTCTGCAACCTCCCTCCTCCCTCGGCCAGACCTAACAAAACCACCAGCACTGCCTCAAAATCCCACTAGACACTCTCAAACCACCAAAGGACGGTCTGCAACTCGTCCAAAATGTCAGGGCCGTGCCATGCTCGGAGGACATACGAAATTCCCGTTCTCGAATCTCGACGAATCCGACGAATCAAACTACCTCCGCGTCGGTAAGCCCGGATTGCTCACCCTCAAACACTCCCTCGAGTTTTTCCAGAGAATATTCTTAGCATGCATGCATGCCCTTTTCAGTGCGTTTGAAGGACGAATCTCTAACCACAATGTTTTCCGGCGAGTTTGTAGTATTGCCGAGCAAACCCGGCCAAATCTCGTTGATTTGATTGAGAACCACGTGGGTAGACACAACAATGATATAGTTCCACTGCTTTCTTTTGATTTGATTAATTTGGCTGCTTTCCAAAAGTGATTAGATATCTGAGGTGGGGCGTCAAATCACTTTTGACAGTAAATATTAGGGGTGTGTGGAGTTGACAGTAAATATTAGGGTTGTGAGGCAAATTACTTCTCATACACTATTCATTAATTTTTATTTGTTGATCTTCTTCAATTCATTCAATTTGATGGTAAAAAAATAGAATAGTATGAGAAATAAAATAGGGTGTGTAGATATCACATCCCTAAATATTACTCCAACCTGCCGAATCCTTTTCCTGGGGATTTGAGAAATCCTATAATCATGTCTGTTTATAGTACAACATGCGGTAAAAAATTATTTAAAATTTAAAATTTAAAATTAAATATAAATAGTATCTAACGAAAAATTGACCGCACAATATACAATGATTACGAAATCCCTAGGAAACCTAACAGTTTTTTAGCTGATCTAGAATGGCAACATGACCTACCTTCACTTCTCTTTTATTTATTTTTTAACTGGTGGGCTCATAATCCACTACAAGATGGAGAAAAGTGATCTTCTCCGGATTCCTTTTTCCTAATCCACCAAATCAGTGAATTCGTGCCATTTAAATTTAATCCGATGACTGAAGTTATTATAACTTTTAAAGTGGGCTTCTGTTTGTAGCCGTTAGATCAAATTTCAATGGCACGATTTCACTGATTTGGTGGATTAGGAGGAAGAGATCTGGAGAGCATCACTTTCCCAAGATGGAGCTCTAAAAATGATTTTAGTGTTTATTTTATTTTAAAATGAGCCCTATATACTAGTAAATAATAACTAACATATTGGTTGGAATATAATAAAATTTGACATCATGCTTCAAAATGCCATATCAGCCATCAATTAAGAATTTGATAGAAAAAATTGACATACTCATTGTAGATGCTCTAACTCGCAAGTTAAATTATTCGACAAAAAAATATCATTGATGTTTGTACTCTCAAGAACAACAATTGACAATCAATGATATTCAGTGTTTAAAATGTCTTTAGTACGATTGTTATTGCTATGAAAATATCTACAAAATCAAAGAAATATATGAAAATGGGGTGAAATCTAAACTTCACCTCATATCATATCGGAGAAACTGTTAAAGTTTAGGCTAAAATTGACAAATACATATTTATGACACATTTGTTAAATATCAGATAAACTTTTATATTTTGTTCAAACCAATGTTTGACGATATCTAAAGTTTCATTTTAATTTCTATCATTTTCATCGAAGGCAACCAATATCGATATTTGATATATCCATTGATATTTTCACAAATTTGCATATCAATATTTTCACCGATATCGATATTTTAAACACTAATGATATCTCAGAAATCTTATTTCATCGTAAATGACTTATATGAACATCTTCGTCATCACTTATGATTTTCTAATTCAATAATATAATATTATGTATAAATTTCTCCTCACATAATATTGTATTATTCGACGGAAAGAAAGAGTAAAATGAGTTGTTTTCGTCGCAAAGAGCAAAATGAGAGGACTTATATGACATGAACACATCGATATCGTGACACCCGTTGTTAATTATATGATAATATATAATAAAATTTTTCTTTACATGGCATTATATAATATGATATAACTGTAATTTTGTATTCGTATTATATAAGTTGGTCTCGCAAATCAAAATCCAAATTTGATACTACTGTTGGAAGAAGTAGTAAAACCCAATTATACTGGGCTCCCGTCCGGTGGCCACTGTCGGACAAAGCCTTCCTTTTTAAGAACCACGTCTTTATTAGTTTGTTTTCTTTTCACCAAAATTACGTGCGATCCCAATTCGAATCACGTACGATTTAGAAGACCAATTGGACGCATAATATATTTCCAGCTCCCCAAATGGGGCAAAGAAGCAAAAGAAATTGGTGGAAATGACGTATTTATTTCTCAATTGTAATGTCAGATAAACGATAGTTTGAAAAAAAAAAAAATCCAAAATATGATCAGTATAGAAATTTAGATTTGAAATTTCAAGTTTTCAAAAATTATTTGTGCAAAGGTTCAAAGTGTATCCCCAATATTTTTATTTAAGCAGTAGTTTAGACTTGAAGAAAGTTGAGATTTCATTGTAAAATCAATTTGTTATGTAAAACGTAGATCAACTCCTAATACATGCAATATTTTTCAATTTTCCTATATGAGATTGACACTCCCAACGCACTTCATCCCTTGTGGGGCCATTGAAAGGCTAACGCGTAAACATGTGTTGCATGACGTGGTAGCAAGTGTGTCATTGGGTCCAGCTTTAATATCCGGAAAAAGTTGAAATTCAACTACAAAATCAATGAAATATAAAGAGAATTAAACTTTTTGTAAACACTTGTAAATGCCCATTAGTTCTTTATGTGTAATTTATACTCTCAACATACTACGGTAGTTATTGAATATAAGGTATACATCGTATATTTTGTTCTCTTCAATGCATTTTAGGATGAATGCCAACCCACTTGGATTTTAAAACCTGTCCACCAAATACAAATAAACTGAATAGCTCACGCAACCCTAGCTTAGCCAAAAATAACCACACACACACAATTTATGAATTATTATTTTTGGTTGTCTAAGGATATATCCGGCCGTGAAACATTACTAGTTAGTAGTCAATTAGCCATCTTTATAATTGACCTATTGACGTGCGGGTGTGCCTATGAAGAAATTCTCGAATCCGAACGTTCATATGCCTGCACTAGGCACAAAGACGTGGTGGGATTAAAATCCGAGAAGTCAATGTTGCGCATTTAGCAACCTAAATATTAAGCTACGAATTACACATTTTAAACTCACAAGTGTACATGATCAAACATATAATATAAAAAGCAAGTACGAGATCATTTCCACGAGGATTGCACTAATATGTATCTAGATTATGATTCCTAACAATTTAAATTCATTCTTTTACAAAAGCTATCAAATATGCACATAAAGGTTTAACAAAATAGTATATAAAAAAACACAATATAGAGAATGTAGGCAAATAAAAGTAATTGACAGTAAGGGTTTTGAAAACGATGTTCAAACGGTTAGGACTTTGGTTTCCATCTCTAATCTTTTTCGCCTAAGCAATCGATACATACAATGACACAAAACAAAGTTTTGATGCTTAACGTTTGTCAACCTAAAGGGATGGTATCTACTCTTTAAGCTATTGATTTCCATGCACTCCGAGAAAGCATAATACAATGGAAATCGACAAATACATGAATCCTAGAACATGATATCTATTCCGGTTATTCATGATAATTAATTCCAAGAACCATAACTAGTTCTCTTGTTACTCGGCATAGGTACAAGACTTGATCATCCAAATTTATCTATGTAACAAACTCAATTACAAAGCTATTCTATGGTGATCAATCATAAAATAACTCAACAAGATTGGAATTAAAATAAAAAGTAACCATTAAAGCATCAACAAATTGTCTTGTAACAAAAGTATATCGAAAATACTCAAGGAAACATGATTAGGACTTCAACCAAGTCCCAACTATGGAATTTAGTTACTCATAATGAAATTGGCTAGCAAAAACATTAACAAGAAATAAAAAGAGAAAAAAAGAACTCTCTGATTAGACTTGGCATTTTGGACCCGACCCATTAATATTAGTATTTGAGTAGATATTTAACAGGTCGGATCGCTAATGGGTGAACCCGTTAAATAAAGGATCACTTTGGGTCAACCCGCTAGACTCGTTAGCACCCGTTAATTGGATGTTTGAGTAATTTCACTAAAATCTTAACAACAAAAAATAAACTCTATGGTGACTCTCGTTTCGCATTGTGCCTCTCTCTCTCTGCTTTTGGCTCTCTACCCTTTCGTGCCTTTGCTTCTGGGCCTCTGGCTCCTTCTCGCTCTTTAGTCTCTCCCCAATCTTCTATTTTCTCTCCATTTTCGAGTTTTTTTGCTGTACCATTTACATTACTGAAATTTAGACTTAATTAATATTCTTTCCTTTCTAAACTATAAGTAGTATAAATTGAAATATAAACTTCTGCTTGTTTAATTGCATTCAGCCTTATGCTTCTGCTTTCTCTGCATGTTTCTCATTTAATGCTTTACTCTTGCTTAAACAGTACTACAAGTCTACAATCTCTGCATATATCCTTGATTAACAGAGAGATGATTAGTTGCTTTACATGTTCATCCAAATGACGGACTTCTTTGATCTTCCTATACAAATTTGTACTTATAATCTCATTTATTCTTGTAGGTTTACATATCCAAATCAGCACCCTTTTAGATATGCACCCCTGGAAATGGATCATCTCCCGATCTCATCCACCAAATCTACCCAATCACTTAATTCGGGCCTTTGAAATTTGATCAAACGGCTAAAGTTGTTATGACTTTTAAATGGGCCCCTGTTTGTAGTCGTTGAATCAAATTTCAAGGATCCAGATTAATTGATTGGGTGGAAGAGATGCACTCCTTTTACTATATATCCAAGTCAATACTTTTTTCACTAGATATCCAAGGCAGCACCATTTTATACATCCTTGTAGTTAATATGTGTAATTGTATTGGAATGCAAATAAATAAATAAATAAATTGTTAATGGGTGACTTGTTAAATTAACATGTTAAGTTCAGATGATTTGTTAGCTTCATGGATCAGGTTCGGATGACCCATTAACTTAACAAGTCAGATTTAACTCGACCCAAATCTAATAAACTTGACCCGTTTACAAGGCTATCTCTGATGATGGGGATGGTGAGATTGCCACTTCTTCTATTTCTCCGTTGCTGCTCGCTGCCTCACCATCCCCATCATCAGAGATAGACCTGTAACTATTTGTACAAACACGACAAAAACGATCTGTTTGTCAGGCCTAATCCTACATATCATCAATTAATAAAAAAGCTAACGACCATACTAACAGAAAGTTTAAATATGAAAGCAACACGACAAAAACTATGATACAAAAAGATTGAAAATTGAAAAACTTAAAGTTATAGTAATATTTCTAAAGAGAATATATTTATAAAGTAAAGTCAAGACTTGGAGTTCAAAAGACAGAGAGTAAAGCTACATTCATCACATATTTGTACTATCATTTATATCATTTTTCTAATAGAGGTAAGATTCACTATATATGTGAGTCTTATTTTTATCAAAAAAATTGTACAAATGATGATATAAAATGTGGTAACAGTAACATTTTTGAAAAATTGATGAAAGGACAAAAAGAAACTGAAAATGATCACATAAAGGTGTGTGTTGTGAATAATATGTGGATGGCCCACATGAATAATTTGTTACTATTTATTCACATGTGAATAGTGTTATTTCTTATTATAAAATGAATGAGAAGAAGAGGAAGAGTGATGCATGCCAGGGAGAGAAGTTCATACGGGAGAGAGGGAAGAAAGGAAGAGGAAGAGAGAGAGAGGAAGAAGAGAGAAAAGAAAGGAAAGAGAGAGGAGAGATGATAGAGTTATCTTTGTACTCCCATTATTCCAGATTATAAATGAAAGCACTACTGCTGCCCCGAGGATGTACTCCAGTCACACTGACTGTAGAGGAACCTCGTAAATTTTGTGTCTTGCTTATTTATTCTACTGCACACATCGTCGATTTTACAACACGTTATCAGCACGAAAAGCTCTCGTGTCAGTGGAAAGCACAACGCCACAAATCTTGTTCACCTATGTCACCTGGAATCTCACAGATAAGAAAATCTTTTCATTTCATCTTAAAATATTTGTACTACTGATTTTCTTGAAGCAAATATGTATATGTTGTTGTATAACTGTATATCATCATTTGCAGAAGCAAAATGGTACTGACTCAAAATCCGTAGAAAATCTAATAGCCATGGAAACAGCCTCGGAACTCCAACTTGCAGACCTCGGATTGAAAAACTTTCTTCTTGAAAGTTGTCCATCCTCCCAGTATCTACAACATATCAAAATTTCAGAAAACTTTAACGGTGCGATCGTCACATATGTCTGAAATACCAAACCAGTTTCCAATTTCCGCAGAAAACTGGACAGCCATCTTATGAGTACCAAAACGCCATTTTCAGTTGCTCAGATGGAAACCGTTTCTTCACGAAAGTTGTTTGGTATCCTCTTATCCATATCATACTAAAATTTGAGCTAAATCTAACGGTTTGATCTTCTTATTAGTGGCAGACAAAGAAAAGGTTTTGGAATGGTGAGTTGCACCATTTGAAAAAAAAAAAAAAAAAGAAGAAAAGAATATAATAATAATAAACAGAAAAATATGTGGGAGATGGTCATTATGGCAGACAAAGAAAATTAATAATAATAAAATAATAAATAAATAAACAATCATAGAGACAGGTGAACAATTCAGTGCATAGGCAATAAGGAAAAATTGAGTACTGGAAGTTTACTCTTTCTTTATCAAGTTTGTTATTTATGTGAATGGTGTTGGCTTAAAACACTTTCACAAGTTCTAGTTACTTTAAAGCAATTTATTTATCATGGACGGTTTTACCGCCTACTGCTTTAAGTTTTTATTTATGTGAATGGTGTTGGCTTATAACACTTTCACAAGTTCAATTTACTTTAAAGCAATTTATTTATCATGGACGGTAATGGTGTTGGATTATGACACTTTCACAAGTTCAATTTACTTTAAAGCAATTTATTTATCATGGACGGTTTTACCGCCTACTGCTTTAAGTTTTGATTTATGTGAATGGTGCTGAATCAAAGTCCTTGTCACAAGCTTTATTTACTTAAAAGTAATTTATTTACCATGGTTGGAATTACCGCTTATTTCTTTAATTTAATTTATTGTACTTCTTTTGTTACGATGAGTATAACAAGGACCCGAAGTTCCTTGATCAGATTAGAACCTGCAGTTTCTTGATCCTCATCATACAAAAATGATTGGACCAGAAGTTCCATCATGCAAATATAAAATGATTGGACCAGAAGTTCCATCATGCAAATATAAAATGATTAGACCAGAAGTTCCATCATACAAAAAGATCGGGCATGAAGTCCCTTGATCCTCAAGAACAGGACATGAAGTTCCTTGATAAGAACCTTAAGTTTGAAGTGTCGTAGTGCCTTAACTTAATTGCAATAAATACCATACGAGTATCAATTTACATACTATTAAATAAGGACCAGAAGTTCTTTATGTCCATATTCAAAATGGTTTAGCAGAAGCATTTATTAAACCGATGAAATTGATTACCCGTGCTCTGCTCATGAAAACGAAATTGCCAAATTTTCTACATGGGGACATGCCATGTTACATGATACATTATTAACTTGGTTGAGACATGTTGCCAACCACTAATACTTCTCAGTATAACTCGTGTTTGGGCACTAACTAAACATTACACATTTACGAGTTTTTGATTATGTTATCTATGTGCCTGTTGCACTGATACAACGTACTGAAATGAGGCATAAAAGCAAACTAAGAATTTATGTTTGATTTAATTCATCATTTATCATTCAATACTAAGAACCTTTGACTGGGTATATATTTACCGCATGGTTTGCGGACTATAATTTTAATAATACAGTTTTCCCATCATTAGGGGGAGAAAATAACATCGTTGTAGAAGAATGATGAGAAAATACCGTTCCAGAAGAACAAAGAGAATTTGTCTTATTTTGATTCACGAAGTAATCAATGAGAAAATGAAGTAAGAATAATTGAATGATGTAACGAAAGTGATGAAATCACATATATTTGCTGCAAATGTGCCTACAAGAATTGATGTCCCTATTAGACAAAATAATGTGGCAGCAAATGATTTATCTGTTGCACGCCTGAAGCGTGGCAAACCCTTAGACTCAAAAGGTTCAGTCCTTCGAAAGAAGAAGAATATGGCACTACTGAACTATTGCATTCCCGAAGCATAACTGTTGCATGCCGGAAGCATGACAGTTGTCGCATGGATACACGTCACAGAAAGGACAATCCGCGGACATGGGAATTTTGATGTCTCATGCATGAAGCATGATAAATGTATAGGTTCCAATTACTCAACTCCCGGAAGTGGAGATTAAAATCCAAGCTCTATAACGCTCAAGAAGAGGTTATGATCCGCATTCTCTAAATTATGACTATCCTGGAAGAGATAGTGTAATGCCCTTGAAGAGGCAATGGATATCCAAAGAAATGAAAAGCTTTTTATGCATGCGCATGCACATGAGAATATGGGATCACGAATTGATGATAACCAATGGTAAATTTGGTTTTTATAAGTAGCTACTAAATTTCATCAATAAGCTGTGTTGATAATGAGTCACGTTCTTTTGTTCGTCGACGAAAGGAAAAATTATTAGCAAAAATGGAGAAAGGCAATTCCATTACAATCCTGTAAGAACGTGGAAAAATGGATCTATATATATTTGAATATAATACAAATAGCCAAAAGATGTTGAACCAAAG
The DNA here is from genome assembly GCA_963580275.1 of Crataegus laevigata. NCBI lineage: Eukaryota > Viridiplantae > Streptophyta > Magnoliopsida > Rosales > Rosaceae > Crataegus > Crataegus laevigata. The sequence continues at coordinate 7,724,863 of OY756948.1, read as the reverse complement.
AGGTTACATATGGGCATTTGTAATACAGTGAATTACACTCACATGATATGACACAAGGTTACTAATTGAAACCTGAAATTATACTCCTGTAAACGAGTTCATATGAATGGAGAATTATATACGAAGGGTTATGAGTCGCCCGCATCATATCTCCATAAGCAAATTCCTCAAGTATACATGGGAGCAAATTGCTCTGTATAAATTTTAAATGAAAATGTGTCATGAAGTGTAGAAAATCCCTGAAGGATTCAGATTGCTTGAAGTAAGTCCTGGAAGGATAAAACATAAATTATGTACTCAATACCAATGGATGGTATAAATTGCCTGAGTAAGTACTATCATTATGATATTGTTGCAACATACTAAAATCTCTTGCAAGAGTCGATGACATTAAATTAGGACTCCTGAAGAGTTAAGAAAGATTATAAAGTGTTGAGAGAAATATTGTCTTAAACTGCAGAATCGAACAATATGCCAACACGAATCTTATCCATGATATTTATGATATTAAAGAAGCATATGGATTGAAGATTATGAGTTAAATACTCAAATGATTTAGACACTAAGGATGATCATTTATCTTCGAGAGGGTAAAGATAAATTGATATTTGGTCTAGAAGTACCACATTTTAGTGAAGAATATGCTTTATTGTATTTGGCACAATACACTGAATGAAATAAAGCTTATCTATTGATATTTCAAAGAAATTACAGATATGTGCATACACATGAGCTACAATTATGAAAAAATATATATATACAAAGTGCAGATAAACATGAGGGAGCCTTCATTGCTCAGGTGGTGCCTGAGAGGTCGACGGAGCTCCGGGAAGACGAAGAGTCAGAGTTGGAATCTCCGGAGCCGGAACACTTGGTGCTACTCCAGAGGACGAAGGCAACATAAACCTTGGGAGTAACGCCATGAACCTTTCATGATCACTCTGGATCCGACCGTCCGACTCCTGCAGCTGGTCCAGCTTCCTCTTCATGCTGGTCGAGTAACTAGTTGCAAGCATGTGCAACTCCTTGTTCTCGTGCCTGAGTCCACTGACCTCTTGCCGAAGACTTGCCATCTCCGCCATCAGCGACTCCACCTGACGAGTTCGGGCAAGCAAGCGCTGGCCCATGTTTGAAACTGAGCCTGCACTTTGGACGCTGAGAGCTAGAGATTCCTGAACAGCCAGCTCGTCCGACCGCCTGGATAACATCCTATTGTCCCTTGGAGTGAGCAGATTTCTGGCTATCACCGTAGCGGTGATTTCATTCCTCATCATTGTGTCCCCGACTGTAAGAGGACCATTGGGGGATATGAAGGACGGATTCCAAATGTTGTTCGGAGAAGACGGGTCATCGTCTTCCCCAACATTCAAGTTTAGGCGACGGTCGGAAGGGAAAGACATTTTTTTAGAAGGTGTTGAGGAGGAAGAGTTCGGAAAGATTAAGAGTGCAGAAGTGCAAGAAGAGAGCGGAATGAGTAAGATTGCAGAAGTGCAAAGGGAGTGTTTGAAGAAGGGAGTTCAAGTGTGAGGTGACTCAGCAATCACGTGGCTTCAGCTTTTCTAGTTTTGTCGTCACTCTCACATGCAGCTTGGAGCTTTGCGAAAACCACGAGCCGAACCCGGATTTGAACCCCGGTTTTCAAAAGATCATCATTCCAGACGTGTCGTCACTCGTCACATGCACTGTCAGCTTTGCGGAAATTACGGGCATCTTTGTCAGAAAGCGCGTAACTGGTACTGTTCATCCATCCACCGGCTGCCGACAAATAGTGCGAGAATAGTTCCGGTTGTGAAGAAAAATTTCTATAAGTTCTACCTTCGCCTTCCGTAGCAAAGGCACACCCTCTCAACCTTTCTTCATCTCCAAGAATGTATTCCCAAAGAAAGCTTTCGAGTCACTCAGTGTTCTTCATCCCTTGGATCACCCCAGAAAACAAATCATCCAGAGCAAAAGTATTTCATATCAAAAAGGTTAAAAGCAAAAGTATTTCATATCATGCTTTCTCCTCACCTTCATCTGAGGAACGTGGAGAAAGTGAGATCCTGATTGCTTACCTAGTCTTGCTCTCGAGTACTCATCTCAGACCCCTCCCAGCCCACTTCAAAAATAAACCTGTGTAGAGGTACTTCTTCAAAAGCAAAAGTATCTCACAGACGAAGCAGGAGGAGTCTGAGTTGCATCCAGATGAAAGCAGAGTCCGAGATCAAACTTCCGATCTGGAACTGATTGTCTCGTAACCTTTGCTTGTTTGTTTCTCTAGCATTGCTCTCGAGTACTCATCTTCAACTGTCTTCAAGGTCATGAATTCCACGGACTACTTGAAGCATGTGGAGACAACGTGCTGATTCATCCTCAACTAAGCTAAGGAGCACTTGCAAAAAGAAGGCCCTCCAGCCCTGTTCAAGAATAAGCCTGTGGAAAGTTAACTACTAGTAAAGCAACTCTGTTGACAACTCTTCTCGCTAAGAGACTGAAGCAGAATGATCAACGATCAACCTAAATGATTTGAAATCAGGGGGAGATACTCATCAGGGGGAGCATCCAAAATATATCAAGATTTTAACGAGTCAATCGAAGACTTGTGGCCATCCAAAGGGGAGTGTTGTGAATAATATGTGGATGGCCCACATGAATAATTTGTTACTATTTATTCACATGTGAATAGTGTTATTTCTTATTATAAAATGAATGAGAAGAAGAGGAAGAGTGATGCATGCCAGGGAGAGAAGTTTATACGGGAGAGCGGGAAGAAAGGAAGAGGAAGAGAGAGAGAGGAAGAAGAGAGAAAAGAAAGGAAAGAGAGAGGAGAGATGATAGAGTTATCTTTGTACTCCCATTATTCCAGATTATAAATGAAAGCACTACTGCTGCCCCGAGGATGTACTCCAGTCACACTGACTGTAGAGGAACCTCGTAAATTTTGTGTCTTGCTTATTTATTCTACTGCACACATCGTCGATTTTACAACAGTGTGGAATATAATGTTAAACTTGAGTGTTAGTGTTACAAAGTTAGTTAGGAGGAGTAGTGACGTAGCAATAAAGGACCCCACAGACTTGAGAGATGAGCAAGAATCCAGATCCTCGTCACATCCTCTTTGTGAGGATTTCGGAGATTTGTGAATCATATCTGTTCAGTGTACATTGTACGGTCAGAAATCATTTTGAAAGTTTTTATTTAAAATTACATACAAACAATATATGTCCAAAACTAATCGCACGATGTACGATAAACAGACATAATTAACAGATCACCAAGATCCTCAGGTTTCGAAGAGAATCCTATTGGGATCAGCAGAACGACTTCTCTTACATGTGGAACCTCCTATCGCTCCCCTCCATAATCAGGCCGGTCAAAGTTGGATGAGGATTCTCTCCTTATTTTTTCCCATCCACTTTCATTCTCCCATTGTTTGTGTGGTCACAGTTAAGCCACGTCAACATTTTATATTCATTTTTATAGAGATAATAAGACAAAAAAATGTGGCTTAACCGTGATCACACAAACAGGAGAATGATGGAAGTGGATGGGAAAAAAGGAGGAGAGAATCCTCCTCCGTCAAAGTTAGTTGCAAAATTAGTTGCATCCCATGGATCATACAAGTGTGTTTTCTCCAGACGTTCAAGGTAATATATTGCATAGGCCAAATTTTTTTTGTAGTCCCTGTGATGACATGCCACTTTTTAATATGACCTTTGTGATGAAAAAGCTATTAATTAAACCATCGTGGTGAGCTCTGTTAGCAATTAAGGTCCAAATCCAAAGTTCCGTTAAACAAAATCATGTGACTATCATGTGAATTAATTAAAATTAAGTTTATTTATTTTGAAAAATAAAAGGACAAAAACATGGTTGAATTAAAATAAAATTACAAATAAAGAAACTTGTGAAGATAAAAAAAACCCAACAATCCTCGTATCTCATCTCAAGCTCCTAGCCACCACCATAGCGACTAGTGGACCTCCACCGTTGTTAACCATCACCTCAAATCCCATTAACCTAGTCAAATTGCAGATCAAGCCAAACCCATTGTGAAAGACACATCCCACCCCTCAAATTTGCAGACCAACCAAAACCCAAGTGAAAAATGAGAGATAATATAATTAACCATTCATAAAAGAAAAAACTTCATCAATTTTCATAACATTCACATGACAAAATTATGTCTAGCCTAAAAAAAAAAAAAACAAAGACAAAAGTATGTCTTCCACGATATATTGTGGTTCATCATAACAAAATGCCATTGAAAATGTCTTCCACAAAATAAACAAATAATATAGTCTCCCACAAAATAAAATCAATTTCCTCCGCCACATCATTGCTTTGGCAAGGTACGATGCTTTTTCATTTGGAGATTTTGCATATTGTGCATTGGGGCCATTCCAGAAGATCTCCAAGGATTCTTAGCATTGGATGACACTGCAGAGGTCGTTCTTGGAGGTCTCCAAGGTGCATTGGCAAAGTTGAAATTTGATGATATCACTAAAGGCAATACAACCGATGGAGCTGAACTTCCAACAATTTCAACGGTTGTCTGCCTCTTACACTATTATTTTTGTACAATAAATTATTAAAATAACAAAATAGCATCCAAGTGTCTACATAATATGCAAAAAACTACAAAATAAACGACTTACTTTAGCCCTTGTATGCACTAGAGCTGAATTTCCAGTTGACTGATATAGGATGTCACCTATTAGACCTTCAGTGGTTGCAGTTGCCATCTTGAATTGGCTTATTGCTCTTGTAGTTTCCACATGTGTATGCTTTATAGCCTAGATATTTTCAAACAAAATTAAATCATACCTAAGAAATTAGGTGCGACTTCACCCTTCACCTCTCCTCCTAGCCATTGAAATGGTTTTACGAGGTTAGTTTCACTTGGGTTTTGGTTGGTTTGCAAATATGAGGGGTGGGATGTGTTTTTCACAATGGTTTTGGCTTGATCTGCAATTTGACTAGGTTAATAGGATTTGAGGTGATGGTTGTTAGAGACGGTTGAGGTCCACTAATGGCTATGGTGGTGGCTGGAAGCCTAAGATGAGATATGGAGACTGTTGCGTTTTTTTTTATCTTCACAAGTTTCTTTATTTGTAATTTTATTTTAATTCAATCATGTTTTTGTCCTTTTATTTTCTAAAATAAATAAACTTAATTTTGATCGATCCACATGTGATAGTCACATGATATTATTTAACATAAGACTAACGAAACTTTGGACTTGGACCTTAATTGCTAACAGAGCTCACCACAGGGGTTTAATTAATAACTTTTTCATCACAAAGGTCATATTGAAAGTGGGGTGTCACCACAAGGATTACAAACAAAATTTGGCCTATTGCATATTACAACGATTAGGGATTTTTAGTAATATTTTGATTTTGATTTGGAGAATTTTAATAAAATAGATTTTAATTTTTAGGAATCTGTAAAAGGTTGGGGACACCATCTACTTCAGGAACCGACGTTGGATCTTAAAAAATGGCTAACGTATTGGGGTGGTGGACTGCCGACATCGAGCAGGGAATAAGCAAAATTACCGAAATTATTAGTTGGGTTTTTTTGGATTAAGTCCCTAGTTCTAATGACACAATTTTATGTGGACAAAATACATGATAGGGTTGGGCTATCGCCATTTTGGCGTCCCAGTTCATACAAAGACATAAAACTATAAAGAATATTAACATAAAATTTCATTCATCAACTGTTTTTATTGTCGACTTCCATTGCCATATTGGATTCACAGAATCACAACCTTTCCCAATACATAGCCCTCCTTCTTGATAAGACCTAAATCAACCTTGACTCTAATTGCAAGAAACTTCAATTTTTATTGAACAAGAAAAATATATGGGTACCGTACATAATAAATTATTTGTGCCCTTTGAGGTTAAAGAGCACCAACATATGTGCCCATAGACCAATAGCAACAATACAGCAACTATAATTCTATGTGTGCCTTCTATGTACGTGTCTTTTGGTCAAAGAGCAAAAGATAGCTGTTTGTGTTTGTTTGGGCCCAAAATGATAATTTGGGCTGAGCGTGAAGTATTTCTCGGCCCAGAGGGAAATGCTGTGGGTTAGTCGGTTTGTGGGCCGACTGAATGGGGTCGGCCGAGTCCCAGTAGGAAAATGATTCATCTAGATAAAGATAAAGGAAGTAAAAGCCATCCGTAAGACGAATAGAGTCCCAGTGCGATGAGGAGTCTAGACGAGGCCAGGACATGGAAGCAGAGAACATGGCCAGAAGGGATGGTTTGAGAGTCTTAGCGGAATGAGGAGTGGCCGAGGTAAAGTCCGATTGGGATGAGGAGTCTCTGTCCAAGTAGAATTATGATTCGATCAAAGGAGGATTCGGCTCCTATAAATACAAAGGCAGTGGCAGCGTTTAAGAGACCTTCAACTCAACACACAAATCTGCCCTGCGCAATTTCTCGGTCTACGCGAAACCTCTCAACACCCTTGAGATTTTTTATTTTCTTTTTCGCCTTTACACCTTCAGTTTGGATAAACAGCACTGTGAAGGCAACTGGTAAACATCTTCAGTTTAGATAAACAACACTGTTGCCGTAGAACCAGCCGTCCGTGAAGCACTTTCAATTTGGATAAACAGCACTGCGACAGGGTCGACTGGTTATCTATCCAAGTCTCGGCCGACGAGGGTTTTCGGATCCCCGTCGACAGAGGTCATCTCACCAGCCATCTCGGCGAAGTGAGGTGTTACTGATACTTAGGCTCAGTGCCTCGACGCCGAGTTGTTTTATGATCGCATATTCACAAGTGGGTTTCAGAGTTTGGCACTCGGACGGCTGAACCACGTTCATTATCAAGACCTTCATCCGCTTTGAGTATTTGTGCCCCTATACTCTATCGATTCGACGTGGTTTCACCTTTACAAATATGATGATTGTGGCCGAATCGGACGACGACGAACAATGAACTTTGTAATTGGTAGCCTTATCTTCAGGCTTGAGGACCCAGAGGCCGAGACGTGTTCCTTTCTTGGCCGCAGTTGCAAGACATAGAAGTCAGCCGCGTGCATCCACACAACATCAAGACATTTTTACTCATTGGTCGAGCTCGGTCGACGAGTTGGCACGCCCCGCACACATTTGAAGGAGATAGTTAGCTTACTAATTACTCGGCCTGCGCGTCACGTAAGCTAGGTAATTTTTGTAGTCAACAGTGTTATTAAGGCAAAGCACAATAGAGCCTTATTTGTGCCTTCATTCTGTCAGTCATTCTCAACTGATTGGGCACTATTTGTAATCGTGCCCAATACCATATATTTTTTTTTTAAATTAAAATTGTTTTTTCACACGAATTACATCCGGTTTCCTACCCACTCACATACTAATTATTTCGATCTATAGTTAATAAACATTAAATTGCATCAGTTGAGAAGAAAATTGGAGAATAAAAGAAAAAACCTTAACTCAGATTCACGAATTAGGTAAGGTATTAAGTTTAGAGACAAGATCTGGAGAGAAAAAATAGGAGTTTAACTATGTAATATTAAGTGACTGAAGTTATCTAACGTTTTACAAGATAACGACATCTAAAATCTAACAAAATTGCGTATCATCCACATGAATATCATCCAATATTGGCGCCAAGATATTTCCCTGCACATACAAGCTCCGGTGTCATACCTTGGAAAGAACACCCACGCAAATCTGAGCTGTCAACATCCTTGCAACATCAAACCTCTGAAATAAAAAAAAACAGCTAGACCCATAATTAATCAAATTAAAATCAGTAAAAACACAATATAGAGTGGACATAAATTCCAAGCATCGCATAACCTCTTATAAATCAATATGGAGAAAGAAAAAAAAAATCATCTAGAGTGCATAATTTCATACACTGTTGTTCAAATCAAATCTATCACTTTTAGAAAACCTAAAATACAAAATAAAATCTAATTATCTCCACTGTGATTTCAGATCTAAGATTACAAGCAAGTAACACAACCTAAATTATCAGAAGCTGTCAGGCCCCGATTTGTGAATAAAGACTATTCATGAGTTAGGGTGTGAGCCATATCTTAGTTATAGAAATAAATTCTTCAACCAAGATATGGTATAAAATAAAATAAAATTATAACGATTACACCATACATCAACAAAATCTTACATAAATTTTTTTCTAATATGCAGCAGAATAATTATGGTTCACAAATTAATTCACAACAAAAAGTACCAACAAAATAATAATTAAATTGTAACAATTCTTTCGAATGCATAAAATATATGCAAATGAGATAATGAATGTATTCACTCCCTTCTAATCCCGTCAACACATACCTAGGGGACCCAAGCCTGCACGTCTCATACCATGCTTATACCACTTGGCTTCGAATACCTTAGAATATGAGTTAACTCTTGTTCATCCCTTAAACCCAATTTTTGTAATTAAATTCTCAGTTTCCACTTTATTATACATGCACTTGCCCCGACGCCCATTTGTATATTAAAGCCCTTCCCCCGATGCTTGACATATGCAAGATTTCATTATTTTATAACCAACCGGTTGTATACTCAAGCCCTTCCCCCGACACCTGACGTATACAAGGTTCATTATTTTATATTCAAGGCAAACTTCAGCCCTTGAATATCCTCGCAACTCAAACTCAACTTAACTCTTTTCTTACTTTACAAGAATGCTTATGTAAATGCCATGTAACAAGGATATCAATAATCACATGCTCTATAACATCTGCAACACTAATCAAACTATTAGTAGCCAAAATTTTATTATATCTACAACACTAATCAAATTGTTAGTAACCAAAATTGTATTATGTTATCAATAATATAGTATTGATAACACACAAAATCTAATTGAGCAATATTACTTTACCATGTTACTCCATCTCTCTCTAGGTGATATTGATGCATAACCCTATCTGAGTTCCATATAACAATTTTGTTGGGTAAGCTCTCATGCATTTTCTGGGATTTGTGTCTCCTGTTTTACAACATTCTCAAGGAAAGTAAACGGAGCTTTCTAATGGTTTAGTGGGAGTGCTCTCATAACAATGATCTCAAAATGTAAATGCATAAATAATACAAGATTTAAGTCGGCAAATCTACTACGTCCACTGGGGTTTGCTTTCATTGTATTTCACTATATATGAAGGATTTACAAATACAATGAAAGATGGCTTAAAGCCTTAACAATATGTAAATGAAAGAGGTAATATGAAAGGGAGAATGGCTATTTGTTGGAGTCTTTCTTCTTCTTCTTCTTCGTTGGAGTCTTTCTTCTTCTTCTTCTTCGTTGGAGTCTTTCTTCTTCTTCTTCTTCTTCTTCTTCTTCTTCTTCTTCCTCCTCCTCCTCCTCCTCCTCCTCCTCCTCTCTCTTTTCTCCATGTCCTCCATTCACTACTACAAAAGGGGATATTACTATCGGAGTAAAAACGACAAGAAACACCACTTACTGTTGAATTATTGGTAAAAATCCAATAGTAAATTTCTTCTTCCTCTCTCTTTTCTCCATGTCCTCCATTCACTACTACAAAAGGGGATATTACTATCGGAGTAAAAATGACAAGAAACACCACTTACTGTTGAATTATTGGTAAAAATCCGATAGTAAATTGTGCAATGTCGGATAGAGGAATCGACACCAATGCTACCGTCACAAAAAGGGTATTGATGCTGCTTAGGCCCCTTAATCCGCCACCATGAAGCAAAGTAATATAAAATAAAAAGGAACAAAGGCGTCGCTTAAAACTGACATAGATACTGACGTTGCTTATAAGCAACATAGAAAGGAACAAAGGCATTGCTCCAAATCGACATTAAGTAACAAATAAACAATTAAAATATCACAGTTACTGTTGCTTCCAACCGACATCACTCGAGTTAAATAAATAAAATAGTCAAGCTACTGTCGGTCGTAACCGACATTACCTAACATCTTGATAAAACTGACGTAGGTGCTGACGTGGCTTATAAGCGACACTAGATATATTAAAAATAAAAAATAAAAAATATAATAAATCTTCCTCAGTTTTTAATTAATAATAAATACAAAAAATTATATGAAAATAATTCCAACTAATATATCATATATTGGTGAAGGCAACCATTAACAAAAAACTCATAACAAACATTTTATATTTCACATAACATACAAAAACTCATCCGTCATAACAAACACCAAATCCAACATTACAAATACAACATACAAAAAAAAAAAGAAAAAGAAATAGAAACTATAAATGCTAGCACAAGTGTCATACATATTCGACAAGAAAGCGAACCACACATTACTTGGTAGAACCAGAACCCGAATGTGACCGAGATCCTTCTATAGATCCGCTTTCTACAGATCCTCCTTGTAATCCAAAATCCTTTGCCATGTCAACATCTAATGGAGCATCTGCAAGCATTCCAAAAAAACACTCCAATTGGAACATCCGGGCAAATCCCATCAGAAGAAGGCATTTCGGGTCGATATACAGGCATTTGATATGGCAGTTGCTGCATGTATGACATGGGTGGTTTCTGTTTGTAAGCCATGGGTAGCTGTTGCATATATGCCATGAGGTGTGTCGGATACACCGGATATGAAGGAGGTTGCTGATTATAGCCTGTATACGGATATACAGGTGCACTAGGAGGCTGATTTTGGGCTGACTGTTAGGTTCCTTGTGGGCATGGATATGAAGAAAGAGGCTGACTCTGGCCTGACTGTTGGGTTCCCGGGCTATACGGTGGTGGCAGCTGTAATTTTTGCAGTAACAACATAAGCAATTGATTCTGTGTCTGCTGCTAGCTGCATGTTTGTTCAAGCTTAACCTCTTGGTCTGCCATCCGTTTAACATTAGCTTCATCCTTCCTTCTCAATTCATTGTTCTCAGTCATCAACACTACTATTGAATTCCTAGATGATCTTCTAAAAGAATTAGAACTAGAAGCTGAAGAAGATGCATACAACACCATATCCGAAGTCACCCCATGTCTATACCCTCGTACTCTATTATGATGCTCAGGACCCATCATCTCCACATAAACTCGGGTCCTAAGCTCATCACTATCTTCTTGCCTAGACTCAATCATAGTTTGAATATTCCTCTCCATAGTTGCCATGCAGTAAAAATTTTAAAAATAAGAATTCAACTATAGATTATAAACTTTAATAACAGTGATAAACTACCACGAAAAAGTCAATTACCCCAATGCACTTTGATGTTTCATCAATCCAAGTGCTATCTTTTCGAGTATGACAGTGACGAAAAAATGAAACAGGATCCGCCTCATTTTCATGCTTTTTCTGTTATAATTATAAGTCAATAAAAAATAAAAAATAATTTTCAGCAACCATCAAATTAAAAATAAATTTCTACCAATTATATATTAAATTTAAAATTGTCCACAATTCTTGAAAATGTACAACCCTTACAAGTTATGCCTTAACTCTTGCAAAAGATTTTGCACTAGTTGTGTGGTACGTTGTTTTCAACCACTTATTATGCTTATTTTTTTGCAGCAATCTCCTGAAGAAAAAAAGAATTTATTAAACAAATTTCAAGCTATAATAAAATAAATAATAAAAAGGTCACCTTCGTTTTTTCTTTATTCCAGTATGACACCAAATCAGCCCACTGTTGAGGATCCACATTAGGAAGTGTGTTCTCGTGATCCTCGACCGGATATCAGTATAATGTTTTTAAAAAAAAATTATTTCTATACTCCATATGCGCATTCTCCGCAATATAAAGTGTCATGTGACGGATCATTGGCATTTTTGCCATATCCTCTTCTTGAAAAATAAAAGTTTCCTATACTCATAAAAAAAATCAAGCAAATTAATTATTACTATAAACATTGACTTATTATACTCTATTCAAGTAACAAAAAATATTTATACCTTTATTCTATTCCAAAAACCTTCCCTGAGATCTTTCTTGATCATATGCCAATGTCTCACCAATGGAATATTTCTATAATCTCTAACCTCCGCCGCTATATGTTTTGAAAAAGCACTAGAATTTTCACTAATGCATTTTTCAGACGCATCAAAAGAACAAGGTTGTTCCTTCCAGTTGGGAATTGAGGGTCCCCGTCCTCGTTGAATTGTTCCTTATAAATACAGAAAGAAAAAAAATTAATTAAAAACCAAGGACCAAGAAACAATTTTCAATTTGGGCATCACACTAGTTAGACTACAAAACAAAAAACTGAAACTAATAAGCATAATAAATTAAAAATGAAACACCTTCGACTTCTTCCTCTTTGAATTGGATTTCATCAGCATGCTCATCTTCAAAATAATCCATAGAAAAACAATCTGCAAGAAGAAGTACAAAAACTAAAAAGTGAAAAGGGAGATGAAATGGAAGTACGGAAGAAATTGGGAAGGAGAAGGAAAGACTAAAATTAGGGGAAAAAATGAAGGCACATATGAAATGGGGGTAAAAAAAAGGGTTTAAATATGGATGTTGAGTTGGTGTTGGTTGAAACCGACATTAAGTCCCTGACGTCTTATTAAAACTCAATGGCGTCACAATAAGTGAGGCTTAGTGTCAGTTGAAACTGCCACCTACTTCTGACATGCATTATGTTGAATTAAATCCACCAACTTTCTGACAAAATTTATTGGACCAAAAGTGGCATCGTTTTAGTTAAACTTGGTGTCGATTTAAACCGACACCATCACTGACACACTTTACTGATACATTAAATCAAACGACCATTTTCTGACATAGTTTTTTTTTAAGTTTCGCTTTAGTTAACCTTGGTGTTGATTCAAACCAACACCATAGTCTAACAAGCTTTAATGAAGTGCACGTTGCGTCGGTTTAAATGCATTTGGTGTCGGTTTAAAATGACACAATATTAGACAACTTCCAAGGTGATTGATTAAAATTCCCCTTCCAAAGTGACTAATTGAAATTCCTCTTCCCAAGTCAACTTCACGTCGCTTTTAATCGACACTACCCATATGAAATTGAAATAAATGAAGCTGGTGTCGAATGAAAAGACTGTAGTGTCGGTTCCAATCGACATTACTTGTCTGACATCGAATTTAATATAACTCGCATCAAATTAAATGTACTTGGCGTCGCTTAAAACCAACACTAACTCGTGCAAAAACAAGCGAAAAAGTTCTTGCCTAGTGTATTTCAAATAATCTGACCAATGCCGTCACCTAAAAGTGATAGGAAAATAGTTTTTTTTAAATGTCCCCATACAATTTTTTTTGGGCTACCTCATATGACATTTTAAGATTTTATTAAATAAAATTGAAGTTAAATAAAATACGTAATAAAAAAACAAAAATATAGTCTAATTAATACTTAAAACACATAAAACAGTTAATATATTTATTCCATGTCATCATTCGTTATGTCGTCGTTGGCATTGGCATAACTAGCTAACTGGGTAGGCAACGGTAATGATTCATGAAAATGAGTCTCTTCTACGCCAACCTTTGTATGAAAATTTTCATGGTCAAGTTTCTGATCATCCAAATTTGGTATGGCATAATCATCAATTGCATCGTTATCCTTTAATACGAAATTGTATCCTCTCCTGAGCAGGAGATCAAGATCCTCCTAGCCCACTAACATTGGGCGTTGGATTTTGATCCAACGGCTACAATTTTTATAACTTTTAGGGGGGGCTTGTTTGTAGCTGTTGGATCAAAATCCAATGGCCTGTGTTAGTGGGTCAGGAGGATTTTGATCTCTTACTCAGGAGAAGATCCAATTCCCTCTAATACGTCAAACAAATCCCTTGGTTGCATTCAAACAACTACATGCCAATCTTTTTCAATTGTGTCCTCGACGTAAAATGCTTGTGATGCTAATATGAAAGAATCCTCTTTAAATCCTAATCAATTGAAGTTCACCATAGTAAATCCATATTGTTCAGTCTTCATTCCTTGTGGACTTTCACTATTAACCCATTCGCACTTAAATAACATCACAACTTGACCCTTATCTCTTGCCTCAACATGACCACAATATTTAACCTCGAACATATCTACAACTCTGCCGTAACAATTCACTTGCCTAATTGCACCATGAACATTTGTAGGTACAAAGACACCACAATTTTGATTCTTATGCTTATCATCCACATATTTTATATGAAATCTGAACCTATAAACAATGTGACTTTTATAACTACTCACAACCCTGCTAGAATAATTAGCTAGCCAATGCAAGTCTTGAGATATCAACCTGTCATTCGGATGACATCTTGAATTCATATGTAATAAGAATGAAGATAAAAGTTGACATGATAACTATAAATATGTTATAATTAAAATGTAAAAAAAAAAAATTTGATTGTTGTATCAACTCACATGTTGCTTGAATCATTCTAAGAATTCTTTCTTACTTAGCTCCTTGATTTTTCGCATAGTTAACCTTTCTTGATGATGTTTAGTTTTCAAGAATTCCTCATGTTGCCTGGGCATTTATGTCTAAATATAGATAATTAAATTTTCAAAGTTAATAAAACCAATAAAACATTAAGACGTATGATTAAACGTTCTTACCTTCTAAATGGGTTAACTTCATCACAATTATTTAGAATGTATCTATAGCACTGATCAAGAACATTTAGGTCGAGCTCCACACTTTCACCTAAACCCATATAACATCTTTTGGAGTCAAAAATTGATAACCCACCAAGCACTCCACGTCCAATACCATCTTCATTTCGGCCTCTACGGGTGTGACGAGACTCGACATATGTAAGATACATGGAACAGAAAGACAAGCACTCATCCACCAAATATGGTTCAGCAATAGAACCTTTAGGATGTCCCTTATTACGAACATAGCGCTTCAATGTTTACAATTACCTACAATTATAAACGAAACACAAATTATTATAATTATAAATTGAAGTTATGACTACAATTGTAATAAATTTATAAAAATTTATTAATTACCTTTCAATATGATACATCCATCTATATTGAACAAGCCCTGCAAGAGTTGTTTCATCTGCCAAGTGAATTGGAAGGTGCACCATTATATCAAAAAATGCATGAGGGAATATTTTTTCAAGTTGACATAATGTCAAGCAATTCTTGAATTCAGTTGCTTGAATCATTCCTCAGACTCCTTCTTACTACACAACTGTTTGAAAATTGCACTCAACTCTAATAATACCATAGTAACAACTTTGGGCAAAACCAGGCGTATTGCAAGCGGGAGTAACTGCTGCATTAAAACATGGCAATCGTGACTTTTCAACCCATGTATTTTTCGTTCATTCACGTGCACACATCGCGATAAATTTGATGAATATCCATCAAGTACCCGAATAGTAGACAACACTTTGCAAAACCCAGTTTTTTCTTCTCTTTTCAACATGAACAATGCTGGAGGTAGAAATGTTCCATTTCCTTCTCTACGTAGGTGTTGACTACGTCTTATGATCAAAACTTCAAGATCTGCACATGCAGCCAATCCATCTTTAGACTTTTCTATATCTAGCAATGGTCCCACCACACTGTCACATATATTCTTCTCGATATGCATAACATCAAGATGCTCGAAGTTCTTTTTCTGCGTTGCCCAACTGAAGCATCTTTCTTTGGTTTTCCAAAAGTAAATCTCAATGTAGAAAGTTCTTTGAGACATTGTAAACCAGTCCACTGCATTGGTGCACTACGATGCTCTTGATGACCATTAAAAGTTATGGTTTGCCTTCTAAACCTATGATTATCTTCAAGAAAGCGTCGATGCCCCATATAACAAATCTTAAGACTCGTCGGTAAGTAAATAGATTCCTTATCATGCATGCAATGTAGACAGGCTTTATAGCCATGTGTACTCCATTCTGACAACATTCCATAAGCCGGAAAATCACTTATAGTCCATAAGACGGCAACCTTCATCGTAAAACTTTGGTTGGAATACGCATCGTAAGTAGGAGTGCCCACTTCCGATAACTCATTCAACTCGTCAATCAGTGGATGCATGTATACATCAATCTCTTTACCAGGATTGCGCGGTCCTGGTATTAATAAAGACAACAACAAATTTGGTTGCTTCATGCATATTCAGGGCGGCAAATTGTAAACAGAAAACACCACATGCCATGTACTATGGTCATGCCTTATTTTTCCAAAAGGATTAAATCCATCACTGGCCAACTCTAATATGACATTTCGAATTTCTGACACAAAATCCGGATATAAATTATCCAAATGTTTCCATGCTGGAAAGTATGAAGGATGCCTCATAAACTCATCCTTAGGACATTCAGTTGTGTGCCACCTCATATGTTCAATCGTATGCTTCGATATAAAAAAAAACCATTGCAATCGTGGTTTTAAAGGAAAATACCACATAACCTTAGCTGCGATCTTTTTTCTCAAGCTATCCTCTGCGTTGGTAATTTTATATCTTGATTTACCACAAATTGAGCACACGGTCAACTCTGAAGTATCTTTCTAATATATCATGCAATCATTAGGATATGCATCAATTTTCACACACGTCAGACCCAAGTCATTTATAAGTTTTTTTTGCCTTATAACAGGATTCAGGCAAACAATCGCGTTCAGGCAACATTCTTTTAATTAACTGCAGTAAAGTGGTGAAGATCTCATCCAGCATTCCCACTAAACACTTGATCTGATACAGTCTTACAACTGCTTCAAATTTCTTAAACTCCTTACAACCTAGCCACAAATCTTGATATGCCTCTTCAAGCAACCTAAAAAAAGTCTCCACCTCTTTTGGACGCCCTTCCCCAATTTGGGGTTCAGTAAATGGCCCAACACCTTCTTCTGTTAATGGTTGGACAAATACATCATTAAAAAAATCATGCATACCAGCCACCTCATCTCCTGTTTCTTCTTCTCTGATTGCCACATTTTGCTCTCTAATGTTTTGCTCACCATGATGTCGCCAGCAAGTTTTTTTTTATAATCTTTATCCATATCATACAATATAAGATGTACAACACTAGTGTTCCTAACAAAAGTATATTGATTACAACATCTTTTGCAAGGACATCTAAACTTATCAGAGCCAACACCATTTGCAACTGCTTGGTCCAAAAACAAATTAATTCCAACTGTATACGCTTCCAAATTTCGAGGTATCGTCAACCAACTCTTGTCTATGTTTTACCACTTTACGAGGGAAAAATATTACGTTAACACTAAGATGCCTACAATCTTTCAATCCCTATCATGTAGGCATAACTATTATAATTTTCAATTTCTATGTTTCAACCCTCCAACTCTATCACGATTGCAATCTTTTAATTTTCAACACCTATTATAGCAAAAGCAAATTAAAATAATAACAAAAAGTTATCAAAATTATGCCCATCTAATGTATTCTAGTAAATAACAACAAAAAGTTATCAAAGTTATCAAAATAACAACAAAAACAAATTAAAATAGCAACAAATTAAAATAACAATTAGAGTGCAAAACAAATTAATTTAACATAATATATTCTTATATTACTAAATATTATAAGTTTATGTTATATTTAATATTGTTAATTTAACATAAATGCTTATAAATATTATTCATTTTCATTTTCTCATAACAATTCAAGTGACAAAATTAATTAATTCGACTAAATATTTATTAATTTAACAAAAATAGTAGAAATTTATCTAAGTATTTAAATTAGAATTTTTAAATAAATAAACTTGTGTATTATACAATTTAAAAATTAAAGAATTTAGTGATAGAAACTTGAATTATGGAAGAATTCCGTCGTCAATCAATTCTTTATGTACTTAACCAGCTCAAATAAATTCCCTACAAAAATAAATTGTAAATAAAAATTAAACATAAGAGGAGAAAATAAAAATATTAGAAGCAAGAAAAACTTACTGTTGTGAAGAAGGAACAAATGAAGTTGGAAGAACAAAGAACAAAGATGCGAGAGAGAAAACACGGGGGATAGTTTGTAAATTGGAAGAACGAATAAGAAAGATGCAAGAGAGAAAGAAGAATACATGGGGGAGAGTATATAAAGACCATCAATCTGTCGCTTACAATCGACATCGGGTTTCAAAATATTAAAAAAACTAAAATCTATGTCGCTCATAACTGACGCAGGTTTTAAAATATTTAAAAACAATAATTAGTGTCGGTTAGAAGCGACACCTATATTTTATGTCGCTTAAAAGTGACACTGTTTTATTTAAAGGGAAACCATTATTTAAAATTATTAAAATGTATGTCGGTTATAAGCGACATTAAATATTTACGTCGGTTAAAAGCGACATAGACAGTTTATGACGCTTACAAGCGACGGTAAATCCGACGTTGTGACAACCCGTCCCTAAAAATTATGATTTTTATGATTTTTGATAAGTGAGTTTACAAAAATGTCATTCGAGGCGTATACATTGATTGCTGTTGACCGCCTTGGTAGTGACACGTAAGGTTCGTTTTCTTGGCATGTCTTTGTGGTACTCGACGACACAAGCTCGTATACGCAAACAGAAGAGGATTTAGAGTTACGGTTAAAGTTTTACGGAACTCTAAATCGAGAAGTACTTTTATTTTGATTTCTAGTTATAATTTTTTTTATGTCTATACTTTATAAACTTTATTATTCCATTAATTGCTATTAGAATGGGAAAAGAGAGAAGAAGGCTTCGGGAGGGAAATGGAAGGAAGGTGCTACGGGGGAGGAAGCTCTCATCTGATGGGAGGCAGACGAACCAGAGATGGAGGAGATGAGTGGACCAATGAGAGGAAGGAAAAGGAAGAAAGGAGAGATGAGTGAGAGGCACGGGATCATGGATCCCTTCCCATTTCCATTAAAACCCAACCCGCGGGTGGGTGGTACCTGAAGGGTTTCGACGATTCCTTCGATCAAATTCCGGCGAATTAAGCCATGCCACCACCTGAGACACCTCTCACTACCTCCCATCTTCCATTTCCAATCAAATTTCACAAGATTTAACCTTGAATTTGGGTAAAACCGCGACAAAAGGGGCGCACAGGTTGGGTCATTTTCCGCCACGATTTGAAACAATTTCTTCCAATTGCCACCACCATTAGACTCCCTTAGAACCCAAGAACAAAGCCCAAGCAATGGATGGAGCATCGGAGTTGATTTGGAGGTCGAATTGGAACACACCCATTTCTAGGGTTCTTGGTGGGTGTGACAAAATTGAAGGCTTTCCAGTCCAAATTGGACTTTCTCGAAGGTATGAAAGTTGTTCTACTCATTGAGATCTTTAATTCTACAAATTTTGGTAATTTTTAGTGAAAGTTGAATTTTCCGGCTAGCCAGGGCGGCCAACCGCCACCCGCGGCGGCACGTGCGGCGGCGCGTGGCCTGAGGGCTGCCAACGTTGTTTTTAGGTGATTTTAAATGCCTTGAGTTTAGTTTTGATAATTGAATGACGTAGATTGAACGTTAGAGCCTAAACTAGTTATGATACGTTAATAGGCGATGATATGAATCGACGATCCGACCGTTTGATCGTCACCAAAATTTGATATGTTGTGATACATAATATTTGAAGAATGTAGGAACTTACGGATTGGAAATCCGACATACGGATCTTCCTGAATTGGGTTTGTAAGTTAGAAAAATAAAATGTTAACCGCCACTTGGTTTTTGGCAACTGGCAGAGATCCAGCCGTTGGATCGTGATGAAACCTTGAGATAATGTCCTAGAGGCATAATGTGTATTTTTAGAAGTGGAGGATCAGAAATCTGATATACAGATCTCACGGATCAAATTTCGTAGGAAAGCGTTATACGTAAATTGTATATTTTATCGATTCAAATTCTAAGAGTTGATTTTATAATTGTTCTAGGCGCCGATCATTTTGATGGCTCAATGGTTGTGCTAGGGAGTTGGCGTGGACTTCAGGTGAGTGGGCAACTATTTTTCCGTATATACCTATATATTACTATTTTTCCGAGAAAATGAAAATGAACGTTTATATGAATTGAAATGCCATGCAAAGTATTCATTTATTTTAAATGCTGCATTAGTGATTGCATATTGTATGATGGTGCTGCGGACGTACAGGTAAGTGTCAGGTAAGTTTAGATAATGGTTATAAGGAGAATGAGAACGAATGATGTGATGTGATGTGATTAGAGTTCATATACCTGCACATTGATATTAATGCTCACGCCCAGAGATAGGGGCACAGTCTTTCACGTGTTGTTCACCTCTCGCACCGCATGCTCGCCTTGGATCCAAGTTAGGTGCACAGTCCTGTCGTATAGACCACTATAAGTGGGTTCGACTCGTAGGTGACCCGCGAATCCTTCGCATAGTCTTCACGTGATTGTAGCACTAGAGCATACTTATATATATATTCAGTGATGATGAGTAGACCACTAGTGGTGATATTGATATGTGTGCAGGATTGATATACATGATATGATGAGTTGATTATGAGCTTATTATACAGCCAAGGGCTTAGTTGATATTGAGATTGATTATGAGTTATATATACGGCCGATGGCCGAGATGATTACCTGACATTTAATCACATCCACAGAGTTTATGATTGAGATTTTAGTTATGATACTTTGGCATGGCATACATTCACACTGTCCAACATGATTTCGAGATTTATATATATACGAGTATATACTTTGATTCTGGGAAACTATATAGGTTTTACGGAGAGGGGTTATAACTTTTGAGAAAAGAATGATTTTGAAAAGATTTGTTTTGCTAGCCCACTCAACTTTGTTTTTCGCCCATCCAGGTTTTAGTTGCCGAAATTCTTATCGACGAGGATTCTTGGCAAAACTGAAGATTGGTGGCTATCTCTGAGGGTATAATTCTTACCCACTTTATTGTACTTTACTTATGCTCTGCCATCACGTGTGAGATGGGTCCACTCCCGCTCACCAGTATACTATGGTAATTAGGCACTTTTAGGTTTAAATTTACTCACATTTCCCACATCACCATACTTTATGGCTTCGTCACCTTCCAGGTGTCGGCCATCACAGCTCGATTCGGCGTCCTAGTGGACATTCTAGGTCGGGGTGTGTCAGACGTCATGTTCAGTAGATGTCGCAAATGTCTTATCCGCCACTATATTATATTAACCCGACATCATCTACTGACACTATAAGGCCCTTTTGTAGTAATGGTTGGTTCTTGCTCCTTCCTTTATAAAGATTGCATGACATCTTCCTCTCCAAAAACCTCCACAAGTGTGCCAATAGAAAGAAACCAAGTGTTGTGCCAATCATTAGGCATACAACGTGTTCCAATAACAAAGCAACAATTGTTGTCCTAATCATTAAGAATGAAATGTGGTCCAATAGAAAAACAACAAATGTTAAGCTAATAATGAACTAATGAATATCATGCAAGATGTTCCTTGCATCAAAGGCCACGTGAAATGTTCTAACCACAAGAAGCTGTCATCTTAATCATTAAGATTCCTATAGATTGATGAGTAAGCACTTCTAATACCTCAAAGTGTTACCACCTACATGCAAATAGACTAACATACACATGCTATAGACTCTACCTCTTTGCCCTAATTATTAGCTTCTATTACTTACCAACTTCTACCTCATTCTTTGGAGAAAAATCAAGCTAACTCTACTAGAAAATTCCCACCTCTCGGAGCTTAACTCTCCAACCCTTTTACACTTCACTAATTAAAGATAAAAAAAGGTTAGTAAGGGTAACTTAGTTGCTATTGGTATGAAAAGGTTAAGTAGAAACCCTAACAAATCAAAATAATGCATATATACATATAAGATACACAGTTACTGGACAAAGTTACAAAATTATGATGAGGATGCCAAAAAAATAGACCTCTCTAGTTGGAGACATTTGAGTATAAAGGTATTAGTTAGGCACACAAATATATTTTTGTAGTGAAAGAATCCCTACTAACTTACATGTCAAAAATACAAGTTAAAAGGAAATTCAAAAAAAAAAAACATTACATTTGAAATAGATATAAGCACTAACACACACATTTATATAACCATTTTTTTTAAATATGGGGTATTACATAAGCTTTACCCCAACACATCAAATGTTTCACAAAATAACCTCACCATTGTTTCCGTTGGAGGAACGTACCCGCTTCGTGAAAGTTCCAATTTCTTTGGAGCTGTGGACTCAACAGAGGAGAGAGGGATTGACATCTAAAAGGGTTGAGAGTCGATTTCGAGAGAGGGAGAGTCGGTTGTGGGCATCTAAGAGGGTGAGGCTTGTGCTTTTTTCAAAAGAAGAAGAAGGTCAAAAATGAGAGAGAGAGAGAGAGAGAGAGAGAGAGAGAGAGAGAGAGAGAGAGAGAGATTCAGTGAGAAATGAACAGAAAGATGATTGTGGGTTTAATAAGAGAGAGAGGAGGGAGGTTGGGTAACTTGGGTTAATAAGAGAGACGAGGGAGGTTGGGTAACTTGGGTTAATAAGAGAAGATGGTTGGTTAATGAGAAAAAGAAGAAGAAGAAGAGATAACAACTAAATATACAAAGGCTTATTATATTAACACACCACAAATTGTTGAATAAATTCAACATACTTAAATTGAAAGTGTGGAGCTCGACCTAAATGTTCTTGATCAGTGCTATAGATACATTCTAAATAATTGTGATGAAGTTAACCCATTTAGAAGGTAAGAACGTTTAATCATACGTCTTAATGTTTTATTGGTTTTATTAACTTTGAAAATTTAATTATCTATATTTAGACATAAATGCCCAGGCAACATGAGGAATTCTTGAAAACTAAACATCATCAAGAAAGGTTAACTATGCGAAAAATCAAGGAGCTAAGTAAGAAAGAATTCTTAGAATGATTCAAGCAACATGTGAGTTGATACAACAATCAAATTTTTTTTTTTTACATTTTAATTATAACATATTTATAGTTATCATGTCAACTTTTATCTTCATTCTTATTACATATGAATTCAAGATGTCATCCGAATGACAGGTTGATATCTCAAGACTTGCATTGGCTAGCTAATTATTCTAGCAGGGTTGTGAGTAGATATAAAAGTCACATTGTTTATAGGTTCAGATTTCATATAAAATATGTGGATGATAAGCATAAGAATCAAAATTGTGGTGTCTTTGTACCTACAAATGTTCATGGTGCAATTAGGCAAGTGAATTGTTACGGCAGAGTTGTAGATATGTTCGAGGTTAAATATTGTGGTCATGTTGAGGCAAGAGATAAGGGTCAAGTTGTGATGTTATTTAAGTGCGAATGGGTTAATAGTGAAAGTCCACAAGGAATGAAGACTGAACAATATGGATTTACTATGGTGAACTTCAATTGATTAGGATTTAAAGAGGATTCTTTCATATTAGCATCACAAGCATTTTACGTCGAGGACACAATTGAAAAAGATTGGCATGTAGTTGTTTGAATGCAACCAAGGGATTTGTTTGACGTATTAGAGGGAATTGGATCTTCTCCTGAGTAAGAGATCAAAATCCTCCTGACCCACTAACACAGGCCATTGGATTTTGATCCAACAGCTACAAACAAGCCCCCCCTAAAAGTTATAAAAATTGTAGCCGTTGGATCAAAATCCAACGCCCAATGTTAGTGGGCTAGGAGGATCTTGATCTCCTGCTCAGGAGAGGATACAATTTCGTATTAAAGGATAACGATGCAATTGATGATTATGCCATACCAAATTTGGATGATCAGAAACTTGACCATGAAAATTTTCATACAAAGGTTGGCGTAGAAGAGACTCATTTTCATGAATCATTACCGTTGCCTACCCAGTTAGCTAGTTATGCCAATGCCAACGACGACATAACGAATGATGACATGGAATAAATATATTAACTGTTTTATGTGTTTTAAGTATTAATTAGACTATATTTTTGTTTTTTTATTACGTATTTTATTTAACTTCAATTTTATTTAATAAAATCTTAAAATGTCATATGAGGTAGCCCAAAAAAAATTGTATGGGGACATTTAAAAAAAACTATTTTCCTATCACTTTTAGGCGACGGCATTGGTCAGATTATTTGAAATACACTAGGCAAGAACTTTTTCGCTTGTTTTTGCACGAGTTAGTGTTGGTTTTAAGCGACGCCAAGTACATTTAATTTGATGCGAGTTATATTAAATTCGATGTCAGACAAGTAATGTCGATTGGAACCGACACTACAGTCTTTTCATTCGACACCAGCTTCATTTATTTCAATTTCATATGGGTAGTGTCGATTAAAAGCGACGTGAAGTTGACTTGGGAAGAGGAATTTCAATTAGTCACTTTGGAAGGGGAATTTTAATCAATCACCTTGGAAGTTGTCTAATATTGTGTCATTTTAAACCGACACCAAATGCATTTAAACCGACGCAACGTGCACTTCATTAAAGCTTGTTAGACTATGGTGTTGGTTTGAATCAACACCAAGGTTAACTAAAGCGACACCATGTGAACTTAAAAAAAACTATGTCAGAAAATGGTCGTTTGATTTAATGTATCAGTAAAGTGTGTCAGTGATGGTGTCGGTTTAAATCGACACCAAATTTAACTAAAACGATGCCACTTTTGGTCCAATAAATTTTGTCAGAAAGTTGGTGGATTTAATTCAACATAATGCATGTCAGAAGTAGGTGGCAGTTTCAACTGACACTAAGCCTCACTTATTGTGACGCCATTGGGTTTTAATAAGACGTCAGGGACTTAATGTCGGTTTCAACCAACACCAACTCAACATCCATATTTAAACCCTTTTTTTTACCCCCATTTCATATGTGCCTTCATTTTTTCCCCTAATTTTAGTCTTTCCTTCTCCTTCCCAATTTCTTCCGTACTTCCATTTCATCTCCCTTTTCACTTTTTAGTTTTTGTACTTCTTCTTGCAGATTGTTTTTCTATGGATTATTTTGAAGATGAGCATGCTGATGAAATCCAATTCAAAGAGGAAGAAGTCGAAGGTGTTTCATTTTTAATTTATTATGCTTATTAGTTTCAGTTTTTTGTTTTGTAGTCTAACTAGTGTGATGCCCAAATTGAAAATTGTTTCTTGGTCCTTGGTTTTTAATTAATTTTTTTTCTTTCTGTATTTATAAGGAACAATTCAACGAGGACGGGGACCCTCAATTCCCAACTGGAAGGAACAACCTTGTTCTTTTGATGCGTCTGGAAAATGCATTAGTGAAAATTCTAGTGCTTTTTCAAAACATATAGCGGCGGAGGTTAGAGATTATAGAAATATTCCATTGGTGAGACATTGGCATATGATCAAGAAAGATCTCAGGGAAGGTTTTTGGAATAGAATAAAGGTATAAATATTTTTTGTTACTTGAATAGAGTATAATAAGTCAATGTTTATAGTAATAATTAATTTGCTTGATTTTTTTTATGAGTATAGGAAACTTTTATTTTTCAAGAAGAGGATATGGCAAAAATGCCAATGATCCGTCACATGACACTTTATATTGCGGAGAATGCGCATATGGAGTATAGAAATAATTTTTTTTTAAAAACATTATACTGATATCCGGTCGAGGATCACGAGAACACACTTCCTAATGTGGATCCTCAACAGTGGGCTGATTTGGTGTCATACTAGAATAAAGAAAAAACGAAGGTGACCTTTTTATTATTTATTTTATTATAGCTTGAAATTTGTTTAATAAATTCTTTTTTTCTTCAGGAGATTACTGCAAAAAAATAAGCATAATAAGTGGTTGAAAACAACGTACCACACAACTAGTGCAAAATCTTTTGCAAGAGTTAAGGCATAACTTGTAAGGGTTGTACATTTTCAAGAATTGTGGACAATTTTAAATTTAATATATAATTGGTAGAAATTTATTTTTAATTTGATGGTTGCTGAAAATTATTTTTTATTTTTTATTGACTTATAATTATAACAGAAAAAGCATGAAAATGAGGCGGATCCTGTTTCATTTTTTCGTCACTGTCATACTCGAAAAGATAGCACTTGGATTGATGAAACATCAAAGTGCATTGGGGTAATTGACTTTTTCATGGTAGTTTATCACTGTTATTAAAGTTTATAATCTATAGTTGAATTCTTATTTTTAAAATTTTTACTGCATGGCAACTATGGAGAGGAATATTCAAACTATGATTGAGTCTAGGCAAGAAGATAGTGATGAGCTTAGGACCCGAGTTTATGTGGAGATGATGGGTCCTGAGCATCATAATAGAGTACGAGGGTATAGACATGGGGTGACTTCGGATATGGTGTTGTATGCATCTTCTTCAGCTTCTAGTTCTAATTCTTTTAGAAGATCATCTAGGAATTCAATAGTAGTGTTGATGACTGAGAACAATGAATTGAGAAGGAAGGATGAAGCTAATGCTAAACGGATGGCAGACCAAGAGGTTAAGCTTGAACAAACATGCAGCTAGCAGCAGACACAGAATCAATTGCTTATGTTGTTACTGCAAAAATTACAGTTGCCACCACCGTATAGCCCGGGAACCCAACAGTCAGGCCAGAGTCAGCCTCTTTCTTCATATCCATGCCCACAAGGAACCTAACAGTCAGCCCAAAATCAGCCTCCTAGTGCACCTGTATATCCGTATACAGGCTATAATCAGCAACCTCCTTCATATCCGGTGTATCCGACACACCTCATGGCATATATGCAACAGCTACCCATGGCTTACAAACAGAAACCACCCATGTCATACATGCAGCAACTGCCATATCAAATGCCTGTATATCGACCCGAAATGCCTTCTTCTGATGGGATTTGCCCGGATGTTCCAATTGGAGTGTTTTTTTGGAATGCTTGCAGATGCTCCATTAGATGTTGACATGGCAAAGGATTTTGGATTACAAGGAGGATCTGTAGAAAGCGGATCTATAGAAGGATCTCGGTCACATTCGGGTTCTGGTTCTACCAAGTAATGTGTGGTTCGCTTTCTTGTCGAATATGTATGACACTTGTGCTAGCATTTATAGTTTCTATTTCTTTTTCTTTTTTTTTTGTATGTTGTATTTGTAATGTTGGATTTGGTGTTTGTTATGACGGATGAGTTTTTGTATGTTATGTGAAATATAAAATGTTTGTTATGAGTTTTTTGTTAATGGTTGCCTTCACCAATATATGATATATTAGTTGGAATTATTTTCATATAATTTTTTGTATTTATTATTAATTAAAAACTGAGGAAGATTTATTATATTTTTTATTTTTTATTTTTAATATATCTAGTGTCGCTTATAAGCCACGTCAGCACCTACGTCAGTTTTATCAAGATGTTAGGTAATGTCGGTTACGACCGACAGTAGCTTGACTATTTTATTTATTTAACTCGAGTGATGTCGGTTGGAAGCAACAGTAACTGTGATATTTTAATTGTTTATTTGTTACTTAATGTCGATTTGGAGCAATGCCTTTGTTCCTTTCTATGTTGCTTATAAGCAACGTCAGTATCTATGTCAGTTTTAAGCGACGCCTTTGTTCCTTTTTATTTTATATTACTTTGCTTCATGGTGGCGGATTAAGGGGCCTAAGCAGCATCAATACCCTTTTTGTGACGGTAGCATTGGTGTCGATTCCTCTATCCGACATTGCACAATTTACTATCGGATTTTTACCAATAATTCAACAGTAAGTGGTGTTTCTTGTCATTTTTACTCCGATAGTAATATCCCCTTTTGTAGTAGTGAATGGAGGACATGGAGAAAAGAGAGAGGAAGAAGAAATTTACTATCGGATTTTTACCAATAATTCAACAGTAAGTGGTGTTTCTTGTCGTTTTTACTCCGATAGTAATATCCCCTTTTGTAGTAGTGAATGGAGGACATGGAGAAAAGAGAGAGGAGGAGGAGGAGGAGGAGGAGGAGGAAGAAGAAGAAGAAGAAGAAGAAGAAGAAGAAGAAGAAGAAGAAGAAGAAGAAAGACTCCAACGAAGAAGAAGAAGAAGAAGAAAGACTCCAACGAAGAAGAAGAAGAAGAAAGACTCCAACAAATAGCCATTCTCCCTTTCATATTACCTCTTTCATTTACATATTGTTAAGGCTTTAAGCCATCTTTCATTGTATTTGTAAATCCTTCATATATAGTGAAATACAATGAAAGCAAACCCCAGTGGACGTAGTAGATTTGCCGACTTAAATCTTGTATTATTTATGCATTTACATTTTGAGATCATTGTTATGAGAGCACTCCCACTAAACCATTAGAAAGCTCCGTTTACTTTCCTTGAGAATGTTGTAAAACAGGAGACACAAATCCCAGAAAATGCATGAGAGCTTACCCAACAAAATTGTTATATGGAACTCAGATAGGGTTATGCATCAATATCACCTAGCGAGAGATGGAGTAACATGGTAAAGTAATATTGCTCAATTAGATTTTGTGTGTTATCAATACTATATTATTGATAACATAATACAATTTTGGTTACTAACAATTTGATTAGTGTTGTAGATATAATAAAATTTTGGCTACTAATAGTTTGATTAGTGTTGCAGATGTTATAGAGCATGTGATTATTGATATCCTTGTTACATGGCATTTACATAAGCATTCTTGTAAAGTAAGAAAAGAGTTAAGTTGAGTTTGAGTTGCGAGGATATTCAAGGGCTGAAGTTTGCCTTGAATATAAAATAATGAACCTTGTATACGTCAGGTGTCGGGGGAAGGGCTTGAGTATACAACCGGTTGGTTATAAAATAATGAAATCTTGCATATGTCAAGCATCGGGGGAAGGGCTTTAATATACAAATGGGCGTCGGGGGAAGTGCATGTATAATAAAGTGGAAACTGAGAATTTAATTACAAAAATTGGGTTTAAGGGATGAACAAGAGTTAACTCATATTCTAAGGTATTCGAAGCCAAGTGGTATAAGCATGGTATGAGACGTGCAGGCTTGGGTCCCCTAGGTATGTGTTGACGGGATTAGAAGGGAGTGAATACATTCATTATCTCATTTGCATATATTTTATGCATTCGAAAGAATTGTTACAATTTAATTATTATTTTGTTGGTACTTTTTGTTGTGAATTAATTTGTGAACCATAATTATTCTGCTGCATATTAGAAAAAAATTTATGTAAGATTTTGTTGATGTATGGTGTAATCGTTATAATTTTATTTTATTTTATACCATATCTTGGTTGAAGAATTTATTTCTATAACTAAGATATGGCTCACACCCTAACTCATGAATAGTCTTTATTCACAAATCGGGGCCTGACAGCTTCTGATAATTTAGGTTGTGTTACTTGCTTGTAATCTTAGATCTGAAATCACAGTGGAGATAATTAGATTTTATTTTGTATTTTAGGTTTTCTAAAAGTGATAGATTTGATTTGAACAACAGTGTATGAAATTATGCACTCTAGATGATTTTTTTTTTCTTTCTCCATATTGATTTATAAGAGGTTATGCGATGCTTGGAATTTATGTCCACTCTATATTGTGTTTTTACTGATTTTAATTTGATTAATTATGGGTCTAGCTGTTTTTTTTTATTTCAGAGGTTTGATGTTGCAAGGATGTTGACAGCTCAGATTTGCGTGGGTGTTCTTTCCAAGGTATGACACCGGAGCTTGTATGTGCAGGGAAATATCTTGGCGCCAATATTGGATGATATTCATGTGGATGATACGCAATTTTGTTAGATTTTAGATGTCGTTATCTTGTAAAACGTTAGATAACTTCAGTCACTTAATATTACATAGTTAAACTCCTATTTTTTCTCTCCAGATCTTGTCTCTAAACTTAATACCTTACCTAATTCGTGAATCTGAGTTAAGGTTTTTTCTTTTATTCTCCAATTTTCTTCTCAACTGATGCAATTTAATGTTTATTAACTATAGATCGAAATAATTAGTATGTGAGTGGGTAGGAAACCGGATGTAATTCGTGTGAAAAAACAATTTTAATTTAAAAAAAAAATATATGGTATTGGGCACGATTACAAATAGTGCCCAATCAGTTGAGAATGACTGACAGAATGAAGGCACAAATAAGGCTCTATTGTGCTTTGCCTTAATAACACTGTTGACTACAAAAATTACCTAGCTTACGTGACGCGCAGGCCGAGTAATTAGTAAGCTAACTATCTCCTTCAAATGTGTGCGGGGCGTGCCAACTCGTCGACCGAGCTCGACCAATGAGTAAAAATGTCTTGATGTTGTGTGGATGCACGCGGCTGACTTCTATGTCTTGCAACTGCGGCCAAGAAAGGAACACGTCTCGGCCTCTGGGTCCTCAAGCCTGAAGATAAGGCTACCAATTACAAAGTTCATTGTTCGTCGTCGTCCGATTCGGCCACAATCATCATATTTGTAAAGGTGAAACCACGTCGAATCGATAGAGTATAGGGGCACAAATACTCAAAGCGGATGAAGGTCTTGATAATGAACGTGGTTCAGCCGTCCGAGTGCCAAACTCTGAAACCCACTTGTGAATATGCGATCATAAAACAACTCGGCGTCGAGGCACTGAGCCTAAGTATCAGTAACACCTCACTTCGCCGAGATGGCTGGTGAGATGACCTCTGTCGACGGGGATCCGAAAACCCTCGTCGGCCGAGACTTGGATAGATAACCAGTCGACCCTGTCGCAGTGCTGTTTATCCAAATTGAAAGTGCTTCACGGACGGCTGGTTCTACGGCAACAGTGTTGTTTATCTAAACTGAAGATGTTTACCAGTTGCCTTCACAGTGCTGTTTATCCAAACTGAAGGTGTAAAGGCGAAAAAGAAAATAAAAAATCTCAAGGGTGTTGAGAGGTTTCGCGTAGACCGAGAAATTGCGCAGGGCAGATTTGTGTGTTGAGTTGAATGTCTCTTAAACGCTGCCACTGCCTTTGTATTTATAGGAGCCGAATCCTCCTTTGATCGAATCATAATTCTACTTGGACAGAGACTCCTCATCCCAATCGGACTTTACCTCGGCCACTCCTCATTCCGCTAAGACTCTCAAACCATCCCTTCTGGCCATGTTCTCTGCTTCCATGTCCTGGCCTCGTCTAGACTCCTCATCGCACTGGGACTCTATTCGTCTTACGGATGGCTTTTACTTCCTTTATCTTTATCTAGATGAATCATTTTCCTACTGGGACTCGGCCGACCCCATTCAGTCGGCCCACAAACCGACTAACCCACAGCATTTCCCTCTGGGCCGAGAAATACTTCACGCTCAGCCCAAATTATCATTTTGGGCCCAAACAAACACAAACAGCTATCTTTTGCTCTTTGACCAAAAGACACGTACATAGAAGGCACACATAGAATTATAGTTGCTGTATTGTTGCTATTGGTCTATGGGCACATATGTTGGTGCTCTTTAACCTCAAAGGGCACAAATAATTTATTATGTACGGTACCCATATATTTTTCTTGTTCAATAAAAATTGAAGTTTCTTGCAATTAGAGTCAAGGTTGATTTAGGTCTTATCAAGAAGGAGGGCTATGTATTGGGAAAGGTTGTGATTCTGTGAATCCAATATGGCAATGGAAGTCGACAATAAAAACAGTTGATGAATGAAATTTTATGTTAATATTCTTTATAGTTTTATGTCTTTGTATGAACTGGGACGCCAAAATGGCGATAGCCCAACCCTATCATGTATTTTGTCCACATAAAATTGTGTCATTAGAACTAGGGACTTAATCCAAAAAAACCCAACTAATAATTTCGGTAATTTTGCTTATTCCCTGCTCGATGTCGGCAGTCCACCACCCCAATACGTTAGCCATTTTTTAAGATCCAACGTCGGTTCCTGAAGTAGATGGTGTCCCCAACCTTTTACAGATTCCTAAAAATTAAAATCTATTTTATTAAAATTCTCCAAATCAAAATCAAAATATTACTAAAAATCCCTAATCGTTGTAATATGCAATAGGCCAAATTTTGTTTGTAATCCTTGTGGTGACACCCCACTTTCAATATGACCTTTGTGATGAAAAAGTTATTAATTAAACCCCTGTGGTGAGCTCTGTTAGCAATTAAGGTCCAAGTCCAAAGTTTCGTTAGTCTTATGTTAAATAATATCATGTGACTATCACATGTGGATCGATCAAAATTAAGTTTATTTATTTTAGAAAATAAAAGGACAAAAACATGATTGAATTAAAATAAAATTACAAATAAAGAAACTTGTGAAGATAAAAAAAACGCAACAGTCTCCATATCTCATCTTAGGCTTCCAGCCACCACCATAGCCATTAGTGGACCTCAACCGTCTCTAACAACCATCACCTCAAATCCTATTAACCTAGTCAAATTGCAGATCAAGCCAAAACCATTGTGAAAAACACATCCCACCCCTCATATTTGCAAACCAACCAAAACCCAAGTGAAACTAACCTCGTAAAACCATTTCAATGGCTAGGAGGAGAGGTGAAGGGTGAAGTCGCACCTAATTTCTTAGGTATGATTTAATTTTGTTTGAAAATATCTAGGCTATAAAGCATACACATGTGGAAACTACAAGAGCAATAAGCCAATTCAAGATGGCAACTGCAACCACTGAAGGTCTAATAGGTGACATCCTATATCAGTCAACTGGAAATTCAGCTCTAGTGCATACAAGGGCTAAAGTAAGTCGTTTATTTTGTAGTTTTTTGCATATTATGTAGACACTTGGATGCTATTTTGTTATTTTAATAATTTATTGTACAAAAATAATAGTGTAAGAGGCAGACAACCGTTGAAATTGTTGGAAGTTCAGCTCCATCGGTTGTATTGCCTTTAGTGATATCATCAAATTTCAACTTTGCCAATGCACCTTGGAGACCTCCAAGAACGACCTCTGCAGTGTCATCCAATGCTAAGAATCCTTGGAGATCTTCTGGAATGGCCCCAATGCACAATATGCAAAATCTCCAAATGAAAAAGCATCGTACCTTGCCAAAGCAATGATGTGGCGGAGGAAATTGATTTTATTTTGTGGGAGACTATATTATTTGTTTATTTTGTGGAAGACATTTTCAATGGCATTTTGTTATGATGAACCACAATATATCGTGGAAGACATACTTTTGTCTTTGTTTTTTTTTTTTTTAGGCTAGACATAATTTTGTCATGTGAATGTTATGAAAATTGATGAAGTTTTTTCTTTTATGAATGGTTAATTATATTATCTCTCATTTTTCACTTGGGTTTTGGTTGGTCTGCAAATTTGAGGGGTGGGATGTGTCTTTCACAATGGGTTTGGCTTGATCTGCAATTTGACTAGGTTAATGGGATTTGAGGTGATGGTTAACAACGGTGGAGGTCCACTAGTCGCTATGGTGGTGGCTAGGAGCTTGAGATGAGATACGAGGATTGTTGGGTTTTTTTTATCTTCACAAGTTTCTTTATTTGTAATTTTATTTTAATTCAACCATGTTTTTGTCCTTTTATTTTTCAAAATAAATAAACTTAATTTTAATTAATTCACATGATAGTCACATGATTTTGTTTAACGGAACTTTGGATTTGGACCTTAATTGCTAACAGAGCTCACCACGATGGTTTAATTAATAGCTTTTTCATCACAAAGGTCATATTAAAAAGTGGCATGTCATCACAGGGACTACAAAAAAAATTTGGCCTATGCAATATATTACCTTGAACGTCTGGAGAAAACACACTTGTATGATCCATGGGATGCAACTAATTTTGCAACTAACTTTGACGAAGGAGGATTCTCTCCTCCTTTTTTCCCATCCACTTCCATCATTCTCCTGTTTGTGTGATCACGGTTAAGCCACATTTTTTTGTCTTATTATCTCTATAAAAATGAATATAAAATGTTGACGTGGCTTAACTGTGACCACACAAACAATGGGAGAATGAAAGTGGATGGGAAAAAATAAGGAGAGAATCCTCATCCAACTTTGACCGGCCTGATTATGGAGGGGAGCGATAGGAGGTTCCACATGTAAGAGAAGTCGTTCTGCTGATCCCAATAGGATTCTCTTCGAAACCTGAGGATCTTGGTGATCTGTTAATTATGTCTGTTTATCGTACATCGTGCGATTAGTTTTGGACATATATTGTTTGTATGTAATTTTAAATAAAAACTTTCAAAATGATTTCTGACCGTACAATGTACACTGAACAGATATGATTCACAAATCTCCGAAATCCTCACAAAGAGGATGTGACGAGGATCTGGATTCTTGCTCATCTCTCAAGTCTGTGGGGTCCTTTATTGCTACGTCACTACTCCTCCTAACTAACTTTGTAACACTAACACTCAAGTTTAACATTATATTCCACACTGTTGTAAAATCGACGATGTGTGCAGTAGAATAAATAAGCAAGACACAAAATTTACGAGGTTCCTCTACAGTCAGTGTGACTGGAGTACATCCTCGGGGCAGCAGTAGTGCTTTCATTTATAATCTGGAATAATGGGAGTACAAAGATAACTCTATCATCTCTCCTCTCTCTTTCCTTTCTTTTCTCTCTTCTTCCTCTCTCTCTCTTCCTCTTCCTTTCTTCCCGCTCTCCCGTATAAACTTCTCTCCCTGGCATGCATCACTCTTCCTCTTCTTCTCATTCATTTTATAATAAGAAATAACACTATTCACATGTGAATAAATAGTAACAAATTATTCATGTGGGCCATCCACATATTATTCACAACACTCCCCTTTGGATGGCCACAAGTCTTCGATTGACTCGTTAAAATCTTGATATATTTTGGATGCTCCCCCTGATGAGTATCTCCCCCTGATTTCAAATCATTTAGGTTGATCGTTGATCATTCTGCTTCAGTCTCTTAGCGAGAAGAGTTGTCAACAGAGTTGCTTTACTAGTAGTTAACTTTCCACAGGCTTATTCTTGAACAGGGCTGGAGGGCCTTCTTTTTGCAAGTGCTCCTTAGCTTAGTTGAGGATGAATCAGCACGTTGTCTCCACATGCTTCAAGTAGTCCGTGGAATTCATGACCTTGAAGACAGTTGAAGATGAGTACTCGAGAGCAATGCTAGAGAAACAAACAAGCAAAGGTTACGAGACAATCAGTTCCAGATCGGAAGTTTGATCTCGGACTCTGCTTTCATCTGGATGCAACTCAGACTCCTCCTGCTTCGTCTGTGAGATACTTTTGCTTTTGAAGAAGTACCTCTACACAGGTTTATTTTTGAAGTGGGCTGGGAGGGGTCTGAGATGAGTACTCGAGAGCAAGACTAGGTAAGCAATCAGGATCTCACTTTCTCCACGTTCCTCAGATGAAGGTGAGGAGAAAGCATGATATGAAATACTTTTGCTTTTAACCTTTTTGATATGAAATACTTTTGCTCTGGATGATTTGTTTTCTGGGGTGATCCAAGGGATGAAGAACACTGAGTGACTCGAAAGCTTTCTTTGGGAATACATTCTTGGAGATGAAGAAAGGTTGAGAGGGTGTGCCTTTGCTACGGAAGGCGAAGGTAGAACTTATAGAAATTTTTCTTCACAACCGGAACTATTCTCGCACTATTTGTCGGCAGCCGGTGGATGGATGAACAGTACCAGTTACGCGCTTTCTGACAAAGATGCCCGTAATTTCCGCAAAGCTGACAGTGCATGTGACGAGTGACGACACGTCTGGAATGATGATCTTTTGAAAACCGGGGTTCAAATCCGGGTTCGGCTCGTGGTTTTCGCAAAGCTCCAAGCTGCATGTGAGAGTGACGACAAAACTAGAAAAGCTGAAGCCACGTGATTGCTGAGTCACCTCACACTTGAACTCCCTTCTTCAAACACTCCCTTTGCACTTCTGCAATCTTACTCATTCCGCTCTCTTCTTGCACTTCTGCACTCTTAATCTTTCCGAACTCTTCCTCCTCAACACCTTCTAAAAAAATGTCTTTCCCTTCCGACCGTCGCCTAAACTTGAATGTTGGGGAAGACGATGACCCGTCTTCTCCGAACAACATTTGGAATCCGTCCTTCATATCCCCCAATGGTCCTCTTACAGTCGGGGACACAATGATGAGGAATGAAATCACCGCTACGGTGATAGCCAGAAATCTGCTCACTCCAAGGGACAATAGGATGTTATCCAGGCGGTCGGACGAGCTGGCTGTTCAGGAATCTCTAGCTCTCAGCGTCCAAAGTGCAGGCTCAGTTTCAAACATGGGCCAGCGCTTGCTTGCCCGAACTCGTCAGGTGGAGTCGCTGATGGCGGAGGTGGCAAGTCTTCGGCAAGAGGTCAGTGGACTCAGGCACGAGAACAAGGAGTTGCACATGCTTGCAACTAGTTACTCGACCAGCATGAAGAGGAAGCTGGACCAGCTACAGGAGTCGGACGGTCGGATCCAGAGTGATCATGAAAGGTTCATGGCGTTACTCCCAAGGTTTATGTTGCCTTCGTCCTCTGGAGTAGCACCAAGTGTTCCGGCTCCGGAGATTCCAACTCTGGCTCTTCGTCTTCCCGGAGCTCCGTCGACCTCTCAGGCACCACCTGAGCAATGAAGGCTCCCTCATGTTTATCTGCACTTTGTATATATATATTTTTTCATAATTGTAGCTCATGTGTATGCACATATCTGTAATTTCTTTGAAATATCAATAGATAAGCTTTATTTCATTCAGTGTATTGTGCCAAATACAATAAAGCATATTCTTCACTAAAATGTGGTACTTCTAGACCAAATATCAATTTATCTTTACCCTCTCGAAGATAAATGATCATCCTTAGTGTCTAAATCATTTGAGTATTTAACTCATAATCTTCAATCCATATGCTTCTTTAATATCATAAATATCATGGATAAGATTCGTGTTGGCATATTGTTCGATTCTGCAGTTTAAGACAATATTTCTCTCAACACTTTATAATCTTTCTTAACTCTTCAGGAGTCCTAATTTAATGTCATCGACTCTTGCAAGAGATTTTAGTATGTTGCAACAATATCATAATGATAGTACTTACTCAGGCAATTTATACCATCCATTGGTATTGAGTACATAATTTATGTT
Organism: Crataegus laevigata; assembly: GCA_963580275.1. Classification (NCBI taxonomy): domain Eukaryota; kingdom Viridiplantae; phylum Streptophyta; class Magnoliopsida; order Rosales; family Rosaceae; genus Crataegus; species Crataegus laevigata. The sequence continues at coordinate 7,688,025 of OY756948.1, read as the reverse complement.
TTATCCTTCCAGGACTTACTTCAAGCAATCTGAATCCTTCAGGGATTTTCTACACTTCATGACACATTTTCATTTAAAATTTATACAGAGCAATTTGCTCCCATGTATACTTGAGGGATTTACTTATGGAGATATGATGTGGGCGACTCATAACCCTTCGTATATAATTCTCCATTCATATGAACTCGTTTACAGGAGTATAATTTCAGGTTTCAATTAGTAACCTTGTGTCATATCATGTGAGTGTAATTCACTGTATTACAAATGCCCATATGTAACCTCTTTGGTTCAACATCTTTTGGCTATTTGTATTATATTCAAATATATATAGATCCATTTTTCCACGTTCTTACAGGATTGTAATGGAATTGCCTTTCTCCATTTTTGCTAATAATTTTTCCTTTCGTCGACGAACAAAAGAACGTGACTCATTATCAACACAGCTTATTGATGAAATTTAGTAACTACTTATAAAAACCAAATTTACCATTGGTTATCATCAATTCGTGATCCCATATTTTCATGTGCATGCGCATGCATAAAAAGCTTTTCATTTCTTTGGATATCCATTGCCTCTTCAAGGGCATTACACTATCTCTTCCAGGATAGTCATAATTTAGAGAATGCGGATCATAACCTCTTCTTGAGCGTTATAGAGCTTGGATTTTAATCTCCACTTCCGGGAGTTGAGTAATTGGAACCTATACGTTTATCATGCTTCATGCATGAGACATCAAAATTCCCATGTCCGCGGATTGTCCTTTCTGTGACGTGTATCCATGCGACAACTGTCATGCTTCCGGCATGCAACAGTTATGCTTCGGGAATGCAATAGTTCAGTAGTGCCATATTCTTCTTCTTTCGAAGGACTGAACCTTTTGAGTCTAAGGGTTTGCCACGCTTCAGGCGTGCAACAGATAAATCATTTGCTGCCACATTATTTTGTCTAATAGGGACATCAATTCTTGTAGGCACATTTGCAGCAAATATATGTGATTTCATCACTTTCGTTACATCATTCAATTATTCTTACTTCATTTTCTCATTGATTACTTCGTGAATCAAAATAAGACAAATTCTCTTCGTTCTTCTGGAACGGTATTTTCTCATCATTCTTCTACAACGATGTTATTTTCTCCCCCTAATGATGGGAAAACTGTATTATTAAAATTATAGTCCGCAAACCATGCGGTAAATATATACCCAGTCAAAGGTTCTTAGTATTGAATGATAAATGATGAATTAAATCAAACATAAATTCTTAGTTTGCTTTTATGCCTCATTTCAGTACGTTGTATCAGTGCAACAGGCACATAGATAACATAATCAAAAACTCGTAAATGTGTAATGTTTAGTTAGTGCCCAAACACGAGTTATACTGAGAAGTATTAGTGGTTGGCAACATGTCTCAACCAAGTTAATAATGTATCATGTAACATGGCATGTCCCCATGTAGAAAATTTGGCAATTTCGTTTTCATGAGCAGAGCACGGGTAATCAATTTCATCGGTTTAATAAATGTTTCTGCTAAACCATTTTGAATATGGACATAAAGAACTTCTGGTCCTTATTTAATAGTATGTAAATTGATACTCGTATGGTATTTATTGCAATTAAGTTAAGGCACTACGACACTTCAAACTTAAGGTTCTTATCAAGGAACTTCATGTCCTGTTCTTGAGGATCAAGGGACTTCATGCCCGATCTTTTTGTATGATGGAACTTCTGGTCTAATCATTTTATATTTGCATGATGGAACTTCTGGTCCAATCATTTTATATTTGCATGATGGAACTTCTGGTCCAATTATTTTTGTATGATGAGGATCAAGAAACTGCAGGTTCTAATCTGATCAAGGAACTTCGGGTCCTTGTTATACTCATCGTAACAAAAGAAGTACAATAAATTAAATTAAAGAAATAAGCGGTAATTCCAACCATGGTAAATAAATTACTTTTAAGTAAATAAAGCTTGTGACAAGGACTTTGATTCAGCACCATTCACATAAATCAAAACTTAAAGCAGTAGGCGGTAAAACCGTCCATGATAAATAAATTGCTTTAAAGTAAATTGAACTTGTGAAAGTGTCATAATCCAACACCATTCACATAAATAAAAACTTAAAGCAGTAGGCGGTAAAACCGTCCATGATAAATAAATTGCTTTAAAGTAAATTGAACTTGTGAAAGTGTTATAAGCCAACACCATTCACATAAATAAAAACTTAAAGCAGTAGGCGGTAAAACCGTCCATGATAAATAAATTGCTTTAAAGTAACTAGAACTTGTGAAAGTGTTTTAAGCCAACACCATTCACATAAATAACAAACTTGATAAAGAAAGAGTAAACTTCCAGTACTCAATTTTTCCTTATTGCCTATGCACTGATTTGTTCACCTGTCTCTATGATTGTTTATTTATTTATTATTTTATTATTATTAATTTTCTTTGTCTGCCATAATGACCATCTCCCACATATTTTTCTGTTTATTATTATTATATTCTTTTCTTCTTTTTTTTTTTTTTTTTCAAATGGTGCAACTCACCATTCCAAAACTTTTTCTTTGTCTGCCACTAATAAGAAGATCAAACCGTTAGATTTAGCTCAAATTTTAGTATGATATGGATAAGAGGATACCAAACAACTTTCGTGAAGAAACGGTTTCAATCTGAGCAACTGAAAATGGCGTTTTGGTACTCATAAGATGGCTGTCCAGTTTTCTGCGGAAATTGGAAATTGGTTTGGTATTTCAGACATATGTGACGATCGCACCGTTAAAGTTTTCTGAAATTTTGATATGTTGTAGATACTGGGAGGATGGACAACTTTCAAGAAGAAAGTTTTTCAATCCGAGGTCTGCAAGTTGGAGTTCCGAGGCTGTTTCCATGGCTATTAGATTTTCTACGGATTTTGAGTCCGTACCATTTTGCTTCTGCAAATGATGATATACAGTTATACAACAACATATACATATTTGCTTCAAGAAAATCAGTAGTACAAATATTTTAAGATGAAATGAAAAGATTTTCTTATCTGTGAGATTCCAGGTGACATAGGTGAACAAGATTTGTGGCGTTGTGCTTTCCACTGACACGAGAGCTTTTCGTGCTGATAACGTGTTGTAAAATCGACGATGTGTGCAGTAGAATAAATAAGCAAGACACAAAATTTACGAGGTTCCTCTACAGTCAGTGTGACTGGAGTACATCCTCGGGGCAGCAGTAGTGCTTTCATTTATAATCTGGAATAATGGGAGTACAAAGATAACTCTATCATCTCTCCTCTCTCTTTCCTTTCTTTTCTCTCTTCTTCCTCTCTCTCTCTTCCTCTTCCTTTCTTCCCTCTCTCCCGTATGAACTTCTCTCCCTGGCATGCATCACTCTTCCTCTTCTTCTCATTCATTTTATAATAAGAAATAACACTATTCACATGTGAATAAATAGTAACAAATTATTCATGTGGGCCATCCACATATTATTCACAACACACACCTTTATGTGATCATTTTCAGTTTCTTTTTGTCCTTTCATCAATTTTTCAAAAATGTTACTGTTACCACATTTTATATCATCATTTGTACAATTTTTTTGATAAAAATAAGACTCACATATATAGTGAATCTTACCTCTATTAGAAAAATGATATAAATGATAGTACAAATATGTGATGAATGTAGCTTTACTCTCTGTCTTTTGAACTCCAAGTCTTGACTTTACTTTATAAATATATTCTCTTTAGAAATATTACTATAACTTTAAGTTTTTCAATTTTCAATCTTTTTGTATCATAGTTTTTGTCGTGTTGCTTTCATATTTAAACTTTCTGTTAGTATGGTCGTTAGCTTTTTTATTAATTGATGATATGTAGGATTAGGCCTGACAAACAGATCGTTTTTGTCGTGTTTGTACAAATAGTTACAGGTCTATCTCTGATGATGGGGATGGTGAGGCAGCGAGCAGCAACGGAGAAATAGAAGAAGTGGCAATCTCACCATCCCCATCATCAGAGATAGCCTTGTAAACGGGTCAAGTTTATTAGATTTGGGTCGAGTTAAATCTGACTTGTTAAGTTAATGGGTCATCCGAACCTGATCCATGAAGCTAACAAATCATCTGAACTTAACATGTTAATTTAACAAGTCACCCATTAACAATTTATTTATTTATTTATTTGCATTCCAATACAATTACACATATTAACTACAAGGATGTATAAAATGGTGCTGCCTTGGATATCTAGTGAAAAAAGTATTGACTTGGATATATAGTAAAAGGAGTGCATCTCTTCCACCCAATCAATTAATCTGGATCATTGAAATTTGATTCAACGACTACAAACAGGGGCCCATTTAAAAGTCATAACAACTTTAGCCGTTTGATCAAATTTCAAAGGCCCGAATTAAGTGATTGGGTAGATTTGGTGGATGAGATCGGGAGATGATCCATTTCCAGGGGTGCATATCTAAAAGGGTGCTGATTTGGATATGTAAACCTACAAGAATAAATGAGATTATAAGTACAAATTTGTATAGGAAGATCAAAGAAGTCCGTCATTTGGATGAACATGTAAAGCAACTAATCATCTCTCTGTTAATCAAGGATATATGCAGAGATTGTAGACTTGTAGTACTGTTTAAGCAAGAGTAAAGCATTAAATGAGAAACATGCAGAGAAAGCAGAAGCATAAGGCTGAATGCAATTAAACAAGCAGAAGTTTATATTTCAATTTATACTACTTATAGTTTAGAAAGGAAAGAATATTAATTAAGTCTAAATTTCAGTAATGTAAATGGTACAGCAAAAAAACTCGAAAATGGAGAGAAAATAGAAGATTGGGGAGAGACTAAAGAGCGAGAAGGAGCCAGAGGCCCAGAAGCAAAGGCACGAAAGGGTAGAGAGCCAAAAGCAGAGAGAGAGAGGCACAATGCGAAACGAGAGTCACCATAGAGTTTATTTTTTGTTGTTAAGATTTTAGTGAAATTACTCAAACATCCAATTAACGGGTGCTAACGAGTCTAGCGGGTTGACCCAAAGTGATCCTTTATTTAACGGGTTCACCCATTAGTGATCCGACCTGTTAAATATCTACTCAAATACTAATATTAATGGGTCGGGTCCAAAATGCCAAGTCTAATCAGAGAGTTCTTTTTTTCTCTTTTTATTTCTTGTTAATGTTTTTGCTAGCCAATTTCATTATGAGTAACTAAATTCCATAGTTGGGACTTGGTTGAAGTCCTAATCATGTTTCCTTGAGTATTTTCGATATACTTTTGTTACAAGACAATTTGTTGATGCTTTAATGGTTACTTTTTATTTTAATTCCAATCTTGTTGAGTTATTTTATGATTGATCACCATAGAATAGCTTTGTAATTGAGTTTGTTACATAGATAAATTTGGATGATCAAGTCTTGTACCTATGCCGAGTAACAAGAGAACTAGTTATGGTTCTTGGAATTAATTATCATGAATAACCGGAATAGATATCATGTTCTAGGATTCATGTATTTGTCGATTTCCATTGTATTATGCTTTCTCGGAGTGCATGGAAATCAATAGCTTAAAGAGTAGATACCATCCCTTTAGGTTGACAAACGTTAAGCATCAAAACTTTGTTTTGTGTCATTGTATGTATCGATTGCTTAGGCGAAAAAGATTAGAGATGGAAACCAAAGTCCTAACCGTTTGAACATCGTTTTCAAAACCCTTACTGTCAATTACTTTTATTTGCCTACATTCTCTATATTGTGTTTTTTTATATACTATTTTGTTAAACCTTTATGTGCATATTTGATAGCTTTTGTAAAAGAATGAATTTAAATTGTTAGGAATCATAATCTAGATACATATTAGTGCAATCCTCGTGGAAATGATCTCGTACTTGCTTTTTATATTATATGTTTGATCATGTACACTTGTGAGTTTAAAATGTGTAATTCGTAGCTTAATATTTAGGTTGCTAAATGCGCAACATTGACTTCTCGGATTTTAATCCCACCACGTCTTTGTGCCTAGTGCAGGCATATGAACGTTCGGATTCGAGAATTTCTTCATAGGCACACCCGCACGTCAATAGGTCAATTATAAAGATGGCTAATTGACTACTAACTAGTAATGTTTCACGGCCGGATATATCCTTAGACAACCAAAAATAATAATTCATAAATTGTGTGTGTGTGGTTATTTTTGGCTAAGCTAGGGTTGCGTGAGCTATTCAGTTTATTTGTATTTGGTGGACAGGTTTTAAAATCCAAGTGGGTTGGCATTCATCCTAAAATGCATTGAAGAGAACAAAATATACGATGTATACCTTATATTCAATAACTACCGTAGTATGTTGAGAGTATAAATTACACATAAAGAACTAATGGGCATTTACAAGTGTTTACAAAAAGTTTAATTCTCTTTATATTTCATTGATTTTGTAGTTGAATTTCAACTTTTTCCGGATATTAAAGCTGGACCCAATGACACACTTGCTACCACGTCATGCAACACATGTTTACGCGTTAGCCTTTCAATGGCCCCACAAGGGATGAAGTGCGTTGGGAGTGTCAATCTCATATAGGAAAATTGAAAAATATTGCATGTATTAGGAGTTGATCTACGTTTTACATAACAAATTGATTTTACAATGAAATCTCAACTTTCTTCAAGTCTAAACTACTGCTTAAATAAAAATATTGGGGATACACTTTGAACCTTTGCACAAATAATTTTTGAAAACTTGAAATTTCAAATCTAAATTTCTATACTGATCATATTTTGGATTTTTTTTTTTTCAAACTATCGTTTATTTGACATTACAATTGAGAAATAAATACGTCATTTCCACCAATTTCTTTTGCTTCTTTGCCCCATTTGGGGAGCTGGAAATATATTATGCGTCCAATTGGTCTTCTAAATCGTACGTGATTCGAATTGGGATCGCACGTAATTTTGGTGAAAAGAAAACAAACTAATAAAGACGTGGTTCTTAAAAAGGAAGGCTTTGTCCGACAGTGGCCACCGGACGGGAGCCCAGTATAATTGGGTTTTACTACTTCTTCCAACAGTAGTATCAAATTTGGATTTTGATTTGCGAGACCAACTTATATAATACGAATACAAAATTACAGTTATATCATATTATATAATGCCATGTAAAGAAAAATTTTATTATATATTATCATATAATTAACAACGGGTGTCACGATATCGATGTGTTCATGTCATATAAGTCCTCTCATTTTGCTCTTTGCGACGAAAACAACTCATTTTACTCTTTCTTTCCGTCGAATAATACAATATTATGTGAGGAGAAATTTATACATAATATTATATTATTGAATTAGAAAATCATAAGTGATGACGAAGATGTTCATATAAGTCATTTACGATGAAATAAGATTTCTGAGATATCATTAGTGTTTAAAATATCGATATCGGTGAAAATATTGATATGCAAATTTGTGAAAATATCAATGGATATATCAAATATCGATATTGGTTGCCTTCGATGAAAATGATAGAAATTAAAATGAAACTTTAGATATCGTCAAACATTGGTTTGAACAAAATATAAAAGTTTATCTGATATTTAACAAATGTGTCATAAATATGTATTTGTCAATTTTAGCCTAAACTTTAACAGTTTCTCCGATATGATATGAGGTGAAGTTTAGATTTCACCCCATTTTCATATATTTCTTTGATTTTGTAGATATTTTCATAGCAATAACAATCGTACTAAAGACATTTTAAACACTGAATATCATTGATTGTCAATTGTTGTTCTTGAGAGTACAAACATCAATGATATTTTTTTGTCGAATAATTTAACTTGCGAGTTAGAGCATCTACAATGAGTATGTCAATTTTTTCTATCAAATTCTTAATTGATGGCTGATATGGCATTTTGAAGCATGATGTCAAATTTTATTATATTCCAACCAATATGTTAGTTATTATTTACTAGTATATAGGGCTCATTTTAAAATAAAATAAACACTAAAATCATTTTTAGAGCTCCATCTTGGGAAAGTGATGCTCTCCAGATCTCTTCCTCCTAATCCACCAAATCAGTGAAATCGTGCCATTGAAATTTGATCTAACGGCTACAAACAGAAGCCCACTTTAAAAGTTATAATAACTTCAGTCATCGGATTAAATTTAAATGGTACGAATTCACTGATTTGGTGGATTAGGAAAAAGGAATCCGGAGAAGATCCCTTTTCTCCATCTTGTAGTGGATTATGAGCCCACCAGTTAAAAAATAAATAAAAGAGAAGTGAAGGTAGGTCATGTTGCCATTCTAGATCAGCTAAAAAACTGTTAGGTTGGAGGAATAAGGATCCTTGCCGAATTGTTTTCCTAGGGATTTCGTAATCATTGTATATTGTGCGGTCAATTTTTCGTTAGATACTATTTATATTTAATTTTAAATTTTAAATTTTAAATAATTTTTTACCGCATGTTGTACTATAAACAGACATGATTATAGGATTTCTCAAATCCCCAGGAAAAGGATTCGGCAGGTTGGAGTAATATTTAGGGACGTGATATCTACACACCCCATTTTATTTCTCATACTATTCTATTTTTTTACCATCGAATTGAATGAATTGAAGAAGATCAACAAATAAAAATTAATGAATAGTGTATGAGAAGTAATTTGCCTCACAACCCTAATATTTACTGTCAACTCCACACACCCCTAATATTTACTGTCAAAAGTGATTTGACGCCCCACCTCAGATATCTAATCACTTTTGGAAAGCAGCCAAATTAATCAAATCAAAAGAAAGCAGTGGAACTATATCATTGTTGTGTCTACCCACGTGGTTCTCAATCAAATCAACGAGATTTGGCCGGGTTTGCTCGGCAATACTACAAACTCGCCGGAAAACATTGTGGTTAGAGATTCGTCCTTCAAACGCACTGAAAAGGGCATGCATGCATGCTAAGAATATTCTCTGGAAAAACTCGAGGGAGTGTTTGAGGGTGAGCAATCCGGGCTTACCGACGCGGAGGTAGTTTGATTCGTCGGATTCGTCGAGATTCGAGAACGGGAATTTCGTATGTCCTCCGAGCATGGCACGGCCCTGACATTTTGGACGAGTTGCAGACCGTCCTTTGGTGGTTTGAGAGTGTCTAGTGGGATTTTGAGGCAGTGCTGGTGGTTTTGTTAGGTCTGGCCGAGGGAGGAGGGAGGTTGCAGAGAGGGGGAGAGAAGAAAGAGAAGAGAGTGAGGCGTGAGGGAGAGGGAGAGAGAGTGAGTGAGTGGAGTGTACGGTGGTCGAGTGAGTGGGTTCATTTCAGCAAAACATCACAATTAACACCCATTAAAACTATATTCTAATTCCCACTTCCATTCACTTTAATTTCCACGAGAAACAAGAGCACGCCTTCACACTGCACCCACCGAGACACTCCATTAAATCCAGCAGTGGTGCGCGATGCACGAGGGAAGATTTCTCGGTTAATTTTACACAATTTCGGGCATTATTATTTTGTTGAGTAAATTACACAGTAACCCATCATGTTTGAGGTCTATTACAACTTATACAACATCTTTAAAACATTTCACTTTCATACCTCACGTACTATTTCAGATCCCATCCCCCTCCCCTGTACCTGAACCCATACCTCAACATTCAACCAAAAGAAAACACCCCCCCCCCCCCGAATCCACCCTCGCCCCCATATCCCGTCAAACCTGATCCCATAAACACCCCCCACCCCCGCGAAACCCAGGTCCCATAAAACGCCCACCCACCTCCCACCCCCTCCCCACCCCGCGCCCGCAAAACCCATATCCCATATCCCTCTCAACCCTCTCTAAACAGATCCCACCAACCTCGCCTGCTCCCGTCTCCATTCCAAACACAAGTCCGGAACAACTGCAAGAACCACCAGATTTTCCACTTCCACCTTCAAATTCCTCACGAACACACTTCAAAGGTTGCATCTTTCTTCTTCCATGGCAATAACCCATAACCTCAAACCCCCTATTTCCATGGCTTCCCCTTCCGTTTCATCCAAAACCCACAATTCCTCACTCTTCTTTGGGACTGTTGCTTCAACAATTCACAGCCACAGAGTCCAGCCGCCGCCAGGGGGCTTTCTAGGATCTAGGTTTCGCGGCGGTGGGTTTGGTTAGGGGGCGTGGGATCGCATCTGGGGGGGGGGGAGGGTCTCTGTTTTTTTTTTTTTGGTTGAATGTTCAGGTATGGGGGAGGGGTGATGGGATTTGGATTTTCAAACTTTATTTTTTATTTTTTATTTTTATATAATTTAAATTTAGAAGATTCAGATTTTTAATTTTTTTTTTTTTGCCACGTGGCATAAATGTGGCAGCCACATCAGCATTTAACGAATTAATGGATGGAAAACGTAACAGATGTATGAAATTGAAATAAAATAGTATTTGAGGTATGAAAGTGAAATGTTTTAAAGATATTGTATGGGGTTATAATAGACCTAAAACCTGATGGGGTATGGTGTAATTTACCCTATTTTGTTTGTTTTATTTCCGAAATCGAGATTCGTTTAAGAGTAATGCTAGAGAGATATTGGAGTATGATTCTCTACCTTCTTATTCTCATTCATTTCCATACCCCCTTCTCACACATTACTTTTTGTCTTATTATCTTTATAAAAAAAATGAATATAAGATGTTGATGTGGCTTAACCGTGACCGTTTAGATTAGGAGGGTAGAGAATCCTACTCCGATTAAGAGGGTAAAGAGATTAGGAGGGTAGAGAATCATACTCCGATTAGATTTGTAAATAAAATTTTATAAATTAAATGACATGAAGATGATTGAATTAGTACTTCAGTATTGTTAAACGTGCTCATTTTTATTGGTGACATGTCATTTAGATTGCAAATTTTATTTATAAATTTAGTCTTATTAACATTACTCTTTGTTTAAGTGTTCATAAAAACGAGCTCTACTTAGAAATAATAAAATACTAGTAGAATAGTGGAAGAAAGTTTGAGGTCCACTTGGTATCTCGAGAGCATTTTAATAATTTTATTGCTACAGAGAATAAAATACGTTAATTGAGAAATGTTAAAGAGAATCTTTAAAAGTGAAACTCTTTATGGACTCTCTACTATCTCACGTTATTTGCATAATATTTTACAATATTAACACTAAAATTATCGTTAAATTATGAAGTAACAGAAAATTCACGAAGAGTCACTTTGATAGAGTCTTCTTAGCATTTCACTTGTTTCACATACCTAAGATATTAGTCTAAACATCTTTTTGAAGGTTTGAGTTCCACTGAGAACCTCGAGTCTTCCAAAAGTTGTAGTGATTGCGTATATATAAGTTCTAGGGATTGCATCCACAAATTGGGATTTGGATCCTCGCCGGATCCCCTCCCTGGGGATCTTAGAGATCAACGAACACGGACCATTGATAAAAAATCATGTGGTCCTAATTTTTTCCCTTTTTATATTTTTCACGTAAAATGAAATTGTCTTACTTTTAAAATATAAAAAGCATTTAATTGGGACCGCACGATTTTTTATCAACGGTCTATATTCGTTAATCTTTAGGATCTTCAAGGAGGGGATCGGGCGAGGATCCAAATCCCACAAATTGCACACAACAATAAAAGTTGCAGGGATTGCATCAACAAATTGTCAGAAACCTTTACTTTCAATTTGCGTAATCATACATTAGAAAGAAAATGAATACAACAATAATGTGTCCGACTAGAGCATCATTGTTGGGAGATACACGTGGTGGTGGGAGAGTCTGGCTAGACTCATTTTTGGGACGAGTCCGACTAGCACTCCTCTTATAAATTATGTAATGTGCCGTTAATAATAAAAAAATACATTAATAAATATTTAAATAATAATTTAATAATTTAATTAATTGATAACAATATCATATAATTTAAATAAATAATATATAATTTAAATAGATGATTTTCCTACTATTTTGGAGATAAAAATGAAATGAAAGAGAGAGCTGAACAAACAAAAGCAGGCTAAGCAGCACCATTCAAAAATATCATATATACCAAACAAAAGCTAGCATATATTATAATACAACATTCGGCAGGTGGTGGTGTCTCTGCATGCGGACGACATCCCGGATGGCACTTGACCAAGAGGATAATCCGGTGGTGGTGCATGCTGGCGACATCCCTCCCATCCTCGGCTTCCGTGGCTTCTCCCGCCAGTTCTACAGAGAAACCAAAAAGCTATGGTACCTTGCTGGCCCAGCCATCTTCACTTCTTTAAGCCAATATTCCATCGGCGCCATCACACAGATCTTCGCTGGCCATGTGGGTACCTTAGAGCTTGCCACCGTATCTGTCGAAAACTCTGTCATAGCCGGCTTCTCTTTTGGTGTTATGGTTCGTACGCTCACCATGCAACCACTACCCTTCAATCATATTCAGCAAATATATATATTTATATATATATATATATGTGTGTGTGTGTGTGTATGTTCCTTCAATCCTGTTGTTGACCATATATTTGCTTATAAAATATTAACCACACGTCAATTATTGTAAAGTTACAATATATCCCCATCTATTTTTTATAAAGAAAAAAAAAGTTGACTCTTGTATATCGAAAATTATTGAAGTTGGGCATGGGGAGCGCGCTTGAGACGTTGTGCGGGCAGGCGTTCGGAGCAGGGCAGCTGGACATGTTAGGAATTTACATGCAGAGGTCGTGGGTGATCCTCAACGCCACCGCCGTACTGCTCTCCTTTCTTTACATCTTTGCACAGCAACTACTCAAACTGATAGGGCAGCCCGATGGCATATCGAAGGCAGCGGGACAGTTCGCGATATGGATGATACCACAACTGTTTGCCTATGCCATGAACTTCCCGGTAGCCAAGTTCTTACAGTCGCAGAGCAAGATCATGGTCATGGCGGCGATATCCGCAGTGGCTCTGGTCTTGCACACGTTGTTCAGCTGGCTTTTGATGTTGAAGCTCGGATGGGGACTGGTGGGCGCCGCCGTCGTGCTCAACGCGTCCTGGTGGTTCATTGTTTTGGCTCAGTTGGTTTATATATTTTCTGGGACATGTGGTCGAGCTTGGGTTGGGTTCTCGTGGAAGGCCTTTCATAATCTTTGGGGTTTTGTTAAGTTGTCTATGGCTTCTGGAATTATGCTCTGGTACTCAAACAGACTAGCTAAACTCAATTCTATATTATTTTTTACGATTATTGCATAATATTGAGTTAAATTATTTTTTATAAAAAAATAATGATAAAGGCTTGCCTCGTCTACATCAAGGAAGAGTCACTCCTTAAAATTTTTCAGTGACTATTTAAAACTTTGAGTTTATAATCAGAATTTTTTATGTTATAAATTATTATATAAAAATTATTTTTTTTCTAAAAAAAATCAATTAAAATTAAGTTTGTTTAGTCAATTAATTGTAGAGAGATTATATTGACACACCCCAAATTACTTCTCTCACACCTTTTTAATTTTTTAATATTTTCTACACACCACTAACACTTGATAGAAAAATATTAAAAAATTAAAAAGGTGTGGGAGAAGTAATTTGGGGTGTGTGTTGTAACAAGCAGATAGACGATTATGTACCGAATCCATCTATTACGCCTCGTCTATCTATTTTTGTACAATCTGATGACCAAACAATCTCATAGTTAATTAATTTTTTGTAAAGATAATTTTTATGTAATGATTTATAATATGAACGATTCGGATTATAAGCATGAGGTTCCGTGAATTGGCTATATAGTGAATTGAGGAGGAACTCCTCATTCATTTGAGGAGCCAAGTTAATTCCAAAATAAAGTTAACTTAATTTTGTGAATAATGACAAGTGAGGAAAAATATATTCTATACTAAATTGATCTAAGTTATGAGGAGGGTGATTCGAACTTAAATGCAAGGGAAAAAACACTGCTCTAATTAATTTGACTAAGAATTTTTTTTTAATTACTATTAAGGGGTGGGAAAAGGTTTTGAAACTAGTACAACAATTTCACGAATGGAACACTTGGGTAGAAGGCTAACACCCTACCCACAATGATATTAGATCAAATGCAACTTGACTAAGAATATTTTGAACTACGAGGGTGAAAGAAAGAAAAAACAAACACATTGTTCTAACTAACTTGATTAAATTCTATATCCACAATCTCATAAAAAGTTGTTAGTCACAGCTCACGATCCTTACCGATGTAGCATTATGGCTAAGATTTACACATTAACTGTAATCTGGAGTCAAAGTTTTGCTAAATTTTAACTTTTTAACCTTTATTCAAGGCTTTTGCTAATTGAATAAGCTCATGTGATTTTATTTTGTTTAAATCTTGTGCAGTTTGGAATACTGGTACTTTATGGCACTAGTTCTTTTTGCTGGGTATCTGAAGAATGCAGGGATTGCTGTTGATGGCCTGTCCATATGGTGAGTGGTTTCTTCTTCTGCTATTTTGTTACGCATTCGGGTCAGTTCAAGACACACTGTCGTGCCTTGTTTGCATGGCGTGTGGTAAAAACATAGAAGTCTTGAACTATGTTTTGAAAATTTCGAGATAACACCAACTTCAAATATTTTGAATAATTCACAATTAGAAAGAAATTTTGATCCATAAATTTAACATATTAGAATCGAAGATCTTTGAATGAAAAATGAGAGATCGGAAGAAGTTCTGAATCCAAATCTCCCTTTCTCATGCCCAATTAGCCAGTTGTGTGAGGATTAAAGAGTCAGACTAGCTCAATCGAAATGTGGTGAAACGTACTTGGTGCGTAAACATATTTCTTTTTTATTTTTGTTTCAATATTTTTTTTTTTTCGGTGACGTTTCAATATTTCTTCAGGAATGAAGTTTTAACAAAACACTCTATGTGTTGTCCACTTTTAACGAAAAACCACATTTTTACTTTTGCTTAGTTCTATTCACTACACCTTTATTTGTCATTTTTCATTAAAACTAAAGTTTTTTTGAACTTTTCTTTAGTTTTTTTATTTGGCAAAATATTTAGGGTTTTTAGCAAAAAACCATATTTTTACTTTTCTCTGGTTCTATTCACTACACCTTTATTTGTCATTTTTCATTAAAACTTAAGTTTTTTTAGACATTTCTTTAATTTTTTGGCAAAATATTTCTTTTTGGTATAACGCTGTACATTATGCAGTGTGAACATATCTGGATGGACGTTCATGGTAGCTCTTGGCATGAACACCGCTATAAGGTCAGTCGTCCAGTCCCACATCCATACTAATACATCAAACTTGCTAACTTCAAAGATCATAAAAAAAAATCTTAATCTGAAATGCAATCTTTTAATACTTTGTAGCGTGAGAGTGTCTAATGAACTAGGCGCATCTCACCCAAGAACGGCAAAGTTTTCATTACTAGTGGCCGTGGTGACTTCATTTCTGATCGGCGTTGCCCTCTCGCTAGCACTCATCATCACCCGGGACATATATCCGTCTTTGTTTTCAAGCGATTCGGAGGTGAAGGCTCTAGTGAAGCGACTCACTCCGTTGCTGGCCACCTGTATTGTTATAAACAACGCTCAAACAGTTCTCTCTGGGGTCGCCGTTGGAGCAGGATGGCAAGCTGTAGTGGGTTATATGAACATAATATGCTACTATGCATTTGGGGTTCCCTTGGGCCTAATCATGGGTTACAAGCTTCACGGGGGTGCAAAGGTGAGTTCGCACTAACTGACCTAACCAACGTCTGCTTCCATTCTCGTTTTTATATTTACTCAAGTGGTAAAGTAAATATATATTGATAACTTGCAGGGTATTTGGACCGGATTGCTGCTGGGGACTGTCCTTCAAACTGGTATCCTTTTTTTGATGATTTGTAAAACCAGCTGGAACAAAGAGGTAACGGTGGTGGTTGATCGATATCGAATATTCTGGTCTGTTGAATAATAAAAACATAAGCTGAGACGTGATCTGTAATAATATTGCAGGCATCCATAGCTGAAGACAGGATAAGGAAATGGGGAGGGGAAATAGAATCGAAAGAGAACGGAGGAGGGCATGCAGACTCACAGAACGGTGGACATGAGATTTGGAAAAGAACAACGATTTAGGTCTTATAAGGAAGGAGGGCTAACACTAAAAAGTAACATAGATCTTGTGCATCCTATATGGCAATGAAACTCGACAATGAAAACAGTTTGATGTGTTCAGTTTTTTCGGTTTTTTTTCCTTTTCAGCCCTAATTAGGACACCGCCCTAGTTGCATGTAAGTTCTTCTCCCAAACAGCAGCACTAAAATTTAGTATTTATTACAGCTCGCATCATATGGTTGTACAGCCTAACAGAACAAACTAACAAATGCAGCTATATGTAGTGAAAAAGAATATCTGATTTGATAGTTACTAAATACTTAACGGAATGGATTAACAAGAAGGACAGAAGTTCAATTCAATTTTACTCTTCCTCTGTAACATCTGTTGAACTTGTAACCAACCAAGAACACATCACAAATGCAAATGAATGTGAATCTTAAGAGGGTCTAGTATGCAAACTGTTAAGCAGTAGGATGAGCTCTACCCCAACCACACCGGCAAAAAGCATTTCCGGCCATACATCCTGTGCATTGGAGGACTAACAAGATACAGTATACACCCAGCACATATATTTTCGAAAAGAGATGAAATTCACAAATGCAAAAACTCGATTTCACAAGTACAAGTGGCATCGAATCGAAATGAATTTCAATGCTGCATTAGCTAAAGCATACACAGCAATGCTCACGAGCTTTCGAAAATGGATAATCATAATGCCAAACAAAATGTAACAAGCACAAAATCGAAACAAAACCGCCACGATACCAGAACATAATCATACACCAACAGCAAAACCATTCATTTGGAAAAGCAGAAATGCATATAAATATCCGCTAATTAAACTTCCAAAATATAACATAAACTGTAGCTCAGCAATCTAAAACAGAAATTCCAAATCCAAAAAACAGCAACTTTAATCCAAAACCCTAATGCTCAAATATCCAAAACGATCCAAACCTAAGCGGTGAGCACGACGGCGCCACCGGCCTCCTTTATCTTCTTCTCGGCGGTCTTGGAGATGAGCTTGGCCTTGACCACGACGGGCTGGTTTTGTGGCAACACGCCCTTGCCGAGGACCTTAAAGAAGCCGTACTGGGTCACGTCGATGAGCGGCGCATTGTCCTTGGTGGCCTTGTCCTTGGCCTCCTGGGGGAGGAGGGACCAGAGCTTGTCAACGTTCACGATAGGGCAGTAGAACTTGTTGCGAAGCTTGTGAAAGTACCTCATACCGACTTTACCGAAATACCCCGGATGGTACTTATCGAAGAGGATCCGGTGGTGGTGCATGCCTCCGGCGTTACCGCGACCTCCGGGATGCTTTCGGTGCTTGCCGATACGACCGTGACCGGCACTGACGTGGCCTCTCTTCTTGCGGTTCTTCTTGAATCGGGTCGTCATTTCTCTCTGTCTGTCTGCGCCTCCCGCTCTCACTCACCTAGCTAGGGTTTCGGCGGCACAGAAGATTGGGAAAGGTAGGCATTTGGGTTATTTATCCGGTGGGAACTCGTGTGGATTTACGCTTTTACCCTGAGGATTGAGGATTCGCGAGGCGTTTCAAGTAGGGCTAACTGTGGTATTTTCAAGCCAGCCCATATCTGTACCCTGTCATTGCCCAATCATCCGGCCCACACCAGAAATAATTTAGACCTAAACAATGTGAAAGTTAACATTTCGTATGTCAAATTCCAAGTAGAATCTCATGCTATTAAATTTGAAGGTCGGAAGAAACTTTAACCGATATGTAATCCTACGTAGATTGACATATGAATTTTTTGTAACGGTTAACGGGAGGTTCAATTTTCTCATATAGCATTAAAGTTTCAAAAATCATAATAATTTGTCCTCCATCATTTTCAGCTCCCTTCTAGACTGTGTAGAGGCCACACTTAAATGATTGTGCGATTCGTGGTCATTTCGGAATAGGATTCAGTTTCGTTGTCAGTTCGGAATACGGTTCAATGATTGTGATCCATTTGATAATATTTGCTTTCTAAGTTGTTAAAAACAGGTTACTCAAACAAAAAGGAGTTGGAAAAGAAAATGCAGCTTTGAGAAAGTTGAGAGATACAACATTTTTGCCATGAAATGTACATACATTACAACAACAACCAATAATTTACATGAATAAGATGACAAACGCCTCAATGATACACAAATACAACAAGAAGGATTTGTATAATTCAGTTTTGAATAAAGAGCGCAGCTCCAACTAAACCCAACCACAATGCCAAACCTATCCAAAACGCTTGGTTTTTCTCCAGTCCGATTGGAGGTCGCCATACCATGAAGTCTCCGAAATAGTCTCTAGACGATGAGAGCTGATTGGTCACTGTCCCGCTGCTAATCGGTTCCTTATCTTTGTATTTATCACTCCACGTTCCAGCATAGCTGCATTGCTCAAGCATCATAAACCGCATTAGTCAGGGAAGATTTGAGAAGAATTGCAGGCCTGCTTCTCTAGAACTAGTAGAGACTAAGGGTGACACCGACTCAAAGCACTGATTTCAGACAGACTCCAAATGTTAATTGAATTCAGGATTATCAAACATCCGTCAAGAGGTTAATTTTCAGTATGACCATCTTAAACAAAGATTTAGGGATCAATAATGTCTCCATTACAAGCTGGAAGGACCTTAATACTCGACGACGAGGGCACCAAATGTGGTAGCTTCGTAATCGATAGACTGAGAAGTGGAAAGCCCTATGCAGGTAACACAGGGATTGCTCTATGCAGGTTAGAGGAAACACATACACTTTAACCATTTGCTAATTACAATTAGCATGATATGCTTGAGTGAGAAGGGAAAAAACCTGTCATAACTAGAACCAATGAGTGGTATGGTTACCATCTCTTCTTGTGTTATCTTGAGCTTTGGTGCTTGCAAAATGTAGCGAAGCTCTGCTGCTTGGCGCCGGATGCTGGCACTCGGGTGCTTCTTCTCCAATTGATGGTAAAGTTCAATGCAATCGGAATGGCGGTTATTAGCCTCGTAGGCCATAGCAAGCCAAATTTGTATCTGAAAACAACACAAAAAGTTTCCATTAGCAACAGAGCAAACATGTCCTGGCATTAACACAATTGTCCAAAGAAGTTCCACATAGTCAATGGGGAATTAAACCAACCTCACCACCAAATAACGTGGGCCTAGGAATGATCGTGAGCGCGCCTTCTAAAAACTCAATGGCACGGCCGTACATGCCCCTTCCATACGCCTTCTGCCCCAAATCGAACATCAACTGTGCCGTGGCTCTCCGCTCTGCCTGCTCCTTTGCCACCTGCCCTCATACCACAACAACAAATTAAACCAATCAATCTCATTATAACTACATTTGAGCCTACCCGTAATTTCACCACCAACCACGAAATCAAAAACATATTACACGCCTAAAGCAATAAACTTTTCAAGAATCAGGCTTCGATTTGGTATACAAATCTATCGGGAAATAATTTTCGCGCATCCCTTTTCTCCTTCTACACACCTTCTTCACACGTTGTATACTTGTGTCACGTAAGTTTATGTGCCTCCTCCTTATTCAATCTAAAGGCGAAAAATAAACAGGGTGTGCGCAAATCACTTCTCAACGCAAAATCGAATACTTATACTCCGTTTTCCGAGGAACCAAACAGTAAATTAGCTCAAAAGACTGACCTTTTCGAGCTCCTTCCTCACTCTCATCCGCTTCTCCTGCTCCGTCTCTTCCCTGCCGTCGTCTTCGAAATCCTCCTCCATCCGGCTCTGTATCTCCTCCGCCTTCTTCTCCAACTCCCTCCTCTCCTCGATCTCCTTCACCCTCTTCCGCATTTCCTTCTCCCAGTCCAACGGCTCCTGATCGTCCCCGTCCCCGTACCCATTCCCGTTCCCTTCCTCGTCCCTGTCGAAGTTCACGCCGTTTACTTTCGAATTCGCTTTTCCCCGAGCCACGACTCGCTGGCTCCGAGTCTCCCCGTCCGAGTCAAACCCCTTGACCGCGATAAACCCGTTGTGTGCGTGACTATGAGGGTCCCGCTTCGGCAAGGTCAGGCTCATGTTCAAAAGGGCGTCGAGCACCACCGGACGAGTCTTCCAGTCAGGAATTATGGTCCTCGGCGACGTGACGTCTAGTAGCAGGGCTAGGTTTCCGATAACCACGGCCATCGTTTTCCGGGAAGAGAGAGGAAGAGGGAGAAGAGTAAGATATGGGGTTCCCGCTGAAAAGACTGTGAGAGAGAGATTTGGGTCGTTCATTTGTTTAGATGAAAGTACCCTTAATTTTATACGTAATTACGTTAATCATCTAGGCGCTGTGGTCCTGTGTGGATCATAGATTCTGAGTTTGGCGAGAGCAATATTGTTGGAAAGCATGTGATCGTGGCGCGTGACGGGCGACAGACGTGTGGCAATTGTAGAGCGCCGTCGTTTTACGAGGCGTACACGCGTCAGTACATTTTTTCCGCAGTAATTTCATATATGCCCCATAAAGTTTTGGCTTCTTTATATTTCTCCTTCGACTTTTTTTTTTTTTTTTAAACAATATATTTTGTTAAATTAGTCATCAACAAAGGTTGAACTCATACTGTTATGAAAGCCTCAACATTCTTTTACCACTGTGGTAAAGGATTGCAACTTTATTCCACATATGACAACTGCTATTTGTTATACAAATTTGTGCTTATGGCGTTTATGATTGTCGATAAGGACTTTACTCGATCAAATTGTTTATTTGAGCACATTTCAATTAATTCTTTATTTTCTTGTAAGGAGGTATTTGAAAGATGACAAATGAGTAATATTAGGAAATAAACCAAAACAATCATTTGTCTACAAGACAAAAAAACCTAAACCAAATTAAATAATATCAAAATCTTAATTAAATCATAATCCTAAAATATTTTCCTTTTTATTTTCCAACAACTTCCACCCTCTCGTCTCTCCCTTCACCACAAACAAACCTCTCATCACAACAACCCCTCGCAAACTCCGCCATCTATCCGAACCAGCATTCGCCTTTCTCCCTCCACCCATTCCTCTAATTCCAGACGCTTCCAATTGCAGAAAGTGAACACAATGTTAAGGTAAGCACTTCTGGCAATGAGCTCCCCAAACCAATACCACAAGGGATTAAAGGTTAAGTAATTTGTCGTGGCATTCCCATACATCCAGGGCGTTCTTCGTGCTGTTAGAAGTGATAAGACAACGAGGAGAAGTGTCATAGTTATTGCGCACATGTTGGTTGTCTAAGAACCGCTCTTTTTTATTGTCTGAGGGGGTGATTCTGAATTCTGAAAGTTGGCTGCTTCACTTTATACAGGCTATCGACCATACACGCTGCTGACATGATAGTGGTAATGGATGCTGGTAGAATTGTTGAGGTTAGAAACTTGGTCGATCCTTACAGATATTCTGTCATATATATTTTAATATTTTTGTTCTTGTATTTCTAAGAAGCCATACATGGACTTTCAAAACCCTGCTGAGAGAAAACCTTGTAGGATACTGTTACTATCGATCGATCTCTCGTACTAGAGCATTATTCAGTTTCATTTTTCCTTTTCGGGGTTGAGGTTCGGGTGCTTGATGTAGATAACCACCAAACCAGGAGGCTTAATTAGTATCTTTTGCACCTACTGTTTGATTACGTAACTTGAATGCAGCTTTTGTGTTACACACAAACTGGCAGTCACAGGGAGCTTCTCGTTGAGGATGGCCTTGTTAGGACTCGATTGAATTGTCACTGAGCATAATACGGACAATCATACGTGGAATTAATTAATTAAAGTCAAAACCATTTAAAGGATAAAATCCCTTGTTTTTAGGACACAAGATACGTGTTTCAGTTGTGGTTTAACAACTGACAAACGTGGAGGTATTTTAGGCTTTGACAATCCCACGATAGTTGGGATGTAGTTGGGTTATAAACCTATATAGCAGGTGTCCCTGCTCACGGGAAGTTAACATCAAAAACAAATTTAGAACTATCGCTAGGGTTTTGATATTTGGTTCCTCAGTGAGTAAAAGACCCTCTGTGTTGCTGTTTTGCTGCTCGCATCATGGGATCCTCAGGTATGATCATCATTCTTTACTCAAATTCCTCAACTATATATATATATATATATATATATATATATATATATATATATATATATATATATATATATGCGTATGTTGGTTGTGATCCTCAGTGAAGACTAACCAGTTGTAGGTCTAACATTTGGTATCAAAGCAAGGTTAGTCTACTTGGATTCAAAACTATTTTAGTTTAAACATATCACATATAATCCTCAGTACTTGCATAACAAAGTTGAAGAATTTTAAGGGAACAAGACTTTGTCACGCATTGTTGAATGAATTAGGTCGCAGGATATTGTAATTCATTTATCATAACATCCATACTGCTCTCTTAAAAAAAGGAGTATATGAATGGTTCGATTTGTGAATTAGGGCATAGTGGTTATTTTGATATTAAATTGATCTAATTCTTGTCCAAATACCTGAGTTATGAATGTGTTTAATGTTAAATTAAGTAGCTATGTTAATGAAACTTGCAGTAAAGTGTTTCTTGCCCAAAGGTGTTACCTTGTACTGCATGCTATTTTCATTGTTTGTTTCACTAACAAATTGTAATGGGATCCTCAGTGAATCCCATGTCCTTGAATTTTTCCTCTATCGAGCCGCTCAATGGAGGAAATTACAAAAAATGGAGATAAGATGTAGAGGTTATTTTGGGACTGATGGACTACGATTTGTCACTCAGAGAAGATGAGCATGCACCAGTGGATGCAACTAGCACTGCTGCTCAAAGGTTGAAATTTGAAAAATGGGAAAAAGCTAATCGCATGGCGTTACTTGTGATAAAAAGATAAATTGGGGAAGCTGTGAGAGGGGGACAGCCTGCGAGTGACAAAGAAAAGAATTTTCTTGAAGGCATTAAGGCAAAGTTCAAGGTCTCTGAGAAAGGAGAGATAGGTAACCTCATGACAACCCTGACTACTCTGAAATTTGATGAAAGTCACACAGTTAGGGAGCACATATTGAAAATGGTGGAGGCACAGCAAAGCTCAGTGATCTTGAAGTGCCTATTGATAACTCTTTTGTGGTTCATATGGCTCTTAACTCTCTTCCTGAGAGTTATGAGCAGTTGAAGACTTCCTACAATGCTCAGAAAGAAAAATGGAGTTTGAATGATTTGATTTCAATTTGTGTTTAAGATGAGGCAATGATGAAACGAGAAAAACAAGAGGCTGTTAATGTGGTGAGCACAGACAAAGGAAAGAAGCACGATGTGTTTTCTGGTAAGCCAAACAAACCCTTTAACTTTTCTCACTCTGTTGGAAATGATACTCTCTCCTCCAAGGGACCTCAAGGTTTTAGGGTGAATATGGAAAAAGTTAAGTGTTATTTTTGCAAGGAATATGGTCATTTCAAAAGGGACTGTCCAAAACGTAAGAAGTGGGGAAATAAAACAAGTAATAAAACTGAAAATATTTTTGTTTGTGTTAATATCAATCTTGTTGAAGTCCCTCCAAATTCTTGGTGGTTTGACACTGGTTATTCTGTGCATATTACCAATTCATTGCAGGGATTCACCAGAAGGGAATTTGCAAGAAATGAAGTCTATGGAGTTCACGTAGGAAATGGAAATAACGCGGCTGTGGAGGCGATAGGCACTCTAAAGCTCAAGTTGTCAACTGATTTCGAAGTAGAATTGTTAGATGTTCTTTATGTTCCTAGTTTAACTAGAAGTTTAATTTCAGCTTCCAAGCTTGTAAAGACTGGTTATGCTTTCATTGGCGACGATGAAAGTATAAGGATTTGTAAGAAATGTAATCTCAATCTTTTACTTGGTCTTTGTTTATTGGAAAATGATTTATGGAGATTACATTGTGATGTTGTTACAATTCCAAATTGCATGCAAGTGTTGTCAGTTCTTAAAAGTAAAAGATCATTGGTTAATGAAAAGTCCTCTATGCTTTGGCATAGGAGGCTCGGACACATAAGTCAAAAGAGATTGGAAGGAGAACATACTGCCAAGGTTAAACTTTGCTGACCTGCAAAACTGTGTTGATTGTTGGAAGGGTAAATTAACAAACACAAAGAAAATTGGATCAACAAGGAGTCAAAAACTCTTAGAAATAATTCATTCAGATGTTTGTGGTCCTTTCCCCACTAAAAATATTTGCAAAAATGTCTATTTTGTGACCTTTATTGATGATTTTTCTCGGTATGCTTATGTCTACTTAATATCTGAGAAAAATGAAGTGGTCAGTTGTTTTAAATCTTATCAAAATGAGGTAGAAAAGCAACTAGAAACATCAATTAAAATTTTGAGGTCGGATCGTGGGGAAGAGTATTATGGTAGGTACACTAAGGAAAGGCAACAAAAGGGTCCAATGGCAAGATACTTGGAGGAAAATGGCATTCAAGCTCAGTACACTACTCCCGGCACACCACAACAAAACAGTTTGGCCAAGAGAAGGAACAGAACTTTGAAAGAAATGGTAAGATACATGATGAGCAGGACCAATCTTCCAATGTTCTTGTGGGGAGAAGCACTTAAGATGGCAAACTACATTTCAAACCGTGTACCAAGCAAATCAGTAAATAAAACTCTTTTTGAGTTGTGAACATCAAGAAAGCCAAGCATCAACCATCTTCACGTATGGGGCTGTTTGGCAGATCCAAGGATGTACAATCCAATAGAAAGGAAACTTGATCCAAGAACAGTGACTTGCCATTACATTGGTTTTCCAAAAAGATCGAAATGGTACAGATTCTTTTCACCGAGTTTGAATGGAGTGGTTTTTGAAGAAGAAGATTTGATTGGTTCGTCATCTTTCAAAGAAATTCAAATGCATGCTGACACAATTGATTTTGGAGACATGGGAATTCTAAGTCAAATTGATTGCATGGATTAGCATGAGTTGGAAGATGTGCAGCCACAAATATTAGAAATGCAAGATAATTCTCAACAAACCACCATGCAGCAAGTTTCAGTGCAAATGAGGCAGTCACAAAGAAATAGGAGGTCTCCATTTTCAAATGATTACTTAGTGTATGTGGGAGAGGTTGAGCATGAAGAAGGAATTGACAATGATCCAATCATGTACCATCAAGCAATTAATTGTGATAAAGCTAATGATTGGAAGGCTGCAATGAAGGATGAAATGGATTCGATGTACTTCAATGAAGTTTGGGAATTGGTGGAAATAGACGAATCTATAAAACCCATAGGATGCAAATGGGTTTTTAAGACAAAAAGGGACTCTAGTGGGGCAATTGAAAGGTATAAAGCGAGGCTCGTTGCAAAAGGTTACACAAAAAATGAGGGTTTGGATTACTCGGACACATTCTCCCCACTTTCATCAAAAGACTCACTCCGAGTCATTTTGGCCTTAGTTGCACATTTTGATCTTGAGCTTCACCAAATGGACGTTAAAACGGCGTTCCTAAATGAAGTTCTCGATGAGAATACACACATGGTACAGCCACCTGGTTTCGTTGAAAAGGGCAAGGAGCACATGGTATGCAAACTAAGGAAATCGATCCACGGGTTCAAACAAGCATCGAGACAATGATTTATGAAGTTTGATGAGAAAGTCATTGGTTTTGGTTTTGTTGAGAACAAAATCGATGACTGTTTGTATCTCAAGGTGTGTGGTTCCAAGTTTATTTTCCTTGTCTTGTACGTCGATGATATTTTGTTAGCAAGTAATTACCTAAACTTGCTAATAGAAACCAAAAGGCTACTGTCAAATACCTTTGAAATGAAGGACATGGGTGATGCTGCTTTTGTGCTTGGAATAGAAATAATTAGGGACAGGAAAAGGTGTTTACTAGGGCTCTCGCAAAAATCCTATATAGAAAAAGTCTTGAAAAGATTTAATATGGAGAGTTGTACAAAAGATGAGGCCCCAATGAGCAAAGGAGACAAGTTTAGCAAATCTCCATGTCCTCAGAATGATATTGAAAAGCAAAGCATGTCTAACAGACCCTATGCTTCACTTGTTGGGAGTTTAATGTATGCCCAAGTTTGTACGAGGCCGGATTTAGCTTTTGTAGTTAGTGTGCTTGGGAGATTCCAAGCAAACCCAGGAGAATATCATTGGACTGCTGCTAAGAAGGTTGTTCGATACCTGCAAAGGACCAAATCCTACATGTTAGTATATGGTAGGACTGAAAGGTTGGAGGTGATTGGTCACTGTGAATCAGACTTTGCGGGATGTGAGGATGATCGAAGGTCAACGAGTGGGTATGTTTTTCTAATGGCTAGAGGTGCTATTTCTTGGAGAAGTGCAAAGCAGAAGTCTTTGGCTACTTCAACAATGCATGCAGAATATATTTCATGTTTTGAAGCAACCCAACAAGCCATGATGTTGAAGAATCTTATTTCAGAAATGAGGATAGTTGACACAATTGCGAAGCCACTTGTAATATACTGCGACAACAAAGCTGCTGTGTTCTTCTCTAAGAACAACAAGAAATCTTATGCAGCTCGTTTAATGGATGTCAAGTATCAATCTGTCAAGGAGAAGGTGAAGGCAGGAATGGTGTCTATAGAACACATTGACACCTCTTTAATGTTGGCTGACCCTCTCACAAAACCTCTGGCAGTGGGAGTTTTCAAGAATCATGTGGCAAACATGGGAGTGGTTGAATCTTTTGATTCAACTACTGTATGGAAGTAAGAATTATCTTTCATTTGATTTCATCTTTTGTTAAAAAATAAAGCTTGAACTCATGTACTCTTGAATTTTACCATGTTAATGGTTGAGGTTTTATTTTAGCTATTGCGTATATGTACAAATATATGTATGCAATATATTGAAATGTTGTGGACTGATGAAAGATTCAGACTAAAATGTGCTTGGTATCGTAAGCATTCCATTGGAGCTAAACAAAAGCTTGACAATGGTGGACTGCTCTGATTAGTGGGAGCTTGAAAGAAAGCTTTGAATTTATTTCGGTACTTGTATCATGCATAAATTATTTTGGGTGATGTGATCTTACGGTGCTTGTATGAATTGATGTACAAGATTTTCTAAGGTTCATTTCTTTGAGATAATTTATGGTAGATATGCAAAGGGATTGATGGTTGTGTTGACAAAAGTGATCACTAAGGGATTAATGTGATTCAATATGTTGATTAAGGATATGATCAGTGATAATTCAAGTGGGAGAATGTTAGGACTCTATTGAATTGTCACTGAGCATAATAAGGACAATCATACGTGGAATTAATTAATTAATTAAAGTCAAAACCATTTAAAGGATAAAATCCCTTGTTTGTAGGACACAAGATACGTGTTTCAGTTGTGATTTAACAACTGACAAACGTGGAGGTATTTTAGGCTTTGACGATCCCACGATAGTTGGGATGTAGTTGGGTTATAAGCCTATATAGCAGGTGTCCCTGCTCACCGGAAGTTAACATAAAAAACAAATCTAGAATTATCGCTAGAGTTTTGATATCTGGTTCCTCAGTGAGTAAACCCCTCTGCGTTGCTGTTTTGCCGCTCGCATCATGGGATCCTCAGGTATGATCATCATTCTTTACTCAAATTCCTCAAATATATATATGCGTATGTTGGTTGTGATCCTCGGTGAAGACTAGGGATGGGCAAATACACATTGGTTATGGGTAACCACGGTTACCCGCCCATTTAAATTAAACGGTTATGGTTATGGGTAACCGTTTAGATAAATAAACGGTTATGGGTATAACCGTTTACCCGCGAAATTTAAATGGGCGGTTATGGGTATTAACCGCGGTTATAAACGGGCAACCGTTTACCCATTTATTTTATATATGTAAAATTAACACAAACTATTTTCCCTATCGGACAAAACTAAGATCAATGCTATTGACTATAATGCATGAGTTACATAGCTAATTATAAATATAATGTAGCTAATTATATATATTAGGTTAATACTTTACATTATGGGTTAAATAACCCAAAAATATTGTTTTCTAAACAGTTTTCGTAACCCAATAATACTTAGCAAATATTATATTACCTTCATTGGTAATAGTTAGAAATATCATCCGTAAACTATTATTTTAATTATTGGAATGATATAAGGACTTAAAAAATTAAAATACGGAAATGTATGATGAATGTACCTATAACGGTGTTTAATTGTCAAAAAAAAAAATTATGACAATTTTTTTTTTAATTTTCAAGTTGTTAAAAAACATGTAGACGGGTGAAAAAAGAGAAATGGTAAAAAAAATAAAGATAAACGGGACCTAAAAAGGGTAAATGGGTAAACGGGTATTAAACGGTTACGGTTAAATAGGTATGCGGTTATGGGTATGGTTAACCGTTTATAAACGATTATGGTATGGGTATAACCGTTTAGGCAATTACCCAACGGGTAAACGGTTATACGGGTATGAGTATAAACGGTTATGAGTAAATAACCGCGGTTACCCGCTTGCCATAACCGTTGTCTATCCCTAGTGAAGACTAACCAGTTGTAGGTCTAACAGGCCTCTCTGCACGACTGACGAGAAGACAAGCCGATGCTGTGGTATGATTTAAGAGGATCAAAACACTGCAAGTTTAACTCGTATTTATTCGATTATTTTTTTTATGAGATGCATCATGGATCATGGAGGTGCAACCAAATTTCATACTGCAGTGCTGACAGTGGGTGTAAAGCTGTGAAGCAAGGTCTACAGATCATGCAGCGCAGAAACCGTTGTTATGGTGATGCCATCGCCATCTCCATAAGTTAAACAAATGCTGCTACAAACGGAATCTGCAGCATCGTACCCCTTTTTTGGGATGCACGAAAATGCATGGATTCAATCCAACGACCGGAAACAAACTTGTACGTATGGACTGAATCCCGTGACCGGAAATATACTTGTACAACAAAGTTAAATTCTATGCACTCACCGTCGCCGTTGGAGTCGAGTAAAAGGAACAGACACTATTATAGCAAATATTTTGAGTGATTGATTATGGTTTTACAAGCTTCTTTGGCATGCTTTCAAATTTTCACGTTCTACTTAATCTTGTCTAATGATAAAAAAAAAATAAAAAAAAATAAAGCGTATGAATTAATGGATGCATACTTTCTGTTGTGTGCAATAAATTGCATTTGAACCTCTCCACCAATCACAATGGTCCGAGTCTGAATCATTTGGTCTAATGCCAAGAATTAAACCAAGTGTTGAAACGTCTTTATTCTTGCTAATGCATGTGTGGTTAATGTACAATTTTTAGTTAGAAACGAAATCAGAGGAAAAAAACCGAAATAAATAAGAACAGAACAGGAAAAAGAAGGCCAAAAATCCAAAAGGAAATCGCCATGGATTCGTACCAAGCGCAGCAGCGGTACCTGAGACCGCCCCCGCCGCCGCAACCACCGGCCACGTCGGATCCCTATCACTACGACCACCAGCAGCAGCAGCAGCAACCAAGGCCACATTGGTACCCCAACCAGTACCAGTACCCACCAGCTCCACCACCACCACCTTACGCCGAACATCTCCCTCCCCCGGGTTCTTATCCTCCGCCCCCTCACCCTTATCCTGCGCACCTTCCAAATCACGCCCACTTCCCTCCTCTCCCTCCCCCTCCTCCTCATCAATCTCGCCCTCACCTGCCTCCCCCTCCGCCTCGCCCTGCTCCACCTCATTCTTATCAGCAAACCCAGGTATTCCCTAAACTCTCTCTCTCTCTCTCTCTCTCTCTCTCTCTCTCTCTCTACACACACGCACACGTAAGTATGCATTTGGGCCTGGTGTTGATAAATTGATTTTTGGGTGCATTGAACTCGATGTTTATCCTTGAATCTCGATGTGAGGGTTAACATTGAGACTTGTTCTTCTTTTGATTAAAACAATCACTGTATCTGTATTTGGGGTAAAAGTTGTAATGCTGAAGTTCTAACGCAAAGCATAAACCTTGGCAGGAGTGGGGAGCTGCTCCTCCGAGTTGGCCGAATTACGCAGGTGAGTTCTCTCCGCATCACGTTTCATGTAAACCACAACTTTATTTGTTCAATTCATATGCAGTAAAACACTATGTTCGCCGTTATATCTTTGTTTTCCACTTAATCTGTTCGGTGGAATTAGTTCCTTTGTGAAGTAAAACAAACTCGAGGTCCTATTTGTGCAACTATGCAATTGCTTATATGATCTAGTGTGAAGATAAAATGCTGCTAGGAGTAGGATTTTCTGCTTTTTGCGGGTTAATGGCAATGAATTCAATTTGGTTGCTTTATGTAATGGTAGCCCCAAATAATCAAGATTGGGAAGCGAAGGCCAAGGCGTGGGCAGATGCCAGAACGGCAATGGAGACTCAACATCAACAGGTGCAGTTTCCACTGGCGGGGGGATTAGAAGAACAGAGTCATTATCAGGAACATACTCCCCACAACGGTGACCCGCACTATTCTGGTAGTCACCATCAGTCATTTTCTGCATCTAGCTATCAACAGGTTCCAGTTTCAGGTGCTCCAACACACTACCAACCGGGAATTCATTCCCAGGAGACTTCATCAATCGGGTCTGAACTATCTTCTTATGATCATCATGCTGTTAGAGATGGAACGCCAGCTGGGGACTCAAATGCTCTGTTTCACCGTCAAGGAATCTTATCTACAAGTCCATCTGTCCATCAGCAGGAGGTACCTTATAGTTATTCTTCTGTTACAGGTAATAATTCAAATGGTACTGGCTTTGCATGTGAAGCTTGTGTTCCACAACTGCTGTTATGGAACTCAATTTTACTCCTTAGTTTGACATTCTGGATTTTTTTTCAATTATACCAAATATAGGACCTTCCATACGGATCATTAAAGTATCTTGATAATCTTAACTGGACATTGCTTCTTTCGGCTGTGATGATTTCAACCAAATTAATCTGGATATAAGTAAGTGGTTGATAGTAACTGGTTAAGTGGCTCTCCTTCTTCTCATTTTTTTTATTTTTTTATTTTTTGAGATAGCTGTTCTCATTCATTAGTTATCTATTTCGAATGGATGCTCAGTTTCTTTTTCGCAATCCTAATACCATTTTTTGCAGTTGGTTATAGATGTAATGCAATGAAATGCATAAACTTGACACTCTTTCTGCAGTGCAGATGTAGGCCTCCTTCTGGATTTTTAAAAATAATAATTATAACAATGAGAATGAGAGTATATTATTCCAAACTCCCTTGCAAGACATAGTACTACTACTACCTCTCTAATATTTATTATGACTACAAATTGGTAGAATATAACAAAGCTTGTTATGGGTGAACCATGCAAGCCTTAGAAATTTACGAATTTCACACGTTGGTTAAGCACGAAGTGTGGTGAGACCCACATTAGTCGGGGAGTGTTGGAGTATAAAATATTTGTTTGCAAACATCCTAACAACTTAGTTTTTTGGGAATAGTTGTAAATTAAATTTCTTTTAATTGCAACAGACACCTTAGCAAGCAATTGGTGCGAAGTTCAAAGGAGGTTAGAGTAATTGACTAATACCCAATCAAATATGCTGATTTTGTTACTCCGTGAATTAAATTATCTTCTTTTTTTTAAGCTGAAGGAGTCGTACCGTGCACACAAAGAATACATTTTCCATTTGATTGAGTGGCGACCATCTCCGTTAAAAGAGCAATATTAATTGTCAAGAACTCCATCTTCCCTGTACAGATGCTCCAAGTTGGATTTGTGGAAATATAAATGGGTTATTGGAAATAATATGCCTATGCAGAGATTAGATAGAGAATAAGTATCCAGCTCTAATACTTGTAGTTGAAATGGAATATTTAGAGTCTGTTTACATCTCTGTTCTCACATTTACATCGGATTTTTATGGTCCATGTAGGAATTCATGCAAAAGAGATGAGCTATGCTTGTATAACCGAAATGATCCAATTCCTAGTAGCGAATTTGTACCCTTATTTGGGCCAAGGATATTTCCCCTTAAAAGGCTTTTGATTTGCTGTTTGACTATTTACTTGAATGGCAGGCAATGAAGGGACTGCAGCTCAAGGAGGACAACATCACATGCAGCCTTCGCAGCCCTTTCCTTTTGCCTATGGCAGTCAGTCTTCTGATCCAACAACCAATCTTGCTGACCAGCCTTTAGAATTTGCACCTGGGTTTAGCTCTGATCATGGTCCACACATGCAGTCCAGCTATACTTATCATGATTCACATGGAACTATAAGAGGTGTCGACCCAGCGACCACAGCACCCTCCGTCAATACCTGGCCTAGTTCTGTTGCACCTGGTGTAGGTTATCCTCATCTTCCAGTTCCATCAGGACTACAGGTGTTAATTCTGGTGTCACGTGTCTATCTTCAGTTCTAAGTCCTTTGTACGAATGTGTGCTGACATTTGTTTAATTCTGCAGCATGATCCCTCCAATGCAATACTATCTCCTGTTCCTGGCCATTCTCCACATTCGTTTGGAAGTTTCCCATCTACTGCAATGCCCTTTGCTCTCACTGCAGGAACCACAGTTCACCCTACTGCAGCCTTCCCAGGTGATGCATATGGAGTTTCTACAGTTACTGAGCGCTCCAAAAAGGTAAACTATGCCATTGTTAACATATGTTTATACTTGATGGTGAGTTACATGATTGTTATTAAATCTGTTCTACTGAAATTTCTGCCAGGCTCCAGTGCCTAGTTGGCTCAGAGACGAAATTAAGAAAGCAGTAATCACGAGTTCTTCTATGGACCATCCTAAGGAGGAAACTCAATCTTTTGAGGATGAAGGTTTTGATAGATCCTTTGGGAAAGGTGATCAAGCAGACAGCAAGAGCATCGATTCTTCTAGACCAACAGAAGAAGAAGATAATGAGGTTTTGTTCTATCACCTGAAGATGATTCATTTTGCATCTGACTCGCCTCTAGTGAACTGCACTTTCTATAAAATTGCTTTTTTTTTCTTTGTCCATATATTCACCTCATAATAATAGGTATTTCATGCATTTCATTTTCATTGGGAGATCGACAGGCCATATCTTTTTGTTTTGTAGGATCAAGTGGAAGCTGCTAGGACTGCAGCAATTAACCAAGAAATAAAGCGTATCCTAACTGAAGTTCTTTTGAAGGTTGTAGTGTTCAGGAGTGTGGATTTCCTTATTTAACTCCATTATACTGTATCTTTAACTCTATGTTTCTATACAGGTTACTGATGAGCTGTTTGATGAAATTGCTGCAAAAGTTCTTACTGAAGATGATCTGACAGTTGAAGGTAATTGTACCATAATTGCTCCTTAGATTTGTGCTTATGATATTTACATGTTGTTTGTTTAGTCTAGCACTCTTTCTTTGTATTTTTTTAATAACAAAGAAGGAAAGAATTTATTCATTTGTCATTTGGTACAGTGGAACAGGGCACACTCATTTCAAACCATAAGGTATTGCCATCTCCGCCAGCAGTTACAACTCCCAAGGCTTCTGCAAAAGTTTTAATTGCGGCCAAGTCTAAGGAATATGAGACTGGAGATGTAAAATCCAATTCTACTTTACTTGGTGATGTATTGGGTCTTGCAAATTATGCTACAGATGATGAAGACGGAGATAGTGATATTCAGAGTTCTGGTGTGCCAAATTCTGGGAAAGATGCTAAGCTTCAGGAGTCAACTGTCAGAACGCCTTCAAATGATCGGCATGATGCCACTGTAAATGACCATTCTTCTGTAGAGCTTCAAGTGCATAGTAAAAATCAGACAATTTTGGAGAGTGGATGGGGCAAAACCAGTTCACTTGAGTCTAATAATAGAAACAAGAATGATGATAGTAATGGTGATAGAGTTCTGCCAAATGGAACTACTGCCTCTAGGTTGAAGGATACTGTAGGGATATTCAAACCTGAACTACCTAAAGAAACAGTCAATGTGAAAAACACATCAAAAGATAACCCACAAGTTATGGAGTCCAGGATGAAACCTGATAAGCATGATCGAGATGAGAATAAAAAGAGTTCTGTGAATGATATCAAGAAGGAGATAGAAAGTGGTAAAATTAGGACAGATGAGAAGGGTGATGAGAATCGTAAGGGACATTATCCGAGAAAGGAAAGGACAGATGATCGGAATGGCTCAAAAGAAAAGGTGAAAGAGCAAAGTGTTAAGGAATCTGAGTCAAGAAAAAGGTCTTCCCATGTTGATGCCAAGGAGGACAGAAGAGAAACAGAGCGACTCCATAGGGCTAGTGCTAAAGAAGATAAGGACAGGAAAAGAGGATGGACAAAGGAAAAGGAGGGTGATAGATCAAGACATAAACATTCTACTGACTCAAGCAGGCACAAGAGAAGGTGCTCCTCTTCTGTTGGCAGTAGAGGAAGAAGCAGCAAGGATGATTCAAGCGATGAAGCTTCTGATGATTCTAAAAGGTTCTTCATTGTGGTCATCTGACTATGTCTTTTCAGTTCAACTTATATTACACTGATTCATATAATATAATGCGACAGGAAGTGCCATTCAAGGAGACGTAACTTATCACCATCGCCCGTCAGGTCTAGGAGAAGGTACCATTTATCAATAATTTTTTTTCTTCTCTGCTGCATTATAAGGTTCATCCCAATGAGTTTTACAAAGCTCTGGTAAATCGAAATTGATAATATGTTTTGGACTGTTGTCCTCTTATATCAAAGTTTTATACAGAGAAATCAAAATAAACTAAAGGTAATGTCATTAGCAGGTTAAAGATACAAAATGAACTGGTTTTAAATCTGTTTATCTGAGGTTCTTGTGGCTCCAATGTGACTGTTGCGCGAGATTTGAACTTTTTATTTTTTTATTTTTATGGTTCATGTTTTATACTTTGCAGTAAATCAGTGTATATTCTTTTCTCAATTACATTGCATTTGTCTTTTCCCTTTTTTGTATTAGAATTTGTAAATCTTTCAGCTCTCTCTTTCCTTTTGTAAATGATTTTACTGCCTTAACATTTTGAGGTTACGAAATGTCGGGTATAATATCTTTAGCTCTTTATTTTGAATTGATTCACAAGATCAGAAATAAAAACTAAAATTCGGGATCAAGAGTGAAAAGGTATACATGGTTTCATTGTTTGTCTATTGTCAAGTAACCGTGTTGAAATTGATTTCATTTGGATATTGGTGTATTGCCTATATGAATAGAGATCAACATCTGGATCTTGGTAACCTTGTATGCAACGCTGCAGCAAAAACATAATTGTGGTGGGGGGTGGTGGTTTATCCTGGATCTCACTGTATGTTGTCTTTGTCGGTTTTACCATTTGGAACTTGTTTTATGTCTAGTTTAAGTTGACATTTAGTAATGTGCAGAGAAAAGCTTAAACCTCTTGTTTTCTCAACCCCTTTGAGAATTATGACTTGCTCATATATGTTCTTTACATGGTCATCACTCACCAGAAGCCGAAAAATATGTTCTAATGGGCCACTTCTTATCAAGTATGACTCTGCAAAAGGCTGAGCATTTCTCTTCTGAACCATGCATGTTTAATTCACCAAATAAGTATCATGGATGTTTTCATTTCTAGACAAGTTTCGCGGTCTCCACATAGCAAGCATTTTCAGCGCAGGCATTCTCCTTATTCTTCTCTTGAGACGAGCAGCTATGTTGCCATGAAATCTTTGTTGTGTATTGTTTTTCAGACATATACAGCTATCAATAAGCAACTACTCAGGTGATATTGCCAGGCATCCGCTTCTACAACTCTAATCACTCTCTGGTCTGTTTTTACTATACTAATTAATATACAGGGGAAGAAGGTCAAGATCCAGATCACCTGTGCGGCGGCAGAGATGATTGGAGGAAGGATCCTATAGCCATAGAGAGCCAGAGTAATGTCCATTACTAGTCTGAATGTCAGATAAGTGCTGGAACTGAGTTTTGCAACAAAGCCAGTGCACCGTATGCAGCTACTGCAGTCGAGTACTGCTCCAAATATGAAATCGGTGTACATTGTCGGATGTTCCATTAAGCCCCTAGGATAATGGCAGTATGGCACGGCATGCATGATGGCTTGAATCTGGCCGCTGGCGGTGTATGAGCTGATGGTGGTTTTGTAGGAATTATAATCCAGTTCTGTGGCATCACGATTTATAGTTGCAGAGTCTTGTGACCCAACATAATTTGTCTTGCTCCAATCTTCCTACAGTGTTTGTTCATATCAACATCGCTGATTTTCCCCCTTGGTTTGTGTCTAAAGGATCAGAAATAT
The DNA here is from genome assembly GCA_963580275.1 of Crataegus laevigata. Lineage (NCBI taxonomy): Eukaryota > Viridiplantae > Streptophyta > Magnoliopsida > Rosales > Rosaceae > Crataegus > Crataegus laevigata. The sequence goes on along the minus strand of OY756948.1, from coordinate 7,651,838 downwards.
GATGTCTATTTATTATTCTACCCAGATGATGATATGTAATCTGTTTTTTTTTTTTTTTTCCTCTTATGGAGTGGTAGATCATGTATCATTATACAAATAATATGATATGTGTATTAAAAAATTAATAACTTAAAAATAAAATTTCTCACCACTTATATAAAAACACGAGATGTACCGTTTAGGTCACAATGAAAAATTAAAATGTGACAGAACAGGTGACAGAGAACGGAAATCTGACGTGCGGAAGACGACAAGTCGTAAAACTCACATGGATCCCGCACGGCCTTCGTCCTTGGTGCGAGCAACGCTGCTGCCTGCCTGGTGCGTTCGTTACTCTCCCTCCTCTCCTCTCCTCTCTCTCTCTCTCTCTCTCTCTCTCTCTCTCTCTCTCTCTCTCTCTCTCTCTCTCTACATTTATGTTCAGCTCAGTTCAGGATTCAATTTCATACAAGCAAAACAAAATCTTCATTTTCTTACGTCGTTGTCGACAACTCCACGTCAAATGAAGATCACTAACTCCCCTGCTTCTAACAATCTTTTGTTTCTCTCTGCCATTGTTCTGCAAACAAAAAGACAAAATCTTGTTTTTGTTCTTGGGTTTTGCAGGCATTTAAGGTGGGAGAATGGAGTTCATGGTTAATTTGGCTAACTGGGACCTGAAACAAATGTGACTGTCCATTTCTTGGACAGAGATCTCTTCCCAAATGGCGCTTATCTTGAGCTGTGGTAGAGGAAAAACGTGAGAGCTACCAGTCCGAAGCGGGGTTGTTTGGTTCTCCATAGCAACTGGATCAGCGGAAGACTGAAGAAGTTGGGAAGGCAGGTTTCTTCAGGCCTATGGGAATATGATACCAGCACAAGGATGTGTCGCCACGAGTTCAAACTAGCAAACAAAATTTGAGTCCTAATTGGCGGTTTATTATATTCATTAGCTTCCGCTTTGGTTTTCACATCCGACAGTGACAACGAAATTGTTCCTTCCTGATGTTTGCAACTATGACAGCCCTTCCTTTGGAAGAGAATATTATATGAAGGAAAGCCGGCCACAAAAAACCAGGAACCATGCTGTGTGGTCAATGCTCAATAATATCAAGGCAATAGAATGCTCACACTTCCCACCAATGGAGTATGCTGGAGGGTTTCGATCAGGCTACTTCTAACTGAGGCTATGCTGAAGCGGATCTAAATGAAATCCTGGCAGTGGATCTAAACGAAACAAGCAGTTGACAGGACCTTTCGTGGATGACAGATCCGAAGTAAAGTAGATGCTGCTTCCATATCATTAGACTTGAGATGGCGCTCGAAGGATGTATTTGTGAGGATAGTTCGTGCAGGCGGTCGAGAGGAGCTGTACCAGAATGTAGTTCCTGCATCTCAGTTGATGGAAAAGTATCCTGGTATGTGTGTTGCCCCGCCCAGAAGTGTTCAAAAATCCGCAAGAGGTCCTTTTACGGCCAGAGGAGAGTCTGTCGGTTGGTCAGAAGTATTATATGATACCATCTATGACAGCACGCAAAATTAAGAAAAAAACACCAGAAGAAATTGATGGCCAAAGAAGCCGCTGAAGGCAAAGAGGAGGCTCCGGATGGGAAGATCACCGTGGATTCAGGAGGTTCCGACACAGATGATTCTGTTTGCTCCGCTAAAGAATATTATGGCTCCAAAGAAAGATGGTCAAAATGCAAACGGAGAAAAAATTTCAGAGGAAAGAAGCCTTTCGTTCCCCCACTCCCGAGGACAAGATAATGTAGAGAAATAAATTGGGAGCCAAGTCTCACTTCTGTGCAAGAGCTTTCTCCGTGACTTTCTGTTCAAGTGACGATTTCTCATTGCATTGTGTCCTTCATAAAACAAGACGTCCTGCACAAAGTTGGACTTCAATAAGATCGATTAAAGGTTACAAGTGCAACAAATATTGGTGAGCTCAATCTCTGATATGGTATCGTAATTCATAAGCCAACGGCATACCCATATATGATAAAAGGCAGAGTATCATTTGACAGTTGCATCTCCAAGGAAGTAGAACATACCCTACGAATGCATTTGTACACAAGAAAGGACACCAGTGCTCCCATGAACGGAGAGATCACCCACGACGAAGTCACCCTTGCCAACGAACTCCAGAAGACAGCACCTGGACCGCCGTAGACAAGCCCGAATCCGACCATGGATCCAACTATACAGTGCGTTGTCGAGACCGGCCAGCCATAATATGATGCAACCTGACCGGCAGAAAACAATTATTCATGGAAGGAAGAAAGAACACGGCAATGTAGCATATAAAAACTTATGAAACGAATAATAAAAAATTATTTGAGTACTTTAATCCCATAAGGTGGGAAACCAAAAGGAGGAATTTTGAAAACAATGAAGACACCAACATGCTAACTTCAAAAGTACTAATATACTATTAGGGAAAATTTAGCTACTCTCTTTAAGTTGTAGAGCTCGTTTCATTTTGTCCTCTAAACTTTTAATTTAGTTTTGAGTTATCTAAATTTTTACGCCAATGTCCCCTTAACTATCAATTTTGTTACACTAGCACGTACAGATCAGTCGACTATGTGGTTCTATTTATTTTATTTCAAATATCTAATTTCTTCACATGCAATGCACGTGAGTAAATTTTTGGCACACGAACTGTCATTTAGAGGCATTAGCCTGAATTTGCATTACCATGCACTTTTGGATGCTGAATTGAAGTTCCAATAAAATATCACGCAATCAATTAGGATATATAGAATTAATCTATAAAATGAAAACATAGGAAGAACAGAAGTACACCTGCAACCAAGTACCAGCAGCAGCAAGAGAAGCAAGCAACCCAGCAAAAAGCAGAGTATCCTTCCCCTGAAACACATTAGCAACAAGGATCCCCTTTTGCATTGTGCTCGTCACATGAGTCCCCATCAGAAACGCCCGTGAGAATTCCAAAACCGCCGCCGTCAGCACCGCCTGCCGCAGCGACAGCGCTCCCGAGCCCGCCGAAGTCCCCATGGCATTGGCCACGTCGTTGGCTCCGATGTTCCACGCCATGTAAAACCCGAAAAGCAGAGTAGCATAAGACAGCATCTTGGTCTTCAGGGACGGGACTTGCCCCAGAGACTTCATGAAAAACGGAAGGCTCAGAGCCGCAAACGCTATGCAGATAGAAATGGCAGAGGCAGAACTGGAAGATATGTGGAAGGCCTGCGCCATTCCCGGTGACTCGGCTTGTTCCCCTGTTTCTGCGGTTTCGTGATGTTGTTCGGCTTTAACATCTTGGTTTTGTTCTTCGTTTTCTCCTTCGGCATCGGCGAAAGAGGATAAACTGGCAAAAGGGTGTGTGAGTCTGGAGGTGTTGAGCCTCAAAGTGGGGAGAAAAGACTTGGGTAATGGCGTTTGAGAGCTGAGAAAGTTTGTGACTTTCTTGGGAAAGTGGTGTTCTGTTGGGAGGAAAATGGAGCGATGCTTTGGGAGGTAGAGGTGGGAATTGTGGAGGAATGCTTTTGGTGTGGAGGTGGTTCTTGCAGAAGATAAGCAGTAGGAAGGAGTCATGTCTTAGGTGAAGAGAGGTGGCGGCGGCTGAGAGGGCGAGGAGGAGGAGGAGGAGGAGGAAGACAAAGGGTGGAGAATCCAGAGGGAATTATTCAGGTGGATTCTTGGCATCCATGGAATTTGGTGAGGGAGAGGAACAGTATGCAACTGAGGAGTATGCATTTTTTTGAATTGGATATAATAATTATTTTATTTTTAAAATTTTCTTGGTGGAAAGAAAGGGAGGTGGGAGTGGATTTGGCTGCTTTCCTTTGTTCGGTTGATACGCGTCGTGGTGGTAGTTCTAGAGACTTCCCACCTTTCATTCATATATTCTACTGGCCAAAACAGAGAATATACCAAGCACCATATCTAATAGATTGATGATTTTTCTTCTAGAAAATGATTTATATAGAACGAGTTCACCGCTATTATAACGTTTCGTTTCAATAATACAGTGATATGTATAAGTTGCTCTCCTCTATATAACGTAATGAGACAAAGTGGTGGGGAACTTGATTAGCTACACAATTTTGTATACTTCTGAACGCAGAAAGGTTGAGTTACTATTCACTTAAGTAGTTATTGATATTTTTATTTTCCCTAACTCAATGCCACTAATATACACTACGGCCATGTTTGTTTTAGAATGATTGAATTGGATAATTCATTAGATTTCATATAGGGTGAGTGATTAAATGAATGTCAATTTTTAAATTTTGTTAAAGTTGAAGCTAAAAGAAGGAGGCACATGTGTGACCACTAGGTTCCAGCCATTTTAATAAGATTTGAAAAGATAAAGTCTCTCATGAATTAATCCATCTTTTCCCTTCAACTTGGACAAAATTTGAAAGTTTGTCTCAAGTTCTTCCTTTAACGTACATTGGATATAGTAAGTTGTCCAATACAATCTTCTAGGCACCAATGATGGCTTTTAAAACATAATAATCTCAAACTCTAAAATAGGGGTGGCGTGGCAAAACAACTCATTGGATTGTTAACGGCTAACCATTAATACCATATAGTTTAATTTCACCATTGCACCATCATCACCACTACCAATCTCACTAACATATTATGTTGAAATCAAATGCAACGGGTCTTAATAGTTATCCATAAACTATCTAACGGGTTGATTTCCCACCTCTAGTGACCATCATAATGAATCAAGTGGAAAGAGTTCAATTTAACTTGAACCAATTCGGTTCTCAATTTTTCCATTCAAAAACAGAACCAGATACATTAGTACCCATACATTGATATATAACTATTTTTCCTCATGAATCTAACACCAAAATTCTAGGCTCTCTCATCTCTGCCACGGTCTCACTCTCCCTCATCTCCATTGCGAACCTCAACCTCCCTCATCTCTGTCACGGATATATTCAATTCTGTATTTACCTCAAGGAGAAAGGAGAACTTCAACACCAAGCAAAGCCGACCATAAATCTGTCTGGGCCGAGCCTGCCCACACAAGTGCTCGTGTAAACAACCGATAACTGGGTCGGGGGGCAAATTAAACTTGTACACCATAAATCTATACGAACTCCAAGAGGAAAGCCCATTTTTTCTGTCCTAGGGTTTAGTTGGGCCTCAAAACGACTGACAGCGCCAGCCCATCGGCTTCAATTATTCCATAGTTTCCTCGCCTTTTGTTCTGTCTTAAACGTCAGGATATCTTTTAGGTTTAATAAAACACTCCCGGTACTGTTTACTTTTAATAAAAAATTATTTTTTTACCTTTAATTGTCACTATTCACTATACCTTTAAAAGTGGCTTTTCGTTAAAATGAAAGTTTTCAAGCCATTTAAATTAGTTTTCCTTTTCATTAAAGGTAGAGAATTTTTGGCCAAGCCATAAGAGCATTTCCAGCGTGGTGGAGGCCCCCTAGGGCTGTCTACTATACTATCCACCCAATGAACAGTAACTGTCATTAATGAACAGTAATTGCCTTTTGCATCTCTACCTCTGCACTAAATAACCCTAACAATTGGCAATAAAATATTAGTATTTATTTATTTATAAAATAATACATAATAATTTTACTTGTAATTTTGAATAAGATTTTTAATCGTTCTCGTTACGCCACGTGTCATTATCCGAAAAGCCAATAGTAATAAAATATTAGTATTTTTTTATTTATAAAATAATTCAAACAAATAATTATAATGAAAGTAGGTAACAAATAAATAATACAAACACCCCCTAGGGCTATCGACTATACTATCCACCCAATGAACAGTAACTGTCATTAATGAACAGTAATCGCCTTTTGCATCTCTACCTCTGCACTGAATAACCCTGACAATTGACAATAAAATATTAGTATTTTTTTATTTATAAAATAATTCAAACAAATAATTATAATGAAAGTAGGTAACAAATAAATAATACAAACAAATAAATATAATGAAAGTAGCTAACAATTAAATAATACAAACAAATAAATAATATATTGTTACCTGGTCCGCTAAATTTTCCCCACTTTGAAGATTACGACTAGCTTGTGTCAATGCGTCTCTCCACGTACTAAACGATTGGCTAAGTAATTTCCAACGACTGGACATCGATTCTTTGGTTCTTTTCCCACCAATTTTCTCAAGATAATTGGCATGAATAAGACTCCACATTTCTCGCAACTGCATCTTATTACCCGTAAGCGAAACGTGAGTAACTTCAACCCAGTTAGTACATAACGCAACATTTTCAACAAGCGTCCAATTCGTACATGCATCATTAGTCATTTTGTTGGAAAAAAATTGGATTGAAACTTTGAGAGAAAAATATGAATGTGGTTGAAAGTAGTTGAGAAAATATGAAATTGTGGTGTAAGGTAAAAGATAATAAAACGGTATTTATAGAAAAGTAAAATTAATTTTTTTTTATAATTTTTCATATTTTTTAAATTTTTTATTCACCTAATTAATCTCTGCCGTTGGATTAAAAAAATTTGAATTCCAACACTCCAGATTGTGCCACGTGGCACAACAGTAACATTTCAGAATTTTAAATTATTTTTTCCTTTTTTTAATTTACAAAGCCTAATAACGTGGACCGTTGATCTTAAATCAAACAAATGAAATTAAATGAGGTTTAAAAAAAAAAATTACCGTTGGAAATCCAATGGTCCATAAAATATGGCCGTTGCAATCCAACGGACATAGGGAAGCTACATGGCCTCCCCAATGGTAACATCACAAAAAAGCGCCGTGGGCCATAGCCCTGATTTTTTGTCGGTAGATGCGCGCCCACGTTGCTTGAAGTGCACGCGCCTGACGCTTGCGTCAGGTTGCCTTCGGGCTGGCAATCTCTGTCGGGCTTGTCCCTCGGGCTCGCATACTCTAGACCCTATCCCCCATGCGTTTTGATCCTGTTCCATCCCCAGTCCACCGGGTAATATACCACAGTGGAGTTGCTCTAAGAGAAGTGAGCTAAAAGTTCTAGCATCTTACTCGCTGTCTATGAGAGTCTAATATCAAAAATTTCCACTTAAATTAATAGCAAAAAAAATACTTTTAAGCGGTAGTACTAAGTGATTCAACACAACATATTTTTATGTGCATTCACATGATACAAGAATATGCCAAGTATATTGTATACTGGACAATTAGGTCGGTCTCGTGTCAAAAAAAGACGGGAATCCAATCACGTAGAGAGCTTCCTAGATTGTGGACGGTTTTGGACCCTTTATGCTTTTGTCATCTTACACTTTCTCTACTCTCTTCTTCCAACTTCAAAGTTTGAATGTAGTAGTTTCCTTTACGAAACTAGATTCCTCGTCGACCTCAACTTACGTATATTCCCAACGCTTTTACATTGTATTGAAGAAAATACTAGCATAAGAGCATTCAACCTAAAACTAATGCTTTGTAGGCATCGACGGAATCGTTATATTATTTAGGGCCTAGATCTCACAAGATAGATAAGCTTCTTTTCTTTTGAACTTACAATGCATACCAAAACATCATATAGATTAACTTATTTCTAAAGATTATTATGCAATTATTTACCGCTACTCATGTAACAAAAACTAGTCTTGTTGATTTCTCACATCCTCTCTAGTTTGGTGTAACATTTAACATATAATCAATTGCATTCAATCGTGTGTTTATCTGTCCCAACGTGAGCCTTTGAAGCTTGGTCCATTTATACATCAGCTTCTCAAAATCTAATCAACCATTTGGCAAACCATTAATCAAGCATAATTCATTTTATAGAAAACTTCATTTTAATCTTTGGCAAAGATGATTTTTGTCATATCCCGGCTCGAGCTTGACCACTTTTAGGGCTTGACTCCGCCACAGCACGATATTGTCCTCTTTGGGCCTCGACCACGCCCTCACGGTTTTGTTTCTGGGAACTCACACGAGAACTTCACAACGGGTCACCCATCATGGGATTGTTCTTGCACGAACTCGCTTAACTTCAGAGTTCTAATGAACTCCGAAGCCAGTGAGCTCCCAAAAATCCTCGTGCTAATTGCAGGTGGGCATGTACATATAAGGCTTACATGATTCTCACTCATGGGCGATGTGGGATCTTACAATCCACCCTCTTTAGGGGCTCAACGTCCTCGTCGGCACACTTGCACCACACGGCATAGTGGCTCTGATACCATTATGACACATCCTGGTCCGGGCTCGACTACTTCCCGGACTCAACTTCGCCATAGTACGATATTAATCGCTTTGGGCCCCTACCACACCCTCACGGTTTTGTTTCTGGGAACTCACACGAGAACTTCCTAGTGGATCACCCATCATGGGATCGCTCTCGCGCGAACTCACTTAACGATGAACTTTGAAGCCAGTGAGCTCCCAAAAGGCTTCGTGCTAATTGGAAGTGGGCATGTACAAATAAGGCTTACAGGATCCCCACCCCTGGGCGATGTGGGATCTTACAGTTTTTAGATTAAAACCATGAGTAAGATCAAAATCTAATTTTAGTCCATTGACACATTAATAACCTAATTTATTCATTATATTTTTATTTTTTTATTTATAATTATTTCTCTTTTTCTTCCTGATTTTCAATGTATTAATTTTATTTCATTATAATTTTCATTTCATTTATCGTATTATATTTTTTTTGTAAACATTTAGATAAACTAATTTTTGTTATACAATATATTTCAATGTACTTTGTCTTCTTCATTTAGGTAAAATTTAGGTACATTAATTCAATATAATATATTTCGGTACTAACATTTTGGTGCATACATTTCGTTACACACATTTAGGTACATTAACTTAATATAATACATTTCGGTGCATATATTCAGTACATACATTTTGGTACTAACATTTAAATACATTAGTTCAATATAATACATTTCGGTACTAACATTTAGGTACATTAATTGAGTTTTTCAAGTTTGAAGAATGTTAAATAAAATTAATAAATTAAAAAACTCTTTTTTGGTAAAAAAATAAATTATAATTTTTATATTAATAAATTTAAATATTTAATGGGAGACATTAAATAAAATGCATATTAATTATTTTAAATTAAGGACACATTAAGGGATTATAATCAATATGTAATCTAACATCAAATTTATTTTAAATTTCAATCTTCTTGAAAGATTAAAATTTAAAAAACCTCTTCATTATATAGGTTGGTGGAAGAGATATCTAATTAGGAGGAGGCAACCTTTCTAGACTTGGCAGTACAAAACTAACATATAACTACTAACCCTAACAAAAACACATGGCTTCTAGAAATAACAAATAAAAAGAATGACGAATAAATCTTTTTGGTAATATCATATCAATAAATTATCCTTGTACTGTGGATATTTAAAAAAAAAAAATCTTTTTGGTATATTCTTCTGCTTTCAACTTTGTATCCGTTCAATACTTTCAGTTCACGGTTCTCAACCTTCAAAGCATCAAATACTCTAAAGTCCAATTGGGAGTGGAGGACCATCCACACATCACTGAACCGTCAGGTCCCCCACTGAGCTCAGAAATTATAGGAAAGTTCCAAAGCTTCAAGACTTACAGCTCAGATCAACTGGGTTCCAATCATCGCCGTCCCAGCCCCCGCCAATCACTTTTACCAATTTCACATCTTTGGGAGCGTGCCAAAACCCTGCACAGTGCATGCAGCCAATCCATGTCATCATCTGCCATATTAGGAGTCCAAGAATATCGATTTCACTCCATACTACCAGATTGTGTACTAGGCACATTGCACTCCAGTCTCGGAGGGATTCTCTTCTCTATTTTTATGGCTCTATCCCCCTTTCTCCATAAAACTTCAATGGCTTCTTCTTAATTACTGGGCAGTACTATCAAATTGTTACACCATGATCCTCCGTAACCATTGTTTTTAGTGGAATTTTGATAGATTTATTTATTTTTTCATGCACAGTACTACATATTGTATTAAGGGTTTTCTTATTTATAAAAAAAAAAAAAAGGCACACTTATTTGTTGTTCATGTAGCATACAATAACTCACGTGCATATGTAAGGAAAAAAAAAGTTTAATTGTGTTACATCTTACAAAAACAAAGATTAATAACTTGATGGTTAGATTATTTGTACTGACTGGGTAACCTGATTGGTCTTTTTGAAATTTTTGAATGACGAGAACTAATTGTCATGGATCTCAAACTAGAAAAATGTAAACTGCTTGGCGACGGGAAATATTAGTAAATTAGAAAGGAAAAAAAAATGTCATGTAAACTACAAGTTGTCTATGAAAACACTTATGCTATGTTTGGAAGAGGAATATGAAATTAATTACTAAGGAACTTTAACTCATTCTTGTTAAATATGTATTACACGAAGACTAACAATGAACTACTCAAACTAGAAAAACTAATACTAAAATATTACGAATGCACTACAAATACCACAACAAATGTTACCACACTACAAGAAAAATGGGCTAAGAACACAATTGAGTTGTGCCCTTTTCATTTTCAATGGCACAAATACATATTTGTGCTTTTTAAATTTTATTGAACACAAAACTATCTCAAAGGTGCCCTCTAAATAAAAAGACACATTATTTTGTGTCCAAAAAGAAATAAGAAAGAAAGTGTATTTGTGCCTATTAAAACTTGAGTACAAAAGTTTGTGTGCATTATCAATGAAATTTGCAAGTGACTTCTCGATATCCGTAACTCTTAATTTTTTATTAATTTACAAGAATACGAGCTTATTGCTTAACAAAGAAATTGCTATTCTAAAAAAAATCTTCTTACTTCTCAGAATGAAGGATCTCTCGTTACAAGAAAAATGGATTTTGGGTACGAAATTAAGGACACAAGAAAGGTTGGGCCTCTGTGAAAACCAATAGGGTGAAAAAGTGCCAATATGATATAGGGCATTACGTATTGTGCCCAACGTAAAAAATATATATTATTGCTTGTACTAATCACGAATAAACGTGCAAATTTGAAAATCAAACTTTCCTACAACTTTGTAAATAAAATGGATTCAATTATGTCAATTGAGTCCATTTTTAACTTCTATAGACACAATTATTGAGTCCATTTTACGGTTTGAGTTTATAACTTATGAGATTTGACATATATATATTTTCAAATCTCGCCTCGATGTTTATGGATTTGGGATTTGGAAGCAGAAAAGGAGAAGGCGAAGAGGATGGTGAAGGAGGTGGCAACCTACATCAGGATGAAAAGGTAAAGATCTCTTCTTTCTCATGCCTGCAGAAGCAATTTCGCTTTCAGATTGGACTTATAATTTGGGTGATTTGCAATTTTGTTAAGCATTCAATTGAAAGCACCTGTTCAGTTATGGCGGAAAAAAAAAAAATCCTATTTTTAGGAAATTAGCATGAAATTAGGTGGTAAGGTTACACGGGAGTGTTGAGTGGGCGACGCTTCAGAAAAGAAAAAAAAAATAAAAAATCATTGAGCCGCACTGCTTTGGCAAATGGCACCATCCCATCCTTCTCGCCTTCTCTTTCACATTGCTAAACCCATAAATCCACAATTTAATTAAACGCAACGTTTGATCGAGCAGTGGTGTTCATGCATTACAACCCTTACAGTCGATTCGTCATTTGATTGCGTTATTGTTCTTACACTCTTGGATACAGCGGACTTTAATTAATTGTGCCACTAGTAACGTAGAGAGGTACATGTTCTGTTTATTCTAATTCATGCTAGCAACTATATCAATTATTGTAATTGTTGTTGCTATGCTATACTATTCTGATAAAGTGACACTCCTATGTAGAATTCAACCTCTCATAAGTTATAGACATTCAAATCGTGGGCTTTCTTATTTGTAGTTATTCTTTGTGTGACGCATGCTGAACATTTTTCAAGTTAATTTCTTTGCCTTTGGGTCATTGTATATATAGATGTTGAAAAGTTATGGACATAATGCTTCGGGGTTCTTGTAGTTGCTTTGTTCATTTTCCCTTCATTTCTGTTGGTCTTGTAAGTTATGTGGTTTTTATTTATTTTTATTTTTATTTTTATCTTTGATTTGATTTTTGTTTATAACTTTGGTAGAAAGAAGTTCAGATTCCACATAAACCATCCTGATGAATTTATTTGTGGAGCAGCGAAGATGGGATGTAAGTGCAAAGCTTTCCGGGAAGATGCAATTTTCAAGTCTTTTAAATTAGGGATAAAATATGTAAAATTATAGATGGTTTTAAATGTTGTAAATTGTAATCCTTTAGATGCTTGTGCTTCTGGGCAGTTTTGATTTTTTGAAAAGGATATTAATTGTTTTTGTTTAGCGTCAAATTTAGCTTGCGGGGGTGTTTTTATTTTTTTCTATATTTTTTTTAATTTTTAATTGATAGGGCACGATTACAAAAATTATGTGAATATGGATGGGAAAGTCTTCTGACAACCTTGTCAGAATAGGACACGCAAAGACTCTTATTGTGCTTAAATGTCAAGAGCACAAAAGATGATATCATGCCCTTTGACCAAAGGGCACGGCCATAGAGAGCACAATAATATTTTAGTTGCTGCATTGTTGCTTTTACTCTCTGAACACATATTGGTGTCCTTTGACCTCATATGGCACGTCTAGTTTTTTGTGTGCAGTGCTTATATTTGGCTGGTTGTGGGCGAGGAAGGATTCGAACCCCCGACACCGTGGTTCGTAGACCCCTATATTTCTAGTCGTTTTCATGTCATTCTATCAAGTTTTTAAGGTATACCTACTACATTTGGTCTAAGTTTTGCTATACTTTTACCCTCATCGAAATGTACCACGTTAAAGAGCACAATTGGCACTAAAAACTACTTCTCCATCCATTTTTATGTTTTGATTGATCTTAATTGTGAAATTCGTTTGGTGTCAATCTCTCGTTACAAAGTGAGCGCAATATTGATCCTACATTGAAAAAATGAATTGATACTCTCAATATTGTCCCATTGAAGATGGGTCATGTTTGGAGATGACACAAGTGACGCACGCGCTTTAGCAAATTGATACAAACGACAACCGAATAGGTATCGTAACACTCCTAGTTGGATGGTTACTTTTTAGGGTTATATAACGAGGCGTCAGCATCCCATTTACAAGTGTCCTAAAAGCAATTCCAGTGTGTAAGGAGCTCCCATGGCAATAGGCAATTGAATCCTTTTAATGAATAATAGCTGCATTTAATGAACAGTAATTATTTTTTGTATCTTCACTCCTAAATTGAATAGGCATGACAATAGCTAATAAAATATTAGTATTTTTTATTTTATAACAAAATAAAAAATCATTTTATTTCAAATTTCGAATAAGATTTTTTGTGACAGCCCGTCCCGAGAAATATTATTGTAAACGTGAAGTTACCAAATTACCCTTGAGCGTTGAGGTATGATTGCATTTCGAGTTAATATATTGGTCCAATTTCATAATTTCCTAAAGGGGTGTGCTATCCACACATCCCTTTTTACTTCTCACACACCCCTATTAATTTCTGTTCGTTAGATCTTCTTCAATTCATTCGATCCGACGGCTGAAATCCAAAAAGGTGTGGGAGAAGTAAAAAGGGGTGTGTGGATATCACACCCCTTTCCTAAACTATGGGGACCAATGAGAACTAGGGAAGATATTATTTTGATTGGTGGCTTTTAGACCACACAGCCACACATCCATCATCTCTCATCACTCCCGTGTCACTCTCTCTCTCCACTCTCAGACTGTCTATCTCTCTCTCGAAATCCCACTCTCTCTTCCCTCACGTAAGGACGAGAACCAAAAGACCCTCAAACCTTCACAGATCGAAGGTGTTGAAGGCACCATTGCATTCCTCGTGGTGTGGCAAGTCCAGTGGTACCATTTTCAGGTACGAATACCCTCGTTTTCACGTGAAATAACACAGCTCCGAGTTGAGCACTGTTCATGAACTTTAAAATGGTTGTGTTTTAGGACAATCCAAGTTCACATCGAGCTCTAGGAGGTTCCCACGAAGATCTGAGTTCTTCGTTGACTCAGTTTTGACGTCAGGATCACGAGGTTCGAAGGTGGCCGATTTTGGTGGAATTTTCCCGACATGATTTCAAAGGATTTGGAGCTTCTAATAGGTATAGCCTTCTTCCTCTCAAGATTTGTGACATTTTGGTGAAAATTTTGGAAGAAAATGGTGTATAAACGAGTGAGAAAACAGCGTTTACAGGTTTGTCCAGATTTTCGGCGCCGGCAAACTTTTTCGACGTCTGGAGGTAGGGGATGATGTGTGTGCGGCCACGAAAATTTATTTTAAAAATTTGTATGGGTTTGTGACGTCGAGTAGGTCACGTTGGTATATTCGAATACCAAAATTGAGCTTTGTATAGGAAGTTATTTCTGTAGTTCCGTATATGTGCTTAATTAATGTTATTTTAGTAAATTCTCATATAGGTGAGACATATCTTGAGGACGATCGTAGCCAGGTTAGGCGTGGGGGCTACGACCCGGCTACTTACCGATGAGTGGGCAATTGTTTTCCGTATATACCTATATATATTTCTATTTTCCCAGAAAATGAAATTAAATGTTTAAATGGTTTGAAATGCCATGCAAAGTATCTATTTATTTTATTTATGCATTAGTGACTGCATATATTTATGATTGGTGCTGCGGACGCTCAAGTAAGTGTTAGGTGAGTTTTTATACTGTTTATGATGAGAATGATGTGATGTGATGTGATTAGAGCTCATATACCTGCACCTTGATATTAGTGCTCCTGCCCAAAGTTAGGGGCATAGTCTTTCACGTGATGTTCACCTCCCGCACCACATGCTCGCCTTGGATCCAAGTTAGGTGCACAGTCTTGTCGTATAGACCACTATAAGTGGGTTCGACTCGTAGGTGACCCGGGAATCATTTGCATAGTCTTCATGTGATTGTAGCACTAGAGCATATTTATTCTTTATACAGTGTTGTTGTGCAGACCACTAGAGGTGGTATTTATTTGTGTGCAGGATATACATATGATGATGAGATTGATTATGAGCTATTTATACAGCCGATGGCTGAGTTGATTATTGAGATTGATTATGAGCTATATATATATATATATATATATATATATATACGGCCGAGGGCCGAGATGAGTACCTGACATTTAATCACATCCACAGAGTTATGATTTAGATTCCAGTTGGGATACTTTGGCATGGCATACATACATATTTTCCAGCATGATTTCGAGATTTATATATATGAGTATATATTTTAGTTCTAGGAAATTATACAGGTTTTACGAATAGGGGTTATAACTTTTGAGAAAAGAATGATTTTGAAAATATTTGTTTTGCTGACCCACTCAACTTTGTTTTTTCGCCCCTCCAGGTTCTAGGTAGCTAGTGTTCATTGGTGGCATACGAGGATCTCATCAGACGTTTTGACAAAATTCATTTATGTAGAACACCCTTTGGTGTTATTCGAACTTATATTTCCTGCTTGACTACATTTGACTTAGTAGGCTTTGGTTCTGTAATAACACTCTTAATTCTCGCTCTAGTACACTATCTTAGTTAGGTTGCTAGTGGCTTGGTTTTAAATTCGTTCGATTCCTATCATTAATCTTGCTTCCGCATTGTGCACATGGTTACGTCACGCTCACGTGACGGCCAGCATGCCTTGATTTTGGTCGGGGTGTGTCATTTTTAACCAATCTCATCATGTCTTGTGTCATTATCCGAAAGTACAATTTTTGTAGGTAGATTATGATAAGATTTTTAATCAATTCTGTTGTGCGACATGTCATTACCTGTTTAGAATCATTGAAAATATTGAAATGTGGTGTAAAATAGGAGAAAAATGATAAGGTATTTATAGAAATAAAAAAAAATTATAATTTTTTGAATTTTTTCGAATATTTAATTATTTAAAAAAAATTATTAACTTAATTAATTTGAACCGTTGGATTACAAAAAAAAAATTTGAAATCCAACAGTCGTGCGTGTGACACGTGGCCCAACATATTATTTCTATTTTTTAAATTTGTAAAGCCTAAAAACCTGGACCACTGATCTAGAAATAAACGGTTCAGATTCAAAGGTGACTGAGTGAGGCTGACATGCGGGTTCCAGCGTCTGAAAATGTGTCGGAGATGCGCGCTTGTTAGCCACACGCCAAACGCAATTTTTTTTAACGTGGCTGACATCAAACTTGCATCACTCTCCCCTCAAGTGCTCGGGCCTTGGGTTTGTGCCTGATAGCCTGAATGAGCTCGAACCAATTTGGCAGGCAATTGGGTTGCTGGAGTACCCTGTACACAAGGCTAATGCCCACATTGGAATTGTTCTAAGTGGGTCCTTGCCACGGGTAAAAAGAGATTTGCAAGGTCAGAATTTCTCAATTGTGTTTAAATGAATGAGTACTTTGGATTCAGTCCCTAGCCACTAACATTATTTGACTAAAACCGTAATGGTATTCAATTTTTTTTTATCAAAGTCCCTTAACTTTGTACACCTCATTATTGCTATTAATATGTTTGATATTCATTACTTGACGTGCTATGAAATTAAAAATCCCATATTATATGGCATATAAATTAAAAATGATTACAATAAAAAAGAAAATACTCAAAATTTTGATTGAGCAAGTAGATAAAAATAGGTATCAATATAACTTTGAAATAATAAATGTCAAATGAATGTACCCATAGTGTTAAAAAAATATTGAAAAATGGTACATTTTATTATAAAATGTGTATACATTATAAAAATAAAATAAAAAAGATTTTACATTAAAAATGGGTACATTTTACATAAAACAAATGGTACATTTACAAAAGAAAAAAGGGTACATTTTACATATAACAAAGTGGTACATTTATAAATAAATTATGAGGATAATAAAAAATTTAAAAATTTGGGCACAAAGGAGAATTAATATATGGGTACAAATTAAAACTAAAAAGAAAATTAGTACAAATTAAAAAAGGGAAATGGTACAAACTAAAATAGAAATATATGATACTATTGTAGGCACAATTTACTGAACAACTATAGAAGCCATATAGAGATGGTGCGACATAGACAGAAGAAGAGAGATATGTTTAATTGTGAGGTGTGTTTGATTCACCCCATTGTGCTTTTATTTATAGTAGTAGGATAGGTAAAAACCTTTCCTTTTAGGATTACAACATTTAATAGGTAATCAACTCCTAATAGGAGTATAAGATACATTCCTATATCTACTAGGATTTACACAATCACATTCCTATTCTAATAGGACTGCAACACTCCTCCTTGAGTGTGTAAATACTCAAGTAAATGGTGCATCAAGTCTTCAGCGATGAAGTGAGTTCAGTTGATGAAGTTGTCGGCACAATGAGCAAATGTGAGTCTCAAATCAACAGAAGAATGCATAAAAAGGTAAAACTCACAAAACCTCGCTATGGTAAAACCCAAGTAGGGTTGTATAAGGAGAAAAGTGAGAAGTTGCATTAAGTCAAAACTATACGTCTTTTGGACGCAAGTAAAAGAGCTCACAAGGGTATGATCAGCCCAGAATGGGTGCCTTGTTAAAACCTAGTTAGGTAACAAAAACCCAATGGGAAAAATGCTCCTAATCATGGGGAAAAAGAGTACATTAAGATCAAGTGAGTATTCTTCTGGATACTCCCTTAAGTTTGACAGAACTTCCAAATGAGAGCTACAAGAATTACATATGAATATTTAGGCATACCAGTTCATCGGACAAGCTTCTGGAAGGTTGACTTTGGCAATGATGTCGTGTGGAGGTCAACAAGGTTGTCTGGGATCGGCTTGCATGACTTCAATCTCATGATCCTTTGTTGATGTAAATGTAAATGTAATATGTCTTGGTGTTGATTTCGTTGATGTATCATGGCTTGGTCGGGTTGATACATGCGGCATAGTCTTCATGGATCGTCGTTGGGACTCAACGATGGATGAAAAACAGTAAGTACTTCGAAATGCTCAACAAGAACTCCTAACCATGTCTCACTTATGGCATAGTGAAGTAAGGTGAGTCTTGGAACGATTCAAAGATTTTGCAACTAAGGTCATATTGCGATATCCCTAACGGTAAAGACATAAACATTTGGGGATTTTGCCTTGTGCGAGTTTAATAAGTAACCAGCATCAACATAACAAACAAGGTAAGCATCATTCCGAGGATCAAAGGATTGGATCCGCTCGAGATGCGATGTGATTTGATTTGCCCAAATTCGTAGTATCTTTAGAGTATGTCTTTAATACCAATTTAGTGGTTATGTGTAGGCGCAATGCTGCATCTTTACCAATAAATCAACAACGAATGAGATGTTCTATCTAAATACAATGAGCTAAGTACAACGAAGCGCAAAGTTGAACTTAGATATGGAATTTTAGATTCCATAACCTCTTCAAGGGTCTCATTTGCATATAACGTATGGACAATCAAAGGTATACTCAAAGGTGATACCTTCATATTGTAGTTCAACTGGTAGACCAAAATACCGTCAAAACAAGATGTTGACAGAAACCTTGTGCCATAAGGCGTGCATCATGTCGCACTATTTCATTCATCTCATAACACTTCCTTTCCCACTTGTAGCATAACATGTGTACCTTAGGCAATGTAGGAACTACATGTCTAATACACACTTTGGTAAGGAATTTGACCTGGATTGTTATTTCGGTTGTCCAATCAGTTTTACATTGTCACTTAATCAACAAAACACGGTTCGATATCGTTGCTTTTCATATATGTTGGTAGCTACCATATAAGTGAAAATATCATCGATGGTAATCTCATTTCAATTCCATTTTGCTCATCCAAACTAGTTTACTAGACCAAAAACTTCATGTCTCGGGAGTAATTCGGATTAATCTCATCAGATTGAAATGATTTGAGACAACAATCGAGTTTTGATTCGTTGTTGTGCCATGTCTTCCTCTTCTAGGGAAGTGAATCTTATGAACCCAGTGATCTGCCATGCTCTAGGTTAGGACAGATTGATTAGCTATCCGTTGATGTACCGGACCATTCAACAAGGGTGTCCAAATCATCTAACAGTGACGGCACACATTCCAGGGATGTTGACTCGACGTTCGTTAAGTACATCTAACATTGCAGGCATGTTTGCAGTTGGTATATGATCACATCACTTTAACTAGATCAAATGAGTGCATCTGGAGTAATATTCTAAAAGCTAGATTTCATTGCACTTGTTTATCACACTTCTGTGGTACGGGGATGTAGATGAGACATAGTGGGCAACGTCCACGCAAGTTCGCGCTATTTTACAGGAACATTGACGTTCTTATCTCCCCCTAACGGCGAGAAGACTGTCTCATTAAAGTGACAACTCGCAAATGAACGGTAAAGAGATCGCATGCAATGGTTCAAAGAGAGCTAGTGTGAAGGAGAATCATGATTGACAAAGATTCGCATCCTTTTTTGAGGACCTATATTGGTACGTTGCGACGGCACAACTTGGCACATGGAATGCACACCCAAATACGTAAATACGAAAAACGCCGCATTTTGGTTGGGTTAGTCCACATATATTCCATTGAATCCATTGTGAAAAAAGGGTGATTTTGTATCTTTGTGAGGAATGATATAGAAAATCAATTTCTCTAATTAGTAGATTTGGCAAAGTATGCTTGTAGGCACAAGATCCTTACTTCGGGTAAGGAGATGCGTCATAGCATCATTGTTCGACCTAAGTGTCTCAAAAGATCGTGCCAAAACAGGTAAACTGCTCGAATCACCAGGCTCCAGGCTGGCTACATGTGCTATATTCCTAGTTGGAAGACAACTCATTGGCCCCAAATCTCAGGATCACTTTTAGAGGTGATGCAAAAATATTTCACTCTATTTTCTTCAATGGTTTCATTGATGATCATTGTCATCTCGAATATCCTTAAAAACTTAACGACATGGACAATTTAAGGTCCCTTAAATGGTAATTCAGTACCATTGCAACTAGGAGCCTGCCAATGCTCTTAATCAGGTTGGATAGACCTGAAGTCGTTGTTAGAGAAGTGATTTAGGTCTAAAGTTAGTGTGCGTAGTATAGCATTCATCTAGACAACTAACTTCCCCACATTCTTACTTAATCATGTGTTTAATTGAATCAGTCACATGTATTAAGAAACATGGTTCAATTAACTCATATTTGAGGACAATATCAATAAGATTATCCATAAGTAAAACATACACCAAACTTGAATCCAAAAACATGGAGAAATGTTCACAAAGTAAACCAAAGTTACTAGGGTGGATTCGGCCAACAAGGTCATTCATGTCAAAATTATGCTTTTCTAACGGTGTTTGGTGGAGCAAAATTAGTCTCACATATTGACTACGAGAATGGTACTCCTCAACAACATTGCTAGAGGCACAAACAAGTGCATAACCAATGATCTATTTTATTGAGACAGAATTACATTCTGTAGGGTTGAGGTTTGGAAATACTATCCCTTATTCTTTGAAGTTTTAGGTCTTAGGTACCAAGGATCATGCTTCGGGCATGATGCCACACCTTGGCAGACCCTGATTCTACCATATATTTGTGGTAGTAATCAGATCCGAGAATTTGGTAAACTTCTGCTTTCTACACTTATTACTTCAAGAGCGAGTTATTAACAAGGAAGGACGAGAAAAGTATTCTCTAGTCAAAATTCGATCGGATTTATAAACTTCAGAATTGTACTCATTCATGGACATAATCATGGTGTGCTTCGGGCAATATCTTTCGTAACTAGATGGTCCATAGGAGCGAGCCAAAGAGCCATGACATCCTTATTCAGGAGGTACTTCCGTTAGTAATGCTTTTGGCCATAAGTCTTCAAATGAAGGTCATGGCGGAGCCTTATTCAGCTCTTCCATGCCATTGTTGGCTTCAATGGTTTCTTAGCTACTTTAATAGTCAAGTGGAGATTAACGTCTTGTACCCCACATAAAGTGGTTTCTATTAGAAACATCCAAATCAGGGAAAATCAAACTTGTGACGGTTCGACAATCCACTGAAGTGGAGGGAACAAGATTGTGATTAATATTATGGGAATGAATCATCCATAAACATCAAAGTTAGAACATTTGAGTTCTAAGACATGGTTTCATGAAAAACGTAGGGTTTTCATGGGTGTATTGTTTTATGAAAACTTCGGGTTTCAAAGGCACTAAATTTGAAACTACATGTTCAATTTAGTTTATGAACATTTAGTTCATAAAACAGATGTTCATGCAAGAACAAAAAATGCAATATACAGTTAAGTGTAGTGGATTTGAGTTTCTTCGGGAACTCAAGTGTAAGTGCTTCGAGACCACGAAAGTGAGTCAACGGTTCAAAGAAGAGAAATAAATTATTGAATCGTTAATGTCCAAAAGTGATCTTCAGGTCAATAATTTTGGATTCATTATTAGATCAATGGACTGCAGGTCACTTTTAATTAATTCAATAGATCGAGACCAAATGGGGTCGATTGTGGAAACAAAATAATGATAAGCAGGTCATATTAGCTTTGGTTGGTAATAAACAAAGTGATAATTAATTAGCGTAATCCAAAGTACCCCAAAAAATATTTAGGTATAAGTTATAACGGTGGTATGCCAAAAATTAGCATTGAGTCGAAAAAGGGTCGCACGGCCCAACAGCAGGGGTTGCTGGTTTTGGGCCTAAACCGGCACAGGGCACAAGCCCAGCACGGGGCTGGCCTGGAATGAGTGTGCGCGAAGCCCAGCGCAAGGCTGGCTTCGATTTGGGCTCGGGTTACTGGGCAAGCTCAACTGCTTGGGCTTGCGTTGGGGATACGGGCCAAGACAAGGACAAGCTCAGCTTGCAAGGGCTACTGCAAGCAGGCTGTGTCGCATGTGGGCATAGCCCAGCCACTTGGGTTAGCTGTGGAGGACACGGGTCGAGACACGAAGGCCCAACAAGCCAGGCCTGCTGGCTGTGGGCTTCGGTTTTGGACCTATGACTTTTGGCCTATGCGAGTTCAACCCAGGCCGAGACCTGGTTGTGGTGCGATGGCAGCAAGCCCAAATGGCTGCTACGGGGGTCCAATGGGACGACACGGCTGGGCTTCAGGCCAGTGGCAGTGCTAGCGGTGGTGCCGCAATCCCAAATTTTTTTTCGACATCCCTAAGGTTTGAAAAAAATCCTAAATCGTTCTAATTTATTTATATGCTTTGACTCACAATTTCACATAGCATAATTGCGTATTGCATGAACATATATATATATATATATATATTGACACAATATATGAACACATATGCAATATATATAATTGAAAGGTAAATATAAATGTAGGGGGTTCATGCATCATGGAAAATATTTTCATGCTTCAAGGTTGTTTCAAATATCTTACTTTATTTTAAGCGTACCTGATTGGCAGAAACCAACAAAAGCCTTTGAATTTGCAGGAGATCCTTCTTGGAAAGCTAGAATTATATCTCCAATGCGGTGTATCATGTTCAACCTAGAAAAATTAAATTGAATCAATAGCATGTAGATCAATTCAATAAAATGAAAACTAATGAAAGGGACTTGAAAATTTTGAGTTTTAACGATAAAGACAAAATAAAGGGTAAAGTGAATAGTACCATGATTGACTTTTTAGTGTAAAAATGTGGTTTTTCGTTACAGTGAACAGTACCTGGAGCTTTTTATTAAGGTTCCCTAAAAAGAATGATTAAAACATAATACTCTCCTAATTGAAGAATAAACTCTCTTTAGCGTAGCATCAAGAGCGAGAGTGTTGATAATGTGTTGTAGGCATAATTTACTGAACAATTATGGAGGCCATATAGAGAGAGGGTGCAGCATAGAGAGAAGAAGAGAGAGATGTGTAATTGTGAGGTGTGTTTGATTCGTCCCATTGTGCCTTTATTTATAGTAGTAGGATAAGTAAAAACTTTTCCCTTTAGGATAACATTTAATAGGTGATCAACTCCTAATAGGAATATAAGATACATTCTCATATCTATTAGGATTTACACAATCACATTTCTATTCTAATAGGATTGCAACAAGTATAAAGTTTAACCATAAATATAAATATACAAAATGTAACATTTCTAACACTAAATAAATATATTTTAGAAATAAATTTAATTATGTTGATATGTAAATAATTTATAACTGAAATAATGATGTTCATTAAAGCTAGGGACCTTGATTAAAAATTAGAAAGATATATGGTTTTAATCAATACAATAAAAGAATAATTTCTCCTGGAATATCCGATCCCAATTGTATACCACAAAAGGCAAATAAAAAGTGTGTAACTAACGGAATAAGGAAAAGGGCAAAAGAGCATCACAAAAGAACAGGAAAATGCTTATTATTTAAGGAAAACTAATGAAAAGGGCTTGAAAATTTTGAGTTTTAACGATAAAGACAAAATAAAGAGTAAAGTGAATAATACTAGGTTTGACTTTTTAGTGTAAAAATGTGGTTTTTCGTTAAAGTAAACAGTACCGCGGGCTTTTCGTTAAAACTCTCTATTATTTATTCTTCACAAGGGTATTGCTAAATCCACACCAGAATGACTATGAAATGCTAAAATGGAGTTGCAAGGAATTGCGTTTCTAGGGTTCGTTATGTCCGCCACTTTGTAAATGAGAGTTGGGACCTACTTGTACTATATTTAAATATCCAAGTGGCACTTTGTAAATGAGAGTTGGGACCTACTTGTACTATATTTAAATATCCAAGTGGCACTTTGTAAATGAGAGTTGGGACCTACTTGTACTATATTTAAATATCCAAGTGGCTTATGTTTGATGTCTGTGAATTATCCAAGCAAAGTGCATGATTCTCTCTCGTACAGGATAAGGAGATAAAGGTAGACATGCTCCCCATTTGAAATGTGGAAAACTAACGAAAAGTCCCTGAATAGTGACAGTTTTAATGAAAAGTCCTTTTTGAAGGTATAATGAATAGTGACAGTTAAAGGTAAAAAAGTGGTTTTTCGTTAAAAGTAAACAGTGTCAGGGGTGTTTTATTAAAGTTCCCTTTGAAATGTTATGCAAATAACTATAGATGGAGTTTATTCACACGCTGTTTTTTGTTTTTACACTCTGTGATAATTTTTGTTATCGATCATCTTTAGTTTATTCAATTCAACAATTAAAAATGAAAGAGGTATGTGGAAGTTAAAAAAAAGTGTGTAAATAACAACGTCCATAATTATTAAAGGAAATTGAGGCAACAAAACCATATTAAAGGAAATTGAGGCACTACCATAAATACAATTAACAATATGACAAATAACCAAATACTTTATAAGTACATGCAAAGAATAACCAAATACTTTATTACCAAATACAATTGACAATATGAAGAATAACCAAACATGGGGTATACTTGTCATTTGAAAATTTCATTAAATGAGCAATGTTCACTATCCTTTAAAAATATACATTTTTTTAGAAGATCGGTAGACCCTGCTTCTACTTTTCTACTATCATTGACAATAGATTTTTCTTTTAAAGAAGTTTTTTTTAAAGCTTTTTTTTTTTTTGAAACTTTCATGAAAATGACTTGGGCAAAGTTTATTTTAACAAAAAACCATGCTATAATTTTATTTAATGAAAAAGAATTAAATTTTAATGAAAAACCATTAAATTTTAATAAAAATGATAAAAGAACTTAAATTTGAATGAAATGGCACAATTTTAATATATATTTAAAAAAACCTGACACACGAGACCCGTATGTCCATCACATACATTGTTTATGAAACTGAACACTATTTATGAAACTGAACGATATTACACTATTTATTGGTCCAATTTCATAAATAGTGCCTAGCATTTTGTCCACTTTCATATATAGTGTCTAGTTGCTGGTCATGTTTCATAAATATTGCCTAGTATTTGGTCTAGTTTCATTAATAATGTATAGTAATTGGTACAGTTTCATAAATAGTGTCTTTTTTTGTACAGTTTTATATATAGTGTCTAGTTATAAATCCACTTTCATAAATAGTAACTAGTTCTTGGTCACGTTTCATAAATATTGTCTAGTTCTTACTCCAGTTTCATAAACAGTGTATAGTCTAGTTTCATAATGCCTAATTTTTGTTTTCGTTTCATAAATAGTGTCTACTTATTGATCAAGTTTCATATATAGTGTCTACTTATTGGTCAAGTTTTGTAAATAGTGTTTAATTCTTGGTTCAGTTTTGTTTGAAACTTAGACCATTTTTGGTCATGTAAAAGCACCCATTGCACTGTAAACGATGAACCCAGAAGTACCCTTTAGATCAAAACGTTGAGAAGATTATGTTCTTAGTAATTATATTTAAAAAGCTATTTTCAATTACCAAATTAAAATTTCCTCACATTTTTTACATGCCTAAAATAATAATGTAGCTCTCCATCCAATTTCTTGAGCTTGGGTGTCATCTTGGAGAAATTTTTCCTTGTACACGTATAACACAAGTGGTACACCAAGTGTTATTATGTAAGTGGTGGAAATTTTTATCTTTTATATTATTAATTTTTTAAATCCACAACTTGTATAGAGACACGTGGTGTACCACCTCGTGTTCCTAGCATATTGAAAAATCTATCGTCATCATGACTACTATTGGGAAACAACACTAAAAAAATAAAACTGGGGAATGTAATTCAATTTGAAGTTTTTTTCTTATTCTAAGCCAAAAAAAAAAAAAAGTGAAGTGCGGCTGACAATGGAAGTAAAAAGTGGAGTGTGGAAGGGGGGTTACAGGGTTTTTAATTTTTGGGTGGGGGAGGTAGGGGGAGGGGAGGGGAGGGGAGGGGGGTGGACGCTCCCTACGCATGTTATGTTTTATTTATTTATTTATTTGTTCTTATTATTCAAATAAAGTTAGTAGATAATTTTTTATTAAAATGTAAAGATTTGAAGTCATTTTCATTAGTTTTTTTTTTGAACCAAACATATTTGATGTTCCAAATTTTTATAAAGCTTTTTTTATTTTTTTAAGTACCACAACTCCAAACCAACTCTCATACTCTCAATAAATACACTTAATGGTTCTTAGTAATAGTTTTCCATGTGCAAAGTCAATGTTCATATGAATAGTTTTGCATGTGTCTGACATTTTTGTAAATAGACACATGCAATACTATTCATATTAAAATTATAACCAAAACAATTTATACATGCATATGTAAATAGCCAAGCATAAAGCCTTTACTATTGATTATAATTTGGAGACATATAGGATGAAGGTGTTGTAAATAGTGGGTATTGTTTGCCCACATGTAAATAGTACTATATCATATGCTAAATAGTATATTTTGTATGTTTCCATTGAAGTGGCTCTATAAATAGAGCACTTTGATCTTTGATTGTAAAGAATGAAAGAAGATATCAGAAGAGAGATAGAAAAGCAATAAGAGAAGAGAGAAAATAATATTTTCAGCATTGTCCTATTTCTCATTTACCTGCAATATTTTTGTGGTGATAGTACAAAACTAAATAGTGTAATATTTTGCACTCATTTCGTTCTCAATCTTAACAAAGGTTATTTCTCTAACTTTTGCCTATTTACAATAGAAGGGGATATATAAGGTTAGAGGGAAGGTGCGCGTGATATAGGATTTGATCGATCTGGCTAGAGTGCGACCCCATTTAGGCATTGACATATTCATCTTTTAATTGGTGGATAATTGAATGACATCATCGAGGAAAATGACAAAGGATTAGAGGAAGTTTAATTTTTAGTGTTGAGAGAAGTTATCCTAAAAGAAGAGATAGAGCTTGATCGGATAATGCATTGCATGACCTATTGGTCGAGTTGTCACTAGTCAATGATGCATACCTTTTGGACTTGCCATTAGCATTTTCATAATCCAAGTGCTTACTTTGATTATGACTTTTTTTAGTAAGGATCAACCCAAATGTGATGATCTCATATGCATGTTAATTGGTTTTCCAGTCACCTTACCTTAATTGGTTTAGGTTCAAGTCTGGCTATTGAAAATTTCTCTTGATGAGCGATCTATAAAAACTAAAAATGAGCAAAGATTCTTTATATAAATTCTCAAAGAGACTTAAGGTATGCCCTGTTCCTGAGACAAGGTGGGCTCCCCTCCCTTAAATTTTTCTTGACAAAGCAACAATTAAACTGATGGAATATAGTGATTAAATGCCACAATTTAGGGGTATTTTACTCCAATTATAAGTAGAAGACTTGGATTGATTTTTTGTACATGATAAACTCGTTATTTAACTCCACAAAAGAAATATATTTTTATCAGATTATTATAGTTAACATAATATATTATTTGTACTAAAAAAGCGTAATGTATGATTTATCTTAAATCTTCCACTTCTTAATATAAATATATAATGTTGTAATTGGTATTAGAAGAAACCGTTGGAATAGAAAATAGATATTAAGTGACCAAATAACTTAGTACTACAATTTAATAGTATTTCTCTTTATTTTTGTAATTGAGAAGTTTTATATTTAATTTTTGTTAAAAACAAATTTTAACAAACGATATTTAATCAAATTAAATCACTTAAAGAAGATATGCATGCAGTGAGTCATGAGTGAGGGCTACTTATTTGTGTGTATATGCTAGTGCATGACTTACCAAATCCAATGCATGTCAGTCGACTACTCCTCTAAAAAGTAAAAACAAAACAACGGCTTGTGGATCCCACCCCATCTGCCCTTGCATGCCCGGCTGCCCTTCACTATCTGCCACCATGGTTATGTCTATGTAATGTATGCATCACGAAGAATATTTGAAATACTCTGAATATACTCGATATTTTTACGGAAATATCCAAAAATTCAAGAAACAATATGAAAAGAGGGGGTGAAGTGAACTTGGCTATTTCTATGCAATGTAAGCGAACAATGTTTGAAATATTCAAAACATGCTCGATATTTTCACAGAAATATCCAAAAATTCAGAGAACAATATGAAAAGAGGGGGTGAAGTCTAAACTTCACCTTATATCGGCGATATTTTCATAAATCAGTCAATTTTCTTGATATTTTCAATATTTTTAGGAAATATCCAATGTTTGTAGACAATTTGCAAAAAGTTCGCAGGATGTTCATGAGCCTATGTATTCTTTATTTTTTTAAATTCTTTCTTTATGGCATTAGTTTACTTCAATAAAACATTTACTGTTTTCTTCTTACATATCACATAATTATTGTTTACATAGTATATAATCATTAATTCTTGATTCATACGTGCGTTGTGGCTTCATATGACATTCCTTGAAAAATAATTTTAAATTTCTATGTTTTTGAGCAAATTTCCATCATTTCCATCGAAGGCAATCGATATACGATATACAATATATCCATCGATATTTCCATAAATTTGTCTATCGATATTTCCACTGATACCGATATTTTAAACACTGATTACGAACAAAAATAGTTTAAGCATTAATTATTATTATTTTCAATAATTCTTCCGAACTGGTATTGTCTCTTTAACAAACGATAAGATTATTACAATTTAAACTACAAAGACGGAGATCTGAACTTGAACACCAATGGTAATTAATAAATAATGCTCTAACCAACTTGATTAAATTCATGTACAAAGAGAGAGAACTAAACTTAAACGCCGATGGTGAAAAAACAACGCTCTAACCAACTTAATTAAATTCATGTACAAAGAGAGAGAACTAAACTTAAACGCCGATGGTGAAAAAACAACGCTCTAACCAACTTGATTAAATTTGTGTCTACATAAGAAGCGGTACTTAAAAAGTTAGACAAGGTATAAAATTCCAGATACAGTGTTGAAGGGTTAAACGACGTATGAGTTTCAGATAGAGTCATTATCAAAATATGTACTTTTTGGTTGGAATCAAGATAAAGTTTGTGCGAAAATATCTAATTCTTTTGTTCACACACACGATAATTCATTTCCAGATTTTGCAGTAGCTAGCTAGTGGCCATAATTTGAACTTTCGCTTTCCCGATAATAGCGTATAGTCTAGTAATACTAGGTCTGTGTTCACATACGAGGTAACAAGAGTGAGATATAAAATGTTCACAGTCCATATAGAATGTTCACAGTCCATATAGAATGTTCACAGTCCATACAAACAGAAGTAAGATGGGAAAGAGAAAATAAAAGAACCAAGGAAAAGAGAGAGAAGAGAGAAGAAAAATGAGAACCTAGTTTTAAAATAAAAATGAAGAAAGGTGATTAATTTATCATAAAACTAATTGGTAATATGAGATTTAATCAAATTACTTATAAGCATATGTAATATCTCATTTTCCGTCTATGTGAGAAACATTCTCAATACACTTCGCACTTGCATCAAATATTCAAGCTAAATACGTGAAAAATATAAACGGTGTGATGAGGAGCACGTGTGGCTATTAAGCTTCATCCATAAGACAACATGTTCCGATATTATAAAGAAAGTTGAGGTTCTATCATAAAATTAATTAAAAATATAAAGAGTAGCCCAACCAACTTACTTATAAGTTTATGAAGACTAGAGGTTCGTTCTCTCATCAATGTAATACTCATTCTTACCAAAAGAATGAGAGATATGGGTAAGTGAATAGACTTAAACTCAAGTTTAAACTCACAAAAGAGACTAAGAGCGTAGTTTAGAATAATGTATTTTTGAGAAAACTAAACATAAGGTTTACAGTTTACTCCGGGGGGGGGTATGGGAATCTGTGTGCCGACGTTAGCTGACCAACCAAATCAATTCTAGTGGGCCCCACTTACCGTGTCCCTTCCCTTCGAAGACTCGAAGTCTATAAATAAAGGCCAAATGGTACCATACATAGGCTTGAGCACACAACTCCAACCCCATCTTCTAACTCCTCATCTCCTAGTTACTAGTCAAAGCAAAACTCGACTTAGCATGGCCGGACCCTCGCCTGAACTCACCAAGGTCACCAACATCAAGTTACTCTGCAGCTACGGAGGCAAAATCCTCCCCCGTTACTCCGACGGCAAGCTCCGTTACCTCGGCGGGGAAACCCGTGTCCTTGCCGTTCCCCGCTCTATTTCCTTTTCCGGTCAGTTTGTATATAAATTCCCCCATTTTTTTCTTGTCTTTTGTTTGGAGGATGTTTTATTGAATTTAGCTGCGTGGTTGTGTAATAGAACTGTCGTCCAAGCTGACTGAGTTGTGTGGGCCATCCGTGACGGCCGTCAGTCTGCGCTGTCAACTGCCCACCGAGGATCTCGACGCCCTCGTATCCATCAAGTCCGATGAGGATCTCGTTAATGTCATTGAGGAATACGACAGAGCAGCCTCTTCCGCTAATCTGAAGATCAGAGCCTTCCTCTCACTCATCCCCGCCGGCAGGACACCCAAAAGTATTTCATCCCCTACTTCCTCCTCGGCCTCCGCCGCCTCCACGACTTCGTCCTCCGGCACCTCCTCGTCGTCAAATAACTACTTCGGGGCCGCTTCCGGTACCACCCCAAGATTCCCCTTGCCATCTTCCACTCCAGTTGATCGTTGCCTTCGTCAAATGCCGCTGCAGCCATCCCCGTCGACGGTGCCGTTTCAGAGACCCCCCTCCAAGGTTCCTTACTGTGCTAATATTTACCATGCTCGTCATGGCCACAGAAACAACAACCCTACTGGTACTACCGGTAGTCGTCTCTACCTGGTTCACAACGGCAATCACTGGCAATAACATCATTTGCCAAGGTCGGAGTTCCGCACTACAAAATTACAAATATGCCACGGCCGATTAAAACAAGTTAATACTACAAACCCTAAAATTAAAAAAATAAATAAAAAAAACACGAAAAATATCAGTTATATAGTATATCTGATCAGTTATGTAAAGGGAAATATGGAGCTGTAATCGTTCATGAGATGGATTGCTATTGAATATCCGTGGCGACTAATGAATTTCAGTCCTAATTCGTTTTTTCAATGTGCATACATATAAAGACATGGTGAGTGTTTTTTTTGCAATCCTTCCCTTTCTCTCTCTTTTTTTTTTTTTTTTTTTTTTTTTTTTTGTTTTGTTGTAGTCTGTCTATAGCCTTTTATTTTTGAGAGCTTTAATAAAACACCCCTGACACTGTTTACTTTTAACGAAAAACCACTTTTTTACCTTTAACTGTCACTATTCATTATACCTTCAAAAAGGACTTTTCATTAAAACTGTCACTATTCAGGGACTTTTCGTTAGTTTTCCACTTATTTTTATTGTTTCTGCACTAGAGCAGTAGAGCTTTTCCCGTGTCTGTTTTCCGTTAGCGTCCCGTTAAACGCCGTTGGGCGTTGTGCGTTGCACTGTCAGTTGGTCCGTAAGGGCATAACATCTGTTGGGTTTCTGTCAGATTCCCTGTACTGCATGAGACGTGGCATTTGGTGTGTGACAAGAGTGTCCGCCGTGTTTGTTATGTGTCACTCTGTTATGCGTTAAGCTTTTACGTGGGACAAACAAACCTCATCCCATCTGACATTCTGACTCATGTCTCTTCGTTCGTCGAAAATTCCACTTCTTTTCTACCTCTTATTTTTTCCTTCTTGCAAGAGTAGCTTATTAATCGAGTGTATTTAATCAATATTGTTAACATTGCGGACGTACCTCAGGTTTGTGAAGAGAGTAAAATGAAACAAGCAGGATGATGATCTGGAAGGCCGCAGAGAGAGATCAACTTCTGAGAGTATATGTAGAACTGATGAGCTAGCGGCATGTAAGTACCATTAATTCATTCTTCATGAATTAATTGTGTTGGTTTAGGTTTAGGGCAAGTGCATTTGCAGAAGTGAAGGTAATAGCTTTTGGTTATTTATCTGCAGACCTCGACCCTTTATGCACTAAATAGATTTTCTATAAAAAAAATTATGGTGTTCCGCCATGTGGGATCTTCTCATATATGCATGATCGTTAAGGAACACATGGGCTTGCTTCAACAATGACCAATGAGCTATGTACACGCCGTCTTTTATTTTTTTATTTTTGTTACATTCGTGGGTTTCTAACCACGCCTAGCCTATTGATCCACCACCTTATTTACACTCACCACTAAACTAACTTGGGTAACTCATTTGAAACATGAGTAATGCGAGACCCTCTTGGTGACATTCTCTTGTACGTGTAAGGTTTTACGTTACAATATTAAGACTATCATGATATTTAGATACAGCAATTAACAAGGGTTAGAAAATTAGTTATTTACTTTATTATTTGGGTTTGGGCCTAGCTTATTTGGATTAGAGTTTCTTAAGTTATGCTCTCTATAAATTTCGCTTGTAGTTCAGTACAAGAATTAAGTCAGTCCAGCTGTAGCCAACAGTTTGTAGTTGTCTCATCAATCTCATTTATTTGTTTTCCATTTAATACAACAATGTTCATAGTTTATCTTGCGTTTGTTCGTTCGTTATGAGTATTCTGATTTTCAACTTGTAGGTCCTACGATTTTATGTAAGACATACATGTATAAGAAAATGTTGGCAATTATGTATGCCCGGTTTGTGTTTTAAATAGCATTACCCACGTAAGACCTATTTTTATCAAAATATGTCAACAAGTGTTTTAGTTTTGTGGGTATTATTGATTAAAGTAGTACTCTTGCTACGATCTTACCTGCCCAGATTTTTAGAACTTAAAATCAGGATATTTACACTCTCACTTCTTGGCTTCCTTCGTCTTCGTCGGCATTTCTAATTTCGGACATCAATATGCTTTGATATTTTAACCTTTACGAAAAATGGAGTTTTATGATGGTTACACATATGGTCCATACATACATGATCGTCATGACAAAAAAATTTCTTGACCAGATTCGATCTATGGCTTGCTGCGATCGGATGGTAGGGATGGGAAGGCATTTTTAACCCTTACGAAAAATGGAGTTTTATGATGGTTATAACGTAGTCCATACATGCATGATCGCCATGACAGAAATAAGTTCTTGGCCAGATTCGATCGGTGGCGTGCTGCGATTGGATGCTAGGGATGGGAAGGCAGTTGGAGTTCTGGAGAATTTAAGAGATCAGATGGACCATGCATGGTGATTTCATATCAAATCAAATCAAATAAACATATATGATTCCAACATCCAATAGCTAGCTATATAATTTGGAAGCATCGGGGGATCATATATTTTATTCATTTAGGTATCGAATCACAACTGGACAATATTGAACTTATCTATATATTAATACCTACATATTTATTGAACGTGGAATAAAATGGGACTGAACCATAAAAATACATATTTGTTCCATACATGCCAGCTAGAGATTGTAACCTAGCTACACTGGTTCATGAAGGTGCACGTAATTAGTTTAAATCCAGTATTTTAAACTACATAATACAAGAAAAAGGATGACAGCTGATGAAGATGGAGACATTCTCTTTGAAAAGGGAAAATAAAAAAATATTGATAAAGAAGGCCTTCCATAATTCAGTCCACTCACGTAGCATTCAGGGGATGAGATTCCCCGGCCCCATCTCACAAAAAACAAAAACAAAACAAAAAAAAAAAAAAAAAAAACAAAAACAAAAAAGCAAAAATATTATGAAGTTCCATTAATTCTATACTTGGAGAATTTTGAGATATAAGATTTGAAGAATGTAATTATATGTCGAAAGTTTGACAAAATAATTCATAGCGAATGACTACATTTTAATTATACCAAGATTTTTGTAATAAAATACAACGTTTGTTAAGTTATGTAGATAGTTAAGTTTTAATAACATTGATTTGATTAGTCTTAATCGGATGGCCGACTCTGAAACATTCTTGACATATAAAGACACCCAGTAAACTAATTATTTATTTATTTGTTGAGGGAAAGCACCAGACAAATTTGAAAGAGATGTGAGCATTGCATGTTATTTTGGAGAGATTTTTCATTATGATCAAAACACGGGTGATACACTATTTGTTTTTATATAAGTGGTGAAATTTTTTATGTTTTAAGTTATTAATTTTATAACACACATATCTCACCATTTGTATAGTGACAAGTGGTGTACCACTCCGTGTTCTGGTCACACTGAAAAATCTCTCGTTATCTTGAATATCTTGTGGATATATTAATCAATATAATAAGAGATAATTAAATTGGTTTAAGGTTTGTATAAGAGAGAGTGTGTTTAGTCTCACAACCGACTAACAAAAACATGATTCAAATTTGTCTTTAGCGTGAATCGAACTTAAAACATCTCCCTTACAATTGAAAAATAATATTACTAGACCATAATATTAAGTAGTTATTTAATCAACTTTTGACAAAGAGAAAATAACGTTTTTAGATGGGTGCGGAAAAAGTGGTGAATTGTGTTGGATCCCACCTCTAGGCCACGGAGGACAACACCCGCAAGCTGTGGTTGATCCATGTTTCGGATTCTGCATTTTGAAATGTATGTAATTGTAAGATCTCTTGTTAAAAATAAAAAATAAAAAGATTTTTAGCTAAAATGATTTTTAAGGTTGACATAATTGTTCAGTTTGGTCTCTGAATTTTGAAATCGATAGAAATCTTGAGTTTGTAATCATCAATCATTTTAATCATTCCATAAAAAAATCTTCATTAACTAAGAATCAAATGAAAAAAATACTCTCAATTTTTGTCAAATTATTTTGTCTCATTATTTATTAAATTGAAGGTATTTTTGTCATTTTGGTCCTTATTTAACAGAAATTTTCACGAAATTACTAAAATTATTGATGGTGAACATAGTCATGAATCACTTCTATCAATTTCAAATATCACAGACCAAAGTGAGGAGTTATGTCAATCCCGGATACCATTTTGGCTAAAAAGCCTAACAAAAAACAAAGGTAATTATCCTTTTACTACTCTTAAATATCATGAAATTTACACTTTTAAATATGAAATTTTTTTCGTCTCATTTTCATACCTAAAGTTAAGTTTTTCTCTCAGATTCATAGTTCGATTAGGTTGGTCCGTTAAAGAGAGAAGTGGCGACTACGTGGACAATAATTACGCAGTAGCACTGTGACACCATGTGGATGATAACTGTGCATAATTTTCTTTTTGGAAAATTAAAATAAAAAATAAAAATCTTCTTGGGATGGGTTATGCCCAAAAATCTTAAGTCTTCTTCCTTTAGTAACCCACCTGCAAAACATGAGGGATTTTTAGTGCGCTGAAAACGCAAGTATATATACCATATATGTTCACATAAGTTTCTTGTTAATCAACACGAGCAGCCTCTTGTTTTTTCACGAAAGTATATTTACCCAAAGCTTCTATAGTTTAGTTGATCTTTCACGAAAATATATTTACCCAAAGCTTCTGTAGTTTTGTTGATCTTCTTAATTAGAAGAGTTTACTTACATATTTCTACCTATACTGCTATCAACAAATTCGTTCCTACACTCCCAGAAATGCGGATAATGTTCTCATTTGTTAAGTTGGTGCCTGCAGGAGTCTTCTATCTATATATGAAAACTATGGAAAGAGCTCATATGCCAAACAAATTGTGGGAGAGAATTTTGCCCTGAAATTGTAGGAAGCACTTGAAATAACTGACAAGCATCTGGTATTGAGAATCTGGACCGTCTTTCAATTTTTACTGATTAGTACCTACTAGCTTTCTTAGAGCAAGAGCTTCTTCAAAGTGGTTGATCAACATGACCTTTTCCGAATTGGCAGATGCATTGCCTAAGTTTCTTGTACACAAAACAAAGCAACGGTTGACTAAAATGAACCAGATGTGGATACGCGTAAGGAAGCTTGCCTTAAAAACAAGGTTTGTATAATCTGATTTTCTTATGCTTTGGATCGATGTCCACTCATCTAATAATTGTGGTTTCACTACCTTTCTGATGTTGATATTAACGAAGTTGTTTTGACCCGTTGTATCATGACAATTTCTTGTGCTGTTTTAACAGGGAGGAAATAATGACAACACCAAGAAAAAAGATAAAAGAGAGAGGGTAGAAGAGAGGAAAATTTGAAAAGGCTGCAGTGATGGAGAAGGTTATAGGTAATGCTGCTGTCACACACCATTTACATTAGGTCCGCTAGCTCTCCCAAAGATTTACTATCCTTTTGCAGAGCATCGATAACAAACTGCTAGTGTATGGGTGATGATATATAACAACTACCCCTTTGATAAATTCAATAAAGTTAGTAGAAGGGGAGAAGTGTAGTTGGATACTGAAAGTGAAGAAGTGGAAGAGGTCTTGACTCTGGTGCCAGTTCTCACACGACAAACAACATCAACAATCTCCATAATCCATATCCATACAATGGTCCTGACAAAGTATGATCGAAGATGGCCAAGGTTTGCCAATTCTTCACTCCGATTTTACTTCTATTCATACACCTACTGCAACTTTTCATTTACACAATGTGTTGCATGTTCCACAATTAAAGCATGATCTACTTTTTGCAATTAAAGCATGATCTACTTTTTGCAAATATGTTTCTTCGAGACAATTGGTGTTCATTGACTCTAAATCCTTTTGACTTTATTGTCAAGGATCTTACTATGAGGATGATGCTTTTTAGAGTTCATGTTCAACGTGGTCTCTATCCATTCTATGAATCTTCTCCATCTTCAACACCATATCATGCTCATGCTGCAATCAAAGCTTCCTCTACTACTTGGTGTCAACGTTTGGGTCATCCAACATTTAAGACTTTGCACTTTGTGATATCAAAGTCTACCTTACCTCTTTCTAGTTCAGTTCAAAAGTTTTTTTGTTCCAATTGTGTTTTAGGCAAATGTGCCAAGTTACCATTCCAGAACTCTATTTGTAATACATCTAGATCTTTAGAGTTGGTTCATGCCGATGTTTGGGGACCAGCTTTATTGCTCTCTATAAGTGGCTCCAGGTTTTATGTCATCTTTGTTGATGACTTCACCAATTACACTTAGTTGTATCCACTTAAGCACAAATATGATGTATTCAAACCTTTGTTGCATTTTATGCACTTGTTGAAAATTTGTTTAGGAATAAAATTGGCACCATGAGATCTAATTCAAGTTGTGAGTTTCTCAATTCTGATTTCAAGAACTATCTTTCCATTTATGGCATTCAACATCAATTGAGTTGTCCACATACACCCTAGCAAAATGGATATGCATAAAGAAAGCATATGCATATTGTAGAAACTGCCAAGACTCTTCTCATTGCTTCTAAAGTTCCACATTGTTTTTGGGTGGAAGCATTTCTTACTACAGTCTATTTGATCAATAGACTACCTCCAGTGTCCAAACCATCACTATGGGAACAGTTTTTCAATAAGTGTCCAGATTACTCTCACCTTCGAATTTTCGGTTGTAGCTGTTTCCCTTAGCTTAAGCTTTACACTAAGTCCAAACTGGACCCTAAGAGCAAGCCATGTGTTATCATTGGTTACAGTCTATCTCACAAGGGTTGTAGATGCTTGGATCCTTCTACCAACAGGGTTTATATATCATGATTTTGATGAAGATACATTTCCCTTCCATAATCCCAATCTTCTTTCTTAACCACAATCTCCAAGTTCATCATCACCAAATTCTTCTTTATTTTCACTCATCTTTCCCAATCTATAATCTAAGTCCCAACATTTATCCAATTCACAAACTGCACCAATCTCTCAAAACCCTGAACCTGCACCATCACTAAACCCTGAGCCTACCATTATACCTAAACTTGCTCCATCACTAAACCCTGAACCTACCATTATACCTGGACATACATCTATCCCTGAACCTATTATACCCGCACCTGCATCCATCACTGAACTTACTACTTCACCTGCAACTACCATTGTACCAGCTTGATCCTCTACACTGTCTACTCATCCTATGCAAACTTGATCAAAATTAGGAATTTTAAAACCTAAAGCTTTTATAGCAACCAAACATCATATCCCTCATCGTCTTGATATTGAGTTCATTCCTTCAACATACATCCAAGCATATAAGTATTCAGGTTGGCGAGTAGCAATGCATGATGAATTTAATGCCTTATAAAACATTGAAACCTGAAAACTTGTACCTCCTGATTCTACCTACAATCTTGTTGGTTGTAAGTGGGTTTTTAGAATAAAAAGGAACCCTGATGAATTAGTGGACAGATATAAAGCTCGACTTGTTGCAAAAAGGTATAATCAACAAAAAGGTATTGATTACAGTGACACCTTTAGCCCAGTGGCTAAACCAGTTACTATTTGAATTCTTGTCACTCTTGCAGTCTAATCAAACTGCTTTATGCATCAATTGGATGTAAGTGATGCATTCTTGCATGGTTTCTTAAAGGAAAATGTCTGCATGTCATAACCCCCAAGCTTTATTGATCAAGAACATCCCCATCACGTTTGTCACTTACACAAGTCTCTATATGGCTTAAAACAAGCCCTTGAGCATGGTTTGAAAAGCTTTAATATGCATTACTCTCTATAGGTTTTCATGTTTCTCAATTTGATCACAGCTTGTTTGTCCTTAAACAGCCCATATGAGTTCTTGTTTTAGTCTATGTAGATGATATAATTGTCACATGACCTTCATCTCATGCTTGCACAAATGTGATTACTCAACTCAGTGCTCAGTTTCCAATTAAAGATTTGGGGGATTTACACTATTTTCTTGGCTTGGAAGTTAACAGATCTTCTTCAGGCATATTCATACATCAGTCCAAATAAATATTAGATCTTCTGAAAAGAACAAAAATGGATGGGGAAAAACCTTGCATTACACCTCTTGGCTCTGCAAAATTGGATCTCACATGCTTTATATTGGACAATCTAGAAGAATATAGGTTTATTGATGGGGGCCTTTAGTACCTCACTTGAACTCGTCATGATCTTTCCTTTGCAGTTAACTTAGTGTGCTAGTTTATGCATTCTCCAAGAGAGCCACTTTTTCAGGCAGTTAAACGTATTCTTCAATATCTCAAAGGTACCCTTGGACATGGTTTATGGTTTCCCAAAACAACTTCACCTTTTATTCTCAAATCCGTCTCTTATGCTAATTGGGCAGGGTGCTTCTAGGATCGACGTTCAACTGGTGGTTTTTGTATATTTCTTGGCTCCTCAATATTAGTTGGAGTTCCAAAAAGCAACACACTGTTGCTTGTTCTTCTACAGAGGCTGAGTACAGATCACTAGCTCATACTGCTGCAGAAATAACATGGATATGCAAACTGTTCACATATATTGATTTTTAGTTGCCTTCTTTGCCTCATATTTGGTGTGACAACATCTCAGCCATTGCATTGGCTTCTAATCTTGTGTTTTGTACCTGTACCCAGCATGTTGAAATTGATTATCTTTACATCAGGGAACTTATCCTTGCCAAACTTCTCACAGTTCAGTTTGTGTGCAGCCGAGACCGAAGTGCTGATATTCATACCAAACCACTTCCTAGATAGCGATTTCTTTATCTTCATTCCAAGCTATCACTTCAACCTTCTCCATTTAGCTTGAGGGGAAGTGAAGAGAAAGTTACTGAAGTAAATAGTAATAGGCAACTATCAAGAGTTAGTTAGGAAAGTTATCCTTGTATTTTACTTTCTGTCAGTTTGGTAATTTTAGCTTTCCTATAAATACTCAATTGTAACTTATCATTATTCAATGAAATGAAATCATTTCTCAATATTTAGTGCCATCGAGTTCTATTTTTATTTAAAAGTTGTAACTTTATTCTCATTCTGTGTCTTTCCCTTGTGTTTATTGGTTTTGTCAGTGAGGTTTTTGTTGAATATGCAAAGGAGATTGGCAAATTGATGAAAACGCTTTTGGGATTGCTGTCCCAAGGGCTTGGACTAGAGGATGAGTGCTTACAAAAGAAGTTGGGTGATAATCCTACTCTGAAAGCACAGGAAAACTACTATCCACCATGTCCAGACCCTGAGCTCACACTTGGACTAGCTGTCCATACTAATCTCAACGCACTCACAGTACCCAGGCAGACAGATGGAGTGACTGGTCTTCAAGTGATCAAAGATGGGAAATTGGTTACTGTCGATTCTCTCCCCCAATGCCTTTGTTATCAATCTTGGTGACCAAATTCAGGTGACTTTCATAAAACAGGTTACAAACTTTTAAAAACGAAAACGACAATACTAAACAGAAAATAATGAGTAATTAACTGTGATTTATACGAGATTATATTCAATCTGTATGTTTTTCACAGTTACCTTTTGGGTTATATTGATCCATATTTAAATTAAATATCCCTCTTTTTTAGTAGGTATTGAGTAATGGAAGGTATAAGAGTGTGCACCACAGGTCAGTGACCAACAAAATTCAGCCACGTCTATCATTGGCAATGTTTTATGAACCCAACATGGACACTGTGATTGGTCCAATTGAGGATTTGATTGATGAGGAACACCTTATATTGTATCAGAACTACAAGTATGCAGAGTTTTTTTGAGAGTTCTACAAGCAGGAAGGAACAAGAAGGTTTGTCAAGGAAGTTTTCGAGTTGCGGAATTAAAAAATTACCATGACTCGTATGATTGGCTATGATGTATTCCAAACATTATTGTTATCATCCAAACATTTGCAAAGTGTTGTTATTAAAAAAAAAGAAAAAAAGAAAAAGAAGCTTGTGGTTTCGTCACGTCAGCATACTCTTCAAGGTGGGAAAGACTCACAAAGGCATTTCAGCCTCCCTTTAGCCATCATCTGTTAGTCATCATCGCTAAGAATTGAACTCATGCGATGCAAAATACAGGCTTAGAATTTATTCCTAACCACTGAATCACCCCATTTGGGCTCATGACCTTCACCAAAAAAAGGGAAAAAAATATCCTCAAACAAAAAAGTTCAAAAACAGTTCAAAATAATGCATCAAATATTGTAGGGGTATTTTCATCATATAAATAGTATTTTTTTATAATTAATTTTTTTTGTACAGTTTTTTAATTAATACCTCACAACGGATTATCAATAATATAATTCAATCAATTGTTTATTAAATATTATTTTTTTTATTGTTAAACAAGTTCAAAACATTTTAAGAGGCGCATAGTTTCGGTTATAAAAATGGTATTTCGCACGCTCACAATAATGTGATTTAATTATTTGTCAAATGATTTTTTTTAACAAACGATATTATTTACACTAAAGAAGAGATGAATTTAAATTCACAATAAACTAACAATAATGTGATAAATTTTTTTTATAATCATAAAAAATACATTTTGTACGTGCAGTCATTATAAAATTAAATTCATCGTACAAGAGCGTGTATTGAACAGAATAGAGATGTCAATTCTCAATGGGTGGAGACTCTGAGGAGGCCGATGACTTTGACTGACTTGTATGAATTATATAACAAGTTAGTACAGAGTTGTTTTCCAAAAAAAAAAAAAAAAAAAAAGAAAAAAGCATAAGGTTAAATGAGAGTGACATAACCAATGACGATTGCAGACCGGAAAGGACTAGAAACTTTTGCGGTTTAAAAGCAAACTTCAACTCAATACTGGAGTCTTGATCAAAGATGGCAGCAGCAAGCCAAATCCCGGAAGTGGTGCTCGGCTCCTCCGCCGGCCCCAAGAGCATACCCGTCCTCGCCTTCGGCAAGGCGGCCGACAACTTACAGCCTGACGTATATGGCTCCGAGCAGACTCTTGGTGACGCCATTAAAGAAGCTCTAGAACTTGGCCTTGTTGATTCCAGAGACAAACTCTTCATCACTTCAAAGCTGTGGGGCAATGATGCTCACCCTGATCTCGTCATTCCAGCTCTCAAGAAATCACTTCAGTAAGTATCAGGTAGTTACTATGGAAAATTACTTCTTACCTATATCTGACTATCTCAGGCTAATAGTTTAATCAAACTGTTTACGAGTGAAAGTTGTGTATAGTTGGTTTGAAATAAAGCCACCGTAGCATCTATATGTAGGCAAATTTTTGTGTCTCACAGTCGGGGAACCTCGCATAAGGTTTGCACTTGGGACCAAGACCTCCCTACATATAGACTAGAGAATGGAGCCGGATTAACCAAAATCAAAGGAATGCGTGCTTGGACAATCAAATTACTGAGTGGTTGAACAGTCCCACTTAGTAATTTGACTGTCGGACATAAGAGTTTCTTCTCAAAATATGACATGTATGAAATGGAGTTTATTTTGTATGGAATCTGGATGATTTGATTGTGTGATTATGTGCAGGAATCTTCAACTGGAGTACCTTGACTTGTATCTGATTCACTGGCCTATCAGCGCCAAGCCAGGAAAATTCAAAGGTGTGTGGGCAGCCATGGAAGAATCTCAAAGACTTGGCCTCACCAAATCCATTGGAGTCAGCAACTTTTCTAGCAAAAAGATTGAAACTTTACTCTCTTTTGCTTCCATTCCTCCCTCTGTAAATCAAGTATGTCCATTTTTCAACCCACAATATTTCTTAAATTTGTATCTAAAAGTTGTACTTTTTTTCCTTTTTCCGATCTCTAATTTGTTAGTGTGTGTGTGTAAATACAGGTCGAGATGAGTCCATTCTGGCAACTGAAGAAGCTGAGGGACTTCTGCAAGGCCAATGGTATTGTTGTGACTGCATCTGTGATGCACGGATACGGACACGGATACGGGGATACGGGGATACGACACGATACGACACGGGGATACGTCAAATTTCAAAAAATTAGGACACGATACGTCAGGGATACGGCAATTAAAAATATGTACAAATAAATAAATGAATAAATAAAAATATATCT
Source organism: Crataegus laevigata (assembly GCA_963580275.1). NCBI lineage: Eukaryota > Viridiplantae > Streptophyta > Magnoliopsida > Rosales > Rosaceae > Crataegus > Crataegus laevigata. The sequence continues at coordinate 7,609,316 of OY756948.1, read as the reverse complement.
AAAACATTATAAAATAAGCTTTCAAATTTATTACTCAAGTTCAAATTTATTTCAATAACCTCTAAACAGTTATAAAGATAGTCCATCCAACAAGCAATTAGTCTTAAAACTTAAAAAAGTAAAAAGAACATCCAAACGAAAATATAAAAAAAAAGTCTCATTCAACTTCCACGTTCATGATGTCTCCTCCAGTAATCAAAGTAGTCTCCAATGATGGTTCATCAAGTGAAAGGTTAGCAATATCAAGCATCCCGACACTTTCTTCACCCAAGTTTTCAAAGCCATCTCCTCCAACATCCCACAATTGAGTAATACCTTCTTTGTAGGTTGAGCTATTCCTTGATAAAAGACGAAGATTATTATGCACAAATACCAAATCCTCGGCTCTTTGTGGTGTAATTTTGTTCCTTCTTAGAGAGTGAATAAAACTGTAAGTGCTCCAATTTCTTTCACAACAAGAGGAGGAACAAGGTTGTCCAAGTAGCTTCAACGCTATGGATTGGAGACTAGGTGTAGAAGCTCCATGGACAATCCACCACATTACTGGTTCCAAATGAAACCTATCATTCATAGAATCAATAGCCCCAAAGTCATTCAAGCACATAGAGAAAGAGGCATACTCCACATTGATACTTCTTCTAATTTCCTCATTGGAAAAGTATCTCTCAAAACACTTTTTCCTTTCAGTTGTAAGCTCAACATCTCGGTGTGGAGCAACCCGACTAGGGTCTTCTTGGAGCCATTTTGAACTATAATACCTAAAATAAAAGAAATAGCATTTAAAAATATAATCATAAAGCTAAAGATTAATTTAGAAGAGTTTATAAGGATATTAGCAAAATCATTACCTTGGATTTAATGAATGCGCCAAACAATGAAGTGGTGTGCTACTTTTAGTCCATCGCTCTAATAAAATGCGATACACCGCATCAAAAAAGCTGCTTTTTTCATGTAATGCCTTGCGCTCATTCCTGTAGATAGCAGCTTTCACCTTTTCAATCATGGCATCCCACCACTCATACACCAAGTGAAGACAAGGTTTATCTGTGTCAGCCATTCTAATAACCTCATATATTGGAGCTATAAAGAAAAGAATATAATCAATCTTCTCCCAAAAGTACTCATCCAATATTTTTTGCTTCACCGTCATTGCTTTAACCAAATCATCCTCTTTGTACAAAGCCCAATTCGGGCTAATCACCATTTGTTGTAAACCTTCCTTTACTTCCTTAAATCTTCTAAGCATCACAAGTGTGGAAGCAAATCTGAAAAATTAAAAAATTAGGATAGCTCATAATTGAATAAGAAAAAAAAAGGAAAAAAAGTGGAGAAAACAAACCTTGTTTCGGCAATGGAGAGCAACTTTAGTTTGCAATGTTCATTAAACATAGACAATCTCATGCTATGGTTCATAATAAAAAAATTTATGGACCAAACATCACTAGCAATAGTTGAAATCCAATTGCAGTCATCGTACGAAACATCTGTTTGTTTCGGAGAGCATATACTCTTCAAAGCAAGATTAAGAGTGTGAACAACACAGGGTGTCCAAAAAATATGGGGATAGTGGGCCTCAATAAGTAACCCAGCAGCTCTACAGACAGGAGCATTGTCAGTGATCACTTGAACAACATTTTCATGACCAATTTCTTTAATAGCTTCTGTAAGGAAGTTGGCAATACAATGCTTGTCTTTATATTCACCTTCACAATTAATTGCCCTCAAGAACATAGGCCCGCTTTCACAAGTTGCCATAATATTAATAAGAGGTCTTCTTTGTGCATCTGTCTACCCATCACTACACAAACTTACACCTTTAGTGCTCCATGTGCGCTTGATTGGTTGGAGGCATTGCTCAATGTGACTCTTCTCTTGTTGCAAAAGAGTAGTTCTTAGTGCATTGTAACATGGTGGAACATACCCTGGAAGTGTAGAAGCACGAACATATGAGTTTCGATAGTGCGGATTTCTTGCAAGGTTAAATGATAAGCCACATGTATAAAACATCCTTGGAACTTCAGCATCACATTGATCTCGAGCTTCCTTGTTAAAAGCTTTACTAAGAGGCCCACTTGTTCCCTTTCTCTTCTTTGGATCAAGATTCACTTCAGGTAAATCATAACAGAAAGAACCAGTATTGGGGCAAAGAAACATTCTTAAGAGCAGAACTCTTCAGCTTATATTCACACTCTCGAATTAACTTTTTCATTTATGCAAGATTTTCATCAGTAACCTTGCTACAAGGCCTAACCCTGTTTCTAGCCATTTTTAACAAATGAAACTTGACCCTAGTGTATGATCCTTTGTAAGTGTTTTGACAATAATTGCATTTGAATTCAGCATTCCCTCCTCTCTTTTTCCCACTTTTTCAAGCTTTTTGACATACTTCCACAACAGAGTATGATAATTTTCAACAATCTCATCCGGATTAGCATTATCATCCGGATTAGCAATATCATTCGCATGATTATTAGAGTGATTCATTTTCCTAAATCAACAAACATATAAAGATTAAGAGTTAATCTACTGTAAAGACAAAATTATTATAATCTAAATATCCATACCACTACACAATAATATATTATAATAATTAAAATACAATAATATTATAATAACATAAAAAGTTAAAAACAGAAAAGACAAGCAAAGCAAATTCGTCAGATTTGATGGACATAGGGCAGTGGAATAGATAGTTAATCTACTGTAAAGACAAAATTATTATAATCTAAATATCCATACCACTACACAATAATATATTATAATAAGTAAAATACAATAATATTATAATAACATAAAAAGTTAAAAATAGAAAAGAAAAGCAAAGCAAATTCGTCAGATTTGATGGACATAGGGTAGTGGAATAAATGGGTAATGGGTATTATAATACTATATTATTGTCCTTAGGAATCAGATTGCCTTTGAATAGGTTTTATAATATTATTGTCTTTTAATGGGTTGAAGACTTGAATCAGTAAAGCCGAGAGCCTGAGAATGGTGAAAAAAAACGAAACCTCACCGGTGACGACGGAGCAGTTGTAGACGAAGAAGAGAGAGACGACGACGCAGTTGAAGATGGAGACGACGGACCACGGAACAGTTGCAGATGACAGTCAATGGTGATTCATGAAAGTCTCCCAAGCAGAGTGATTTCTGAGAGGTAAATCCGATTTTTTTTTCTTCTTCTGATTATCCTCTGATTTTAGAGGGATTTCAGTTAGCTAAGTTCGATCAATCACGATTCTATGCAGATTTATTGTGATTTTTTTATTTTTTTTTCTGATTATCTTCATATTTCAGTTTCAAATGTATCTGAAAAGTAGGATACGCGTATCTCATCAGTCCCAAACGTATATCTCCACTCCGATACGTATCAGACGCATATCCGCGCGTATCATCCGCGTATCCATATCCTCAGCGTGTCAGATACGGGATACGGTGGCTTTCTCCCGTATCCATGCATTGTAGGACTGCATTCTCTCATTTGGGTGCAATTGGTTCCAGTTGGGGCACCAATCATGTTTTGGAAAGCAAAGTGCTTCAGGATATAGCAGAAGCTCGGGGAAAGACTATTGCTCAGGTTTTGTGACATTTCGTTTTTCTTGATGATATTTTTGTGTTGGGGTATCGAGACAATTTCGAATGTCATATTCATTCTTGATTTGAAGACAAACCTTCTAAGTGCTGGACAACTTCAAGATAAAGGGTATATGATTACTATATTTCAAGGAGAATATTAAATATATGATCCAAAGAGAGGCTCCATTGTTGTGGTGAAGATGTCACCAAACAAGTTGTTCCCGTTGAAGCTTAAGAGTGTAAATACTTGTCTGGTTGCAAAGGAAAATGATGAAACATGGCTATGCCATCATAGGTTTGGTGACTTGCACTTTAATGGATTAAGAACACTCTACTAGAATGAGATAGTGATTGGTTTACCTAAAATCACAAACCCAACCAAGGTTTGTGAGTAGTGTGTTATAGCAAAGCAGCCAAGAGAAACATTTCCAAGGGGAAAAGCAACAAGGGCTCACTTAATTTTGGAATTGGTTCACTCGAACCTATGTGGACCAATTAATCCAAGTTCAAATGGAAATAAGAGGTATTTTATCTCATTTATTAATGATTTTAGTAGAAAAAACATAAGTGTATTTCTTGCATGAGAAGTCAGAGGCGTTTGATGCATTCAAGAGCTTCAAGGCTCTTGTTGAAAATGAATCTAAGAAGAAAATCAAGTGCTTGCACACTGACCCTGGAGGGAGAATTTTGTTCGAAAGAATTTGATCAAGCTTTGTGTGATGAAAATGAAATTAAAAGGCAGCTTACTGTAGCTTACACGCCGCAACAAAATAGGGTCTCGGAGAGGAAAAATGGAACCGTTCTTAACATGGTTTGAACCCTGCTAGCAAAAGGAGAAGTTCCAAAATAGTTTTGGCCTAAAGCAGTTCTTTGGGCAGTTCATGTTCTTAATAGAAGTCCTACCTTTTCTGTTAAAAATATGACACCCTAAGAGGCTTGGAATGGGAAAAAGCCTTCTGTAGAGCATTTCAAGGTGTTAGGGTGCATAGCATATGCACACATTCCTAATGAGAAAACAAAGAAATTGGACAACAAAAGTGAAAAGTGTGTGTTTCTTGGTGTAAGTGATGTATCCAAGGCTTACAAATTGTACAATCCTGAAACTGATAAGACCATTATCAGTTGAGATATGGTGTTCGATGAGAATGCAACATGGAGTTGGTCTACAAATAAGACAACCAAGCAACAAATACAAGTTAATGATGCCTTTGATGATGAAAACACTACTGCTCAACCCCCACCTCAAATTGAAGAAATACCATAGCAAGTTGGAGAAAAGAGATACAATCTAAGAAGTGAAAGTTTGAGAAAAAGGCTAGCTTGGATGATGGACTATGATACAAGCTACATAAGCTTAGATGATGACAATGCTCATTTTGCACTGTTTGTAAACAGTGACCCGATCACTTTTGAAGAAGCTTCAAATGAGGTAAAGTGTAAAGATGCAATGCAAAGTGAAATAAGGTCCATCGAAAAGAACAATACATAAGAGCTGACACATTTGTCTAAAGGAAACAAGACTATTGGCATCAAATGGATCTTCAAAACCAAAGTCAATGAGAAATAGACAAACACAAGGATCGTTTGGTGGCAAAGGGATACAAGCAAAAGTATAGCATTAATTACAAGGAAGTGTTTGCTCTCGTGGTTAAACAAGACTCAATAAGGTTGGTAATCTCACTTGTAGCTAAATATTCATGGTTGATTTATCAATTGGACGTAAAGTCAGCGTTTTTGCATGGAGAGTTACATGAAGAGGTGTACGTCGATCAACCACAAGAATACAAGAAGAAGGGAGAAGAAGAGAAAGTTATAAACTAAAGAAGGCACTTTACGGACTAAAACAAGTGTCTCGTGCTTGGTACAGTCGAATTGATAATCATTTTGGAAAGCTAGGGTTTCATAAATGTCCCTGATCACTCACTCTATGTTAAGAGTGGAATTGGAAGTAAAATGCTAATTCTTTGCTTATATGTCAATGATTTGATATATACTGGTAACAATGTTGAAATGATGGAGGAAGTTGAGATGACTGATCTCAAGCATGAGTTATTTTCTAGGAGTTCAAGTCATTCAAAATGTTATTAGAAACATTATTTGTCAGAAGAAATATGCACATGAAATCCTTGAGAAGTTTCAAATGGCTAATTACAAAGAGATTGGAACACCATTAGACCTTGGGCTAAAGTTGTGTAAAGATATCAATTGGGCAACAATGGACAATTCATTCTACAAGCAACTCGTGGGAAGTCTTATGTATTGGACTTTCACATGACCTAATTTAATGTATGGAGAGACCAACTGAAATGCATTTGAATGCAGCAAAAAGATTTATGAGATATGTAAAGGGAACAATTGATTATGGAGTGTTCTACAATAGTCAAAGAGATTCAGACTTTGTTTACTTAATTGACAGTGACTACGCTGGGAACATTGATGATAGAAAGAGCACTTCAGGACATGTTTTCATGCTAAATTCTGAAGCAATTACATGGTCCTAAAAAAAGCAGCAAATCATAACCCTATCCACTACTGAGGCTGAGTTTGTGGTAGTTGACTCATGTGCATTTCAAGATATCTGGCTGAAAATGATGTTGGAAGCACTCGGTGACAACCATTTTCTATGATAACATTTCCGCCATAAAGTTATCAAGAAATCTTGTAATGCATGAAAGAAGTAAGCACATTGATGTTCACTTCCATTTTCTGTGAAATCTTTGTAATGATGGTGTAGTTGAGCTTGAATATTGCAAAAGTGGTAATCAATTGGCTGATATACTCACAAAGTCACTCAAGTAGCCCATTTCGTGAAATTGAGGAAGCTGCTTGGAGTGCATTCACTCAGACATCTTGAGAATGAGTGGGTTGAAAACCTGGCAGGATATGTGATGGTTGAAGAAGCTGATGAAGACTTCGTGATGGTGTCTAAACCCTAAATTGAATTTTAGAAAGTTTAATTAAGTTTTTAAATTAAATAATGCTGACGGGTTATGTAAAGACCTAGTCAACCTCAAGTTCTAATTTGTAAGAATCATGGTTGAGCACGTTCACCCTATTAGGTTTACTTCTGTTGTTTAGGGTAGTAACCTCCACGAAATCAGCATATAATCATGTGAGTGAGGTTTTTATTTGTTTTCTGTCTTTTGCTTTAAAACTATAATTGTCCTTTAACAATCAATGAGAAGAACAGTTCAATATTTTACTTGAATTTTATTCTTAAGAGCACTGCTAAGATTCTTGAGTTTTGGGTTATTAAAACCAACACTTCTTACCTTGTTGTGTTTGTGTGCATCAAAATAAAGGCACCAACGTGTAGATGTGCCTAATTGTCCAACATCATAAGAAAACCATATTGTTTTCATTATTGCCAATTGATTTTAGAATGTTGAACGTCAAATTCCTTTAACAAGAATGATTTCTTATACCCTATTGCATCCTTGGATTTAGAGAATGATATTTGATACAAGGAAGGGATGCCCTCCACTTTTAATTCATTTTCACTAGTATGTATGGACACCAAAACTTTTTACCGTTAAATACTCATTCATTGAATCTTTCACCGCACATTGAATAGCGTGTTCCACCAACACACATGCATATACAAGAATATAATAGAAAATTTTCAAAATTTTCCCAAAATCAGCTCAGCAGTAACTGCAAATCTGTAAAACCCAATATGTTATTTCGAAGTCCACAGGTCCAATATAGACGTTCCATTAGGCCTTTCGTCTTTTAGTTGTCAACAAAACTATAAATTATGGCACGCAAAGTCATACACCAGAGTATAGGAGAATTTTTAGAAAATTGTAACTCCAATGATTCTTTCTTTGAAGTTGACTATGCCAACAAACTAAAATAACACATTGCATATGTAAAGTAAGAGAATGACTTCCATGGCATAAATAGATGCTACCAATAACAAATTATGCGTACATTTTTCTTCATATGTTGTAACGTTTGTACAAGATGTTAATCATGCTACAATGGTCATTCATCCATGAAAGTTTCTCTTGTGAATTGGATCAGTTACTCGAGGTAGTATGCATATCTATTTGCACTGACTTGAATCCCTAACCTATGAATTAGTTCGGTTGGCTACGTGCATATGACACATAACTATCCCAATGCTCAACTACCCACAACCGTGTCCTTGTCGGTACAATAGTTCCATTTAGATAACCTCATCTAACTCAAACAATCATCTTCCTCAAAAGATGGCATCCTTCCAAATGGCAAAATACACCACTCATCTATCTCTCTCTCCAAACTTCATTCTCCCAGAGAATCACAGGCCACACCTCTCAAATGTTTCAGCTCTAGAATCAATCCCCACCATTGATTTGAACGACCAAGGCAATAGCAATAACTGCGATGGACCATCCCCATTGGTTCAGAAGATCTCACGAGCTTGTGAGGAATATGAATTTTCCAAATGGAGTACCTAAGGAATTCTGTAGTAGAATGATGACTGCCATGGCCCAGTTCTTCAAATTGCCTCCTGAAGAAAGGGCAAAATACTTCACCAAGCAAGTAAAGCTTTCAATTACTACCTCAAAGTTGAAGGGCAAGAGCAAAAGGACACTATTTGGAGTGAAACCTTCTCATATCTTTGGCATCCTCTCAATTCCTTGCCTGAAAATCATCCCCAGTACCGGTACTAGCATAATTTGTTTTTTTAATATGAGCCATATATTCTACTTTAAACTAATCTAAACTATGGGAAAGGGAGTACTAAGATGTCAATAAATGAGCACTAAACCATAATTCATACACATCTAATAGTCTTTTCAGTGCCTTCGAGTTCTATTTTTAATTAAAAGTTTGTAACTTTATTATAATTTTGTGTATTAATTTTCCTTTTCGCCGGAGAGTCGTCCCTATCGTCATTAGAGCTTGTGGTTCGATTTACTACTCAATGCAAGGACGTTAACAATGATTTCCATAAGTTGCGATTGTTCAACTTTTTGTTAAACTTTTTGTTAACATGCTCAGGAATGGATGTGTCAGTAGCTTCTTTAGCCATGATGGGTCAAGCCTCTGATGAGTCACCAATGGAATATCTTACAAGGTTTAAGTCGGCTAGAAATTGGTGCCAAGTACCTCTCCTTGAAGCCGAATTCGTTAGACTTGCTCTAAACGGCCTAGATGTAGAGTATAAAAAGAAATTATTGGGGGCAAACTTCCAATATATGTACAAATTGGCTCAACATGTCGAGCAATATGATTATTTGCTCGAGAAGAAAAGATCTCGAAGTCTCCATCCTAACTTATAACAATAAAAATGGAGATTATAGTGTTGGAAAAGTTAATTAGTTGTGATTTGATTTATTTCCATGTTAAAGTATTTTGGTATTTTATGTATTAGGGTTTTGCATGATTGATTCTTATAAATTTAGGATTAGTCTCCTATACTGTGTTTCAATTTTAGGTCTTTATAAAGTCACTTTTTGTAATATATTAATAGAATATTTTATAAGAAAAAATTAACTTAGAATATATGTTTATGGAGCCGGCTTGACAATTTTGTGGTGCTACTTAATTTTTGTCAATGAAATAAGAATATACGTTTATGTATAGCTCGTTTGGATGTGTTTTTAAAATCACTTAAAACGCTTTTGGTGAAAATATTTTTGAAACAATCCTTAGTAAAAATGCTAGTAAATCCTTAAAAAGTATTTAATGTGCTTCCTTGAAGAATCACATAACTTACACTTCTTAGAGAAAGCACTTTAAGTGCTTTTGGAACCCAAACCATTTTATCTAAAAGCATTTTTAGTCATTTTAAAAGCACATCCAAATGAACTTGTTGACCCTAAAAATTACTTAGCCTACATGGCGCGCAGGCCAAGTAACTAATGAGCTAACTACGTCATTCAGTTGTGTGCGAGGCGTGCCAACTCGTCGGCCGAACTCGGTCGAGGAGTAAAATGTGTTGCAAGGCGTTGGTCGCACTACTGACTTCTACGTCTTGGGATTGCGCCCGATGAAGGAACATGTCTCGGCCTTTGGATTTTAAAGCCTTGAAGACAAGGTTGCTATTTCTGCGAAGTTCACAAATAGTCAACGCCAGATTCGATCACAGTGATTGTGTTCGTAAGGGTGAACTCACCGAATCGACACAAGGTATAGGGGCACAGGTACTCGAAGCAAATATAAGTCTTGATGGTGAATGTGGTTCGGCCGTCTGAATGCCGAACTCTAAATTCCACTTGTGAGTATCCAATCATAAATCAATTGGGCATTCAATGTGCCGAGCCTAATAATCAGTAACACATCACTTCGCCGAGAAGGCTAATGAGATGACCTCTACCAACAAGGATTCGAAAGCCCTTGTCGACTTAGACTTAGATAGTTAATCAGTATGCCTCGACGTAGTGCTGTTTATCCAAACTGAAGGTGCTCTGAAGTCGGCTGATTCTACGGCGATAGTGTTGTTTGTCCAAACTAAAGATATCACCGATTGCCTTCACAGTGCTGTTTATCCAAACTAAAGATGTGTCGGCGAAAAGGGAAATAAAAATCTCAAGGTTGTTGAGAGGTTTCGCGTAGAGCAAGAGTTTGCGCAGGGCAGATTTGTGTGTTGAATTAGAGGTCCTTTGAATGGTGCCCTCACCCTTCTATTTATAGTAGCAAATGCTCATTTGATCAAATTACAAATTCACCCAAACTAGGACTTCTTACTCCGATCCAATCTTATCTCGGCCATTCCTACTTCCATTAGGATTTTGAACCTAACCCTCTATCAAGCTACATTCATTTCCATATCTCTGTATCTTCATTTCGCCGAGACTCCTTGTTGCATCAGGATCTTACTTCCTCAACCATCCATCTAACAATAGGACTTCGCCCACTTCATCCTTATCTGGACGACTCATTTTCCTAATAGGACTTGGCCGACCCCAGCGGCCCACAAACCGAATGTCTCGCGGCAACCATTGAACTAAGCTTCTAGGCCAAGAACCAATTCACACTCAGCTCAAACCAATATTTTGGGCCCAAACAGAACTCGTAGTTGGTTTAATCTTTTTCTTTTCTCTCATACTTTGCTATATTTTTTTTAACATATAGATAAATTTTATATATTTTGAAAAAAAAAATTGACTAAAATGATTATAAATTAAATATCATCAAAATTAAGTATCGATAACATGTAATATTAAGGACAAATCAATCACATATTGATAAAATATTTCAAAGCTAATTATTTTAACAACTGAGATTTTAAAATATGATCATTTGTATCGATTTTCATTATTTTAGTGGAGTCCTCGACCTATTTTATGTAAATTGTAGTAATGGTCTCTCAATTTTAATTTAATTGGAATAATGGTCTCTTAATTAAAAATCCATGATCATTGGTCTCTTAACTCATCAAAACGTGCAACTATAGTCCTTTTCCTCAACTCCGTTAGACTTCTGTCAAAACAATTCAGGTCCACGCACATGAAGCTGAATCAAGGGAAAAATATGGAAAACCAAATGAGAAAAATTATGGCAATGGTCTCTCAACATTAACCCAATTAGATAAATAACTGCATAGAATTCATTCCAAACCACTGAGTCACCCTGTGATTGTTAATAATAATAAAAAATGTGATCATCGATTTATAATGAGAGTTACTAGACTCACCTCATTATCTTATTTCCCAACCCACGCTATAATTTCACCCACCTTAAAAAGTTAAAAAATTAAAATGTTATTTTCCCACCAACTATTGTTCCCAAAATAACCTTTAAATATACATACATATAAAATTATAAAACAGCATACAATATTCATAATGCATCTCAGACATGGTGTTTGAACGGGCTTTCGTGCTAGGGCGCTGCAGATTCACTTCAAGCGTTCTAAAACGCATATGTCAATGAAACGGCAAAAAAGGAAATGATTGTTTGATTTGCTTAAAGATGTTCGTAGGTCAATTTTGTGTTCTCAACATATGTTTGCCAAATTCAAATAAGCAAAAAAACAAAAAACAAAAAAAGGATATGTTGGCCAAATCCTTTTTTCTAATCTTGAAGTCACAGGTATGCAAATTCAATTCGAAAACACCAAGGTATTCAAATTCAAAAGGAAAACTTCGACTACGACATATATAAGATGCGGCAAATTCAAATGATTCATGTACAAAATTATTCTTTTACTTCTTCAATGGGAAAGTTATCTTCTAAATCCTTTTTTTTTTCCTTTCTTTTTTAGCTTTTTTCTAAATGAAAAGAGATAGAAAAATGAGTTAGATTTTAAGATAGACTAAGTGTGCAACCCAACCTTTTTTTTAATGCACAAGAGAATAATTAATGTCCTTATCTTATTTTACAAATGAACAAATTTGTAAATAAATTTTTTTAATAAAAGGTTGATAAGAAGATAAGACATTAAGAGAAAATAACATCACTGTTGTAAAATTGACGATGTGTGCAGTAGAATAAATAAGCAAGACACAAAATTTACGAGGTTCCTCTACAATCAGTGTGACTGGAGTACATCCTCGGGGCAGCAGTAGTGCTTTCATTATATTTGGAATAATAGGAGTACAAAGATAACTCTCTCTATTCTCTCCTCTCATCTTCCTCTCTCTCTCTTCTGCCATGTCTCTCTCTGCCGTGTGCTTTCATACATTCCCATATCTCTCAAAAATTCCTTTGCCGTGCCTTTAGTATGTGATTTTATAAGGGGAAGGATGAGGTAGCAAGTGGGGATTAGTGGGCAATGTGTGAAGTTCACTAAGAGAGACAATTTGTTGTGGGATTGACTTGCATGGGCCATCCACACTTTACAACACTCCCCCTTGGATGACCACAAGTCTTTGATTGACTCGTTAAAATCTTGATCTGTTTTTTATGCTCCCCCTGATGAGTATCTCCCCCTGATTTCAAATCATTTAGGCTGATCGTTGATCATTCTGTTTCGATCTCTTAGCAAGAAGAGTTGCCAACAGATGTGCTTTACTGGTAGTTAACTTTCCACAGGCTTATTCTTGAACTGGGCTGGATGACCTTTTTACTTCCAAGCGATCTTTAGCTTAGTTGAGGATGAATCAGCACGTTGTTTCCACATGTTTCAAGTAATCGGATCTTCATGCAGGTCTGGCATCTTCTTTTGCAGTATTTTTCCTCTAATGCAAAAATTCCCATGAAAGCAATTGGAGATGCCGCTCCAAAACATTCAATGTGGAGATTAGCTATGCTGCAAAAATTCCCATGAAAGTATCAGAACATCACTTCTCAGCGACTCATCATGTTTTCCAGCTTCCAACATCAGTTGAAGATGACTGCTCGAGAGCAATGCTAGGTAAGCAATCAGGGAAGGGTTCCAGACAATCAGTCCCAGATCGGAAGCTTGACTCCAAGTGGCGACTGATCGCTCTCTGTCTCCTTGTCTTGCAAGTGATAACAAAGACAAAGAAAAGGACATGGAGAAAGCATGATATGAGATACTCTTGCTTTCGACCCTGATGATATGAGATACTCTTACTCTGGATGACTAAGTTTGTAGAGGTACTCCAGGGGATGAAGAACACTGAGTAACTCGAGAGTTTTCTTTGGGAATACATTTTTCGGAAATGAAGAAGTGCTGAGGGAGTTTGCCTTTGCTAATGGAAGGCGAAGGTAGACGTTTATAGGAATAATTCTTCACAACCGAAACTATTCCCTTACCCCTGTCGGCAGCCGGTGGATGGATGAACAATACAAGTTACGCACTTTCTGACAAAGCTGTCCGTAATTTCCGCAAAGCTGACAGTGCATGTGACGAGTGACAACAATTCTGGAAAAACTGACCTCGTGATTTCTGAGTAGACCCGGCTTTTGAGAGAGATGTCCGACTTTTGAGAACGGAGTCCGGCTTTTTAGAAAAGAACCCGGTTCTTCGATTTGTGAGATTTGCCTCTTCGATTGCTGAGTGATGCCTCATCGATTTCTTTTTTATTTTTATTTTTATAGAGGCACTCATTTGGTTCCACAACACCCTGAATTGCCAAAACACTCTCTTCTTGCACTTGTGAAATCTTCATCTCTCCGATCTCTTCTTTCTCAACATCTTCGAAAAATGTCTTGCCCTTCTGACCGTTGCCTTAACTTGAATGTCGGGGAAGACGCTGACATGTCTTCTCCAGACAACATATGGCACCCATCCTTCTTATCCCCTAACGATCCTCTTACAATTGGGGATTCTGTGATGAAGAATGACATAACCGCTACGATGGTAGCGAAGAATCTTCTCACCCCCAAGGATAGCAGGATTCTTTCCAAGCGGTCCGACGAGTTGGCTGTTCAGGATTCTTTAGCCTTCAGCATTCAGTGTGCAGGCTCTGTATCAAATATGGGCCAACGTCTTCTTGCTCGATCTCGTCAGGTCGAGTCTCTGATGGCTGAAGTGGCTAGTCTTCGGAAAGAGGTCAGAGGACTCAGGCTCGAGAATAAGGAGTTGCACATGCTCGCAACTAGTTACTCCACCAGCATGAAAAAGAAGCTGGACCAGCTGCAGGAGTCTGAAGGTCGGATCCAGAGTGATCATCAAAGGTTTATGGCGTTACTCCCGAGGTTTATGTTACCTTCGTCATCTGGAGTTGCACCAAGTGTTGAGGCTCCGGAGAATCCAACTTTGGCTCTTCGTCTTTCAGGAGCTCCATCGACTGCTGAGGCTCCACATGAGCAATGAAGGCTCCCTCATGTTTATCTGCACTTTGTATATATATATATATTTTTTTTTCATAATTGTAGCTCATGTGTATGCACATATCTGTAATTTCTTTGAAATATCAATAGATAAGCTTTATTTCATTCAGTGTATTGTGCCAAATACAATAAAGCATATTCTTCACTAAAATGTGGTACTTCTAGACCAAATATCAATTTATCTTTACCCTCTCGAAGATAAATGATCATCCTTAGTGTCTAAATCATTTGAGTATTTAACTCATAATCTTCAATCCATATGATTCTTTAATATCATAAACATCATGGATAAGATTTGTGTTGGCGTATTGTTCGATCTGCAGTTCGAGATAATATCTCTCTAAACACTTTTTAATCTTTCTTAACTCTTCAGAGTCCCAATTTAATATCATCAACTCTTCAGGAGTTTTAATTTAATGTCATTGACTCTTGCAATAGATTTTAGTATGTTGCAACAATATCATAATGATAGTACTTACTCAAGCAATTTATACCATCCATTGGTACTGAGTACATAATTTATGCTTTATCCTTTTTAGGACTTACTTCAAGCAATCTGAATCCTTCAGGGATTTTCTACACTTCATGACATATTTTCTTTTGGAATTTATACAGAGCAATTTGCTCCCATGTATACTTGAGGGATTTACTTATGGAGATATGATGTGGGCGACTCACAACCCTTCGTATATAATTCTCCATTCATATGAACTCGTTTACAGGAGTATAATTTCAGGTTTCAATTAGTAACCTTGTGTCATATCATGTGAGTGTAATTCACTGTATTACAAATGCCCATATGTAACCTCTTTGGTTCAACATCTTTTGGCTATTTGTATTATATTCAATATATATAGATCCATTTTTCCACGTTCTTACAAGATTGTAATGGAATTGCCTTTCTCCATTTTTTGCCAATAATTTTTCCTTTCGTCGACGAACAAAAGAACGTGACTCGTTATCAACACAGCTTATTGATGAAATTTAGTAGCTACTTATAAAAACCAAATTTACCATTGGTTATCATCAATTCGTGATCCCATATTCTCATGTGTACTTATAAAAACCAAATTTCTTTGGATATACATTGCCTATTGAAGGGCATTACACTATCTCTTCCAGGATAGCCATAATTTAGAGAATGCGGATCATAACCTCTTCTTGAGCGTTATAGAGCTTGGATTTTAATCTCCACTTCCGGGAGTTGAGTAATTGGAACCTATACGTTTATCATGCTTCATGCATGAGACACCAACATTCCCATGTCCACGGATTGTCCTTCTGGAACATTTATCCATGCGGTGACTGTCATGCTTCCAGCATGTAACAGTTATGCTCCGGGAATGCAATAATTCTTTAGTGCCATATTCTTTTTCTTTCAAATGACTGAACCTTTTGAGTCTGAGGGTCTGCCACGCTTCAGGCGTGTAACAGATAAATCATTTGCTGCCACATTATTTTGTCCAATAGGGACATCAATTCTTGTAGGCACATTTGTAGCAAATATATGTGATTTCATCACTTTCGTTACATCATTCAATTATTCTTACTTCATTTTCTCATTGATTACTTTGTGAATCAAAATAAGACAAATTCTCTTCGTTCTTCTGGAACGGTATTTTCTCATCATTCTTCTACAACGATGTTATTTTCTCCCCCTAATGATGGGAAAACTGTATTATTAAAATTATAGTCCGCAAATTATGCGGTAAATATATCTCCAGTTAAGGGTTCAAAATATTGAATGATGGATGATAAATCAAATCCAACATAAATTCTTAATTTGCAATGATGCCTCATTTTAATACGTTTGTGGCATTGCAATAGGCACATAGATAACATAACCAAAAACTCGTAAACGTGTAATGTTTAATTAGTGCCCAAACACGAGTTATACTGAGAAGTATTATTGGTTGGCAACATGTCTCAACTAAGCTAATAATGTATCATGTAACATGGCATGTCTCCATGTAGAAAACTTGGCAATTTCATTTTCATGAGCAGAGTACGGGTAATCAATTGCATCCGTTTAATAAATGCTTCTGCTAAACCATTTTGAGTACGGACATGAGGAACATGGTGTTCAACATCAATGCCCAATGTCATGCAATAATCATCAAAACTTCGAGATGTAAGCTCTCCAGCAAACATGTATTATATTATCATTTACATACATCAAGGAACTTCTAGTCCTTATTTAATTGCCTATAGAATGGTACTCTCATGGCTCTTATTACAATTAAGTTGTGGCACTTTGGCTCTTCAAACTTAAAGTACTCATCAAGGAACTTCATGTCTGATCTCTGAGGATCAAGGGTCTTCATGCCCAATCTTTTTGCATGATGGAACTTCTGGTCCAATCATTTTTATATGATGAGGATCAAGAAACTGCAGGTTCTAATCTGATCAAGGAACTTCGGGTCCTTGTTATACTCATTGTAACAAAAGAAGTACAATAAATAAATTAAAGCAATAAGCGGTAATTCCAACTATGGTAAATAAATTGCTTTTAAGTAAATAAAGCTTGTGATAAGGGCTTTGATTCAGCACCATTCACATAAATCAAAACTTAAAGCAGTAGGCGGTAAAACCGTCCATGGTAAGTAAATTGCTTTAAAGTAAATAAAACTTGTGAATGGATTTTAAACCAACACCATTCACATAAATCAAAACTTAAAGCAGTAGGCGGTAAAACCGTCCATGATAAATAAATTGCTTTAAAGTAAATAAAACTTGTAAATAGATTTTAAACCAACACCATTCACATAAATAAAGCAATAATAGAAAAGGGTGATGATTAAGTTTCCATCAATTTTCTTTTCTTTTCAAATGGTGCAACTCACCATTCCAAAACCTTTTCTTTGTCTGCCACTTATAAGAAGATCAAACCGTTAGATTTAGCTCAAATTTTAGTATGATATGGATAAGAGGATACCAAACAACTTTCGTGAAGAAACAGTTTCAATCTGAGCAACTGAAAATGGCGTTTTGGTACTCATAAGATGGCTGTCCAGTTTTCTGCGGAAATTGGAAACTGGTTTGGTATTTCAGACATATGTGACGATCGCACCGTTAAAGTTTTCTGAAATTTTAATATGTTGTAGATACTGGGAGGATGGACAACTTTCAAGAAGAAAGTTTTTCAATCCGAGGTCTGCAAGTTGGAGTTCCGAGGCTGTTTCCATGGCTATTAGATTTTCTACGGATTTTGAGTCCGTACCATTTTGCTTCTGCAAATGATGATATACACTTATACAACAACATATACATATTTGCTTCAAGAAAATCAGTAGTACAAATATTTTAAGATGAAATGAAAAGATTTTCTTATCTGTGAGATTCCAGGCGACATAGGTGAACAAGATTTGTGGCGTTGTGCTTTTCCACTAACACGAGAGCTTCTCGTGCTGATAACGTGTTGTAAAATTGACGATGTGTGCAGTAGAATAAATAAGCAAGACACAAAATTTACGAGGTTCCTCTACAGTCAGTGTGACTGGAGTACATCCTCAGGGCAGCAGTAGTGCTTTCATTATATTTGGAATAATAGGAGTACAAAGATAACTCTCTCTATTCTCTCCTCTCATCTTCCTCTCTCTCTCTTCTGCCATGTCTCTCTCTGCCGTGTGCTTTCATACATTCCCATATCTCTCAAAAATTCCTTTGCCGTGCCTTTAGTATGTGATTTTATAAGGGGAAGGATGAGGTAGCAAGTGGGGATTAGTGGGCAATGTGTGAAGTTCACTAAGAGAGACAATTTGTTGTGGGATTGACTTGCATGGGCCATCCACACTTTACAACAATCACTTTTTATAATATTAATATAAATTATATGATGATAAGTTAGTTGAGAGTTGCATGGCCAATGACGATTGCAGACCGAAAAATACAAGAAACTTTTGCGGTTTAAAAGCAAGCTTCACTTGGAACGTAAAATCCAAAAGGCAAACTTCAATTCACTACTCGAGTCTTGATCAAATATGGCAGCAGCAAGCCAAATCCCGGAAGTGGTGCTCGGCTCCTCCGCCGGCCCCAAGAGCATGCCCGTCCTCACCTTCGGCACGGCGGCAGACAACTTACAACCTGACGCGTTGAAAACGGCGGTGATTGAGGCCATCAAGCTAGGCTACAGGCATTTTGATACAGCTTCCATATATGGCTCCGAGCAGACTCTTAGTGACGCCATTAAAGAAGCTCTATAACTTGGCCTTGTTGATTCCAGAGACAAACTCTTCATCACTTCAAAGCTGTGGAGTAATGATGCTCACCCTGATCTCGTCATTCCAGCTCTCAAGAAATCACTTCAGTGAGTATTAGGTAGTTACTATGGAAAATTACTACTTATCCATATCTGACTTTCTCAAGCTAATAGTTTAACCAAACTGTTTACGAGTGAAAGTTTTGTATAGTTGGTTTGAAAAAATGCCACCGTAGCATCTATGTGTAGGCAAATTCTTGCGTCTCACAGTCGGATTAGGTCGACTGTTTAACCCACTTATAAAGAAGGGAACCTTGCATAAGGTTTGCACTAGGGACCAAGACCTCCATACATAGAGACTTGATAATCTTGGATTTGTAGGACTATCCAATAAGAAGATGTCGCATTGATACAAATGGAGCCGGATTAACCAAAATAAAAGGAATGCGTGTTTGGGGACAGTCAAATTACTGAGTGGTTGAACAGTCCCACTTAGTAATTTGACTGTCGGACATAAGAATTTCATCTCCAAATATGACATTTATGAAATGGAGTTTATTTTGTATGGAATCTGGATGATTTGATTGTGTGATTATGTGCAGGAATCTTCAACTGGAGTACCTTGACTTGTATCTGATTCACTGGCCTATCAGTGCCAAGCCAGGAAAATTGGTGTACCCATTAGTTGACCTTATGCCTATGGACTTCAAAGGGGTGTGGGCAGCCATGGAAGAATCTCAAGGACTTGGCCTCACCAAATCCATTGGAGTCAGCAACTTCTCTAGCAAAAAGATAGAAACTTTACTCTCTTTTGCTTCCATTCCTCCCTCTGTAAATCAAGTATGTCCATTTTTCAACCTACCATATTGCTTAAATTTGTATCTAAAAGTTGTACTTTTTTTTCCTTTTTCCAATCTCTAATTTGTTAGTGTGTGCGTGTAAATACAGGTCGAGATGAGTCCATTCTGGCAACAGAAGAAGCTGAGAGACTTCTGCAAGGCCAATGGTTTAGTTGTGACTGCATTCTCTCCTCTGGGTGCAATTGGTTCCAGTTGGGGCATCAATCATGTTTTGGAAAGCAAAGTGCTTCAGGATATAGCAGAGGCTCGGGGAAAGACTATTGCTCAGGTTTTGTGACATTTCGTTTTTCTTGATGATATTTTTGTGTTGGGGTAGTGTGGCTCGATACAAGTTAAAATAATGTGGTTCTCCATTAACATCATCGATATTTTTTTAGATAAAACTACAGGCCAATATATTTTCATTGAGCCTAATCCAACTTAGTATTAGACTTGAGTGATTAAATTGGTGTCAATATCGGTGTTGGCCCTATTAGGTAAGACTTAATGATGTTTTCACATAAGTCATCAAATTTATGCAGTTCACACTAGGAAATATCTGATTGGGAAAAATAAACAGAAACAAACATGATTAACGATTTTTCAACCAAAATTAGAATTACTACCCACTAATCAATGGACTGAAACTTGGTGAGTTTGTGGTAAATTTGGCAGGTTTGCATTAGATGGGTATACCAGGTGGGGGCAACTCTAGCTGTGAAGAGCTACAACAAGGAGAGGTTGAAGCAGGATCTGCATGTGTTTGACTGGGAGCTATCAGAAGATGATCTTGCTAAGATCAATCAAATCCCACAGAAGAAGATGATGCGTAGAGAAGAACTGGTTTCAGCTGATGGATCATCTCCGTACAAGTCTGTTGAAGAATTATGGGATGGAGAGATTTAAGCCCTTCTTACCTTGTTGTGTTTGTGTGCATCAATATAAAGGCGCCAGCGTGTGGATGTGCCTAATTGTCCAACATCATAAGAAAACCGTATTGTTTCCGTTATTGCCAATTGATTTTAGAACGTTGAACGTCAAATTCCTTTAACAAGAATGATTTCTTATACCCCATTGCTTCCTTGGATTTAGAGAATGATATTTGATACGAGGAGGGGAAGCCCTCCACTTTTAATTCCTTATTCTCTAGAATGTATGGACACCAAAACTTTTTACTGTTAAATACTCATTCTTTGAATCTTTCACCGCGCATTCAACAGCGTGTTCCGCCAACACACATGCATATACCGGAATATAATAGAAATTTCAAAATTTCCCAAAAGTTAGCTCAGCAGCAACTGCAAGTCTGTAATACCCGATTTGTTATTTCAAAGTCCACGGGTACAATATAGACATTAGGCCTTTCGTCTTTTAGACCCAGTGGTCCAAAACCCAACATTTCTATTGTTAAAAGAACTATTTTAATTTGG
Organism: Crataegus laevigata; assembly: GCA_963580275.1. Lineage (NCBI taxonomy): Eukaryota > Viridiplantae > Streptophyta > Magnoliopsida > Rosales > Rosaceae > Crataegus > Crataegus laevigata. The sequence continues at coordinate 7,588,596 of OY756948.1, read as the reverse complement.
AATATGATATATACACTCACATTTTCTTTTCTTGCATACTTTTCCTTTCACTTTTTCTAGTCTAGTCTTTTGATTAAGTCAAAACAAAATTAACGAAGATAAACAAGGAGGGAAATGTAGAAGGTGAAAACGAGAGCATGGAAATTACAGCTCTTAAACTCGTTTGATAACCATTTTATTTTGTATTTTCAATTTTTTTTTTCATTTTCTTATTAGATATAGAGAGAAAGTAGATGAAAAATGTAGGAATCAATACTGTGGAGGGTTAGTGTTAATTGGGAGAGATGACCACAAAATGACATACAAAATTATAACAATACTAGAAAAGAAAATCTATTTAAAGTTGTTTTTAATTTTTAGGTTTCATGTTAAAATCATTTAATATGCATTCCTTCCACATCCTTCTTTACTTTTTACTGTTAACCAAGCTGAATGAGATGTATAATGCTTGTGAAAGAGACAAATAAGAAGAAAGAAGATAAAGAGAGATAGAGAAAGATTTAGAGAGAGACAAGTAATCTTTTCATGTATATTTTTGGTATCATACATTCTTACAATATCAAGACTATATACAATCTTCTATGAAACTTATTGTCTAAGTCACAATGTAACTAACTCTAACAACCTTCCTAATCTTTTGACAAGTGTCACCATATGCTACCATTGGACTACTATCCTTAACATCCACCCTCAAGCTCAAGAGAGGTAGAATCTAGACTGAGATTGCGACAATGAGTTTGAAAGATAGGAGCTGATAACCCCTTGGTCAATATGTTTGCATATTGCTCACTAGAAGGACACAAACTGAACATGCAGCTGCTTCTTTGCAACTCATTCTCGAACGAAATGAATATCAACTTCAATGTGCTTTGTGCGTTAATGTAAAACCGGATTTGATGTTAATGCAATTGCTAACATATTGTCACGGAACAAAACTGGTGAATTGGGATTATCAACATGCACAAAAGTCAATAATTGCTTAATCAAATCCAGTTCAGCCGCAATAGCAGTAAGTGCTCGATATTGGGCCTCAGTTGACGACCTGGATACTATTTGTTGCTTCTTAGAAGGCCATGGGATAGAATATGAACCCAAAAGAACCATAAATCCAGTAGTAGATCTTCTGTCATTAGGGTCTCCAGCCTAATCAGCATCAGAAAATGCTCTCAAAGTGTCTAAATTAACTTTCAATCCTCCTCGAACATACCTAATACCCAAACGAATAGTACCTTTTAAATATCTGAGTATCCTTTTGACTGCACTAAAGTGAGATTCCATGGAAATTTGCATGAACTAACATACTTGATGCACTGCAAAGGCTATATCTGGCCTAGTAAATGTTAGATATTGCAAAGCACCAAGCACACTTCCATAAAGAGCTGGATTGTTATAAGGTTTCCCATCATCAAGAACTAATCGATTATAAGGCAGACAAGGGGTTGAACAAGGCTTAGAATCAAGCATTTCAGTATCATCATCATCAAACTTAACCCCAGCTGCAAAAAGATAGTCTCAAGCCTCCTTGATCCTTTGCAAATAAAGAAAAATGGAACAGTTACCCTTTTTAATATTTTGTAATTCTGACTTCATCTGGAAGATACTTGTTCTTGTAACAGTCGAGAATTGTTCCTTGAGTCTTGTCCATAGATCCTGAGCACTAGTACTCCCTATAGCACAAGAAATGGCAGGTGATGAGAGTGTTGCAGTAATCAACTGCATCAATGCACGATCATGCATCTTCCAGATCTTGTAGTCATCAGATTTTTTTTTTAGAAGTAGCTCATTCAGAATTAAACTCAGACCCATTAGAGGCAACCCTTATGAATTGAATAGAATAGGGTGTGGATCCATCCACAAACCCTAATGATTTCATGCCCTTCAAGAAGAAGCTACATTTGAAAATTCCAAACCAAGTAGTTGGTCTCATCAAGCTTTACTATACAGATGTTGAAACAGTGGATATGAGGGATGTAATTGGAGACTGAATAATCTGCATTTGTGAAGCAGTAACCATTTCCGCAAGAAACCAGAAATCTTAATGAAGAAGAACGATTGAGGACTTATATCAAACACTTGATGTGCACAGAGGACGAACACCAAGAAACTGGTAGAAAGAAAATGAAGAACGCCAAGAAACCAGAAATGATGATAATGGGATCAGAAATAATGAGCAAAAGCAGTTTAAGATCGAAGATATCCAACCAAGCGATTGGCTATTCCGGCGACTATACCATGTTAACCAACCTGTAATCTTATAGAAGAATGAGATGTATCATGCTTGTGAAAGAGACGAATAAGAAGAGAAAAGATAGAGATAGATAGAGAAAGATTTAGAGAGAGAAGTACTATTTTCGTATATATTTTTTGTATCATACATTCTTACAATATCAAGACAATATATTATCTTCTATGAAACTTATTCTCTAAGTCACAATGTAACTAACTCTAACAACATTCCTAATATGTTGACAAGTGTCACCATATGCTACCATTGGATTATTATCCTTAACATTTACCACATTCCCTCTGTCTCTATTTATCTTTCATTTCTTCATTGTATTTCATTTTATTTATAACTCGAAATTTGAAACTAAAATCGTAATATTATAAAAATCACTCTTTTTTTTAACAAAGTACGATATTCATTAAAGTAAATCAAAAATCGTACAAACTGAGGATAGTGTGCATAATGGACCTCGATAAAAACCTTGTTGGGTCTTTCAACCCGGTCGAAGGAAAAGAGCGTCCCGCATAACAAGAGACCTATCCTCAAATGAACAATAAAATGAGATTACAAACCTTCCTCTAATAAAATGTCTTGAATCAAATCGGGGGGCTACTTAAACCACATAACCTCATATGCATTGGTAATCCCTATATGAGCAAGCCGATCAGCTGTAGAATAATTTCCCTCTGGACATGACTAACCATTGAGTCCGGCCAAGCCATGAGAAGGCAAGCAAATCATTAGAGTGTAAGCCAACACCAACGCAGCATCTCCTTCAAATTAAAATTTTCCGTCCACCGTACTTAGAGTGTAAGCCAGTAGAGTAGCTCGCCGAGCAGCCAAAAATTCAACATGTACCGCAGAGCTAGCCCTCTCAATCGAACCAGCAATAGTGGCAAGGCACTCCCCCATATGATTGCGAATCACCACCACTTAGCCTCCCCAATTACTCCTGTGATTCCAAGCTCCATCAAAAATTACACTTGACCCACTTCTCTACAGTTCTCCTCAACTTCTGAATCTCCCGACTGGTCTTCTTCACTGCTGGCTTATGCCATTTATGGAACTTTTGCAACCAACCCTCGGTTCGAATCACAAGCTCAAGCGGCGGTATTGTCGTGCCATTCTATAAAATCTCATTTATATGCTTCCACAATGCCCAAATTAACAATAGACAGAGGTCAAATCCCGTAGCAGAACCGTGAAGCTGTAAATTGGCTAACCAGTTCATGAAACGCACACCGTGCCTACCATGGACCCGTAAACCCAAACCTCAAAACCCCACCGCTTTAGCCACTGTACAGTCACGTAGAACAAGCTCTGTGGATTCCACCTGACATCCAAAAACTACACATACCTTTTCAGTCATCACTTTCCATTTACAAAGGTTCAACATAGTAGGCAAAGAGTCTAAACATGCACGCCAAACACATATATTCACCTTCCAAGGAACACATGCACCCCACAATCTCTTCCAAAACTTCTCCCCAAACTCACTCGAGGAAAAAGACAAACCAACTACCCCTTCAGCACTAACCACACCTAGCCCACGTGCAACATGATATGTGCATCAAATAGTAAAATTCTCATGTCATTCATAGTGCCAAACCCTACGGTCCTCACTATCCCGTAGGCTTAGAGGAATCCCACGAATTATATCTACCTCATCTTCGGAAAAAAGCTCATTCACCAACTGAATATTCCACTACTTCGACTCCGTCAAAACTAGCTCCTCAACCATGGCCTCTTCATTCCAAAATGCTGGTGGCGGGGTCAAAATCCTGAAACATGTATCCCTTGGGACCCAATTATCCTTCCATATCTGAACCTTCTTCCCATTACCCAATAGCCATCTAAGCCCATTTTGAAGCACTAGTCGCGCAGCTACAATACTTCTCCACACATATAAACTATTAGAAGACACCCGAGCATCTAGAAAATTTGTCGTGGGAAAATAACGAGCCTTGAACACCCGATACACGCGAGCCTCGGGATCATGAAGAAAACACCGTGCTTGTTTGGCTAATAAAGCCTGATTAAACACATAAAGATCTCGAAAGCCAAGACCACCGTCTTGCTTTGATTTATACAAAAACCTCCAATTAAACCAATGAATTTTCCTTTTGTTCGGATCTACACTCCACCAAAACTTAGCTATCATCATATTTAACTCCTCACAAAAAGATTTAGGAAGCAGAAAACATTGCATGGAGTACATTAAAAGTGCTTGAGCTACCGTCTTCACCAATAACTCACGACCTGCATTACTCAAAAGCCTTCATCTCCAACTTTGCAGCTTTTTCCACACCCTGTCATTCACATACGCAAACTTTTCTTTTTTTGACTTCCGAACTAGTACCGGAAAACCCAGTACTTATTAGGAAAATCCACTCTCTGCATGCCAAGACAGTTAGCTAACAACTGATTATCATTATCAGTAAGGTTAGGACTGAAAGAAACGCAACTTTTTTCAAAATTTACTGCTTGACCAAAAGCCATTTCATACCTAGACAACACCTGTTTGATATTCTGACACCCACTAAGGGTACCTCAAGTGAATAGGAAGCTATCATCGGCAAAAAATAAATGGTGGATGCTAGGCGCAGTACGACATACTTTGATCCCTTATAAATCTCCATCTAATTATGCCCGCGTCAATAGTGCCAAGAGTCCCTCTGCACACATAACAAACAAATAGGGAGATAGCAGATCCCCTTGTTGTATTCCCTTATTTGGATGTACATAGCTCATAGGGTCGTCATTCAACTTAAAAGAATAAGTCACCATTGTAACACAAAGCATGATCATATGAATCCACCTATCAGAGAACCCCAACCGATTCATAATAGCATCAAGGAACTTCCACTTCACATAATCATACGCCTTACTAATATTCAATTTTAACGTCATCAAGCCATTAGACCCCAAAGATCGTTTGTGTATATAGTGATCAACTTCAACAACTACCAAATAATTATCCGAAATCAACCTTCCTGGAACAAACGCACTTTGTGTGGGGGAAATAACATGTGGAAGGATTAGCTTCAACCTGTTTGTCGATACTTTCACCACTATTTTGTACATGACCTTGCACAAACTAATAGAGCAACGTTGTGTCAACAACGTAGCTTCCTTGACTTTAGGAATGAGCGTAACATGTGTAAAATTGATCTTTCGTAGCATTTGACCAGAAAGAAGCATTGAACATACCCCCATTACAAATATCCACACCTACCACACCCCAATGCTTTTGGTAAAAATCCGGAGACATACCATCAGGTTCCGGTGCTTTCGTATGATGCATTTGGAAGACAGCGCATTTGATCTCCTCATCCGTTAACTGGCTTTCCAAGGAAGCATTCATCTCCTCAGTCACTTTGGGCATGATATGGCACAAATGTCATCAAAGTTCTCCACTCCACCCGAGCTAAAAAGCTTTGTGAAATAAGAGACCACATCTCCTCCATCCCCCTACGGTCCCCATGCCAGCAACCATCATCATCCATCAACCCATATAAACAATTACGTTTTTGCCTCCTATTCATCTTTTGATGGAAGTATTTGGTATTTCGATCTCCAAGCTTAACCCAATTTTCTTTTGATCTTTGTCTCCAAAATTGCTTCTTCTGTTCAAGCAATCTGTTTAATTGTCTGATAAGCTATTTTTTCTGCTCAACAGATTCATTTGTGAAAGGTTGGCCCAACAAACACATAAGCTTATCCTCCACCTCCTAAATTTCACGTGGACCTGACCTTGCACTACTTTGAACCCAATTATTAAGCTTCATCCGCGTCAACTTAATTTTCTTAGTAACTTGGAACATTGGCAATCCCTCCACACCTTGATTCCACCCATCCCCGTACCACTTCAACAGAACCCTCCTACATATGCCAACTTTTCTCACAACGAAACTGCTTCTTTCCTCGAATCGAATTACAGCCCACCCAATTAAGAAGAATCGACACATGGTCTGACGAAGTCTTATTTAAATGAAACAATTTAAATCGAGGAAATAACTCCATCCATTCTGGATTACCCAAAGCTCTATCCAACCTTACTTTGATTCCACCCCCTGGTCGTAGACCATGTATACTTAGTACTTAAGAATCCAAGATCCAATAGCCGACAATATGCCACCGCATCTCGGAACCCCTCCATCTGCCTCTCTTGTCTAACATTGCCTCCTTCCTGCTCATTAACTTGGAGAATTTCATTAAAATCACTAATGCATAACCAAGGTTTAGATTCATTGCATGCAAAAGTCTCCATCAGTCTCCACGACTTGACTCTATCACAAATGGCTGGAAAGCCATAAAAAGTAGTAAGTCTCCAATATAATGCATCACATAGATCGCTCATATCAAAATCAATATGGTTCTGGGAATAAGATCTTAAACATAATTTTATTTCATCCTTCCAAAGAACACAAAGTCCCTCGGAACTACCTCGACTATCAATGGCAAAACAATGATCAAAACTCAATTGAAAACGTAAACGGTCCATGTAACGAGAATTACTCTTTGTTTCGCACAGGAACACTACAGTGGGATCTTGAGAATGAATTAAGCATTTGAGCGCATGAACTGCTCAGAGGTTCCCAAGCCCCCAGCAATTCCAACTTAAACAACTCATTGCTGACGGCGGGGTTGACCTATGTCAACCTCCACCAATGAGTTCAGTTCTGATTGTTCCATCAACTTCCTCCGACCACCACTCCTTGCTATCCCATCATCATCCTCTCGTACCAGCCTTTTCCCAATCTCAGGTAATGGAGCACCAACCTGTGATCCAAACATCGACTGAGTCGTGCAGCGGGAGACATCTCCCTCTCTTTTTCCTCTACGCTACTTCCTTCGCCGAGGCCTTTGGTGCTGCTCAATAAAAGGCATTAGATTAAAAGGGTCCGGGCCTAACCCAGCCGAGACACACCTCGAACAGCGGACTAAAACCGACCATCACCGAGTGAGACTCCTGTCCTACAATTACCAACTGATGGCCCCCTCCGTGCCCCTCATTACCTTGGGCTCCATTGAAACCCAACCCATTGAGATCCAATACACTACCAATCCCTCATATGTCTTCCTTCAATTAGACTAAGAAAGTTTTCCTCGCATGTAAGGGGCAACTCATTCAAGTCAAAACCAAATAATGTCAACACACGTGACTCCAAAGATGTAAGGTTCTGCTGAACAGGAACAATTGCCAAGGAGTCGTCCACCATCACCTCCATGCCTCCAGAGAGATTCAAATCCAGTAATGGAATCGCACCATCCATGCTACTATCAACCATGAGTCTCCCCTGACCTTCCCTACTGCCCTGACTCTCTCTGATCTCTTGTACCGTCTCCACCGCACCCTGACAATGAATCAGATTTATGTTTGTGCTCTCTCCCACATCCATCTCCTCATCCACATGCATGGGAGCTTTCATAGACCAACCCTGCAACTCATCCAACCCAAACCGTTTGCCCATTGGTTTCCTATAATTCTCACCAAAAACATCAAACTGAAACCAACGCCCATACGGCTTTGACCTATCATCCTCATTCTTAGCCTTGAAAATCACACAATGTTCTTCTATATGACCAACCATTCCACATAAAAAGAAGGTTAATGGAATTTTCTCATAGCGAATATCGATCCTCACCTCAGTGCCCACGATAACTAGCAACAAGCTTTGCCGCAACAGTTTTGTGATGTCCACAGCAACACGTAGACGAAGTATGCTGCCATGAAGATCACTGTGCCTGCTCTGATCAGTCAAGACATGTACTCCAATCTGGTTTCCGATAAACTTGCCCATATTCCGGGTCATATATGCAAGGGGTAACCCTTTTATTTAGATCCAAAACTCCTGAGAGGCCTGAGAGGATAAAGGGATATTCCCTGGCTGCACAAGATCGTTTGCCTCCGCCAACACCACCAGCGCACCATCGTACAGCCATGGCCCCCCTTTTTGGATCATCGCCCTCTCACGAGGATTGTCAAACCTGAACGAAAACAGACCATCCTTTAGTTCCACAATTGTAACCTTAGCTTTGGGACGCCAAGGATTGAACATCTGCCTTTTAAATCTCTCTTTATTAAGCAACTTACTTGTCAAGACTCTCCCTACCAGGAAGACCTTTGTAGTTCGAAGGATCGCTCTCTCCTTATCATCAATAACCACTGCCTTTCTTTCATCAATAGTGAGGGCGAATCTCTCCGCAAACTTCAAAACCATATCGTCCATTCGCAGTAGTACCGCTTGCAAACTGACTGTAAACAAACCCCAGAATTTCCCACCCAGTCGACGAACAAATTCGAGCATCATTCACCAACACGCCAACACAACAGCCACCGTCAGCCCCTTTACGAATCCCAGAAATCTGCTTTTAAATTCAGCCCCGACGGCGAAATCGAGTAACCCTACCACTCTCTTAGAGAAACCCTAGAAAAACTAGCGAAACCCTATAGAGGAATTTTAAGAGTTAGCATGTTTTTAATTACAGGTTTAGGCTAACCGATGAAATTCATATTTTCTGACTTCGAGTCTCATTCTTTTCAAACTCCTCATTGTTTTAAAACCGTCAATCGTTAATTGATCTAAAACCAACCTAACCCTAAAATTTGTGGTGGAGTTTTTGTGAACAACATAGGTCCTATCCTATGAAACACTGGTGAATTGCTCATTTTCCTCGTGGTCTAATTTGCATAGGCTCATGGGACTGGACCACTCTCACATTGTCATCCTAGGATTTATCTCAAATCTTTACTTCCACGGCCTGTGCCCTTGGTTGTCCGTCTTAGACAACAAAAATCTTCCAAAGTTTCAAAGACAACGAATTTTGTGTAATTGATGAGCTAAATAATTACTTTCAAAACAAATGCCTGTGTTAATACTTATTACTACGATTTAGTGTTATTCATCTTCATTTATAAGCGAGATGTCTTAGGTTTAATTATCACTAAAAGTGAATTCGACGAAAATAAATATAGTTAGCTAATTGTGAGATTTTAGCTAAAAATTATGAGAGTATTTTTGCTCACCACCATAAACTATGGTATATGCTCACCATACACCTCATTATTTGAAACGTGTTCTTTCAACTAACTATGATTAACTTTAATATTAAATGTTCATTTTCTAATTTTGAAAAAAAAAATAACTATGATTAAGTGAAAGGACACATGATGATAAGATGTATGGTAAGTATACACCATAGTTCACATGGTGGTGAGCAAAAATTCACTCATATATAAGATAAAAATAAATATCATTAAACCGTAATAATTCTTGGTAAACGATGAATTACTAATTACCTAACGCTTAAGGCCATTGAATTGAATTACTGTGTCCCCCTGTCGTGAAAATTTAAATAATATTATCATTTATTTCTTAACATAAAACCTAGAAGGAAGGGGAAAATGTAGGAAAACAAAAACATGCATGCGTAGCATCGAATTGAGATGGAGAACGGAGATGATTGTGTAAGGGTAGTGTATTCACAATCTTTTTTATCCAGTATATATTTTTTTAGTTTTCAACCGTCAGATTGAATAAATGGAATAAAATAAAATACCAAAAGTTAACAACAGTGGCTAGCATTATTCGTGTTTAAAAGTGATACTCAGTACTACAGTATAGTGGTATTTTTCTTCACTTGAAAATGAGAGGTTTTAGATTCAAATTATGTACATAACGAATTCAATACTAAATTAAACTGCCAATTATGTGGCTTAATCAATTTTTTTCTCTTCTAAATGTAAAAATATTGATATACTATTCAAATTTTTTCTCTTCTTAGTATAAAAATATTGAAATACTTAAAAATTATAAATAAATAAAAAAAAAAAAAAAAAAAAAGAGAACACAATAGGTGACCATATGATCTAATTCTTTTTCTTCTTAATATGATGTACCAAAAAAAAAAAGGGACACAATAGGTCACCATATGGTCCATTCATCTTCGAACTTCTAAAAAAGCACCGCCTCTAGTACATAAAGGACGAGAACTTATAAGTATGCATGCAGTAAACAGGTACATCCACCGTACATACAGCATTGTACACTGGAACTCAACAGAACCCCTAAACCCTAATATCTCATGCACGCATGCATGCCTACATGGAACTGGTAAATCATATTCGTTACAAAGTCCGTCAAAAGCAAAAAGCGCCTTGTGCCTTGTGTTGCACGCCTGTTCTCTTCCCCTCCCGTCTAATTTGGAGGCAAAACTTCAACGGATATTTGTTAACAATTTTTCTTGCTTATCATGTGATTTATAAAAGATAAAAGTACATTTTGTGATTAAATAAGATATCTCTTGTCTTGTTATTTAGTATTATAATATAGTAATTTTTTTTATTAAAATTTTTAGATTCGATTTTCGTCAAAAACGGGTTTGAATTACATTATTATTAGTTCATTGTAAAGCTAAACTCACAACATTTCTCTTTAACGAAAATAATAACGTTTGTAAAAAATAAAAATAAAAAGATTTGTCATGTCTTCTTCTCTTTCCTTTTGCACACTTATATTAATTTAAATTTCATAGTTTCTTTTCATTGTTCAATTTAAAGGCTAATCCTACAGAAAATTGTGTAAGACAAAAAGTTAAAAAAGAGTGAAAATTATTTCTCGTAAGTATATTAGCATCCTCAACATGGTACACTTGACACTTCTCACGAGCCGCATGGCCGACGAGTCTCATAATTCCATAATTACTAAGGTGAGAATCAGTTTTTTTTTTCTCTATCCATTTTTTTTTTTTAACTTCAGCGAGAGAAATTTTATTGATATCAAAAAATATATATATCTAATAAGGGAAGATATAAAACCTAATCCCACATGGTACAAGAATAAAGAATTAAAAATACATGAAAAAGAAAAGGGGCATAAACATTATCCCTCTAGAAACAAAAATAACAAAGATCCAATCAAAAAAGAGGGAAATATGAAACATAACTCCTCTAAAACCGAACCTAAAAGATTAAACCTGTAAAACAAAATGAGCAACGTCACAAGGTTAAGAAAAAACAGGAAATTAAAACAAATAAACATGCATGTTGAGGTACACATTAAGTTGAGATGTAGAAGACAAAAAAATTATGTAGTTTGAAAATAAAGCAGTAAGAACCGCGAACGGAAATGAATCATATCCTACCAAAGTTGGTTTAGAATGTTAGCTAATTGTAATTAATTTAGTGAAAATTCTCTTTTGGTACTAAAACAAAATTAAAAAACTTAAAGACAAGTCAACTACTGCAGGTGCAGGGCATGCAGCCCGCCATATATTAATACAGAACAATAGGGGCACAATGAGTACTCTACGTGTACCACCTCCTACCATGCTACATGCTCTGTATGAAAAGTTTGACCTCTTTTATCGAACAACCCCAGTTATTGGTAGCACGTGTATGGAAAGGCATGCATGATTATTCAATTTGTGCACACGTGGCGTGTGATTGCTGGTGATTTACAGGAGACAATGTCATGACAGTAAATTTATAAGAAAGCAACTTCTCACCACAAGTCCGACATTACATTTGCATCAATTTGTTCATCTCACACTTTAATTTATAAGAAAGCAAACTTCTCACCACAAGTCCAACATTACATTTGCATCAATCTGTTCATCTCACACTTTCTTTTTTTTTTTTTTGGTAAAAATCTCACACTTTTTTTCTCCTGTGAATTCTTATTCTTCAAGATAGAGTACAAGACAGGCAGGGAAGTAATTCAATTTAAGTACTTGATGCAGAACTGGATTTATAACATGAGTTGAAGATTCAAACAAACAACTCAATGAATTCAAAATTGCACATGCATTATTTTTTATTGGTAAATGAGGACTCGACACAAAACTGCTGATTTACAAGAGGCAATATCCTGACAGTAAATCTATAAAATAGCAACTTCTCACCACAAGTCCAACATTACATTTGCATCAATTTTTTCATCCCACACTTTTTTTTCTACTGTGAACTCTTGGTCTTCAAGATACAGTACAAGACAGACAGGGAAGTAATTCAATTTAAGTACTTGATAAGAACTGGATTTATAACATGAGTTGAAGATTCAAACAAACAACTCAATGAATTCAAAATTTCACATGCATTATTATTCTACTCCATCAAAGCTGCCTAAACATAGTAATTATTATTTAGGTGCGTCTCTTGATTGGTAAATAAGGACTTGGTGCAAAACCGAGCAAAACAACATTCTGGGATTCATGCAATCGACCCCACTTAGTAAGATAAGGTTTGATTGTCGTTGTAGGTGCTTCTCTTGATGTTTTTGTAATTGGCAAATCCTTAACTTATAACAATAAAAATGGAGATTATAGTGTTGGAAAAGTTAATTAGTTGTGATTTGATTTACTTCCATGTTAAAGTATTTTGGTATTTTATGTATTAGGGTTTTGCATTAGTAAAATTATGATTGATTCTTATAATTTTAGGATTAGTCTTCTATACTGTGTTTCAAATTTAGGTCTTTATAAAGTCACTTTTTTGTAATACATTAATAGAATATTTTATAAGAAAATTTTAACTTAGAATTATGTTTATGGAGTCGGCTTGACAATTTTGTAGTGCTATTTAATTTTTGTCAATGAAATATGAATATATGTTTATGTAGAGCTCGTTTGGATGTGTATTTAAAATGACTGAAAACGCTTTTGGTGAAAATATGTTGAAAACAATCGTTAATAAAAATGCTAGTAAATCCTTAAAAAGTATTTAAAGTGCTTTCTGGAAGAAGTACATAACTGGCGCTTTTTGTAAAAGCACTTAAAGTGCTTTTGGAACCCAAAACATTTTATCTAAAAGCGTTTTTAGTTATTTTAAAAACACATCCAAATGAACCCGTAGTCGGTTTAATCTTTCTCTTTTTTCTTGTACTTAGCTATATGTTTTTAACATATAGATAAATTTATATATTTTGAAAACAAAATTGACTAAAATGATTATATATTAATGATCATCAAAATTAAGTATCGATGACATGTAATATTAAGGACAAATCAATCACATATTGATAAAATATTTAAAAACTAATTATTTTACCAACTGGGATTTTTAAATATGATCATTTTGATAGATTTTCATTATTTTAATGGAGTTCTTGACTTATTTTATGTAAATTGTAGTAATGGTCTCTTAATTTTAATTTAACTGGAATAATGGTCTCTCAATTAAAAAATTATGATCATTGGTCCCTTAACTCATCAAAACGTGCAACTATAGTTGTTGTCCTCAACTCCGTTAGACTTCCATCAAAATGATCCATGCACCACGCACATGAAGCTTAATCAAGGGAAAAATATGGAAATCCAAATGAGAAAAATTATAGCAATGGTCCCTCAACATTAACTCAATTAAAGAAATAATCCCTCAACTGTAACCCAATTGGAGTAATGGTCCCTCAACTTTAATCCAATTGTAGCAATAGTCCTTCTAACATGACTCATTTTGATGGAATTTTAACAAAATTGACAAAAATGACCATAGCTACACACTTTGATGAGTTAAGAGATTAATAATTATAAATTTATAATTGAGAGACCATTGCTCCAATTAAGTTAAAGTTGTAGGATCATTGATACAATTTTCTCTTGTGATTATGCTTGCATTTATACTTCAGAAAATGCCATGAACTGAAGCTGACAATAATAGATCGACGTGGTGCGATTGACCTTTAAGGAAGAAATTGTAGGATGCATGTGTGAGATCGACGTGGTGCGATGGACCTTTTAGGAGGAAATAGTAGGATGCATGTGTGAGATCAACGTGGTGCGATGGACCTTTTAGGAGGAAATTGTAGGATGCATTTGTGAGATCGACGTGGAATGATGGGCCTTTTAGGAAGAAAAGCTAAAGGCTATATAAGTAGTCTCTTTTTTGGGCAAAAAATTAAATAGTGTAAACACGAAAATCTTGTAACAAATGAAACAAAAACACATGTATAAAATAATTGTATTGTATTAATGTAAATGTAGGGTTACAATCTATGTTTATAAAGTTTCCTCTAATTCAATCTCCGAAGATGTGTAGATGTGTCTTGTTGATCTGAGGGTTGCGATCACTTAATCTTAAATGAACGTGGCCACAAGAATTTGGCTTGTGGCGATAGAAGAACCGACAAGGGTAGTAGTGCTTGATGATTTTTCAAAGGTCTATCAAGTAATTCTACGCACATATAGAATTTGTTCCCTACAAATTGAAATTTGATATATTTTTCATATATGAGAGACAATTACCCTTTTTATACATGAGAGAAAGAGCTTTTGGAATTCTTCTAAGTATTTGGGAATTTGGATGTTTGACAGCTTCAGCATCAAGGTATGAAAGGATTTCTGGCCCTTTTCTTTTGTCTTGGAGTCTCGTATTTAGACCATATTCAACCAAAGAGGGTCAAAGGGCCATGTTTAGGCCTATAGCCCTGCAAGAAATTATTTTTAATTAACAGTGTCAGACCATATTTTATACCATCTCGAACCGAGGGGGCCAAAGGGTTATAGGCCAAAACATTGCTATTTGACAAAAACAAAAAAAAAAACTCATCTCCAACTAAATTAGCCCCCCTTATAATTTATTATTTTAATTGAATAAACTACTATATTACAATAAGGTTTTCGGATATAATTTGATTGAGTGTCATTTGTTGCTGATAGAATGTGAATTATTGAAATAAAATGAGGTAAGATAGTATAGAAGTGTGAAAAGAATGTGAGAAATGGTGTAGATTTACTTAGGTATTTATAGGAAAAAAATCAAATTCCAATGATAACATGATGTCAACTAGTCGTTAATAGCTGGCATCATGTTGACGCCAGATAGCTGTTGGAATGGGTTGGGCTTGGTGAAACGGGCTAGCCTTGTGGATGAGATGTAGCTGGGTGGGGCGCACAAATCATTTGGCCTAGTCTTCGGTTGGAGATGATTTTCGTGTCAAAATGGGCCATATTTTGGTCTATAACTCTTTGGATGGCCTTATAGGCTCTCCAAGCCTTGCTTATGGATGAATTTGGTCTTAATTATGGACTTGATTAATTGACTAAATAACTATGACTTGATTTTAGAACTGATTCATAATTTGACTCTATTAATTAATATTTGATTAAATTAAATTAAAATCAAATAATTAATTTTCGCCAAATATTGACAAATGTTCTTCTTAATAACTCGTCTGATTTTAATGAATCATATCCATGTGAACAATTAGGGGCGCATACCACATATGTCCTAGCGTGTCAAAATTTTATTGTATTTCTCCCACACCTTTTTTGTTTTCGGCAGTCAAATCGAATGAATTGATGAAGATTAACAGACATAAATTAATAATAAGTGTGTGGATAACACACTCTAATATTTATTTCATCAAAATTTTAATGTCTATAAAATGTACACGTGTTATATTATATAAACAAAAATTTGAAGAAAATTACAGTGGAGCGATTTAATTAGGGGACAAATGGATCAGAATTAGTCTGTCAAAGCTACTGTAAGTTTTCAGTCTCGCATTTAAATTACATCGGTCTTCATAAAAGGGTGAGTACTTGTTACTTTATCCCAAAGGGAAATGTCAATTGCATTACTAGTTACTTTATCCCAAACAGAAAAGTTAATTGCATTACTAGTTACATCAATCTCAATTGGCCCAGCCGGCGACGAGTAACAAAATTCCTACAGGTTTGGTTTTATTGAAATTTACTTCTAAGTTCGAATTTTTATTTATGTAATTTAAATATTTAATTATAAATAGCCTTTGCACGCTTTTACTTTCTGGTAGGTCCATGCCCCATAGAAAATAGGCAAAACAACAAATAAGCCTTAGGTTCTGTTCGTCAGTTGATTGCTGTCCTCTCAAATTTCTCTTCAAAACCCTCAAATTTCTCTTCAAAACCCTCGTCAGCTCCCTATCCTTTTCATTCCACGCGTGCCCTCCTTCTTCCTCTTCATCTTTCTATCTTACTAATTTGAAGTGACAGCTAACATCTGTACTGAATGTTAAACCTTTTTGACATTGGTGGATCTCATAGGTTAATATGCTTGAAGAATGCTGTAAAATGCTTGTAATCGATATTCTGAATTTCCAAGTTGACACCGACTCACTCCGACCCCCTTTTTTCTGTTTCTTTTTACTTAATATTAATAGATAAATGCTAGTAACTTTCTCACCTACGTTTTTATTTTAATATTTTTTCACTTCTCATATCACATGCACTCACTAGCACTCAAAAACTAAAATTTTGATTACACTATATGTAGACAACGAAATTTTGGTAAAATAAATGTTCACCAACACTTTAAACTTTTGACATGTTGGGGCCCATATGGCATGTGTCATGTGTCTCACAAATCATACATATGTATGTAACTCATCAAAACCAGATGAGTCATCAACAATGACACGTGTCAACACTTATAGAAAATAATTATTTGATTTAAACTTAATTAAATCAAATGCTAATTGATAGAGTCAAATCACGAATCGGCCCACAAATTGAGTTATGATTCTTTTGTCAATTAATCAAGCCCACAGTCAAGGCCAAATCCATCAGTAGTCAAGGCTTGGAGAGTCTATAAATAAGAAGTTCCAAGACAAAGAAAAGGGTCTAGAAAATCATTCACACCTAGAAGCTGAAGCTCTTAAGCACCCAAACCCCCAAACACTCGAGAAGATTCGAAAAACTTATGTGTTCTTCGTCAAACTTGTGAAGAACCACCAAGCACCCATACATGTGCCAGTTCCTCCATTGTCAAGAGCCAAAACCTTGCGACATCCGTTCATTCGAGATCAAGTCATTGCAACTCTTGGATCAACAACACTTTTGGAGATCGAATCAGATGATCAAGTTGTAAAGAGATTATAACCCTACATTTATATGAATACAAACATCTTTTGTACACCTGTTCTCTTGTTATTTGCTATAGGAAATTCATGTTTACACAATAATCTCACAATTTTTTTTTCCTTTATTAATCTAAACTACTTATTAGTAAAATCCTCTTTGTTAACCAAAATAGGGTGAAAAAACTATTTAGTCTTCTATCACAACAAAAGTTATGGGCAGTAATATAGTTTCATAAAACTAAAATTTGTTATTTTATATAACTCTCACATACATGTGATTTTAAGATATATCTGTTTAAAAATAAAAAACAAAAAACTCTTTCCCCACGCCTACTCACACTCCCACGTTCTCTCTCTCTCTCTCTCTCTCACTTCAAAAACAAAAATAAAATATGTTCACACACACCAAAGTGTGTAGGCATATGCTAGTATAATTGAAGTTAGTTTGTCAACTAGAAAGTAATTAAACCTTTGGTTCTTACATATTAATTAAATACACGTGATATTTTTTTTATTTATTTGAATTTTACTATTAATAGAGTAACATACAATAATTTAAGAAAAATGAGAATATCCAACTCAAGACGCACATAGGTAAAAATTCAATAACTTATTCACTAGAATATTAAAGGGTAAATTACACCATAACCCCTCAGGTTTGAGGTCTATTACAACTCCATACAACATCTTTAAAACATTTCACTTTCATACCTTAAGTACTATTTTATTTCAATTTCATACAGCCGTTACATTTTCCATCCATTGAACCGTTAAGTGCTGACGTGGCCGCCACATATATGCCACGTGGCTGCCAAATGTCTGCCACGTGGCAAATAAAAATAATTTTTTATTTAAAAAACCTAAATTTTCTCAATCAAAAAAAAAAAATTGGGTAAATTACACCATACCCCCTCAGGTTTGAGGTCTATTACAACTTCATACAACATCTTTAAAATATTTCACTTTCATACATCCAGTACCATTTTATTTCAAAATAATATCTCCGTTAGATTTTCCATCCATTGGTCTGTTAAATGTTGACGTGGCTGCCACATTTGTGCTGATGTGGCTGCCACGTGACAAATTTTTTTATTAATATTTTTAAAAACCTGAATCTTCTAAAAAAAAAAAACCTGAAATCGTCTTCCCCGACTCACCCCTTCTTCTATCCATCATCACGCCCACCCCCCCCCCCCAAAATCCCACCCGAGCCACCCATTTCTCCCATCCCCCATTACCCACCCCCAAAAATTCTACTCGAGATTAGATGGATCTACTACAAAATGGTACTGGATGTATGAAAGTGAAATGTTTTAAAGATGTTGTATGGAGTTGTAATAGACCTCAAACTTGAGGGGGTATGGTGTAATTTACCCTTTTTTGGTTGAGAAAATTTGGGTTTTTTAAATTTAAAAAAATAAAAAATTATTTTATTTGCCACGTGGCAGACATTTGGCAGCCACGTGGCATATATATGGCAGCCACGTCAGCACTTAACGGTTCAATGGATGGAAAATGTAACGGCTGTATGAAATTGAAATAAAATAGTACTTGAGGTATGAAAGTGAAATGTTTTAAAAATGTTGTATGGGGTTGTAATAGACCTCAAACCTGAGGGGTTATGGTATAATTTATCCAATATTAAATTATATGCAAATACACGTGACATAAATAAAGTGAAAATTTTGAAATAAGAAAGTAAACGGGAATGAGTTAACACACTCCTTACCGGATAGAATAAACGGAGAAGAATTTGGCAAACAATTAGGTTATACTTCCAAGAAAAACGAACGTAAGAAGCAGACAGAACATGCATGTTGATACCGGTTTATTCCAAAGATCTCCTTTATATCCAGTTCCTGGCTCGCAAAAACGTGTTGCTAAAGCAAAAAGTTCTGTAATCACAACCGAAACTTTTGTGAAAAGTAAAGCTAATTACAATTTTTAACTCATGCCTTGTCCAGAAATTTTGTACGTGATATATCAACCTTTACGCTTAATGTTTTATTTGTTAGAATTCGAGCGAGAAAATGTATTGGTGCATAGCTTATATATGACAGAAACTGAAAATTAATCCTAAATTGCTCATCACTTTTATTAAAATTGTGAGACAATGCTGATTTTTTATAAGTATTTTAATAATGTTGCAGCCCTATTTAGTATAGGAATGTGATTGTGTAAATCCTAATAGATTAGGAATGTATCTTATATTCCTATTAGGAGTAGATTAATCATTAAGTATTGTAATCCTTATGGGAAAGGGTTTGCCCTTTCTACTACTATAAATAGAGGCACAATGGGGTGAATAAAACACACCTCACAATTACACATCTCTCTCATCTTCTCTCTATGGCCAGCCTCCCTCTCCCTCTCTAACCCTAGATCGCTCAATCAAATAGGCCTACAACACGTTATCAGCACGCTCTTGACGCTACGCTAAAGAAGAGTTTATTCTTCAATTAAGGGAGTATTACGTTTTAATTATTCTTTTTTAGATTAATTTATTATTATTTTGAATTAATCTACGTGATATTAATTCAATTTAATTTGTCTTTGTTGAACGTGATACAACGCATTGGAGACGCGATTTCAGCTTTCTGAGAAGGATCTTCTACAAATTCAAAGGCTTTTGTAAGTTTTCTGCCAATCAGGTACGCTTAAAATAAAGTAAGATATTTGAAACGACCTTGAAGCATGAAAACATTCCCCATGATGCATGAACCCCTACATTTATATTTACCTTCCGATATATATATTGTATATATTCAGTCAATATATATATATTTGTTTCATGCATTACGCAATTTTTGCTATGTGAAATATGTGAGTCAAAGAATCGAAAGAAATTAGAAGCAATTAGGGTTTTTCAAACCCTAAAATTGTCGGAAAAAAAAAATAATTATTTTGGGAAATAATTGGCTAAGTCTTGGCCTGGGTTTTTAAAAGTTGCTAGGCCCGCAGCCTTATAAAACAGCAACCAACCTTTGTTTGCTAGGCATTCCAGACCAAGCCAACTTTTGCTGGGCTTGTCCGCGCAATCGGCCCGAATTAGCCAGCAAGCCTTTGCTTGCTGGGCTTGCCTTGCGACATCCAAAAAGCCAGCGACAGCTGGGCCTCTTCTCACTCGACTACCCATAACCATTAGGCCCATCGCTGCTGGGCGTTGCCCTCCTTCCCTGGCCCGCTAACGTGCAGTCATGTTGGACTGCTGTGAAGCCATATAATGGAACCCAAAGGGCTGCAATTGTTGCTAAAAGGCCCGTGGCCTAAAGACCATTCCGTGGGCTGATTTGCAGCCAACCCGTGCCCTTACTCATGACACTAAGCCCAAATATTTTTGGGGCTCTATTTTTCGACCTAATGCTATTATTTTAGCATTCTAAATAATTTTAACCTGAATGTTATAATTATTTTTGCTTCTACAATCGACCCTGTTTGGTCCCGATTTATTGAATTAATTAAAAGTGACCTGCAGTCCATTAATCTGATAATGAATCCAAAATTATTGACCTGAAGATCACTTTGGACATTAACGATTCAATAATTTATTTCTCTTCTTTGAACCGTTGACTCACTTTCGTAGTCCCGAAGCACTCACACTTGAGTTCCTGAAGAACCTCAAAATCCACTACACTTAGTTGTATATTGCATTCTGTGTTCTTGAAGGAACCTCTCTTTTATGAACTAAACGTTCATAAACTAAATCGAACCTGTAGTTTCGAATTTAGTGCCTTTGAAACCCGAAGTTTTTCATAAAACAATACACCCATGAAAACCTGACGTTTTTTATGAAACCATGTCTTAGAACTCAAATGTTCTAACTTTGATGCTTATGGATGATTCCTTCCCATAGCACCAATCACAATCTTGTTCCCTCCAAATTCAGAACCGTCACAAGTTTGATTTTCCTGATTTGGACGTTTCTAATAGAAACCACTTTATGTGGGGTACAAGACGTGAATCTCCACTTGACTATCAAGAAGTTGAGCAACCATTGAAGCCAACAATGGCATGGAAGAGCTGAATAAGCCTCCGCCATGATCTTCATTCGAAGACTTATGCCCGAAGCATTACAAATGGAAATACCTCCGACGGAGGATTCCATGGCTCTTTGGCTCGCTTCTACGGACTGTTTAATCATGAAAGATATTGCCCGAAGCATACCATGATTACGTCCATGAATGAGTACAATTCTGAAGTTTATAAATCCGATTGAATTTTGACTAGAGAATACTTTTCTCGTCATTCCTTGTTTCTAACTTGCTCTTGAAGCAGCAGTGTAGAAAGTGGAAGTCTACCAAATTCTCGGATCTGATTACTACCACAAACGTGAGAGAAAGGTATAGACCCAGTTCGGCTGGAGTCTACCGAATGGTATAGACTCAGTTCGGCTGGAGTCTACCAAATGGCTCGACCTAGTTAGGTCAAAGACTACCAAATGGTGATGCACTGCTTCGGCAGAGATACACCGAATGGCATACCTTCTCACAATCCAATTTTGAGTTTGTTTTTACAACATATGGTAGAATCAGGGCCTGCCAAGGTGTGGCATCATGCCCGAAGCGTGATCCTTGGCACCTAAGACCTAAAACTTCAAGAATAAGGGATAGTATTCCCGAACCTTAACCCTGCAGAATCTACTTTCGTCTCGATGGAATAGATCATTGGTTATGCACCTGTTCGTGCCCCTACCAATGTTGTTAAGGCGTACCATTCTCGTAGTCAATATGTGAGATTAATTTTACTCCACCAAACTCCGTTGGAAAAGCATAATTTTGACACGGATGGCCTTATTGGCCGAATCCCCTTAGTAAACTATTTACTTTGTGAACATTTTTCCATGTTCTTGGATTCAAGTTTGGTGTATGTTTTACTTATGGATAATCTTATTGATATTGTCCTCGAATATGAGTTAATTGAATCATGTTTCTTAGTACATGTGATTGATTCAATTAAACACGTGATTAGGTAGGAATGTGGGAAAGTTAGTTGTCTGGACGAATGCGTACTACGCACACTAACTTTACACCTAAATCACATCTCTAACAACGACTTCAGGTCTATCCAACCTGATTAAGAGCATTGGCACGCTCCTCGTTGTATGAATGGTACTGCATCACCATTTAAGGGACCTTAAATTCTCCCTGACGTTGAGTTTTTAAGGATATTCGAGATGACAATGATCATAAATGAAACCATTAAAGAAAATAGAGTGAAATATCTTTGCACCACCTCCAAATATAAGCCTGAAGCTTCGATTTGGGGCCAATGGGTTGTCTCCCAATTGGGAACATGCCACATGTGGCCGGCCAAGAGCTGGGTGATTGAGCAGTTTACTTGCTTTGGCACGACCATTTGGGACACTTAGGTCGAACAATGATGCTACGATGCATCTCCTTAACCGAAGTAAGGATCTTGTGCCTACAAGCACACTTTGCCAAGCCTGCTCATTAAGGAAATTGATTTTCCATATCATTCTTCGCAAAGATACGAAATCACCTTTTTTCCATAGTGGATTCAAGGGAATATATGTGGACTAATCCAATCAAAATGCGGACCATATAAAGACTTATGGTTTTGATTGATGAATCGACAAACTGGTCACATGTTTGTCCACACACATTACTGCTAAACCTCTTGGCCGATTATGGGTTCACCACCCTACTTATCCCTTAAGGTCCTGGAGACTGGATAATGCTGGAGAGTTTATATCGACGGTTTTCGATAAAGTATTGCATGTTGTTTTGGGTTTCTAATTGAACATTGAATTCCCATGTTCACCCCAAATAGCCTCGCCTAGTGATCATAAAGCGCAAATTTAAATGATCGCCCGAATTTTGGTAAAAGTACCAACTTTTCAGTTTTTCTGCCTAGGGCTATGCAATCTTGTACGCAGTTATGTTGGTCCGCCTTGAGGCCCATTGCCACCCAACCTATATGACGTTACAGTTGGTTACTGGGTACGAACCTGACGATTTTCGTATTTACGCATTTGGGTGAGCATTCCATGTGCCCAGTTGCGCCGCCGCAACGTACCACCATGGGTCCTCAAAGAAGGATGTGTATCTTTTGTCGATCATGATTCTCCTTCACACTAGCTCTCTTCGAGCCCTTGCATGCGATCTCTTTACCGCTTATTTGCGGGTTGTCACTTTAATGAGACAATCTTCCCACCGTTAGGGGGAGATAAGAACGTCAACGTTCCTGTAGAACGGCGCGAAGTTGCGTGGATGTTGCCCACTATGTCTCATCTCGATCCCCATACCGCACAAGTGTGATAAGCAAGTGCGATGAATTCTAGATTTCAGAATGTTGCTCCAGACGCATTCCTCTGATCTAGCTAAAGTGACGAGATCATATACCAGCTGCAAACATGCCTGCAAGGATAGACGTACTTAACGGACGTCGAGTCAACATCCCTGAAGGGTGTGCCGCCCCTGTTGGACGGTTTGGACGCCCCTGTTGGACGGTCCGGTACAACGGCGGATAGCCAATCAATCTGTCTTGGCCTGGAGCACGACAGATCAATCGGTTCGTAGGATTCACTTCCCCAGAAGAGGAAGACACGGCACAACTATGAATCTAAACTCGATCGATGTCTCAAATCATTTCCATCTCATGAGATTAATCCGGATTACTCCCGAGACATGAAGTTCTTGGTCCAGTATACTAGTTTGGATGAGAAAAATGGAATTGAAATGAGATTATCATCGATGATGTTTTCACTTATATGGTAGCTACCGACATAAATGAAAAGCGACGATATCGAACCATGTTCCGTTGATTAAGTGACAACGTAGAACTGATTGGACAACTGAGATTACAATCTAGGTCAAATTCCTTACCAAAGTGCGTATTGGACCTGTCGTTCCTACACTGCCCAAGGTAACCCTATTGTGTTACAAGTGGGAAAGGAAGCGTTATGAGATGAATGAAATAGTGCGATATGATGCACGCCTTACGGCGCAAGGTTTCTCTCAAACGTCCTGTGATTGATAGCAGCATTATGAAATGTGGTTAGTGTTTTCTCCATGGGGATATAGATACGGAGATTTACATGTAAGTTCCCGAAGAATTACATGGACTGGTTCAAAAAGTTCCAAAACCACGGAACACCCTCTTAACTTGTTTTGAGGCGTTCACTTAAATCTGACGGATGTGGTATACCCGTCGAAGTGATTGTTTGATCAGTCAGGGATATGAATTATGCCCTTGCGTGTTAAACTATGAAGTCTTATTCCAAATTGCTAGAGTTACAGTTTATGTCGTTAACACGAATCTCACTAAGACTCTGGAAGAGCTTGAGAAAACTGCCTTGCACCCGAAGATGGAATTTGAGATGAAAGATCTTAGGAAAACTCGTTTATGCATTGACCTGAAGTTCAAAGCGTTGTTCTGATGGTACCTTGGTCTACCAGTCAAACTACACTTCAAATGTGTTACCTTTGAGTATACCTTTGATCGTCCATACGTTATATGCAAATGAGACCCTTGAAGAGGTTATGGAATCCGAAATTCCATATCTAAGTTCAACTTTGCGCTTCGTTGTACTTAGCTCATTGTATTTAGACAGGACATCTCCTTCGCTGTTGATCTTGGTAAAGATGCAGCACCGCGCCTACACGCAACCACTGAATTGGTATTAAAAGACGTACCTTGAAGGTATTATGAGGGCAAATCCCAACGCATCTTAGTGGATCCGACCCCCCTGATCCTCGAAATGATGCTTGCCTTGTTGTTATGCTGACGCAGGTTACTTATCAAACCCGCACAAGGCAAAATCCCCAAATGGTTATGTCTTTACCGTTAGGGACATCGCAATATCTTGGAGGCCCATGATATGACCTTAGTTGCGAAATCTTCGAATCGTTCCAAGACTCACCTCACTTCACTACGCCACAAGTGAGACATGGTTAGGAGTTCTTGTTGAGCATGTTCGTAGTACTTGCTGTGTTTTCATCCATCGTTGAGTCCCGACAACGATCCATGAAGACTATGCCGCATGTATCCACCCGACCAAGCTGTGATACATCAACGAAGCCAACGCCAAGACATATTGCGACTACATCTACATCAGCAAAGCATCAGGAGATTGAAGTCATGCAAGCCGATCCCAGACAACCTTGCCGACCTCTACACGACGTCACTGCCGAAGTCAACCTTCCAAAAGCTTGTCCAAGGAATCGGTATGCGTAAATTATTTGAGTTAAATCGCTTGTAGTTCTCTTATTTAGAAGTTATGTCTAACTCAGGGGGAGTATCTAGAAGTATACTCACATGATCTTAATGTACTCTTTTTCCCTACGATTAGGAGCATTTTTCCCACTGGGTTTTTGCTACCTAACTAGGTTTTAACGAGGCACCCATCCTGGGATGATCATACTCCGTTGAGTTCACTACCTTCGTCCAGTTCGACGAATGTTTTAGACATCATGCATACTTTCTTACTTTTCTCCTTAGTCTATGGGTTTTGCCTATCATGGGTTTTACCATAGCGAGGTTTTTGTGAGTTTTTACAAATGCATACTTCAACATAAATTTGAGACTCGCGAATACCCGTTGTGCCGATGACTTCATCAACTATTCAACCTTATCTACTGAAGATCTGATGCGATGGTGCTTTGAGTATTTACACACTCAAGGGGGAGTGTTGCAGTCCTATTTAGTATAGGAATGTGATTGTGTAAATCCTAATAGATTAGGAATGTATCTTATATTCCTATTAGGAGTAGATTAATCATTAAGTATTGTAATCCTTATGGGAAAGGGTTTGCCCTTTCTACTACTATAAATAGAGGCACAATGGGGTGAATAAAACACACCTCACAATTACACATCTCTCTCATCTTCTCTCTATGGCCGGCCTCCCTCTCCCTCTCTAACCCTAGATCGCTCAATCAAATAGGCCTACAACAAATAGTGAATTGTATGGATTTTTTGTCTATATAAAAGTGACTTTTGTTCTCACAAGCTTAATTATGCTTATTATTGAACTAAAATTTATTGTTAATTGAGAGAATATGATAACGAGGAGAATGTCACACACTAAAGTTTATAGCTTCTTCATCGGTTTATATAGGTCAAATTTGTTTTTACATTCACAACTCGACAATAAAATTGACATATATATATATATATGTGCGTGTCTCATATTAAGGTATATTAATAAAAACAAATAAATGGGTTATAAATTTAATAAAACAATACATAATTTGGAAATTATAGATACTGAAGTGACAAATACATGTCTCATTATTTATATATGTTGTATAATCCATAACAAACTAAACCAATTAGTCTATTTTATGTGTACGAATATAATAATTTTATATATGATCAAGCCTTACCCACTACTGAAATTAAATAAAATGATTGTTTGGAGAATTATTTTGTTGTTATGTTTTTTTTATTGATTTCCTTGTGAATAAAGGATTAAAATTCTTTGTCCTTTTAAGTTTAAGATTTTTTTATCGTCAAATTTAAGATTTGCTTTCGGTTGTATTGTAAATAATGACATGCTGTATGAGAGATTTTTAAGTGTGATTGGTACAAGAGATAGTACACCACTTATCATTATACATATTGTAAAATATGTGTACTAAAAAGCTAATAACTTAAAAAATAAAAAATTTCAATATTTCTATTCAAACGCGTAGTGTACTATTTGTCTACCCGTCATAATTAAAATTTTCTCCTAACTACATATATAACTATAAATGGTTATATCAGGCAAAACAAAGGGTCCACAAGGACAACGCGGACCACAGAGATAATGCCACGCGTTGCACACGTATCAATTGTGACGGTCAAAACTGAGGTGCGTAATCATATATATTGTCTCTTTAAAATTGAGGTGCGTAACTAGCATGCATGCATAGCCATCTCAGTCAAAGGCTATAGACCATATATTTAGCCTTAAAATTGACAGACTGAGTTTATAACCAACTAGCCTCTTGCCACACGTGTATACGTGTGGCAATTGACCTTTTTATATATTTTTATTTAAATAACGAATTTACATATTTTTAAAAAATTATCTATAAAAAAATGAATTAAAGACATGAAACCACCCACTAACATGGGAGGTTTTTTTTTGTGTTTTTTTTCTATAATTTTAAATATTAAATTCATTCAAAATAAAAATATGGTTAAATATTTAGCTTCTTTTGGTTCAATTGTAATTTATGAAATTCTTAAAGGATAATTTATGGTATTTTGAATGCTTCACCAAAGTGGCCTTCTCCCTTTATATATATAGAAGTTAAAAGGAATTGGGCAAAAGAAATCTGGCTAAGTTCGGCTACAAAAAATAAAAAATATGAAAGAGAAAAAAAAATATGCCCTGCATATGATTGATGATAAAAAATTTAACCTAAAATAATATTTAAAATATTAATTTTTAGAGGCTCAACTTAGCTCCCCATGACTAAAGATGTCTTAAGAATTTTAGAGCGTGTTTACCGAACGAAAATGGAATAGAAAGAAACGGAATCGCATTTCTCCTAAAGTATTTTAGCATTTACTAATATTTAGGGAATGAAAAAGTAAATGAGACCACTTAAAATCCGGAATCGAATTCCTTAATCTCCTGGAGTCGGATCCCCTAGATGAAGGTGGTATTTGGATTCCGGGGAGAAGGCTCTTCCAAGAATCCAACTTTTATACCCAAACTACCCCCGTATCTTCTACCTCCCCCTTCAGGGTTCTGGATAATTCACATCAATTCAACCACAATGAACGGAAAGGTTACCCGAAGCGGCGAGAAGAAGGCCTTGGGCTAGGATGACCCCGCCGAACCCCAACCAAGCAAGAACAAAAGCGCTCTCATTTGTTCTCATCTCCTTGGCCTTAGCCTCATCTTCTTCAGAATAAAGCAGGGCTTTTCCACCGGCGACCTCCGAATCACCGCCGCCCCCCCCCCTGCTTCTTATCAGCGGCGGAACGTGGTTGGCGATGAGGAGAATCTTGTGGGTGTGGGGGAGAGTTGAGGCGGTGGAGGGTGAGAGAGAAGAGGATGGGGGAGGAGAGGAGGGAGGAGAGACGGCTGCTAAGAAAGATTGAGGAGATGGAGAAAGAGAAGAGGAAGTAATTGTTATTAAGTTTACTTTAGGTTGATATTTTTAATAAAGTTTAGGGTGATTAAGAGTTTTCTCTAACATGTAGAAGCAAATAAAAAATATTCTTTCATATTAAACCTGTGCTAAAAGTTTTACTAAAAAATAAAAATAAAATTATTCTCTCTAAAAATTTAAAAAAATGGAAGAATAAAAGTTTTACTAAAAATAATTAGCATATAAAATATATTAGTTAAATAGGGGTACTTTAGTAATTACATTAGATTTTATTTTGATTCATATGAATTAGTAAACAACTTATATAGATCAATGTCATTTTTACTCCGATTCCAGGCAGTTTTGGTAAACAACTTCAACAGAAATCTAATTCCGATTCCACCTCAATCCGATTCATCCTCAATTCAATTATTTTCGATCTAATTACAGATTAATAAATCCGCACTAAGGTTTAAACTTTGGTGTTGTAGGGTTTTGCCTACACATATTTGGATCTGGAATGGGTATAGACACAGAAAGTGCTATGAAACAGATACCGAACCAAATTAACCAAGTACCAATGGAAAAGGAAACAGATTTTTCTCCTTTTGAATCTTTGATCTCTCGTTAGGGTTTTGGAATGTTGCATGCATGCATGGCCATGAATCTTGAAATTCCCGTTCTTTCGTTATTACTGGCTACAGTCGTTTTGATTGGCCAGACTTGACGTTCATTAATTTTTTTACATGCTAATTATAATATGTAAGAACCAGTTCGTAATTGCTTCTATATTTTCAATAATTGAATTGCAAACCAAAAATACCCCAGGAGATTGTGACCAAAGACAAGGAAAAGGAACCTATCCGGATTCTCTTTGTGGGGATCCAAGGAATCCATCAATCACGGCCGTTTATCGTACATTGTTCAATTTTCGTTAGATATTATTTATATTCAATTTAAAATTTCAAATGATTTTTGACTGTATGATGTACGTAATAAACAGCATACGGTAAAACATAGTTTATATTGATTGATAATTAACAGAACAAATAAGTAGGTCTTTATATAGAGAAAGACCAAAGCAAACCCTAGGCTAAAAACCCTAAAACAAAACCTAGACAAACTCAAATACTTAATGGGCCCGTAAGATAACTAATAACAATCTAAAAATCCAACAGTACGATGAACGGCCGTGATTGATTGATCCCTGAATCTCCACAAAGAGGATCCGAAGATGATCCTTTTCCCAAAGGAAAGAAGTAGTGACAGAATATTACAGAATGAACATAAATAGATTACAATCAAGCAATGTGAGAATTCATTGACAAGTTGGATTAATCGTAATCAGGGGATGCTAGCAATATATTCATTCAAATATTTCATTTTATTTTATATTTTTTTCTGTAATTTTGTTTCATGATCGAAATTATATAATTTATCGATCAAACTTTAAATATCCAATTGTATAGAAAATCAACCAAATTACAATGAGAATAATGAAAGATGTTGTAAGATGAGAACGAGAGTATTATAATAAAGAAAGGGATTGTAAATTCGACCAAAAAGAATGGGATTGTAACTGGCATTCGCACAGTAATATCACCAAAGTGGTGACGGGTGTAAAAAACCCCCACCCAACAAAGGCAAGCAGCAGAAGATAGAACAGAGTGGAGTTGGAGCAGTATCGGTAGTAAAACCCGTAAAAAAGCAAAATCTGCGAGAGAGGAATTAGATGGGGGTATGCATCATGCATGCAAGCTTTTGCTTGCTGTAGCCTATTCGCAAAGAGGCATTATTATAGTAAAATAAACAGTAACTCTTTAAAGTTATAGTACAATTGTTCAGCAACTAAATATTAAGAAAATAATAGAACTCAAGGACAGGTGCCGAACAGATTTTTTAATACGAAAAATTAAGAAAAAGTTTAAAAAAACTTTCTTTTTAATAAAAATTATTTTTAATAGTATAGTGAATAGTATAAGTAAAAGGTAAAAATGTGATTTTTCGTTAAAAGTGAACAGTACCAGAAGTGTTTTGTTAAAACTCCATTTTTAATATAATGGTAATACGGCTTAGTGCATCAAATGTTGTTGTACAAGTGGTTAAATACTTTTAAAAAAAATTGTCACTTGAATTATGATATTTAATGTAGAGGGTTGTGTTCTCACCATACCAAAAAGTTTCTCTAAGAGTGGACCTTTGAGTTAGGAGAAAGGAAAGAAATGAAAGTTTTTGAAAAATGAGTGGATTGAGGAGACTATATTAACAAAGAAAAATGGTAAGAATTCCATATGTTAGATTATATTTTATTATTTTATAAACCACATTATGTGGCAATAATAGTTGAATTTTTTTCTCTAATAGTTTAAAAAAAAATTAAATTATCATCGTTCATATCATATAGTCTATAAAATTTAATTTCCGTACATAATCTCTCTAACAGTACATTTTCAATGAAAGCCATGAGATGGGGCGAGGGTGGTGCTGTGCTGTGCTGGGATCCCTGCACTTCTGCCTTCCTGTTCCTTCGATTCCTTCCCGGGAATCCCAACAGTGTACAACCGTATATATCTGTAGCCCATGTCAGACTTGTCAGTCATTATTCACTTCATTGTTAATTCTTTTTTTAGAAAACTTCATTTTAGTTCTTGTCAAAAATTATTTTTTGATTAAAACTATGAGTAAGATCAAAATCTAATTTTAGTCTCTTGATACATTAATAACTTCATTTATTAATTATATTTTGATTTTTTAATTATTTATCTTTTTCTTTTCTAATTTTTAATGTATTAATTTTATTTCATTATAATTTTTATTTTCATTTCATTCATTGTAATATATTTTTGTCGTGAACATTTAATAAACTAATTTTTGTTATACAATATATTTCGATGTACTGTAACTTCTTCATTTAGGTATATTAAATTCATTATAATACATTTCGGTACATACATTTAGGTATACACATTTTGGTACTAACATTTCGGTACACACATTTCGGGGCATACATTTTGGTATTAACATTTCGGTGCATACATTTTGGTACACACATTTAGGTACATTAATTTAATATTAATACATTTTAGTGAATATATTTAGGTACATACATTTCGGTGCATATATTTAGATACATACATTTCGGTGCATATATTAGGTGCATATATTTAGGTATATACATTTCGGTGCACATATTTAGGTACACACATTTCGGTGCATACATTTCGGTATACATATTTAGGTACATTAATTTAATATTAATACATTTCGGTACTAACATTTAAATATATTAGTTCAATATAATATATTTTGGTACACACATGTGACATCCCACATCACCCAGGGGAGTGATCCTTAAATGTATATTCTTATCCCTACCTAGCACGAGGCCTTTTGGGAGCTCACTGGCTTCTGGTTCCGTAGGAACTCCGAAGTTAAGCGAGAGGGGGGCTAGAGCACTCCCATGAGTGGTAACCCACTGGGAAGTTGCTCGTGAGTTCCCAGAAACAAAACCGTGAGGGCGTGGTCGGGGCCCAAAGCGAACAATATCGTGTTACGGTGGTGGAGCGGACCCGGAAGGTGGCTGCGCCGGGGCCGAGATGTGACAAATTGGTATCAGAGCCAAACCCTGGCTGTGGTGTGCCGACGAGGACGTCGGGCCCCTAAGGGGGGTGGATTGTGACATCCCACATCACCCAGGGGAGTGATCCTTAAATGTATATTCCTATCCCTACCTAGCACGGGGCCTTTTGGGAGCTCACTGGCTTCGGGTTCCGTAGGAACTCCGAAGTTAAGCGAGAAGAGGGGCTAGAGCACTCCCATGATGGGTGATCCACTGGGAAGTTGCTCGTGAGTTCCCAGAAACAAAACCATGAGGGCGTGGTCGGGGCCCAAAGCGGACAATATCGTGCTACGGTGGTGGAGCGGGTCCGGAAGGTGGCTGCGCCCGGGCCGGGATGTGACAAATTGGTATCAAAGCCAAACCCTGGCCGTGGTGTGCCGACGAGGACGTCGGGCCCCTAAGGGGGTGGATTGTGACATCCCACATCACTCAGGGGAATGATCCTTAAATGTATATTCCTATCCCCACCTAGCACGAGACTTTTTGGGAGCTCACTGGCTCTAGGTTCCGTAGGAACTCTGAAGTTAAGCGAGAATGGGGGCTAGAGCACTCCCATGATGGGTGACCCACTGGGAAGTTGCTCGTGAGTTCCCAGAAACAAAACCGTGAGGGTGTGGTCGGGGCCCAAAGCAGACAATATCGTGCTATGGTGGTGGAACGGGCCGGGAAGGTGGTTGTGCCTGGGCCGGGATGTGACACACATTTCGGTATTAACATTTAGTTACATTAATTGAGTCTTTCAAGTTTGAAGAATGTTAAATAAAATTAATAAATTAAAAAACTCTTTTTTTGGTCAAAAAATAAATTAAAATTTGTGTATTAATAAATTTAAATATTTAATGGGAGATATTAAATAAAATACACATTAATTATTTTGAATTAAGGACACATTAGGGACTAAAAATCAATATTCAATCTAACACCATTTTTTTTTTTTAAATTTTAATCTTCTTGAAGGATTAAAGTTCAAAAACCCCTTCTTTTTTCCCCTCTTTTCTGGAGAACAGGGTAGGTGGGTGTGTACATAATCTGATTAATTGTTCTTATTATTATTTCTCACTCACAACGAGCATATATGTACACCTCTATTCTGTGTAGTTCAAGGAATAGTAATACAAGTATTTATCTTAAACTAGGAAGGAATCCCTTTAATTTAGGAAACCAAATTACATTCCAATACCTATTTATCCTACGACTCATGCCAACACTCTCCCTCAAGTTGGTGCGTAGATATCTCCTAGGCCTAATTTGTCAAGTGAGTCACAAAATCTACCAGCAAAAACTGCATGTGTTAAGATATTTGCTAACTATTCTTCTATCTTCACGTACGAAATCTCAATCAACTTCACATCTAGCTTTTCTTTGATGAAATGTTTGTCTACCTCAACATGCTTAGTTCTATCATGTTGTACATGGTTGTTGGCTATTTCTCTCCTTGCCTGATTATCACAATACAACATCATAGACCCTTTTGGTTTGAAACCTATTTCAATGAGAAGGACTCGTAGCCATAGAAGCTCACAAATCCCATGAGCCATTCGTTTGTATTCGGCCTTTGCTGAAGATCTTGCCACCACATTTTGCTTTTTACTCCTCCAAGTCACAAGATTTCCAGCTATGACCGTAAAATAACCTGATGTAGACTGCTGGTCAGTGATATTTCCTACCCAATCATCATCAATGTATCCTTTTCACTTCCATATGTCCATGTTTTTTGTACATTAATCCTTTCCCTGGAGCTCTCTTTAAGTAATTCAAGATTCGCATTACTGCCATCATGTGGCGTGCATAAACTGACTGACTACGCGTACTGCATAAGCAATATCTAGTCGAGTAAGAGACAGATAAATTAATCTTCCCACTAACCGTTGATACCTCTCCTTATTAGTTGAAATTTGATCCCGATAGATTCCCAAGTGATGATTTTGCACAATCGTAGTATCAGCCGGCTTACAAGCCAACATACCTGTCTCAGATAACAAATCCAAAACATACTTGCGCTAGGACAAGTAAATTCCTTCACGAGACCGAGCCACTTCAATCCCTAGGAAGTATTAAAGTCTTCCTAAGTCTTTCATCTCGAACTCAGCAGACAAGTACCTTTGCAATCTTTCAATCTCTTTCATATCATTACCTGTGACAATCATATCGTCCACATATATGATGAGCAAGGTCACTTTATCATCCTTATGCTTGATGAATAAAATGTCATCAGAATTCCCCTGTCGATTTCCATACTTCTTCATTACCTGAGTGAATCTGCCAAACCACACTCTAGGTGACTGCTTAAGACCGTATAACACATTTCGAAGCCTACACACCTTCACATAAGAGTTTGTAACACCATACCCTGGTGGAAAGTCTATGTATACCTCTTATTCTAAATCTCCATGTAAGAACGTTTTTTTTTATACATTAAACTGTCTCAGAGGCCAATCACAGTTAGCAGCCAAAGACAATAGCACTCTAATCGTATTCATCTTCGTGACCAAGACAAAGGTTTCTTGGTAATCAACACCAAAAGTCTGTGTATATCCTTTGGCCACCAATCTCGCTTTATATCTATCAATAGTTCATATGCTTTGTGTTTGATCGTAAATACCCATCTACACCTAACCGTTTTTTTCCCTTGGGAAGTGACACCACTGTCCATGTATTATTCTTCTGCGAAGCCTCAATTTTCACCTGCATTGCCTCAGTCCACTTTGGATCCCTCAAGGCGTCTTCAACTTTTATTGGTATTTTAACATCTTCCATTTGTTGGACAAATACACAGTAACTTGGCGAGGCCTATGAGTAGAAACATAGTGTGCAATTGAATATCGCACCATTCCCTCCGGACAGTACTTGTCAGGGGGTTTCCTCTATTTTTTCTAAAAGGCAATGCATAAACAAGTTTAATTCTTTTTGAGTTAGTACTTACCTCAGGAATATTCGATTCATCTTAGACAGGTAATTGAGAAATAAGAGGAGATAGGGTGTTGTTCTCGGACCCAGCAGCTGACCCATGCTCATTTGAGCTGTTCAAAAAAGCGGCAAGATCCAACCCAATGTTCAGGGGTACGATAGCATGGTCTGGCCCACTTGGGCTATTGTCCTTAATTTTTCCCATTTTTATCTTATTATGGCTTATGGACCTATAGACATTTTCTCTTTCTTGCCCTTCGGCTATTTGGAAAACTGAGCCCAGGCCTGGGCTTTCCCTTTGTTTATCAACCAGCCCACTTGGATCATTTGGGCGTCTTTCATGTGATGCCACGGTGGGCATATCAAACAACTATAATCCTCACTTGTTGTTATCTCCCCCTGAGGAGTATAGTTGGAAGGGAAAATAATTCATCCTCAGAGAAAGTTACATCCATAGTGACATACATATGCCGAGTAGGCGGATGATAACACCAGTATGATGCGTTGTAAACAACACATAAATTAAACCCTCTTTTTGACAATTGTAGTATAGATGTAAATAGGGATCGTTCTAGGCCGGGGATTAAGAGAGATTGCTAATCTACTCTAAACTGACTTAAAAACACTAAACAAGACTCAAAACACACAAAACTAAGCTAAAGACACTTAACTAAACTTTAATGACTCAAAACAAACTAGATTGACTCAAATCAACTCAAAACAATCAAATTGACCAAAATTAGACAATAGGGACTGATTTGGACGAAAATAAACTCAAAAGACTAACTAAACACAAATCTAAACAGATTCTAGCTAAATTAATATAACTTAAAGATGGGAGATTGGTTTTTGACGAAAATTAAAAGACAAAGTAAATAACTTGCAGATTCTAAACAAAGACATAAAACTAAGGTGAATGGATGGGTGATGGACTAGCTAGAGGGTTCTTCTCCACACATGACACACTTGCATACAAACCCATTTTCAGTTGTTCTTTCAATAAACCATGAATCTCAACACCCCAGATTAACCGCGAACAACACTTTTTTAACCTTCAAGTTTTCCTTAAGTTATTGAATTGGACGGAAAAGTGCATACAACAATTCAAAACATTCTTCAAAAGTCTCATACGTGAATAGCACAATAGAGATACAATCAAAGATCATTAAGCTTTGTGAAAACTATAAGCATTGACGAGGCATTCGTAACTATGAACAACATGATACTCTTGCCAATAATTCACTTAACGCGATTGTGACTAGCAACCTCCACTACTTGTGAATATAAGTTCATAACGATTAGGTGAAACTCCCTTATATTCTAGCATCAAATTCATGCATGCAAACTAAGTATGCATCCTTAATCGACATACAAGAATAAATTATAAATCAAGCAGTTAAGCAAATTGAATTCACAACTCATGAAATCATAACTGAAGGTAATCAATTCATATTACAAATATGTTCATAGCTTTGAATCAACCTCTAGCCAAAACGAATTGAGTTCCACATATTTGCAATTAAACAACTATAACTGAATTTAAACATGATAAACAAAAGTAGAAAACACCTAGAATGCTCCAGCAATCTAACGTCTTAATGGTTAGCACAGCTCCAAGTCTTCCTCCTTTCTTGCAAACATGCGGCACCAAGGTGTGTGCGGTGTTTGGATGGTCTAGGGGATGTGGCAGAGATTGGATAAGTTGAGAGAGTATGGAAGGGTGGTAGTGGATGGATAGGAAAAGAGGTGGATGGAAATGGATGGAGGAAGAAGGAAACTTGCGGCAGAAATTGTGTTGTTTATGGAATGTGTTGTAGATGTGAATTGGTCTTGTGATGGAGAAGCCTATTTATAGATTTTGAAAATGAATCACCACCACAAAATTTCTCGGTGAAGTAAGTGGATGTTGTAGGTGAAGTGGGTGTGGATGTTGTAGGTGAAATAAGTGGATGTTGTAGGTGAAATAAGTAAGTGTGGATGTTGTAGGTGAAGTGGGTGTGGATGTTGTAAGTGAAGTGGGTGGATGTTGTAGATGGAATAAGTGGATGTTGTAGGTGAAATAAGTGAGTGTGATGTGTCTTTGGGTCAGAAAATAGGAAAGGAGAGGATCCCTTAATCTTCAATTTCATCCATCCACTTGGCTCCAAGCATAAGCTAACCATCCAATGCCCAAAAATGCTCCAAATTGCACTTTCTTGCATACTTTGTCATTTGGACCTACAAACACACGAAAATAGCTTAAAATACTAAAATAACTAAGGACTAACAATCTAAATGCAAGGAAACAAGCTAACTAAGTTGTATAAATATACTCCTATCAAATACCTCCACACTTAGCTTTTTGCTAGTCCTCGAGCAAAACAAAACAAACAAAAGAGACAAAACAGAATTTAGACCTTCCAACATTTGCCTTAGGGATTTCCAATGGACATGACATATTAAAAATCATCACTTACACATATTTTGGTCATCCATACCCTTAAGCATATACTTAATCACAGTCATAATTTACTAGCTCGCATTTAATCAATTAAAACAACATTTTGAATGTAGTAACATGCCTTAGAGAATTCCCTCAATTCCTTACCAGATAAACACTCTATTTTCACTCAGATTTTCTGACTACACTCCTTACACTAGGTATATGTGAGATGATTGATGTAAACATGAAAACTAAAACTCACATATGTTTAACAAAGAAATCACTTTTCTGGAGTTATCAGTGAATATATGAATATGATCTCATGAAAGGAATATTACTACTTAGATGCAAGAACTAGTGACACCATATGCTCATACCAATCCCAAACTCCACATATTGAACACATAACACTCAAGATAGAAGTGTAAGGGTTGTAACGGGGCTAAAGGTGTTTGGTTAACAAATAACGGATATGGAAAGCAAAGGTTCTTAAAGACATAGTGAGCAAAGCAATGAAATCAATTTAGAATTCACTTTTGAATGCAAACTCAAATTTTGAACAAAACGGGGAGAACTCACACATTTTAGAGCCAGATTTGATGATTTGGACCCTTCCTTAAACAATCAATACTTTCAAACTCATTCTTTCTTCTTTTCTTTTCTATTTTTCTTTTCATATGTTTTTCACATCTTTTTCTTTTCTTTTGTAACCCAAAACGTACAAATGAGCTCAAAAACAACCATTCTCTCCCCCACACTTGTTTTCTTGCATAATGTAGATCAAAAGGAATTCATTTTATGTTATGCTTACTATCTTTTAAGAACAAGGGTATGGAAAGTCCTACACTAGGCTAGGTAAGGTTAATGGGGTTAACAAAGAACATAGGCTAAACAAGGCTAAAAAGGGGTTAAACCTACAAAACATATGACAAAGGGGTACGGCTATTTGGCTATGGTGGAGAATACACCACTTCATCTTGATATGTGTTATGCAATTCAATGTCATGCTTTGAATGAAACGGATACAAGTTCTAGCATTTAGTTCTATCAAAATGCATTCTAAATAGCAACCAATCAAAGAATAATGAGATCATGCAACGACTTTAGAAAACAAGAACTCATAGATTATAACTCTCCAAAGAAAGTAAAGGCTCGAGTCTCACAAGGATGTAGCATTATATGAGTTCCTTCCTTCAAGCATGTTATGAAAACTTATTTTATCCACTTTGTAATCAAATGTGAGTTCATAAACAACAACTACAACTAAACATAGGGCAAGAGCATATCAAACTTCAATCCATGCTTGTAACTTTCTTTAACAGTTATGCAATTAAAAATCGAATCATCATCATTGTGTTGGAAGGTACCTAAGACACAAATATACCAAAATGACTCTAAAACAACTCTTTTTGGTATTTTTCAAAACTTTTTCAAAATTTTATGTCATTTTCGTATGATTACCTCAAAACACAATAAAACACACCAAAACAACTTAAAAACACTTAGAAATAGTGAGAAACAACTTAGCTTCATGTGGTAGATGATCTTTGGTCGTGCTTGTTGATTTTCCACAGCTTTGATCTTGAACTGGATGGGACTTTCCACAGCTTTCGAAGAAGTATCTTTCCACAGGTTGATTCTTGAACTGGGTTGGGGAGTTTTTACTTGCAAGTGATCCTCAGCTTAGTTGAGGATGAATCAACACGTTGTCTCCACATGCTTCAAGTAATCAAGTCTCCATGCAGGTGTGGCATCTTCTCGAGTTCTTGGATCAACTCAGACTCCTCCTGCATCTTCTATGAGATACTTTTGTTTTTGAAGAAGTATCTCTCCACAGGTTTATTTTTTAATTGGGCTGGAGGGGCTCGAAGATGAGTACTCGAGAGCAAGACTAGGTAAGCAATCAGGATCACTCTTTCTCCCTGTTCTTCATATGAAGGTGAGGAGAAAGCATGATATGAGATACTTTTTCTTTTAACCTTCATGATATGAAATACTTTTGCTCTTGATGACTTGTTTGCAAAGGTACACCAGGGGATGAGGAACACTGAGTAACTCGAGAGGTTTCTTTGGGAATACATTCTCGGAGATGAAGAAGTGTTGAGTAAGTTTGTCTTTGCTATGGAGGGCAAAGGTAGACACTTATAGGAATTTCTTCACAACCGGTACTATTTTCTTACTCTTGTCGGCAGCCGGTGGATGATTAAACAGTAAGGTTTACGCGTTTTCTGACAAAGTTATCTGTAATTCCCGCAAAGCTGAGGGTGTATGTGACAGGTGACGACAAGTCTAGAAAAGTTGATCTTTTCAAATTCGGGGGTCGGCTCGTGGTTTCTGAGCATGCCCGGCTTTTGAGAGATGAGCGTTTCTTCGATTTGCGAGCAGACGCCTCTTTGATTTGCGAGTATGCGCCTCTTCGATTTCTGAGTAGTGCCTCTTCGATTTGTTCTTTTTATAGAGGCACGAATTTTGTTCCACAACACACTTGAATTGCCTCCTATAAAAACTCCCTTTTTGCACTTCTGAAATCTTAATCTGTCTGATCTCTTCTTTCTCAACACCTTCAGAAAATGTCTTGCCCATCTGATCGTCGCCTTAACTTGAATGTCGGGGAAGATGATGACTTGTCTTCTCCAAACAACATTTAGTATCCGTCCTTCATATCCTCTAATGGTCCTCTTACAGTTGGGGACTCAATGATGAGAAATGATACAACTGCTACGGTGGTTGCTAGAAATCTTCTTACTCCAAGAGACAGTAGGATGCTATCTAAGCGGTCAGACGAGCTCGCTATTCAGGATTCTCTGGCACTCAGTGTCTAGTGTGCAGGCTCAGTATCAAACATGGGTCAACGCCTTCTTGCACGATCTCGTCAGGTTGAGTCTTTGATGGCTGAGGTGGCTAGTCTTCGGCAAGAGGTCAGAGGACTCAGGCACGAGAATAAAGAGTTGCACATGCTCGCAACTAGTTACTCAACAAGTATGAAGAGGAAGCTTGACCAGTTGCAGGAGTCCGAAGTGCGGATTCAGAGTGATCATCAAAGGTTTGTAGCATTACTGCAGAGGCATCTTCTGCCTTCATCATCTGGAGTTGCACCAAGTGTTGAGGCTCCGGAGGATCAAACTTTGGCGCTTCGTCTTTCTGGAGCTCCATCGACTGCTGAGGCACCACCTGACCAATGAATGCTATTAGTTTACACATTATTGTAAAATATTTTTGCTTTTATTTTTTTTATTTGATTTGATTTTGTTTTTTTTTCATTTTTTTTTCAAGCAATGTAAAAAGACTTTGTTTACCCTCCCCCACACTTAAACTAAACATTACCCTCAATGTTTTAAACATAGGTTCACACTTAAGCAAACAAATAATTAGTGAACTAAGCAAGGCAAGATAAATGCAGTAAAGATAAGGGTTTAGGAGTGCAAATCTGATTTGTTCAACAATTCCAAAGTGTCCCTTCGTTGAATGCTTGGGTTGCCTCCCAAGAAGCGCTTGTTTTAACGTCTTGTAGCCGGACGAGATTTTCCATTAAACTCCCCTAGGTTCCACGACATGGAATTTATCTTCAAATGGGAGGTGATACTTGAAACGATCCAGCAATGGTTTAAATTCAAGAGTGGGTGCGTGAATCATCAAAATCAGCATGTTAGTATAAAACAGAATTAAAATTGGAGAAGATGGCTTACTTGTTTTCTCCGACAAGAACTCAAGGACGAACACGACATCTTCAAAAGTTTCAGGGACTTTGAACTTGG
This sequence comes from Crataegus laevigata, assembly GCA_963580275.1. Lineage (NCBI taxonomy): Eukaryota > Viridiplantae > Streptophyta > Magnoliopsida > Rosales > Rosaceae > Crataegus > Crataegus laevigata. Next base: position 7,547,775 of record OY756948.1, on the reverse strand, counting down.
CTAGATTTACTATAATGGTTGTGGCTTGTCCTGTGTCATCAAACTCAACTCTTTGGCATTGGTTGTCTCAATTATATCCTCTTTGATGCATTCAACATATTCTCTAGCCACTTCCTTTTCTTGAATCATTCTTCTTGGTGTACAAGGTTTTGTGAACAATTCAGCAAAATTTGGAACTTGATTTGTTGCACCAAGAATTAGGGTATCACTTTGCACCTTTGGAAGAGCTTCTACAATGTCTTTTTCATTCTCTTCGTCATTGGGAATAAAAAACCTGCAAGGAAAAGGGACATTTGGTGGAATAGTGTTAGAATGAATTGAATTTGGAATAACATTACTGAAGTTGGACATCATAGGGACTTGAGGGGCTTGCGGCAAGAGTTCTTCTAAACTGCACATGTCGTCCTCCTCATCTTCTTCTTGTAGCAGCAATTCATCCATGTTCGGGCTATGTTTCGATGGTTCTAGGACAACTTCATCCACCATATCACTTTCCAAAGTGATGGCTTCATCGATTTCAACTTCTCCCTTTGAATTTGCCATGTTGGAATTGGAGAGTTCACATTGCTCTTGAATATGCGCCATGCATTCCACAATCTGTCCAACTTGCTTCTCCAATTCGTCCACTCTTTTGACTCGGTCTTGCATCTCCTTGTTTTGATTTTCTACTACCTATGTCAAAGAGGTGATTAATTGAATAATATTATTATTATCCACCGACGAACCTAAAATTGGTTGGGAAGATTGTGGTGGAGGCTGTGGTGGTGCATATGGCATTTGATAGAACTCCTCCGATGGCTGCAATTGTTCTTTTTGTGAGCCCTGCGTCAAAGAGATTAGTCCTTCAAGAATTTCATTATAACTCATGGGCATACTTGAATTCGATTGGAATTGTTGTGGGGGAGGTTGTGGTGGCTACATAGATCTTGAATAGAACTCCTCTTCTTGCTGCCAATATCCACCTTGTTGAAATTGTTGAGGTTCATCCCACATATAATTTGAATAATCTCTCCAATCTGAATTGTAAGCATTGGAAAATATGTTGTTGCTTGGTTGATCATAGACTTGATAACCCCAAGCATCTGCGTTTGCAGCAAATTGAGGACATTGATGAGTTTGATATCCTTGCTCATAGGGCACATCAAATGTAGGGACACTTGGCATTGTGGTCCTTTCGGCATTATAAGTCAATTGAGAAGTGAGATGCGCCAATTGAGCTTGAATGGTTGCAAGTGCCATGTCTTGCTCCATTTGTACCTAAAATCAAAGAAAGAAAACTAAATCAAATATCAAAAGTAAAAGACACAAACACAAACAGAAACAAAGGGATTAGCAAATTTGCTAATCCCCGGCAACGGCGCCAAAAATTTGATGCGTTGTAAACAACACACAAATTAAACCCTCTTTTTGACAATTGTAGTATAGATGTAAGTAGGGATCGTTCTAGGCTGGGGATTAAGAGGGATTGCTAATCTACTCTAAACTGACTTTAAAACACTAAACAAGACTCAAAACACACAAAACTAAGCTAAAGACACTTAACTAAACTTTAATGACTCAAAACAAACTAGATTGACTCAAATCAACTGAAAACAATCAAATTGACCCAAATTAGACACTAAGGACTGATTTGGACGAAAATAAACTCAAAAGACTAACTAAACACAAATCTAAACAGATTCTAGCTAAATTAATATAACTTAAAGATGGGGGATTGGTTTTTGACGAAAATTAAAAGACAAATTAAATAACTTGCAGATTTTAAACAAAGACATAAAACTAAGGTGAATGGATGAGTGATGGACTAGCTAGAGAGTTCTTCTCCACACATGACACATTTGCATACAAACCAATTTTCAGTTGTTCTTTCAATAAACCATGAATCTCAACACCCCAGATTAACCGCGAACAACACTTTTTTAACCTTCAAGTTTTCCTTAAGTTATTGAATTGGATGGAAAAGCGCATACAACAATTCAAAACATTCTTCAAAAGTCCCCTACGTGAATAGCACAATAGAGATACAATCAAAGATCATTAAGCTTTGTGAAAACTATAAGCATTGATGAGGCATTCGTAACTATGAACAGCATGATACTCTTGCCAAGAATTCACTTAACGCGATTGTGACTAACAACCTCCACTACTTGTGAATATAAGTTCATAACGATTAGGTGAAACTCCCTTATATTCTAGCATCAAATTCATGCATGCAAACTAAGTATGCATCCTTAATCGACATACAAGAATAAGTTATAAATCAAGCAGTTAAGCAAATTGAATTCACAACTCATGAAATCATAACTGAAGGTAATCAATTCATATTACAAATATGTTCATGGCTTTGAATCAACCTCTAGCCAAAACAAATTTAGTTCCACATATTTGCAATTAAACAACTATAATTGAATTTAAATATGATAAACAAAAGTAGAAAACACCTAGAACGCTCCAGCAATCCAACGTCTTGAATGGTTAGCACAGCTCCAAGTTCTCCTCATTTCTTGCAAACATGCGACACCAAGGTGTGTGTGGTGTTTAGATGGTCTAGGGGATGTGGCAGAGATTGGATAGGTTGAGAGAGCATGGAAGGGTGGTAGGGGATGGATAGGAAAAGAGGTGGATGGAAATGGATGGAGGAAGAAGGAAACTTGCGGCAAAAATTGTGTTGTTTATGGAATGTGTTGTAGATGTGAATTGGTCTTGTGATGGAGAAGCCTATTTATAGATTTTGAAAATGAATCACCACCACAAAATTTCTCGGTGAAGTAAGTGGATATTGTAGGTGAAGTGGGTGTGGATGTTGTAGGTGAAATAAGTGGATGTTGTAGGTGAAATAAGTAAGTGTGGATGTTGTAGGTGAAGTGGGTGTGGATGTTGTAGGTGAAGTGAGTGGATGTTGTAGGTGGAATAAGTGGATGTTGTAGGTGAAATAAGTGAGTGTGATGTGTTTTTGGGTCAGAAAATAGGAAAGAAGAGGATCCCTTAATCTTCAATTTCATCCATCCACTTGGCTCCAAGCATAAGCTAACCATCCAATGCCCAAAAATGCTCCAAATTGCACTTTCTTGCATACTTTGTCATTTAGACCTACAAACACACGAAAATAGCTTAAAATACTAAAATAACTAAGGACTAACAATCTAAATGTAAGGAAATAAGCTAACTAAGTTGTATAAATATACTCCTATCACAGTACCCTTTATGTTGTGATCTAAAACCAAAAAAAAACACATCGAATGGCACATCAATCAAGTTTGCTTCATTGGCTCTTGTGAAGGTGGACATAAGCAACACACCCAAAAACCCGTGGTTCCAGGTGAAGAGTAGAAAGAAGCGTAACATGATCTACAAGCATAGCTAAGGGAGTTCGAAAAGATAGAACTCAAGATGACATGTGATTCATAAGGTAAACTGCATAAGTTATTGCATTGGTCCAATATGTTGTAGGTACACATGCACCGATGATGAGCGTTTTGCTAGTCTTGAGAATATGATGATTTTTCCTTTCAGCAACACTATTCTGTTGTGGAGTCTGAGGATAAGTAGTATCATGAAGGATACCATATTCTATAAAGAATTGAGAAAGATCTTGATTAATATATCCATTGCTATTGTCGGATCACAAAACCTTCACAAGAAGTGAGTATTGGTTGCGAACCATAGAATAGAATGTCTTGAAAAATTCACTCATATCGCTTTTATTTTCCATAAGATACAACTATGTCATCCGGGTGTAATCATCCATGAATGTCACAAACCAACGTATACCATGTTGAGTAGTAACTGGAGATGGCCCTCATACATCATAGTGAATCAACTTAAAAGGTACAATGCTTTTATTAAAACTTGGAGAAAAATAAGCACAATGACTTTTGGCTAAAGTTCAAGTATTACACTTTAAGGAAGATTCTGAAATATTATTAAATAACGACATAAGTAATTTTCTTAAATATCCAAATGAAGCATGACCTAGACAACGATGCCACAACTGAACAATCTTCATCTTTCCACTACTATAGCTTCGAACTTGATGAACATGTCATGACGCAACATCATCCACATAGGATACCCCATCATCTTAATACCACGTCCAATGATCGTCCGAGTCCGAATATCCTAAAATAGACAGAAACTGAGAAATATTAGCACAACATAATTTAATTGCTTAGTGACTTGGCCCACAAATAATAAATTACTGGAGAGTGAGGATACAAGCAAGCAGTTTTGTAAAGAGAGACTAGAGGGAAGTGCAATAGAACACACCCTTGTAACAAGGGCAATACCCTCGTTTGCCGTGATAATGCTATAACTTGGTGATGGTACCGTAGAGTTGAAAAAGTTTTGATCATACGCCATATGATCGGTGGCTTTTGAATCAATAATCCATTTTGTATCGTGGTCAACGAAGCAATTAAGGCAATGCACATATTACCTGGGTTGTCGAAATCGGTTGAGGAGATCATATGTAAAAGGGATAACTGCTGCCTAATATTTTCCTTATCTGAGACCTGTGCCAGTTCCTTGGAATGGGTTTGGCCCATTGGAATGTGGCCCACTGCTGCATTTGAAAATTCCTGCCCGTAATGGGCTGTTGCCACGACATATTGGGCATTAGAACTATCAGGATTTAATTTAGTAATTCGCGGCCCGTCAGATCGGGCTACCATTGCCGCTAAGCCAAGATTCAGGTCGGTCTTCTTTGGTTGGGCTGGGCGTTTGCCTATTTTTCCTTTAATTTGTTTTCACCGTTCTAAGAACCATTCGGGGTATCCATGAATCTCAAAACAAGTATTCTTTGTGTGACGAGTGTCATTGCAATGAGTGCATCGAAGCTTGTCTTTTTCAGCACTTTCCAATTCCCATAGTGAGTGTGATGGACCTAGGAGTGGTTTACTAACCATGGCCATTGATAGACCATTATCAGCAACCTTATCACCTAGCATAATGGTTTTTCGTTGTGCTTCTTGCTGAATGGTGTTGAAGCACTCTTCTATTCCAAGAACATGTTTTAAGCGAAGAAGCATGATTCGCACTACATCCACTGAATCATCAAGTCCCGCAAGAAAGTCGTACACCTTATCATTTTGAAGATCTTCCTTCCTGCTTTTCAAGTCGGCTGTACATACCATCTTATTGGGACGTTGTTTGTCCGTCTCCTGCCACAGTTTTGCAAAATAAATGTTTATTGGCAACCATTCTACTTTATTCTTGTTGCCTTGCATCGTAGCTCGTAATATTGTGACTCGTCTGCCCCGTTATAGAACATCTGACCGACACTCTCCTAAATATCATATGTTGTTGGTAACTCAATGAATAACCCTAACAGATGTGGCTTCATAGTTTTTAGCAGCCATCCTTGGATGATTGCATCCTCAGTATGCCACTTCATAAACCCCGGTTCAATTTCATCCACAATCTAAGTCTTCCCATTGAGATAACCCATCTTATTTAAACCTTCCGCATGAACCTCCATCATCTTCGACCAAATTTTATAGTTTGAATCATTGAGTTTGAATTCAAACAATAAGGCACTTAGACTTGGAGATTCGTTTGTGCTAGGAGCCGAAGTCCCCATGGGAATAATTGCATCTTCTGCATCCATCGCATCAGCATTGTGTTCTCTGGTTTGGGGTGTTCTGCAAGTGAATCCCTTGTCTTGGGACAAAACAGCACACAGAGATCATATGTTTAGGGTAGAAGAAAGATACCAGGGCGAGAGCCTGGCTCTGATGCCAAGACAGAATCTGATTATTTGTTCTTATTATTATTTCTTACCTACATGAGCATATACATATATATATATACATATCTTGTGACAACCCGTCCTTAATCTACGTTTTTATTAATTTTAAAAGCATGAATTACGAAAATGCCCTTAGAGGCAAGGACTTTGACTTCCATTTACCATCGTCTAGAGAAATATATGACTTATTCTTTTAGTGTATCCTCGTAGTACTCGTCGCTACGAACACGTGAGCGAGTGTTAGACTCGAATCGAATCTGTAATGAAGAAGTTACGCTTCTTTAAAGTACGTTAGTTACGAATATTTTGTACACGCGCGTACAAATTTATCAGTGCTTGAAACACTGTAAGGAGACAGATTTTGTACATTGAAAATTGTACAAAATATGAAAATCCTTCCCCATTTCTCAAAAAAGGGATCCGTGTTCCCCATCTCATCCACCAATCAAACTTTTGCTTTTTCCTTCTTTTCGTCTCCACCACTCATATCTTTTCCCTCATTGTGGGCAACCAATCAAAAGTCATCATTAATTCACCATCACTTTCACCTAACCAATCAGATTTTACCAAAGCAAAATCTGTTCTCCACTCAAAGCACTCAAACTTCACATTCTCTCAAACCTTCTCTTTCTCTGCACATGCAGAGAGGCCGAAAGGCCATGCACCAACCCTAGTCACCACCACTGTGCCCTATTCTTCCCTATTTATGTAAACATAAACCGTGAGCATCAACCTAAATGTGGAGCTCAACACTGCACATGAACCTTGCCACTGTTCATGATCTCTTTCATGGAACTCCGGCAAGATTTCTCGATTTTCTGACTTGGGTAAGTTTTGTCTCCCTCCCTAGTGATGTTTTGGTTCTGCTCTAAACCTTGAAACTCTGTCGTGGTAGTGTTTTGGTGCAGTTACATCTCGAAAACCATTCCCCATAAATCTTGGAGACTTGGAACAGTGACCATTTAGTCACTTTCAACTCATTTTTTCGATCAACCTCGACCACAGCTGGATTGTTAATAGGTATAGACTTGTTCTCTATATTCCTAACTTCAAAATAGTTTTTGAATCATCAAGTTTGGTTAAGTATCGAGTTAGAAATCAACTCTGAAAGTTAAGAAGAAATTTCCAATTTTCTGGAAATCTTGAACCATGGCTATTTGGCCATTTTCAGGCCAAATTCCTGGACAACATGGACCACATATGAACTTTTCTGGGAATGTGGATCGATTCTTCACATTCCTAACTTTAATTTGGTTTTTGTATTAATGACTTTGGTTGAGAATCGAGCTCGTTAAGAGCTCTAAAAGTTGGACCAAAAACCTGTAAAAATAGCAGATTTCGTGAAGAAGGCGCGTGGGCGCGCGTGAGGGAGACACGTGAGTGGTGCATACCGTGCGTGGCTACCAGTGCAGCCACCTTGTGGTGGCGCGTAGGTGGACCATAAATGTTTTTGAAAATTTGTGTAGGTCCGTGACGCCAAGTAAATCGATTTTGTATATTCAAACCCTATGTTTGGGCAATCTATGGAGGTTTTATTTAAGTTTCCGTTTATGTGTTATTAAACTAAGTTAATTAGTAATTTCACGTATAGGGGAACGTATCCTGAGGCGTACGGGGTTAAGCTAGGCTAGGAGGCTTCGTTTTGACTGCATATCTGTGAGTGGGTGGTATATTTTATAATCTATACATATTTATATTTTCCATAAATGCGTATTTACTCTATATTACGCCTATATTGCTAAGTATTTGATATTGTGATACGAAATATGATAAATGCTGCCATATGGATAGGATATTACTATTATGACATTCATACATACTTATATACATACTCATCTTGCTGCACTGGTGTTAGTACTCGCCCTAGGGCCAGGGCCAGTCCTTCACATGTATGTTCACATCGCACGGTTTGCTCATCTTGGATCCAGGTTAGGTGCCAATCATGTCGGGTAGATTGCATTAGGCAATCCAACTTATATGTGAGGTGCTTCTGCACCAGTCTTCACGTGATCGTAGTACTTGAGTGTATTGATTACACACAGTCCTATTTGTGTCAGAGTTTATCTGTTCGAACTTGTGTGCCAGCATTAGATTGATGAGTACTTCATTACATTGTTTTATCACATGATTATTTTACTGTGGCATTTGATATATCATGACTTGACATATCTCTGGTTATATTGTTATTGTATTATTGTTTACATACTTACGTAGTATGTTTTAATGAAACTATACTTGTTTTACAGTGATGGGTTAGTATATTAAAAAAAATAAAAGTTTTCGTATAAGCATTGTTTTGCTGACCCACTCAACCTTATTTTTCGCCCCTCCAGGTTTAGTAACTATGTTTACGTGTATACGAGAATTCTGGCAAATCTCAGGAGATGGTTACCTTTAGTGGTATAACCCTCATCCTATTTACTATACTGTCTTATGCTCTGACATCACGTATGAAAATGGTTCAATCCCGCTCACCCGCGCACTCTTTTGATTAGGTATTTTTAGGTTTAAATTTATTCACACTCTTCTTCCACTACACTACACTTTATGGCTTCGTCACCCTCCAGGTATTGGCCAGAACAACTCGATTTAGAGTTCAAATGGACTTTTCGGGTCGGGGTGTGTCATATCTATTCTGTGTAGTTCAAAGAATAGTAATACAAGTATTTATCCTAAACTAGGAAGGAATCCCTTTAATCTAGGAAAGCAAATTACATTCCAATACCAATTATCCTATGACTCATGCCAACATGTGGGTGGGTGTGTTTTCTATGAATCGAAGCTCTTGGAATTTCAGCTTCCCAATGAACAAAATTTCTCTGTGGCATCATAATATTTAGTTCCATCCCAATGAATTGATGTAATATTTTTCATGTTTTGATGTTCGTGTTCATGTTCATGGCCTCCCACACCCCACCTTCAAGACCACTCATCATATGTAAAATTCCATCCAACAACAGAACATTCAAAAGAAAACTAACAAAAAAATTCAAAAAAACCTTTAGTTTTATTGAAAAATAACAAATATAGGTATAATGAATAATATCAGGAAAATGTAAAATATGATTTTTCGTTAAAAGTGAACGAAACCGGAAGTGTTTCGTTAAAATCTCAACATTCTAAGTAGAGGAATCCTTTAAGGGAAGGGATTTCTATTTTTTTTAATAATAAAAATAGGGATTAGTTGTGGGTTCAACACCACATCCAACTTTAACGATCCGAACAGTTTATTTTTAAAATTGCATCTCATATATAATGCTTGCAAAATATTGGCTGAATAAGAAATATTTAAGACATTTAATTGGGTTTAAAAAATTAACGATTACTTTGTTATATAAAAAATAATGAAAATTTATCTTGATAATTAAATATGCAAATTATTTCAGATTGAATTGAATTTTTGTAAGGATGATCTATGAATCGAAACTTACAAAATAAGTGATTCAGATCGTTAAAATTCAATGCGGAGTTGGCCCTACACCTAATCCCCATTTTTTTTCTTTTCAAAACATGGGAATTGATTTGCATAAAGGGCCTGTCTAAGCAGACATATTAAAGTATGTAACACTGCATGTTCAAAAAGTATTTCCTTATGTTTAACAAGCTTCTTTAATTTACAGTGTAGATGCAAATGAGTTACATATTGTTATAGCTAGTTTGTTTATCTACATCACACACAAAAAGATGTTTTCTATTTTTGCCTAAATCTCATCGTTCTTTCATTCTTAAAAGAGTTGGTTTTATTATTATTTCGTGTTTTGTTTCTAATTTTTACTATTTATACTTGAAATATGTAATAAGTATATACAGTGAAAATGATAGACGAAGGGGGAGAAGGGACAAGATCTTGAACATGAAAACAACTTAAATATTTTTTGGATTTTAAAATTTCAATTTATGTACATTTTTTTATATCCTCATTTTTGTCATGTAGTTGCTCATATGTGTCTAACCTAAAAACGAAAATTACTTGACGATTAATTAGACAAACATAAAATTAGCTTCTTTTTATTTACAAAAATATAAAATGAGCTTTAAGCCTTTAAAGAATAGTACAAATCACCCAAATATGGAAAGAGAAAAATTAATCAATTTATGTAAACTTTTGCATAAAGTAATGTTGAGAGATTACACATACTTTTTTTTTTTTCAGAACGGAATATAACATAGATCGGGCAAAGATGCCAAATGTCACAACCCGCCCCAGGCCCCCACTACATCCCGAGCTCAACTCTACCGTAGCACGATATTATTTTTGTTGAGCCCTGACCACGCCCATACGGTTTTATTTTTGGGAACTCACACGAGAACTTCCCAGTAGGTTACCCATCCTAGGATTACTCTCGCGAGAACTAGCTTAACTTCGGAGTTTCGACGAACTTAGAAGCCAATGAGCTCCTAAAAGGCCCCGTGCTAATTGAAGGTGGGAATGTACATATAAGGCTTACAGGATTCTCACCCATAGGCGATGTGGCATCTTACAATCCACCCTCTTTAGGGGCCCGACGTCCTCATCGGCACACTTCCAGCCAGGCAGCGGCTCTGATACCAATTGTCACATCCCAGCCCGGGTCAACCATATCCGGAGCTCGACTCCGTCATAGCACGATATTATCCCCTTGGGCCCCGACCACACCCTCACGGTTTTGTTTTTGGGAACTCACGCGAGAACTTCCCAGTGGGTCAACCATAATGGGATTGCTCTCGCCCAAACTCGCTTAACTTCGAAGTTCCGACGAACTCCGAAGCTAGTGAGCTCCTAAAATGCCTCATGCTAATTGGAGGTGGGAATGTACATATAAGGCTTACCGGATCCTCACCCCTGGACGATGTGGGATCTTACAATAGGATTAAAGAAGGCCTACCCCGAGACAAACAAACAACATAAGCTACTGGGAAAGAGTAGTGTGAGAAGGTACAAGGAAATGCGACGCCGCATCTAATGCTAAAAGCGGCCATCCTCACACTACCAGATCATCTAAGGGGACAAAGAAGGCTGTCATTACACAAGACATGCACCAGGGAAGATGGCGGTCTATTGACCCAAATTACATCACATATATCCTTACAACACCGTGACACCAAAAGGTCCGCAGCCGAGTTGGCCAATCTTGGAACCCAAGACCAACGACACTATAGAAAAGACCTCCCAATCCTGTAGCAATTCACAAGTATAGGAAAAACTTCCCAACTGCCCAACTTTGCCCTCTCTCGAAGGTAAGAGATAGATTCAGAGGAGTCAGATTCAATAATTACTGAATTTCAGCCCCTATTAATCCCCCAATTTACAACCATACAAGATCACCAAAGCCTCTACCATTGCTACACTATTCACCTTGACACCATATCTGCATGCCACCAGGAACCTCCCTTCGCAATCCCTCGCCACCACCCCCACAAACCCCATACTTCCCCCTGCCGCCCAACTTGCATCCATATTTATTTTCATGAAGCCTTTAGCCAAACAATTATAGAGATTGTCATAACTACTCATTTTGGTCCTGAGATTTGAAATAGATAAAACTGATATCTGAATTTGTCCATTGTCAATCATTTTAGTCATTCTATGAAAAAACTTTGTTAAATAAGAAGAAAATAACAAAAATACTTTCAATTTAATCAACAACGGGTCAAAATGATTTGACAAAAATTGAGAGTATTTTTGTTATTTTATTTTTAATAATTTTTTTCCATAATGACTAAAATAATTTATGATGGACAAATTTAGAATCCAATTTTATCAATTTTAAATCTCAAAACCTAAAATAAAGAGTTATGCAAATATTAATAACTATTTTAATTAAAAAGTCTTACGTATTTATACTACCTGTAAATAACTTGTGGTGAGTACTATACTACTGTGCAATGAATTTAAAGCAATTGTTGCACCCATAGACAATATTCTGAGACGCAGTAAAAATAATGACTATCATTTAAGATTTTCCGGAGGACGAGCCTGCAAGTAGAACTTTTTCTGAGTAAGGAATTTGAAATAAGTAAAGAATTAAAGGACTACATATTTGATGAAGAATATTCTGAGACGCAGTAAAAATAATGAATATCATTTAAGATTTTCCGGAGGACGAGCCTGCAAGTAGAACTTTTTCTGAGTAAGGAATTTGAAATAAGTAAAGAATTAAAGGATTAGATATTTGATGAAGAGTAATGCTATTCATACTATATTTTTGTACTATTTTAGGTGACATTTGATATGGACAATTACATTATTTGAATTAATCAGATTTTTTAATTTAAGTTTATTATTTAATAAACTAATAATTAAAAAAAAACTAATTAATTAATGATAATTATAGTATCTGATGAGTCTTTCTCATTCATTTTATTAGATTTTACAAATTTTTTAAATGATGTGGCTGTCCACGTCAAATGCCACTTAAAATAGTATAAAAATGTGATATAAAATGATAATATGAATACCATTACTCTTTTGATGAAATGAATTTTAAGACATTCCTTGCCACTCCAATTCTCCAAGTCCACAACCAACAAAACCTTGTTTCTTGAGAAGCTCAATTACAAAACATTATTTTAGTCATATTTTGACATTCCTTTCGATGATATGTGGAAGAAGAAAAAAGACATAAAGTCTCTGGGCGTCTCATTTACCATCATCCAACTGCAAACAAAAAAGAACAAAGCTGCTTAATTTACTTTCCATTGATTCTGTTGCCCCTTCTGACTGACAGCCTTCGATCTCCTTGTCGTTAAAATCTTTGCTGCTCCTCTCTTTTTCTGGTTTGGCGTCTCCGCCCTTCTCATCTCTCTTTAATTAAAAACCCTTCACCGTCGGTTGCTCTCTGAAACCTCTCTCTCGATCTCTCTCTCTGATTACTAATAACATATTTATTTTCTTTTGGGTCGGTGAGTTTTCATGTTCATGAGGCAATGCACATATCATATCGTATGCTAGCTAGGGTTTATAATATTTTAGTCACGTACCCTGAAGTGACCGTCTAAAACAAGGGAGCCACTAGTATTTTGATAAAATCCCATATATTTATGAGCATTGAGATGACATAGGGTATGTGAAAATTAACAGTGAGAATTTTTCTTGCGACTTGCGAGATGATCATACAAGACGTACATCCTCCCTGGTTTGACATGAACCAGATTGACGCGGATGTGTTCATGCTGTCATTCGGTATTGATTCATGATGGACAACGTTTTCTAAAATTCAAACCTAGTGATCTAAACTATTGGCAAAGGTGTAGTGCCTATATTTATACAAAATATATAATTAAGTAATGCAGTTAAATATACAATTTAATTGGAACATGAGCCAAACATTATATATGCTTAAGCAAACATAGAATATAAGTCAGAGAGGAGAGCCTATCTTCATTCCCAGACTAAAAAAAGTTTAGGGAAGATTTGTTATTATCACCACCAGCATTAGCGCATACTCTTAATCTCGAACCATAGAACTTATGGTGGCACTTAACTATTAGCTGTCACTGACATGAATTTTAGTAAAAATTTACAAGTCGCCCACCAATAAAGTCTATTGACAGTGTGACTCGAATCTTAATAGAGCAATGCACAAGATAAAAACATTACCAACTAAGCCCACCCTTTTGGCGAGTTAAACATAGTTTATTTTCACATGTATTGTTCAAAATAACCTTATACTGTTACACACTGTTGTGGTTCATACGGAACAGCCTCCCTATATATAATCTATGGGCAATGATTGCAGTAACCAGACTGTAAATTGATTTAATTAACCAAATCATTCGATCAGGATCCTCTTCTAACTCTTAAAATCTGAGCCTGCTGAGCAGGCGATCTTGGCCGTTAAAAATTGATCTAACAACTACAAACAGGAAGCCTCTCTAAAATTATAATAATTGTAGCCGTTGAATCAACTTATAACTACGACTGAAAAATTATCCATCCACTAATAACTACGACCATGCTGGAAAATTATCCATCCACCAAGAACAGTCCACCATGCTGGAAAATTATCCATCCACTAATAACTACGACTGAAATTAAATATGTCAATAGTATTTGAATTATTGACATTATTTGTACCTAATTAATTAAAAAGAAAACTAATGAAAATGACTTGAAAACTTTAAATTTTAACGATAAAAATAAAATAAATAGTACTAAAATTGATTTTTTTAATGTAAAAATATGACTTTTTTTAAACATAAGGGACTTGAAGCTTTTCATTAAAGTTTTTTTAATTAAAAGTTTGCAAAACTTGCTGAGCATGAACTGGTTACCTTCCCGATGGATTCTCTTGGCTAAAAAACCCCTGAGGTTTCATCGTCAGACTAACGGTTTGTTTGGCGCCCTTCGTCCTTGCCTCATTTCTTTTGGTGTTCTGGGATATCCCATGTTTGGTAAAAAACAGAAGGGCACGTATAATCTTGAACGGAACGTGCCCAATACGTATTAAAGTTAATTGCATTGGGAAGAAAGAAGAAGTACCTTATCTGTGCCTATTTTCAGCTGAATGTTACTTGCATCCATCACACGTAGAAACGTCATTGTACATCTAATTTTAATTGACTTATTTCACTTGTAAAAACATCATAATTCAAATCGTTCATTTTTTTAAAAACATTTAAAGATGTGTGAGCACAAAATCAAACAAATTAACGGCCGTAATTTATTCATATGTATTAAAATAATCTGTTCATCATGAAATGTTAATTGTTTCTAGACACGTTTATTTGGTCGCAGAAGGATTTGCAAAAAATGATACTTAAATAACTATTAAGAAATGAAATATTTTGATTATGACATTTGTGCAGTTAAATTAAGAATAATATAATTGCATCCACCTCTTGGGCACACCTTGTGCATCTAAATGTGATTTACATATTTTAACCATAATTAAATGTATAATCATCATTAAAAATTATGTATGCAAAAAAAATAATCAAATTGTTGATCGTCCAGTCTCTATAAATTCAAACAAATGGACGGTTGTTCTTGCAAATTAATGTTATTTGTTGCACAAACCCTTGATTTATTCTATACATTAACCAAAACCTAATGGATTGCCAAATTGATTGTTTATTTTTATTTGTTTTATTTGTGAGGAGATCTTTGAATGATTTTTATGGCAACCGATGTTCTTTTTTATTATGAAATATGAATAATAAATTACGTCAATTACTATTGAACGAACAAGAAAGTATGACAATAAATAATGAATAGACACAAATATTTTCTTTAAAGTGAAGTATTCACACATTTGTGGAGAAAGAGAACCTGTAAATAATGAATTATGTTAAAGATATGGAATATATGAAGGAGAGCATTTGGGTTCGTGGAGATTTAACCTTCTTTCCTTGTCCTCTCTTCTGACTAAAACACAAACAACTTTAGTCTCAATCTCACCAACCAAACAGAACCTAACAAAAGGTCTAATAACAAACCCTTTCAAATAGAACCTATAAAAAAACCCTAACCATGAGACAAGTCCATGTGAGCATTAAAATCCTTGGTTTTCAAACCCTAACTCACCGCACTAATAAATTTGAAGCTGCAAATATGGAAAAATTGCCAGCATGAAACCATAAAAAAATAGCAAAAACCAAAAGTAGGAGGAACAACTTCTGAGCGCCGCCAGTGTAATCATTCAGAATGTTAATCACAGTGGACAGAGAAGTAAGGGGGGAAAGAACTCTTGTTCTCGGGACAATTTGCATAAACCAGTTTCACTGTGGCTAGGATTCTCTACCCTCTTAATTTCCTTATCCTTTCGTGCCTTCTTATTTGAACGGTCACGGTTAAATCACGTTAATATTTTATATATATTTTTTTTATTAAGATTATAAAACAAAAACTAATGTGTGAGAGGATGACATGGAATGAAATGAGAATAAGAGGATAGAGAATCATGCTCCTTTCATAGTAGTCAAGATACAAATATAACATGAAAACGATACAAACACAATAAATACGTAAAATTTGTAAGATTTAATTAGTGATAATAAAACCCCTTAGGATATGTTTATTTGCATGGACTGGATTCATGTCCTATCATTTGTCATTTCCGACTCCCCGTAATTCGTTTCTATTAGTTTATTTAAAAACTAAAAAGCTGGCGGCAGCGACCTGTATATACTTGTCCAAAACTCCAGGCTTTTTCGTGGCCATTGCCTCTTGGATGGAGACGTGTGGATGTTTATAACCATTTTCAGAAATGTTGTTTCGTTTGGTTTTTTGTATTTTACTTTGTTTTAGTAATGTTTCCAGTTTGTTAATTGAAAAATAAAAAATTGGAGGTTGAAAAGAAACCTATAATTTACTCCAATATCATTAATTTTGAAGTAATGTTATTTATATCATATTTTTGTATTATATTTTTATATCACCTTAAATGATATCTGATCTAAATAGCTACATTATTTAAAAAAATTGCAAAATCAAAGAAAAATAAACAGAAAAACTTTTCGCATATCATAATTATTATTTAATTAACAAATTTTTCTTAATTATTAATTTATTAAATAATATACTAAATTCAAAAATCTGATTAATTCAAAATAATGTAGTTTGCTTTATCAAACACTATCTAAAATAATATGCAAATGTAATAAAAAATATAATATTAATAACATCACTCTTAAATATGCAATCTACATCAGTCATATTCTTACTTCCACTTTATATTTACTGGCAATGATATATATAATAAAATAATTCTCACTTCACACTCCCTCCACTTTTCTTCTGTGCTCTTGGAAATTGCCGAAGATGATATGCTTTCCCAGTTGTTGTTCTTAGCTGTCGCAGGAAATGCCCACGCGGATGAAAATTGCCTCATAAATTTCAGGCAACGTTGATATTTTGAGTAACACGTTAGAATTCCGATCAAAATAAAAAGTTTTAACTGGCAAATAAGAAAAAAAAGTTGTAATAACGGTATCTAAAAACTAAATATCCACTTTGATCAATGCTCTAATTGTTTCTAACCAGATTGTAGTGGTTGGTTCTATTTTACGACGATTTTCATCCAACAACTTCTGGGTTGAAATTTCTACTCAAAGAAATTAACTATGCCGATATGATTTGATTCTGAGTAATTAAAGAGATGTTCTCCACTTTCTGCTACACCAATGTAAATTACACAGCAAGCTGTGCCAACAGTTATTGACCATTGTTTTCATTTATTTACTTTTGAATAATGGGTAAGATCTAACAAATGATAGACATACTATAATTAAATTGCAAAAGAAAATAAATACAATCACCCTTCACCCCAAGAAAATGAAATAAAAATAGGAACAAAGATTGAGGAAATGATCATGACCCTCTAAGTCAGAGACGGTTGGGCCAGTAGAACATCCTAGTCGTTAGAATTTAACTCTGAAAATTAAAACCCCCCCTACCGATTCTCCTTTTTCGAGTTTTGTGTTGCATTTCCACAAGAATAATGCTACTTTAACACTTAGGAGTGTGCTATCTACACACTTTAAATTACTTCTCACATATTCTTGTTAATTTTTGTCTGTTGATCTTTTTTAATTCATTCGATTCGATGGTCAAAAATTAGAAGGGTATGTGAGAAACAAAATGGAGTGTGTGAATATCACCCCTAACACATATTAGAATCATTGTTTGCACTATTTTTTAAATAAAGGTACGACCTCTAATACATGTAAATTTGATCTGTATTAGAAGAATGGTACATATAATAATAAATATAAATTGTAAGAGTAACATTTTTATTTTTCACAACCAAAATATGCGAGTTGTTGTAAATATTATTTTATTATGATAATAACACTTGCTGAGTTATTATTTTATACCTCAATATTTGAATATTTTTTTAAGTAAATCATACTCCTATACTCTAATGAGAAGGAAATCACACTTGAATTTCTCCTCTATTTTCCTTCTTGATTTTTTATATCGAGAGATTTTTCAGTGTGATTATTATACAAAGTAATATACTACGTGTCTGTAAATCAATAGCTGTTTATGTGTGTTAAAATGTCAATAACTTAAAAATTCAAAATTTTCATTACTTTCATAAAAACACATGATATACTATTCGTGTTCTTATCACAACTAAAAAATTCCCCTCTATCTCCATGAGTAATGTTTTACTCTATCACTCAAATAATAATTGGTAAAACTATTTTAATCTATATACGCAAATAAGTATAATATAACTTTCTACATGCATAAAATGGAATGAGAATTTAAAATCAGTCAGTTTCCAGGTCCTCACGTGATCTCCAGCTATAAATATACCCCCACAGTGCTCTTCCAACCCAGCGTCGTCAACAAACCCAACGCACAAAAGTTCACAGAACCCCATTTCTCTCTCACAAAAAGGAAACGGAAGAAGCGTTTAGAAGAATGAACGGGTTCTGTCATGCATCCGAACCCGACTTGATCACTGACCCTCCAAGCAAGTCAACAACCACCGCCACCAGCAAGCGCGCGCTGAGAGACACGGCGGCAGCCGCTGCCTCGGGCGCAATGAGATACCGTGGCGTGCGCCGCAGGCCTTGGGGTCGTTACGCGGCGGAGATCAGAGACCCGCAGTCCAAAGAGCGACGCTGGCTTGGGACCTTCGACACGGCAGAGGAAGCCGCCTGCGCCTACGACTGCGCCGCTCGTGCCATGCGCGGCGTCAAGGCGCGGACCAACTTCGTCTACTCTTCTTCCCCGCCTACCGACGTCGTCGCTGACCATCCTTTCCCTCATTTCAGCTTCCACAAGCACTCTCACCCATCTGCTAAAACCCGTAACGGTTACGGTGGCGCTAACCACTCTCCTAGTTGGAATTCCGTACCGTTTTCGCAGTATCCATCTCCTAATCAGAACGACGGCTACGGCAGCGCTCCCACTCCTGCTGCAACTTCTTTCAACATGCCTTTCCTCCAGAATTTCATGAAATATTCCTCACCAAACCCATCTCCCGTTTACAATAACCAGTTTCCGTACAACATCAACGGCTCTTCTTCGGCATCTTTGGTCAACAACACCTCTTACGGTCAACGCCATGAAACCAACATCTCCGGAAGTACTAATTTCCCTATTGGCTCATCTTCTTCCATGGCTACTGTTCCTACTTCTACTCCCACAACTCTTCCCTTCATAGATATTGCTTCACCTCCTCCCACAAAACCCACCTCCCACGACGATCAACACGACTACTTCTCCGACTTCTTCCCCGCGGAGCCGGCGTATTCCGGGCTGTTGGAAGAGGTGATCCATCGCTTCTTCCCAGAACCCCCCAAACAATCATCAAACGCCGATCCCATATCGACTCAAGACTACGGCCATCCTTCCAGTTCCATTGAAACGGCTTGCTTTGACGGGTCTTCAACGAGGACAGTCGGAGGGTACTCAAAAAATGATCAGAGTCAGGTAAATGTTTGTTACAATTTCCACGAGCTGCTGCCGCTGCCTCAGCCGCAGCAGCAGCAAGGAAACAGTCTCAACGGACTAATGGATCATCACCAACAGCAAGTGTTACAGCCACAGGCAGTACCGGTCTACAACGATCACGTGCCGTTCAACTTCCAGATGGGCAGCGGCGTAGATCACTCCATGGAAATGGATAACATGTTTCAATACCCTGAGTTTATGGGTGGGTTCGCAGCCAGGGTCCAGAACTAAAAATAATTCGTAGCTTCCCTAAAATGTTCTCATATGATAAGGTAGCTTTATAAGATTTTGCTACATAAAAAAAAAGTGTGTGGATCTAACCAGTTTGCATGTAATCTTTCTCTTTTTCTTCCCATTTGAACTTAGGGTTTCTGTCGTTAATTTTCATTTTTAAGAAGGTTGGCTGAAACTGGTTCTGTTCTTAGTTTTTGGTTAGTCATGAGGAACGGAAAGGAAGAGAAACAAGATCTGAATTGTCGTCGTATTTTGGTTATATAATCGATATAAAAAACTATAAGCATAATCTGGGTTTCTAGTTATTTACATTTTAGTTTTGGAAATTTGTCTCGTTATAATTTTGCTTTTGTTTATCTGAACTGTGATAATAATTGTTCGATTGGCTTTACAGTGATACGGTTGACCTTGGAAATCTAGCAACCTGTAAGGCCATCATTCGACTTTTCGGTTCTATCTTAATTCCTCTCTAATTGTCGATGCCTAAATATTCGATGAGCTCCGTATCCACAATATTCTTGAACTCAACAAGCAGCTAGTGCTCGCTTCAAAAAAATTAAATAAATATAAAAATTAAATGTGAAGATGCATTAGCTGTAACGAGTTTAATCAAGTTCTCCCTGGTCCAATGTCCGAATTGTAAATTTGTATAAATAAAAATAAAAAATAAATAAAAAAAAGAGTTGCATTTGCCTTGCGTGGCATAAAAATGTCGCACAAGTTTGTTTTAGGACAACGTTTTTATTTCCTCTTGATTTGGGAGAAAGTTGGAGTTTTAATATAAAATCAATATTTATTATAAACTCTTGCATGGTTAGAGTCCTCATCGACGTGGAACTTTGTCTTTATGTTTTTGTACGTCTCCTCATATATTTTTAAGCATAACACGTGGACAATATAAATTAAATGATTTGGAGCACGTATGGCCCTTAGGTTTCACACGTGAGCCAATTTATTCTTATATCATGAATAAAGTTGGGGTTTCACTATTAGATCAATTGACGATATAGGGAATAGCCAAACTCCTTATAAGCACTTGCATGGTGGTTTGGTCCCCCACTGATGTGGGACTTTGATAACATGAAAGAACTTGTGATTCTACCATAAAGCTAATTGACAATACAAAGAGTAGTTCAACTTCTTATAAGTCTTTGCATTATTTGGTCTTTTACTGACATGGAATTTTGTCCTCACATTCTTAGAATTTTTTACACATTCAGTATGCTGGCCGATGGCAAGAGGATAGTAGTGCCTCTTTGGAGTCCAGATTAGGGATGGGCAAAATACCCATGGGTTTGGGTAATCACAGTTACCCACCCATTTAAAGTTCACGATTACGGTTATGGGTAACCGTTTAGATGAACAAACGGTTATGGGTATAACCGTTTGTCCGTGAAATTTAAATGAGTGGTAATGGGTATTACTCGCAGTTATAACGGGTATCCATCGGTTATGGGTATTACCTGCGGTTATGCATGTATCTATTTACCAATTTAATTTAATATATATATAAATTAAAAAATATATTGCAGAGATTTTGAGAGGCTTTAGAAGTAGGCTCTCCCTCTCTCCCCCTCTCTCTCTCTCTCTCTCTTTCTCTCTCTGCCTCTAGTCCAGACCCTCTCCTTCCTAACTCTGCCGGGATTTTGGGTATGCTAAAATTCTAAGTACAGGTTCATGGTGTAGGCTCCGGTCATGAACACTTTCCTACAAATTGCAAAAGCAATAACAACACACACACACACACACACACACACACATATTAATACAAATTACACTATAATTAATCAATTAAAACACACACAATTATCTAGTTGATCTGGTCACCATGTCTGTATGTGCTATCAATAGAACATATGCGACTTGCCATCTTGATAGTTGATATGATGATATATCACTTTGTGAATATAATCTCGTAAACTATTATTTCAATTATTGGAATTGTATGAGAACTTAAATGATTAAAATAGGAAAATACATGCTAATATGTACCTATAATGGTGCTTAATTGTCAAAAAACAAAAAATTATGACAAAGTTTTCTTTTGTAATTTTCAAATTGTTAATAAAAACATGTAGACAAGTGAAAAAAATGGTAAATGGGTAAAAAAGGATAAATGGGTTCAAAAACGAGTAAATGGTTATGGTTAAATGGGTACCGGTTATGGGTATGGATAACCATTTATAAACAGTTATGAGTACAACCGTTTAAGCAATTACCTAACAGGTAAACGGTTATGCGAGTATGAACATAAACGGTTATAGGTAAATAATCGCGATTACCCACCCATCATAACTGTTGTCCATCCCAAATTCATATCGGTCAAGGGTGTTAGGAGAGATGATTTTCGCGTCTCCTTTTTATTTCCTCTGCATAGCATCTAGTGTCTTTAATTTGGCTTCCTCACTCATTTTTGTAGTTCATTGAGACATCGAGTAATCTAAAAACAATTATCACGAACTCCAAAAAGAGAGAAAAATAATCCATACAAACACAAGAAATATATAATTGATTCAAATTATATGTTTTTGAGTTCGTTAAATTTCTTAGGTTTTATTTCAAACCTAGAAACGTGTATTTGGCGCCTCCCTGATGAAAGTGAATCAAGGGATCCTACGAACATCAGGTGACATGTGGGACACAAACATTATCATACTTTAAATTAGGGAAGAACCGACCACCACTGCCCAAGTTTTCAGTACTTGCTGTGTTGTTTAGGGACATGAACAAGGTGGACTTTTGTATGTCATCTAACTTCACATTCTTTTTTATTTGAACGGTCGCGGTTAAGCTCTACAACTTGCGTTGGGTGTGGCATGTCTGAGAGGTCTGTCCCTATATTCACGCCAATAAACACACCGTTAATATTATATATATATATATATATATATATATATATATATATTCTATAGAGGTAATAAAATAAAAAGTAATAAGAATATAAAATATTGACGCGGTTTAACCGTGACCGCTCAAATAGGAATATAAAATATTGACGCGGCTTAACCGTAACCGCTCAAATAGGAAGAGATAAAATGAGATAAAACGTGAAAGAAAAGACAATTCAAAGTCCGAAAAAGGTATGTGGCCCTCCTGGCACTAGCAGCTTAATTTTGTATCAAGAGTATAATGCCTGCAAAAAATAATGCAAGCCCTTTTCTCTTGATCTTTCCTTTTTTAGACCTATATGGTGCCCAAGTTTTCAGTACTTGCTGTGTTGTTTAGGCACATGAATAAGGTCGCATGCACAAGATATGTGGTCCTCCTGGCCCTAGCAACTTAATTTTGTATCAAGAGTTTAATGCCTGCAAAAAATAATGCAGGCCCTTTTCTCTTTATCTTTTCTTTTTTTAGACCTATATGGCTCGTTTGGATGTACTTTTAAAATAATTAAAAGCGTTTTTAGTGAAAAATTTTTTTGAACCAATCCTTAGTAAAAATGCAAGTAAATCTTGAAAAAAAAAAACACTTAAAGTGCTTTTAGAACCCAAAAATATTTTCTCTAAAAGTACTTTCAGCCATATTAAAATATATCCAAACGAGCTGATAGCATACCTAACCCTTTCTTTGTTTCCATTTTTGGAACTAAAATTTACCTACCATGCATGAAACTAAAAGTATAGCGTACCCAACTCTTTCTCAACTTCCTATCAAAAGTGGGAAATGTGGAAAAATAATCTAATTTAGACCTTATATAGAATTACAGTGGTGTTATACCCATTTCAATGCCTTATCTTTTCACCCACTTTATATTCTCACCCACCAAGAAAAGTAAAAAGAAAACCATACTATTTTTCCACCCACTGTTATTCTCAAGGCATCCTTACCCCCAATAGCTGCTCAATGGCCTCATATCCCATCATTACTAGCCGCTTAAAAAGCTTAGGGCCTGTTTGGTATTGTATTTGAAATTTTTTATCATTTCTCAAAACATTTCTTAAGAACATTTTTTAAA
This sequence comes from Crataegus laevigata, assembly GCA_963580275.1. Taxonomy (NCBI): domain Eukaryota; kingdom Viridiplantae; phylum Streptophyta; class Magnoliopsida; order Rosales; family Rosaceae; genus Crataegus; species Crataegus laevigata. The sequence goes on along the minus strand of OY756948.1, from coordinate 7,524,450 downwards.
AACAATTTTCTTTAAGACTCAAAAACTTGATTGGTTTCCAATTTAAAATTTTTAAATCTTACGACTTAAACTTGATTGGATTGGAGTAGAGATGAAAAAAGTAAAAAAAAAAGGAGAAAGAAAGAAGAAAAGAGAGAGATATATTTGGAGTGAAAGGGGAGGGGGAGAGAAAAGAAATAAGTGAGTTTAAGTTTAAAAACTCTAAAAACTCACTTTTTATGTATTTAAGGAATATACTATATTTTTGAGTTAGTCTTGAGTTCAGTTTTTAAAAATAGTTATACCAAACAAGTTTTTAAGAGCTAAAACTTGAAAACTGTTTTTTAGTTTAAAAAGTTGGATTCAAGTACACTACCAAACAGGCTCTTAGATACTCTCATATCAATGCTTGATTTCCTTCTAGCAACATGTCTCCATTCTATTTTCAATTCTTTGAATTTCCAAATATGAAATAATTTTGAAACAAAATAGAAAGGAAAAAGCCGAGCTCACCCATCACTTTTGATACAATCATACACATACTTTGCACTTACATTGCAATTTGCATGCTTTGTCTGTGCTTGGCTAGTGCCCAGAGCCACATAAGCAAATGTAGGCGAACGCAAGGCAAGAAACGAAGTACCAAAAATGGAATCAAAATTGGTTGCCGATGGATTTGTCCACCCTCCAAATCCAAATCCAAATCCAAATCAAATCTCAATCCCAATCAAAGAGACCACCTCCTAGCACCGCCTAGTGAGTTTGGCAGTGGCAGCATCAATGGCATCTCAATCTGCAATAATCGCCTTCCCTCCAAATGCCTTATTCCCTTCCTCTATCCTCGCCATTCACCGACACAAAGTAATAGAAACTTGACCTTCACTTGAGTCACCTGTCCACAAGATTCAGTCTGTTTCATAACCTTGATCACAATTACGTTGTCAATTAATATGAAGGTTAGAGTTTCAGAAATGACTGAGAGAGCTCCAAGGAGATCCTGAAACGAAAGCGTAGCCTTTTTGCATGTCCTTATATGTCATTTTATGAGAGAATAAATTAGTCATTAGAAATTTAATAAAAACTGGGGTGGAAAAATAAGACATTTGGATAAGTGTAGTAGCACTCTAGAATTATAACCATCATTTTAAGTTTAATGATAATTATAATAAAAAATTAATATGAAATTATTAATATACTCTTTAATACACATTATAGTTTTGTATTAAAATTACTCTCAATAAATGGACTGTTTAATCCCTTTCAATTGCAAGTTCAAAGCCACACCGTGACCCAATTCGCCCACCCCCACCACCCCCACCCCGCAGGTGGCGCTGCGAATCCGGAAGAGCCTGCCCTCCCCACCCCACCCTGGTTCAAAATCAGGTGGTGGGTAAAAGTTCTGCAACGAATAAAACGCAAGTCCACATCAACCGTGAAAATCAATCACACTTTAAATAAATAGCTCTCTCGTTGAAATCACACCCAAAAGAACAAATGAAAACCAAAAAGTTCAAATTGATCATACACCGATTAACCCATAACTTTCAAAATCAAAAAATTGAAAACAAAACATAAGATTGCTAGAGGAGGAATTGTATACTGTACACACAAATGTGGGGGTGAGATGGTGAGAGAAGGTTGCAGCCGCCAGCGTGTGGTGGTCGGGGGTGGGTGGAGGACTGAGTAATGGGATAGGATAAGGGTATATCTGTACTTTAGATCAACTTTTGGTTATAATTACTTTAAATTTAAAATAATAGTTATAATTCTATATGAGGTCTAAATTAGTTAGTTTTCAAAATTTTCTATCAAAAGTTTAGAATGAATCTCATATTGATAGGAGAAGAGACTTTGCATGAGCTTATAAGTAAATTGGATTACTCTTCATATTGCCAATTAAGTTTATGGTGGAACTCAACTTATTTCTTGGTATTAGAGTAGGTTGTCACACGTATGAAGCTCAACTGCCACACGCTCTCCAAGTCACTCATTTGTATTGTTCACATGTAAAGCTTGCAAATTCATCAAATATGATAGAGCGTGTTGAGAATGGATCACATATTAATGAGAGAAATGATCTTGTATAGGTTTATAAGTAAGTTGGGTTACTCCCTAAATTGCCAATTAGTTTTATGATAGAACTTCAACTTTCTTTAAACATTTTTTTTTATCTGAAACAATAATGGTATTTCATTAAAAGTTAAAACACGATTGCAAAAAGGTTGCCGAACTGGGTGCATTTCTCTAGTGACTAAATTCTTGATTTGGAGAGAGTAACGCACAACAAATAAATCACCAACATGGCCACCACAAACAACACACAACACAAAAACCGTCGGTGCAAATTCACCATAATAGATCAGCAGTGACTTATTCAAGGAGGAACGCAAAAAGCTATCACAAAAGTGAGGCCACAAAACTGCTGGGCGGCACAAATAAACACAAATTGCAACTAAGCCAAGAAGAGTTGATGCCGACCGAAGCCATGGTAATGGGAGATTTTTCAGTTTGACTGAAATACAAGATGACACACTACGTGTTATTATATAAATGGTGAGATTTATGAGTTAAAAAGTTAATAGCTTAAATATTAAAAAAATTTCACTATTTATATAAAAACACGTGGTGTATTGTGAATGCAAATTTCTTCCTCCTTGATCTTGGACAAAATTACACTTAAAAAACAAATCACACCTTAGGTCAATGCCCAAAACCTCACACACCCACGATGAATGTGGGGGCTTTGGCATAAGAATCTTTGATACTAAAGTTAGAATTTTGAGGGAAGAGTGTTTGGAAAATTTTGTAGAATTTTTGCAAGAGAATTGGAAGTGAACTTTGAGGAAAATTGTGGGGTTTAACTAGGAGAGTGGGCGGCCTCTAGGGTGAAATAGGACTGGCCACCTAGCCTTGTTTGTGGACTAGGTTCTTGATTTGTGTTAATTTGAGAGTTATAGAATAATTACCTTATCAATTAGCTAATTAATAGAATAATTATCTAATTGATTAGCTAATCAATATAATAAAAAATGAAAGATTTTGGGAGTTACCTTGTAGAGAAGATTGGATGAGGATGGATGAAATATATTTACCTATTTTTCGGTACTTTTGACTTGGTTAATGGATGATTGCCCACTGCTCGTGCATAGAAAATCCAGTATGCCTCAAGGTATTTTTGTCCTCTTTTACCCAAAAATTCATGTGTCGTCTTGTGATTATTTTTGGCTCCACATGTATTACTCGTGTTTCTGTCACAATGAAAAATTTCTTAAGAGACGGCATCATATATGCATAAGAAGAAAAAAAATCAAATGGTATTAGTTATTTCAACTTGGATGCCTACCGAACCCTTTTAATTGGCCTCTATGAGTGAAAATTATCATGTATAATACTTTTGGGTCTCATATCCCGTTTTATTTTGATTTATGTCTCATTTTATGGGTTACGGAATATGCATATATACATAGAATGTATCTATTTGGTATTTCTGTTTTAATTTTTATTATTTAATTTTTTTTTTACGTGAGGTAAGTGATTTGAACTTTTTTTTGTTTTTTGTTTTAGCAAACGATATTATCTACACTAAAACTGCCTCCAACCCTGGGCTAAAAGTCAAAATACCCTACTTCCCCCGCCCCCCTGATTTAGCCCACACACACGTGGACTCACCCAAAAAATACCCACTATCGGCCCGTTCACTCGCCTTCAGCGCCCGACAGGGAAGCCCACTGTCAGGGCTGCTGTTGGCCACAACCCAAGGCCTAACGGCTGAGATCGAATACAATCCAATCTAACGGTAAAAAAAAAAGATCCAACGGCTAAAATAATTTTAAAAAATGATTTAATTCAAAAACTCTGTATATACTTATGTATTTGTTCAAATATCCACACAAAACTCAATTTTCTTCTACAATTCTTCTAATTTTTCTTTCTACCATTTCTTTCAATTTCCAAATTGTTCAACATGGTAAGAGAGCATATTAGAGGACGTAGTTGGACCTGCGAGGAAGATGTTGCTTTATGCTTGGCATGGGTTCCTGTTAGTGAAGATTGTGCAGTTGGCCTAAATCAAAATAAAAAGGTTTTGTGGGATAAAATCATTGCAAAGTTTCAAGAAAACTGCAACGGAAGTGGGATGGACGGTGGTGGTGTTTACAATCGGTGAAAGACTATCAACAAAGCATGCACTTTATGAAAGGGAAGCTTTGAAAGAGCCGTGGTTGGCATGGCTAGTGGAAGGAGCGCCACATAAATTGTGAGTTTTTTTCTTGATATTTTATTTGTCATGTATATAATATTATTTTTCCACTAATTGTTTTTATGTATTTTTTGCATAGGGTGACAAAGCAATGAAAATTTACAAGACAAGAGTAACATAAAAAAATCAAGTTTTTAAGTTGCAACATGCTTGGCATGTCCTCAAGGATTGTCTGAGGTGGGGAATCAATGTGGACTAACGATGGGGAAGATTATTTCAATGTGAAAGTTGAACGGTTGGTGAAAGTTGAAAGTTTGGTGAAAGTTGAAAGATTGGTGAAAGTTGAAGGCTTGCTTTGTGGAAAGATTTAGTGATTTTTCAATATTTATCGGAATTTAAATATTTTTATGTTAAAATGTTCATAAAATTAATTTATGATAGTCGACATAATTTTTTTAAAAAGTTAATTTAAGAAAAAAATTAGCCTAAGTTCATTCTTTAATAATCTCAGACTAAAACTTTAGGCCATAATAGTTGGAGTAGAAAAATTGTTTCTGGGCTAAAAGCTAAATTTTTCGGGCTAAAAAATTTGGTTTTTAGCCCAAGGGTTGGAGATGGTCTAAGGAAAGGCTCATAATGAGCTAGCAATAATGTGGTTCAAATTCGCCTTTGACGAAAATCAAACCAAAAATCTCTCATTTACAAGTGAAGATAAATACCACTAATCGTAATACCAAGTAGTTACTTGGAGCCTCTTTGAATATTAAAAAAAAAAAAGTGAATTAGTGAGAGTACTTTCACACATGATTTTTAGCCATGGAAATGCGCCGAAACGACTCCTAAACACCCTCCGCCCATTTTTGTCAAGCCTTGATAATTTGGGCCCAAGGCAATTCTAACCCTAAACCCAACACGCTTTGGCTAACTTCAGGCTAGATTTTTTTTTTGTTTTTTGTGTCAGGCACATGCCTGTCAAGCGAGTGGTTCAACAGTGAAGTAAGAGAAAAAAAAAATTGTGACAGGAATAAAAATGGTACATCATGTGTTTTTGTAAAATTTGTGAAATTTTTTATTTTTTAAGTTATTAATTTTTTATCACACATATCATACTATTTATATAAAGAAACGTAATATAACATCAGATGTACTGATTACACTAAAAAAAATTCTCTTGAAGTAGCACGCGAACCCATAGCAAAGGTCAACAATGCAAATAACGCAGTTCTATGAAACATGGGATAGTTCTAACATTTTGATTCGAATGATCACTTTAATTCAACGGTCACAATTTATTTCCAAATTAAAAATTAAAAACAAATCGTTAGAAACTCGGAAAAAAAAATATCAGGAGGAAACAATTAAAAATATTTCTTAACATGTCTCGTGTTTTCAAAAAATATTTCCTAATCTAGAAACAGACACCAAAATCATTATTCACCAAAACAATTATCCAAAAAATATTTCCTAATCGAAAAGCAAACACCAAAACTTATTGTATTTCGTGTAAATAAGTGTTTGTTTATACTTAAAATATATATAATTTCATCATAAACTAAAAAAAATATAATGTGATATATATTATGAAGTATTGGAACATAATTAAAACATGAGGAGCAAACATCTAATATGTGTTTATTTAAGTGTTCAAAAAGTCTCTTACAATTTATTGGAAACAATAAAATGCAAAAGGAAAATATTCTATTTTCTATCTAAGTGAGTTGCAACCTAGGCATGTGTCTAGGTGGGTTTGGGAGGGTTAGGCAGGCGACTCAGCAAGTCTAGGCACCCTTTCTTAATTTTCAAACACCTAGGCATTAATCGGAGCGGTGACCAATTGCCTAGCGCCTAGCGGATATTTTTAGAATAGTGTTTGAAACTAATTCAAAAACCAGAAATTAAGGAAACTAAATTACTATAAATATAAAAAAAACAAAAAAGGGGAAACATGCAAAATCATAAAACCCATAAAAAAAATCCTTTCGAATTTTCAAATCTTATCATCATTTCGCAATCAAGGTTCTAAAACCTAGATTTTCCAAATTTGTGCGGTGGTGGTGCAAGTGGTCTTTGTGAGCATCTCCAATTATCAGACAACGAATGTGACAGGGAGAACAAAGCAAGATAGAGGAGATGGGGAGTACAGTTCTGGCTAGAGAAGACGGAGATATAGCGAGAGAAGGAGACGGAGAGAAGGGCGATGGCGAGGGAATTTGAGAGAGAGAGAGAGAGAGCCCAGTTCATGCGAGAGAGAAGGAAAGAGACCCGACTAATAATACGCTCATTTTGGACAGTTTATTTAAGATTAAGAGGGTGTATGCTGTGTAAAATAAGCGGATCAGATTAAATTAGTCCAGTCCAATTTAACACGAGAGGGCGTCAAACACCCAACTCAATATTAATAGTCCTATCCAGTGTTATATCCGGTATACCAAACGAGGCTTTTAAGTTGAATGCTTGAGTAGTGTGGTACAAATCTGTGAGTAAATGACTAGATACTAACCTAAAATGTACAAATGATTTTCATTTGCAACAAGACTCTGCACTACGTAAGCAAAATGACGTATGTGATCTACTATAGATTAGACTTATAATCGGAACTGCATAACTCAACACCCTATCTACTATGATGTTCGAAACTATTATAATAATAAAATCAGTAATTTTACTTAGGACATTTTGTATGCACAAATTATTAAATCAAATAGGAAAACAAAAGTGGGATTACTTGATTAAATGACTTAGCTAGTTTAAGGGTTGTATGGTAATATAGAGAGTAGCTCAATTTTTATTATAAATCCTTACATGATTTGGTACTTCATTGAAGTCAAACTTTGTCCTCACATTCTCACATATCCCATCATAGATGACGAATTTTCAAGTCTAACACATAAACAACACAAATGGAGTGATGTAAAGCACGTGTAGCCGTTGGGCTTCACACGTGGGCCAACCTGCTTTGATACTATGAAGAAAGTTGAGATTCCACTACAAAACCAAATGACAATATAAATAGTAGCTCAATCTCTTATAAGTCCTTGCATATTTAATTGGTCTCTCACGTATGTGGGAATTTGTGCTCACATTTTCAAACCTAGATATGAAGAAGGGCAAGAGCTTATCGTGTTTCTTGTACGGCTACATGCATGAGAATGCACCGCACTAAAGCATAGCTAAAGAGCCCTTCTCCTCCACTTACTAAATGTTTAAACTCTGAATAAAGTACCTGTTTGGTGCTTTTATAAATGGTTAATAGCTGAGATCAATTGTCACCGAAAAAAAAAATACTAATTGAGATCAATAGAAGCTGGACCAGGGTTTAGGACTTAAGTGATGAATGTACATACAGATGCAGTTGCAGTCCACAAAGATGTATAAGAGAAGGAAATTTAGATGTATTGGACTTGAAGAATAATATTCAACTAGAGAATGACCTTTATTTGGTTTGGAGGAAGCTCTCTTGGACCAAGTTTTAGGTGTCATGAGTCGTAGTTACTGTGGCTATGCACTTGTACGCTTTCAGCTAAAATCTTAACTGCGGAACCTCTTTTGGATTGATTAGTTTGGCGGGTAGGATAAGTAGTGGGAGTGGATTAGTAGTGTTTTTAGTCTCTTTATGTAAAGTCTAGGGTTTAGGTAGGGAGTGGTCGCAATTGAAGATAAAATTAGTTAAGGTGGTTTGGACTTGTGAATAGAAGACGTACATATACTCTGGTTTGAAGATGCAATTATGAGACAAAGACTTTGACAAAGGGTAGAGGAAGATTTAGGGAAACTTGGAAAAAGAATTTAAAAAAAAAATATAGAGTACTTGGAGCTAACAGAATACTTGGCTTAAAAAGAAGCCCAATAGCGTTTTAGAATTCATATAACCAATCTCACTTAGCGGAATATGGCTTGGTGGTTGTCATTGTTATTGTTGTTATGTATGGTTCCTTGTTTGAATCCTATCTGATGTATTTTACTTAAAAATCAACAACGTTGGTTGAAAATAATCAATACCACACTTCCATGATCATATTATGTGCATTTTCGTAGGATTACTTATCCTACTTATACTTAATCTCACTACTTCGACCTTGTGGCCTCGGGATTAAGCCCTGATTTGGTACTGAGGTGCTTCTGAAAAAAGTGGGTATAAAAAAAAGCTGAGAGCTTTTTTGTGTTTGGTAAACATTCAACTTCAACTTTTTTTTCACAGTTTTGGGTGGAAAAAAAAAGCCAAAAACACAAAGCTACAAAACCCATATTTGAAAAATCGTCTTTTTTTGCTTGCCTAGCTTTTGTGCAAACCAATTTTGCAAGAGGCGTTGAAGCTCACAACTGTTTATAAATAGTTTATATAAATCTTATAAATGTCATAATAAAACAAAAGATAAAAAATTTATTATATAATATTCAACATCATATCTTTTTTAGTCATTTTACACAGTCGCACAAATCTTACATAAAAATTTACCAAACACTTTAACACAGATTTTTTTTGTCACATCTCGGCCTGGGCCGCCACCACATCGGGGGTCGACTCTATCGTAGCACGATATTGTTACCAAACACTTTAACACAGATTTTTTTTGTCACATCTCGGCCTGGGCCGCCACCACATCGGGGGTCGACTCTATCGTAGCACGATATTGTTTGCTTTGGGCCCCGACCAGGCCCTCACGGTTTTGTTTCTGGGAACTCACGAGCAACTTCTCAGGGGGTCACCCATCCTGGGATTGCTCTAACCCAAACTCGCTTAACTTCAGAGTTCTGATGGAACCCAAAGCCAGTGAGCTCCCAAAAGGCCTCGTGCTAGGTAGAGATGAGAATATACATATAAGGCTTATAGGATCATTACTCCTGGGTGATGTGGGATGTTACAATCCACCCCCCTTAGGGGCCCAACATCCCTGTCGGCACACTTCCAGCCAGGGAGTGGCTCTGATACCAAATTGTCACATCCCGGCCCGGGCCGCCACCACATCCCGGGCTCAACTCCATCGTAGCACGATATTGTCCGCTTTGGGCCCCGACCACACCCTCAGGGTTTTGTTTCTGGGAACTCACGAGCAACTTCCTAGGGGTTCACCCATCCTGGGATTGCTCTAGCCCAAACTCGCTTAACTTCGGAGTTCCGATGGAACCCAAAGCTAGTGAGCTCCCAAAAAGCCTTGTGCTAGGTAGAGATGAGAATATACATATAAGGTTTACAGGATCTTCACCCCTGGGTAATGTGGGATGTTACATTTTTTTTTTTTTTTTTTGCTAAAAGCACTTTTACAAAAAAAAGTTTACCAAACACTCTATTGCTTTATTTCACAGTTGTTTATTCTTGCAGCACATTAATTAGTTTTTTTTTCTTCCAAAGCACAACAATACTAAACCAGCCCTAAGACAGGTAACTCAATACAGTATTCAGGGACCTAAACGCCATGGATAATGCTTCTTAAAATTGAATTCAAAGAATATAGGAGAAATTAGGTTCTTATCCCTCCTTTTGCTACTTCATTGATTAAAACCTTATTTATTTTCAAATTTTGATCAAGGTCCATGGGTATTAATAACATCATTAATTATTTCAGTAATAAATTATTTTTAAATATATTCATTTAGTGTTAAAAATGTTACAATTAGTATATTTATATTTATGGCTAAATTTTTTTATCATATATTTTTATTTTTAGTTTGTACCTATTTTTAATTTGCAAACCTTTTTTTAATTTGTACCAATTTTCGTTTTCAGTTTTAATTTGTACCCATATATTAATTTCTCTTTGTGCCCATTACCGTCACGTGACATTGTATAATTAATCAATGATAGAAAAATTACATATAGTATATTATGTTTTATGGCTAAACTTTGTATCATATATTTATATTTTTAGTTTGTACCCACTTTTAATCTGCAACTTTTTTTTTTAAATTTGTAGTATTTTCTTTTTAGTTTTAATTTATACCCATGTATTAATTTCTTTTTGCGCCCATATTTTTAAAATTTTTATTTGTACTCATAATTTTTTAATCTTTTATTTGTACCCTAATTTATTTATAATGTACCACTTAGTTATATGTTAAATGTACCAAATTTTTTTAACACTATGGATACATTCTTTTGCCATTTATTATTTCTTATTGTTACATAGTTTTTGTCCATTTATTCAATCAAAATGTTTGAATTTTTTTATTGTAGCCGTTCTTAATAGTATTATAATGAGGAATTTTAAATTTATAGGATTATAAATCTCATAAAATATCAAACAATTAATGTCAAAACTATAAAAATATTAATAGTAATATAATGAAGTCTACAAAGTCAATGGACTTTGATCAAACTTTGAATACCATTAAATATCCCAAGAATATATTACCAATCCATTCCCCTAATCATGTTTAGCATTAACAGGAGTATTGGATTAACATGCAAAACTCTTTTCTCTTTCCGTACACCCTTATTTGTTATATTATCTTTAATGTTACGCACTTACAATTCAATGAATCCATAATCCCATATTATCTCATCAAGGCATGTGCTATCCAAACACCTCTTTTTACTTCATACACTCCCTCTTAATTTACAGTCGTCGAATCAATTGAATTAAAAAAGATTAAAAAATAAAAATTAACAAGAAGTTTGTAAGAAATAAAAAAAATAAAAATAATGCGTCGATATCACACCCCTCTCATCAATGCCATACATTGAGAAGTTATATCAACTTGTTTTAAGAAGCCCAATTGTCCTTTAACTGGGAGGGTGAAACTGGGTCTGTTGAGCCCTGAATGGAGTTTTCACCCTTCAGAAAGCTTCTCGCAAAGGCTTAATTAATCGTGGTTGACCGTGGGCCACTAGAAAGTCAAACAGATGGTAACAGGCCCAGACTCTCAAGCCCAATAGTACTAAACAAGATTGCTAGATGGAATTTCTCATCATTGCTTGGGAAACAGAACCATTTTCTGGCAGAAGCTTTGAGAGAATTTTTTTTTTTTGGCCAAATCGTTTACCTTTTCTGTCCAAATCGATGATAATTTGAACCAAGATTTGAGAAGAAATTGAGGTATGTTTCGATGATAAATGTATCAAAAACTTTCTTTTCATCATTTCCTGTAAAAGTGTCTTTAATTAATGTATAACATGTGTTGCATATGAAGGACTTTGTGTTGTGCCAATTTGTAGGATCAGAGCTTTTCTGTGAGCGCCCCGTTTTCTTGTAATAATCTTGACTTTCATGTGAATGTACAACCTAATTGGGCGAGTTGATATAAGAATTAGACCCCTTCTATCTACTAGGGTTTCATATTCTTAGATTGTGAAAGTACCAGCAATTAGAGACCCCTAGATTCGTGAGGGGGTATCCCAATAAAAATATCTCCATTTGGGGAAAAAAACTGGATCAATTATTGAAGAAATAACACGGCTAACACCGTCTAACAGATATATGAAATCTCTTGTGCTTTGTATTTTTCATTTTATATTTGATTTCAGATACAACGTATCGACGTTTCTCTCTATATATGATGTAGTTTCATGATTCAGTGCAACTTTACAAAAAGTTGGGAGGAGAATTAGCTAATGCTCTCTATGATATGGATGATGACGACGACGACGGGTTTCCACAAGTGGTTGGAGCATTATCAAAAGGTGATAGAGATGTAGGTGGGACGTTAATGGACTACTATCACACCCGTGGAGAGAGAGAAAAATCGAGAGAGAGAGAGAGAGAGAGAGAGAGAGAGAGAGAGAGAGAGAGAGAGAGAGAGAGAGAGATCATGCATGGCCTCCTCATCAACCCATCGAGGTTTTTAAATCAAGTGTATACACCCATCACCTTTTCTTATCTTTTTCTTGTCCCTCCTTTCTTTCTTTCCATCTAATAAGAAAGTAGCAGCAGCAGCAGCAGCCATATACATCCTTCAAGCAGAAACTTCTCCACAATTTTTCGTACCAAAACATTAATTATTGGTTCAATTTCTATCTTGTCACACCAGTCACTAGTTTTCCGGATCACCAAGTTTTTATTAGGTGCAAAATTTACTACTTCTTTCTTCTTTTCATTGTCTTATTTTCTTTGTTTCTTTCTTTTCCGATATAATTCAAGGAGTGTTGATCGAGTCTAATGGAGAGTGACGAACAAGTAAGCAAGAAGGACGTGATAAAGGTGGAGATTCCATCGGATCATCAGACTGATCAAGTCGTGTGCGCCGGGCTTATGAGACAGCAGAGCATGACCAAGAACAATTGCCTTTGCTCCCCGACCACGCATGAGGGTTCGTTCCGTTGCAGGCTTCACCGGACCCCGAGCCTCCAGCGGACGAAAAGCCTGAGCTACACTTCCCCCCGAGCCCAAGACCCAGCGTCTAAGGCTGGCTTGTAATGCAACCTACCTCTGCTCATCACAATGATCCTAAGCTTGTAACGCCAGTAACGATCTAATGAAAAATAAGAGCGTTACTATATGTATTGTTTATATCATATATGGCATGGCTCTTTGCTAAAGTTTGGAGTTTGTGTATTTTCTCTGTACTTTGTAACCATCCTTATTTTGTATTGAGAATTAAAAAGATGGCATTTTATCAACGGTTAACCTAGCACAACTGTAGTATAATTTATATAGAATTTCTTCACTAAAAGGGCAATCTCAAGCTAATAAGGCTCTCCGCTTTGCGATGGTCCTAAAGGGGGGACGTCCACCGTACGCAACCTTACCTTTGCTATTTGTAAAAAGGCTGTTTCTACAATTCTACTACACAAACTATATTTTGCACAAAATCTGGCTGGTTCTTCTATGGTTTGCGTCTTATTGCAATACTTGAAGCTCTGTGTGTGTTGATGCTTTTCTATACAATTCGACATTTACTTAAGTGCCTCATATAATGGAATGGCCTTACGAACTGAATGATTGGGGAAAAAAATCAAGACGATGAAATTGCGAAGTATGATACATTTGTTTTCACACAATTCTGGACAATGTGGAGGAAAACTGTACTAAACCATGATGACGGTAATCATATTGAAAATATTGGAAGGACAACGATCGCCGCCACAATTATGTGTGGTGTCACCGACTTAGCAAGTGTCCTCTACTAAGTTCAAGCCATACGGGGATATTCGTAATTGTAGATTATTGCGTATTACCTAGACGTGCGATCCTGCACATCTCGCACATAATTCATTTGGCTTGTATCGAGCCAAACAACACCACATTATGAAGCACCAAGTCAAAGGTTACAAGTACATACGAGAGAAAATCCGTCCCTCTGTGTAATCTGTACTACTTTCCCCCAAACAGTAAGATGTCTGTTTCTGAGTGCAGAATTCGATCTTAGTGATATATTGGCATCTGACTCACTATATTCCTAATAGCATTCCAACAAGACAATAGCAATGGAATTCCTATTGCTCTAATCATTTTTGGATGGCAAACATGGAACTTTACGTATCAACAGGAGAATGAAAGTTACCCCAATTTGTTCTTGCCGATTGGAAGTCTCAGTTGGATTGCCAAAGATGGTTAAAATTATTGCATGTAAAATCCAAAAGCAAGCAAGGTAACATTTGTCTTTCGATTGTACTAGTTTCTGCAGATAATCACCAGTAACTGTTGTGGGCGTCGTTGAGATTATTGCTAAAATATGAGGAAATATTCTGAATTGTATCTGTCTTTCTCCATACGGAAGAATATAAATAAGATTACACGCAGTGAATTATACAAATTGAGTCGTAATTCTAGAAAATTCGAATTTACAATAAGTCACAATTGAGCTTACCTTAACATCCAGCACCAAAGGATGAACGATAGCATAACTGCTTAATAAATCTTGAGCCGCTCAGTAATTTTGAATTGGATATTTACATTCTAACACGGTCGGATGCTCGTATTGTAACGTGAGTAGCCTTTTAGTAGGTGCCAAATAGGCTTTAACATTATGATTAGTTCCATGCAACACAGCACCAGGTAGTTTGATGTCATCTTCAATTTGATAAAAATTGTGAAAACAAGAAATTTGAGGTGAATGTGTCGGCCAGTTTGTATATATGATCTTAAGATGATGATAAAAATAATGAGCACAATTCAAATTATGAGTTCGGACGATATCATAAGTGATTAGACAAGTAAACACAAGCATTATTCATCTAGATTTTTACTCCAGGTAAATAATTTTTGTCTCTTCTTGTATGCTTTTTTGACTTCTTTACTTTAAATCCTTTCATGGTGCTTTGTTTACAGCAACTTGTTTCAACTTTCCAAAAGATTTCCCTAAACCAACAAAAAAAAAAAAAGAGTACATAATTTTTCGGAGAGAAAATATAATTTTCTATTACACAGTGGAATTCAATTTGCAGAAATTCCAAAACTACAGCAGTGTATTTAGTGAGGTACATGAACTCCCCTCTCACAGCGCAGGAATAAAATCTGATTAGAAGGTGAGGATCCAATGGAGGTGCAGCTAGGAGACAAAGACAGGTGTTGCAGATTCATGGACAGAGACAACAAAGTTGGTCCCACAAACGGTTTGATCTAGGACAACGAATTGAGATTTGCAGCAGCCACTTGATCATGCCCTGAAGATCTTCTTTCTTATTACAAAAGATTATACGAACATTAACTAATGCACATTGGGATCCTTCTCAATTTTTGTTCCTAGTAAGTTTACAAGGAATGAGGGGAGAGAAAAAGCATGGTATTATATGCTGTTCTTTGGAATATTTGGATTACGGCATTCCAGCTTGGAGAGAACTTACTTACACCGAAAATAACACTAATGGCGTGCGTGGGAGAACAAATTAAACAAAAATCGCTCAGTTCTTTTCACTGCTAGTTCTGTTTATGGACCACAACTTACTGAACATTCTTTTGGGTTTAGCAGGAAGTGAGCAAAGAGATTTGAGCTTTGAATTTCTCCCAATTCCATCGGGATGCATATCATTGTCGTCCAAATCATCGTCTTCATCCAGTTTCATTCGTAAAGTTGACGACTTTGACTTTGGCGATTTCAGGCCTGAAACGCTCCATTGATCCTCTGCCGGAACAATACTAGCGTTGCTTAGAGAGGGCGGAGGCCTCGACGGATCAATGTTATGTGAGGCTAGCAGCGCCCTAATGTTGCTAGGCAGCTCGGTCACTTTGCCGCCGGCCATGGCGGCTTTAGCTTGCTCAAAGAAAAGAACTTGGACCACCACTCTTAGTGGCAGAAGCTCATTTTGTGCAGCATGCATGCAGACCTCCATTGAGAGCTTTTTGCAGTCTAGAGTTCTGCAAAGCCTCTTCCTTTCACTTTTATTTAGGTCTGGATGTGCCTGATTCGAAGGCATAACAACTTTAACTATTAAATTTTCTATAAGTAACGTCAATAAAGACCAACTCAGAGCATAGAACAAAATTTAATGAAAAGAAATTATGATTAATTATTATGCTATTGAAAATGTGGACTCACCCCTTCTAAACCTAATCCTAACTTATACCAAGTTGTGATGATGACAAGATTTTAAGGTCAAGAGAGTTGGTTATCTAATGGTGTCCCACATTTGGAAATTTGACAATGAAATATACCTAGAAATCTAACACAATAGTCGTCCGTCCGTCAATAGATAAAACAGACTGTCAATATGGTATGAATAATAGTCAATGTTATTGTCGCCAAAAAATGTGTAGACATGTTATATCTTCGTTTTCGAACAGACTGTCAATATGCTACGGATAATATGTCAGTGTTATTGTCGCCAAAAAACGTGTAGACATGTTATATCTGCGTTTTCGACAAAATCAATGCACTTCCGTTCTTTATGAATGTCCTGTGCAGATAATTTATAAGACAGTAAAACATGAATTGAGGTAAATTTGAGATCAAGTAACTTGTCATTACCTTGAGGTAAATGTCAATTGCTCTGTAGAGATCATCATGGTCAAGCCTTGCAAACTCTGGTATTGCCTCAGCAATTGCAATGAATTTTGAGAGGGACAGATTGACATCGCGGGCAATCTCCTGAAGATACACGTCTATAATCTTAGCCACCTTTAGCTTCGAGCTATGAGACGCCGAGGAAGATCTCCGGCTCTCCTGAAACTCAAAATCAATGTTCTCCGCAGAGCGAGACCTCCTCCTTTCGAAACCAAGCTTGGACCTCGGAGGACTAGTTGGGGGGCTCTGCCCCTGCTGCAAGAAGTGCTCCAAAATTGTCATGACTATGTCCACATCATATCGCGTGTCGCTTTCGCACGACGCAGAGGGGATTAGCAAGTCATTGAATGTTGCATCATCCAATTGAAGCCCTACCCTTCTAGCCAGCTCCGTTTTTGAAGAAGAAGAAGCATTGAGAATGTTGGCTGCCTTTAAAAGTTTAAGCAGAAAGCTAGTGGAAGCAGCACCTTTTTCGACTGGAACTAAACTTACGATGGACTCCAAGATCAACCTATGCTTTGAGGTTAAATCATTGGCAGAGTCTGAATCCGAATCTGACGCTGCTTGTCGATGATCACATCCGTTTTTCGATATTTTAGGCAACCATCGAGCCGCATAAATTTTCAATGCATCTCCAATGAGACTAGAGCGAATTTTCCCACCAGATTTTATAGCAATCATAGTTCTCCAATACAAATCAATCCCCAATTCTGCAATGTCCTCAGCCCACCATCCCCTGCCTGCAGGCCTACCGTTATGCCGGAGGCTCTCGGAGCCATTGCACGACACAATGTCATCTCTGCCCCTCCTGGAATAGCTGTGTGACAGGCTAACTTTGGAAGGGTTTGTGAGAACTTTTGTGGCAATTGCTTCAATGCACCTGGATGTGATTCCAAGCTCCTCCGACCACAGAGGAAATGCCTTTGTGCTCTGAAGCGTGGCAATTGAGTCCCTCCAACCGTGGAGGATGCAGGAGTTGAAGAACACCTCGAGTTTGTAAATAAGGTTTCCCTTCTCGACATCCTCGGTCATCTGCAGGTACTCAGCGGCACAGCGAGAAGCGACAACGTTGTAGGCGCTGAGGGTGATAGTGATGCCGTAGCAGAACTTTGCGCAGAGCTCGAAAGCCTCGACGCTACTGGGGAAGTCATGGAGCTGGATTATGTGGTGGTTTGAAGATTCTTGGTACTCAGAGCAGAGCCTCTGCAGCCTCAAACACTTGGATAACAGAGGAAACTGTGTGACAAGTGGAAAAAAGAACAATTTTGAGAAAACCCCATGTGTGACATTGAACTTAAATTACATCAAAACATGAACTTCAAGAAATCCCATAAATTTATTTTTGTGAAAAGTAGTACGTGTGTACCTTGTGAAGCAAATATCTGCTTCCTTTCACTTGAATTATGAGATCACTTGAAACTTCAGAGGAGACTGATCTGAATTGAACCACAAAAAAAAAAAAAAATTTAGTACCTCTGATTAATTGAACAAAAATAATTTTCATATTTAATCAGAAAACTCATAAAAATCTTACCTTACAGCCTCACTAGTGTAGAAAGTATCCGGCCGGGATCCAAGTTTCATAAACTTCATGGCTTATTCCTCTGTTTTCTTCTTATGTGCTCATCAGAAGCTCCTTAACAGATTTTAAACTATAATTTCCCCCTATTTAATTAGAGATTAGTCCAAAGAGAGCTCAGCCTTATAACAAAAAAAATTTAAAAAAAAAACCTTCAATAACAGAAAAGAAAAAGAAAAAGCAGGGTTTTGTTGGATGAGATATGATGATAAATATCGAAGAACAGAGGAAAACCAAGAGCTATTGTTTTGTGGGTGTGAGAGTAAATGAGTTTTTATGTGTGTGTGTGTGTGTATATATATAATCAGAAAGTTGTTTAAAATGGCAAAACTCAGACTCAGAGGAGTATCAAATTGAGCAACAGCAAAGTCCAGGTCCTATCAGTCAAATTCTATACCCCATGTGACCTGGACATGCAAACAAAGAAACCCAAGTCACTCGGCAATCCCAACCAAATCACACACAGAGCAAATCCCCAACAGGTCAATCAAATTTCCAAAAAAAAAAAAAAAAACAACCACCAAACTAAAACTGCTCTAAACCAAGTAGACAAATCAAGATTATGTGTAGAGAAAATCAGAACGGAATGATCTCTCAAGATTGCAAATTACAGAGACAGAAACTGCTGCCAAACACTGGTGAGTGAATGAAAACTTTTCCTAGAAAATGAAAATTTTCCCGGAAAAAAGTAGGGTTTGTGGTGACTCGGACGGGAAAATATGGCATGGCCATGACAGCGTGCATTTTCCCAAAGGAAAGTCCCACGTGCTTGTCTAGAGCCCACTTGCGCCCTTCTCTCTTATGATTGCCGCAACATTTTTAAGGGAATTGTGAGCAGTAAGAACTAAAGGTGGGCATGGTTCGGTTCGGCTCGATTTTATTCTCAAAACGAAACTAGAACCGAAAAATTCAAGCGGTTCGGTTAAGTGCGGTACTGCTTAAATTTATTATTAAAATCGTACGATTTGATTCATGTCAGTTTACGGTTCTAACCAAATATATATAAATTTGTTTTTAATTTTCTACTTCTAATACTTAACACATATTTGTACCACAAATTCAAATAAATTTGAGTTTCGACTACTAGAACTACAAGATTTGTGATCGGAATATAGAAAGTGTGCATATAAATATAAATCAAAAGATAAAAAGGGTCATATCAAGATCAAAGTGTAGATCTTAAACTAAAGCTAAAGTGTACATAATGCATAATATATTGAAAAATAATGGAGAAAAATAATGTAGGGGGAGAAACGTGATAAAACAACAAAGGAGGGGGAGAGAAGTGAAGAAAAATATTGGGCTTATGCACATGGTCTTCTTGGAAAAATGTTTTATTTATATAAAAATAATAATTTATATTAAAAGCGGTTCGGTTCAGTTCCTCCTGTTCTTAATATTTCCAAACCGAAACCAGAATCATTTGAAACGATTCGGTTTGATTTTTGTTCTAGTTTTGATTTTTTGGTCAACGCGGTTTTTTATGATTTTTTTGTCACGATTCGATTCCGTTTTCCGATTTGGCGGTTTTTATGCCCACCCCTAGTAAGAACCATTCCTCATCCCCTCTTTTGATTATTTTTGGGAGAAAGCTTGGCTGCTGAAAAAATAAGCAGCAGCTCATGCTACTAGTTAATCACGCGTAGACACGTGTACAAGTTGTGATTAAAAATTAATTATTTAGACACGTGTCTATGAGTGATTTGTTGGCAGCAGGAGCTGCTGTTGATTTTTCAGCAGCCAAACCCTTTTTTTTTTTTTTCAAACACTATTTTATACGCAATATCGTATGTCTCTTTGCTTTGCAATTATTAATTTCTAAAAGGTAAATACCCAAGAGGGGTTGAAATAAAGGAAAACTAATGAAAATGACTTGAAAACTTTGAGTTTTAACGATAAGAACAAAATAAATGTTAAAGTGAATAGTATTATGACTGACTTTTTAATATAAAAATATGATTTTTCATTAAAGTGAATAGTACCAAGAGTTTTTTATTAAAGTTTTCTTGAAATAATTGAAAAATTAAAGCGAATTATGTTTATACTTTTGAATTTAAAAAAAAATATATATAATAGAGAAATAGTTAGCAACTGACACAAAGTGTCGTAACTACCCTTGTGTTTTGCTGCATTATCGAAACTACCCTTTTATTTGCATTTATAGCACATGGCCCATGAATGTGAAACTTTGAATATTATTGGTGTGTGACATGAAGAAGCATGCATGAATTATGAATATGATGTTATATATATAATGGGGCAAATGATAGCTTTTCTTTGGTCCTAATCCTAAACATTATTTAATTAATGGATATAAATCATATTCCATGAATTATGAATATGATGTTATAATGTAGGCAAATAATATCATATTTTGGCAGTTGAAGGTCATCCTACCACACTATTTCACATCGGATTATTAAGGGTTTGAGATATTTTTTTTTTGTTCATATTTGTATACATTTCCTGATACATGATCGTAACAATGAGCTACTGACAGCAATGTACGGCCACAATAGTGTAAGCATACGACTTATACTAAGTCAGGGGATAAAAACCGTACCTCATGTAATACAAAAAAAGAAGATAAAAATACATGAAAAAGAAGGGTGACATAAATCTTATCCTTCTAGAAACGAAAACAAAAAAGATAAAAAGAAAAGAGGAGGAATATGAAACTTAAACCATCTAAAGCCAAACCTAAAAGTACAACACCACAAGGTTGGGAAAAAAAAAAGCCAACAAGTGAGAAGCAGAAGCCAGGCAAGCCAACAAAGTCCAAAAATGAAGCAGCATGAGCTGCCAACGGAACGGAAACATGCCATATCAAAGTTGAAGAAGACAAACCCATGTTAACAAAAGGATCTGCAACAACATTTTCTTTATGATATATGTGAGAGGCATAAAATGTCATCTTCCAAATGCGGTCCAACAAATAGACCATTGCGTACGAATAGGCCAAAGAAGATCAAAATCAGTCAATTGAAGAGTGAAAATAAGATAATGTGCCAACCTCGCTAATATGCAAACTCTACCCCAATAATAATTGCTGATAATTGAGCAAAAAAAAAAAGGAATTGCGATGATCAATCCATTGGCAAAAACACCAACAAACTGACTATAGCAATCCTTGAAAACTCCTCCATAAGCAATAGGACTAGAATTTTCTTTCGACAAACCACCTGTATTAAGTTCAATCCAAGAAAACTAAGGAGGAGACCAAATCATAGGAAGAATAGTAGGCTCCTCGTGAGAGATAGGTTGGATTCCCAAAGAAGAAATGATAATAGTGTCAAAGCCTTAGAAGTGACTAGGAATAAACTTTTCACCATGAACGTTTCAAAATTGATAGACATGCAAAGACGATGAAAAGAGATTGGTTTACGCTAAAAATAAACAAATTTCAAACTTTTCAAGTAGCCTAAATAGTAGAAAGACCCGCAAAAACCCAAAAATTGTGCAACTGCTGGAAAAATTAAACTGTAATATAAAAAAAATAACGACTTAAAGAATAAGCAGCACGAGTCGTCGACGGAGAAAGAAGTTTGAGCCCCTTGATATATGATCATATAGAAGTTTGGGGCCCTTGGGAAAAATTAAACTGTAATATGTGATCATATGATGGCCCCTGGTAGTTGAACTAACTTCATGGAAAGTAACATTGGTATTGTTTATCCATATTTTTTTTTCTTCAGTTTTTCTCTTTTGCCTAGACAAAGTTTGGGCGGGTTTAGGGCGACTCTCATATATGCCATATATCCAGTGGAACTCACGAGAAATGCACCGATATTATTATGTTACCAAGTCCCAAGTCCCAACACACTCTCAGGCAACTCCAAACTCACTTTAACCGATATTATTGTCGTCCAATAACGGTTTAGCTTTATAGTGAGGAAGGACCATAATCGCTTTTAGGATTTATCCTATGCACTTCGTGAGGGTGTGAGGAGCATATGCTGCACCTTCCCCTATCATAAATGGTTGGTTACTTGCAAACAAATTATAGGTCAAATGTGTAAAGAGAGGTAGATTTATCAAAAGAGAAATGTCGAAGGGTTTGTCTATTTGGGTGTTGCACCATATTCAGGCATGATAACGGAGGAGAACAACTCATTTTATGTTTAGTCCTGATCAATGTCCTCCATATAACACAACCTAAGCTTTGTAATAGCTCGATCATGTCCACCCTTTGTTTCATTTTGTTTTAATCCTTTGTGACAGTGGTCCATGCCTACCTCAAATTTAGGCAATTGGCACTTTGCGACATTTGATACTTGAGGCAAGTGGCAATGCGAAATATAAGAGAAACTTTTACGTATGTTGAGAACACTTGTTGATGAGTCGATTTTATATTATATATTTTACTCTAATCTTAATTATAATTTATTGGTTATTTTAGAAGAATTTTGATACTTTGTTATGTATTTTCAATGTAGGACATTCGACTCACTCTGAAGCAAAAAGTGATCAAAAGGATGAATTTTGGAGTAATTCCAATTGGAAGATGTTTGTGAGTCTTTCAAGATGATTTTATCAAAATTCTAGATTTTTCTACCAAGCCGTTTGACTGTGGCGATGAAAAGAAGACTCAGCGCGCAGCTTTTTCAGATTGACGTTTCTGGACGTTTTGGGTATTTTGTAGGTTAAGATGGCTTATTTTGAGGAAGATTCCTTCTAAGGATTTGTAGGGGACGTCTTCAGCTTTAAAAAGAAATCTTTTGGGACAAAATCGGAGTTAATTTGGTCAGTCAAAAGATGGATTTTCTGAGAACTCCGAATTCCAGTTAGAATAGGAAACCTTTTATTTTTTGTTTTATTATTTTATTAGGTTTCCTAGTATTATTCGAAGACCTTTTCTAGGTAGGGTTTTATTTTCTACTAGTATAAATAAGGCTTTTTAGCCATTAGGGAGAGGGACACAACAGGGGACGCAAAAGACGCACGCAATACTCTAGAGAGTTTTTGAAGTTTATTTTCAAGCTGTTTTCTATCCTTTTTCTATTTCAATAAAATTTCTTTTGGTTTATGGTTGTTCGTAACTAATTTCCGTTTGTTAGGGCGATGCCTTGAGCCTTAACATGAATATGTAGTTTTTATTTAATTGCTTATGATATTATGCATGCATACTTTAAATTATTAATCACTGTGCTTTAAACTGTCTTTATGTCTTAATGATTTGCGACCATTATAAGTAATCGGATGCAATTTGGTCGGAATATCACTGGGAAATTGGGTATTGCTTCTTGTGGTTAATAGTTGTAATTTCACCTAGGATAAATACCACGTCTTAGGGGTTGCATGGTTTTTCAAAGGATTTTCACAAAGCGTAATGAGTCATGCATGTTTATATTTGATCTAAATACCACGGACGGATTGCATGTTTGATATACGTTCTAGCTTGAATACCACGAGTAGAATATGCATTAGGAAAACCTAACCTTCAAAGTTGCATGGGTAATTCATAAGTAATTGGTAAATCTACGTAGGATTGTTAAGGGGACGGCAGAACCCTAGGCCTTTTACAATTTGGTTTTCAAATCGTTTTCTTTTATTTTCTTTACTTTGCTAATTTCTTTAATTATTTTTAATTAAATTCGTTTTTAATATTTTAAGTCATAAAATCAACATCTTCCAATCTTTGTTTTTAAATAATTAGCTAAGAATTAGTATAAATACATATTATTCATTCAATCCCTGCGGAAATGACCTTACTTGAGCCGTTTATACTACAACTACCTTGTTCTCTTGCAAATATTTTTTAAGTGTTTTTATCCCTATTTTTGTAGGTGGTAAAAATCTCTATCACTTGTCATGTGACGTATCGTTTTACGTGTTATAATATAAGTGGATGAAAATGACAGAGTTGATTTGTCTCACTTATTATAAAACATAATAATAACAAAACAGATACACATATTATAATTCAAATAAAATAATAACATTACATTATGGTGTTCTTAATAGAACAAGAAGTCTCTCCAAATCTAGGGCAACTGGCAAGTTCGATATTTTACCAGTGAGTGGAGGGTAAGGTGTGGAATGAGTGGTGCTGAATGCTGGTAAAGGTCCTCGTGAGCGTAAGTTGATGTCCACCCTACGTGAGAAAGAGGGTGCACCACAAATGCCGTAATGGTCCTCTTGATGCTGCCCAACGGGGTGGCCAACCGACAACGTGGGACCTCCAATAGGCCCAGATTCCTCTATATGCTTCACTACTTTTCTTTGGTACATGGGACCCTCATTGTCTAAGACTTGGGGCCCTTTACAGTTTGCAACTTTGCATGTAGAAGACGACTGCAGTTGCCAACCAGTTCTAAAATCTGAAAGGGTTTCGGCACTACACATTCAGACTCTCATACTGACGTTCACTTCCCTCCGAGATTCTTCATACTCTAAATCCTAATAAAACCAAACCAATGATTTTCTTGTATGATTTCCTCCACAAAATTTACCGCCATAAAGTTTCATTACCAAGTAATGGTTGAGAAAAATAGTCAAACCTGCCACAACTTTGATAAAGAGATGTGCCAAACGATAACCTTGAAGCACAAATTAATCTAGAATCCACTACAGAATATGAATAAATCTCAAAGTTAAGTGAATAAATTATATGAAAGATAATAAACTCTAGCAACTTAAAAGTTCTTTATACAATGCCTAGCCCTAAGCTTTCTAGAAGTATATATAGAAAACTAATTAGGAATGTAACAAAAAAATGACCACGTCCTAAAATCTCATAAGGCTGTAAAAGACTCTGGTCAGTGCACTAAGCTTTCATATAGACGCGTACAATATAAAAATATGTATTGTATTGAATTGTGTAAAATTTTACAATATATATAGGTTGCATAAATTTCTATTTAGGTAGGATTTCAACATTAATCAATTGGAATTACATTCTTATATACAATAATTATAGAGATAATTTGAGATTAATTTTCTTAATTTAACAATATATTCTCTTCGAAACAGTTAGTCATGCATGAGCGAAATTGGACACCGTGACCCGAATACACAAACCTTTATTCTTTTAAATTTGCAGTTTAAAATTTGATCTTCAATCTACTCCTACATCTAATTCACATCAAAACACATGTATTAATATATTAATGTCGTCATGACCATAAGTTTATATCACGCATTTGACAAGAATCATCGATCGGAAGCACGGAACGGTGAGGAAAGCTGAGATTCATAAAAAAAAAAATTTAAAAAAAAAACACAAGGACCCCACGAATTGTATGCATACAAACCCTGTTATCAAAGTGAGAGTTTATGAGAAGGGGCACCACAATCCCACATTGGAAAAGCTGAAAAAGACTCTGGTCAGTGCACTGGGGGATAGAAGACGGTCCCTGCTGTAACTATGAATGATACAATTCATAAGGTCTAGAACGCAACAAGATTGCACCACAATAATCGTATCTGGCTCACTTGAATACGTACAAAATTTGATGTGCCAGAAAAACTAATAAAAAGATCGATGAAAGTAAGAGACAGAGAGAGACAGTGATTACACAAAAAAACTGTCTGTGCGTGCGTGACATTTGATCTTTCATGTGAGCCTAACTAGGCTTTCGCGCGATTGGATTATTACAATCAGATTGTTGCAAGTGACTGTGGCGGTGTGGCCCTGACTGACCATATTTAATCAGTGTCTCATCTCATTTAATTTTCTCTTGTTTTATTAGGGTTTTCTTATTTTTTGGTGCCTAAACTTTTACTTGTATTCTAATGATTCAGGAGAACTTCCAAAACACCACGGTTAAAAAGTATTTGTTTTATATAAGTTGTTCTCTTAATCAATACATAAACTATATATTGTTTCAATTTAGTCCATGATTAATTTGCTACCGTACAGCATTGTTCTTTAATCATTTGCTAATATGTTATGTCAGGTTATACAAGACATAAATTTCGTGATGATGGTTTGTCTCTTTCATACAGTATTTTTAATTTCTTTTGCTGAATGAGAGCTCGTAAATGAACAGAGAAAGCATACAATTACCGCGTCATGCTTAATTATTTTGGTTTATAAAAACATGAGACAGTTGATTGCAGTTTGGCATGCATATCACGTTCACAGTTCTTCCCCAGCAAGGTATATATTCTTTATTAGGCAACTATTTAATAGGTCAGAATCTAACGTCAAAGAACCCTGAAAAAAAAGGCAAACTTCCAAAACGAACAGTTAATCATTTCAGGGATCCCACAGGCCACAGGGCCACAGGGCCACAGCCACTCCGGGGCTGCTAAGCAGCTGCAGCCTGCAATTATATGATTTGATCGTACCATTAGATTCTCTATGATTACTAATAACAGTGTTGTTATCGAGTTCAATAATGAGAATTGAAGAGGAAAACAGCAATAAAAATTCAAATGCACAATGATACATGGCCTGTCGTTTACATCGTATTTTGAATTTAATTTATGTTACAACTAGAAGCGCAACAAAGATAAATTCAAAGAAAATGACGAGAGTTTCATGGCTTATAATGTATCAAAAATGTTATTCTTGCAATCAAGTAATCAAAGAATGCATGGTGACCCATTCTTAGATTTATTATCAATAGATATGTTTTAGTATTTTAATATCTATCTTAAAATCGAATGTAATGATCAGTGACCATAAATCATCCATTATCAAGTGACCAACCAGACTCTAGTGCGTATGTTCCATTATGCTCTAAAAAAATTTCATATATTATTAAAATTCAATAGTAGGGCCAGCAAGAACAATATAAGGGAGTATTTTTGCTCACCATTATAATTTACGGTGTATGCTCACCATACACATAATGATCTGTTATGTGCCATTTCACTTAACTTTGGTTATTTTTTAAAAAGACAAATTGAAAAAATAACATTTAATGTGAAAGTTAACTAGAATTAAGTAGAATGACATGTGGCAGATGATCAAGTGTGTAGTGAGTATAAACCATAGTTATGATGGTGAGCAAAAATACTCCCATAATATAATTAAAGTGTTTTCTTAAACACTTTCTCCTTGTTGAATTACAAAATGTCAATCGCCGCCTTGTTCTACAAGGGCTAAAAACTAATGATAGAGCCATTGACGATCCAACTTGATGGAGGGTGAATGTTTAGAAAAACAGAAATACTTCTCTATTCTTACTAAAGACATTTTTTTTTCTTTCTCACTCGTTACGTGATATTTATATTATATTAAAAATTCTCTTTTGAAGTAATTTAAAAGGTAAATTGCATGATAAATTGGTAATGACCTTTTTATTTTTCACTATACATGAATAGAGATTTTATTATTATCTTATGAATACTAGAAATACAAGTTATATAATGTACTTTTTTACGTGTTATAATAAAGTTAATTTACATACAAATAACCAAATACCATATACTAGGGATTAATTGATCTCTGATTTTCTGTATTAGATGGTTTAATCACAAAGTGATGGTTGAGATCCAAGGGACAATTAGTCAAAAACAAGAGGTTAAAGGCTTGAAAATCACAATTGTAGTTGGTAAATGATGAGGAATATCTCGCTTTCCTAAGATACCCACCCTCCCCTCCCCTCTATTTTGTCAAAGATTCGCGTGCAACGCATGTAATAGGCAAGATAAGTATGACATGACAAATGTGTTTTTAGCTTTTGCGTATTATTGAATATTGACCTTGAAAATAAAATAAGGTCATGATATAAACTCCTGTTTATATGCATAATTAGTACTAATCCAATTATCTTAAGCATGCTTTTCCTCTCAAGGCTTCCTTCGACATAAAAAATCTACACCATCATGCATGGCATCTTTTCTTTCCTGTTTGCTGGCTGGCTTTAAATTCACACTCTTGGTCTGCATTAATGCTCAAGACCCAATGAAACAAAGTTACTTTTGCGCATAGTGGAATAGATTTAAATGTCTTCATTTTATCAAAGATAGAATTAATGTCTTCTCATTTGACCAATGATTTCTTTTGTTGTATATAGTCTACATGGATTCATTAGGAGTTAAAAAAAATTAGGAATTGTTTTTGACGTGTCTATACCAACTAAACATTGTTTAGGTTTTTTTACGCATGTTTACTGACTAGTTCTTAGTATAGTTCTTTTTCTTTTGAATGTTGGAAGAGATCATAAATTTGACCTTTCTTTTTCAATTAAGCAACGATAAAGCTAAATAAATGATAACAGACTACTCGAGGAACGAAATCACATAATAATAGAGCCAAGGCTTTGCAATTGATCAGTGATCATGAACTAAACAAAAACTTAATTAGAAAAGTCACAATGGTGCTTTCTCCATTCCTTGATTAAGACTACAAAATTGACAATAAGAATGTACGTATTTTCAAAGTTTGGCTGCCTTCTCCAACCCTTTATCATTCTTTATAGTTTATGTAGATTTGTCTTACTCCCAAAGGGGATCCTTTATCGTGATGCCGTTCTAAGATTTGTAGCTTTCCTTTTTCAGATACAGTCAAATGTTGATCTCTTTTGTTTACTATAAACTCTTTTTGCCTCATAGGTGCAATATCATTGCTCTAATCTTCGATCATACCTCAATCAACTTTTTCATTGTTTCGCCTAACATTGATCAGTCTACCTCACGTCTATCGTAAGCAGGGCGTTTATAGAAAAAAAAATTATACACATGCACGCAAACGCGTAGACAAGTAATTACTATCATATATAGATTTAAGGTTTAAGACACTATTGTTGTGATGTGACACAATTTTGACGTAAATTTTTTAGGGTACCAAACTATTGCCATTTTTGTTGAGGTTGTGTGACTCTATCCATGTTATGAGCGCCAGTAAAAAATGTAACAAAATAATTTATAATATATAACTTGGAGGGTGCCCGTCTAATTGCATCGCAAAACATAATGTTGAATAAAACCTCACATCTAATGGATGAATTACTCTATTTTTTTAGTAAATATGTATAATTTCTTGTTAGAACATGAGCAAGATTTTAAGCTTAAGGCTGAGAGGTTGAAGTAAACTTTGTTGATGCGCCTTCGAGATATTTCCACTAGTAAGTTTGTACGCGTACCATATTCCATTTCCCGCAAACCCTAATTTTACACATGTTTCTAGCAGTGTGTTCCACCAGACCAAAATGGTGAAAGCAAAAGAAAAGCAGTTCATCTTGGTATGGATTTATATCAACTTTATTAAAGGTATTAGATTAACATAATCTGAAAAAAAATATACTAATTCGTTTCTCTATGTTGAAGGGTTGGGGTTAAGATAAACTCGATCTTGATGATGATGATGAGATCAAGCATACGCGTGTTATTCAACTCCCAGTCTCCCATTGCGCTTTCGGATATAAATCTTGAATTATTGCATCATTCGTGAGTAGCATCTCCCATATATATATATTGATAAATATCACCAAAAGCTGAATTGACCAAAAAAAAACCCCCGAAAATCAGATGGTTTTTTTGAGGTTGGTATAAATTCCAGGCAATGTTTGGATGAGAGATTTGTAGCTAGGCCATAACGGATTGATGCTCAGTTAGTACGTAAGAATCATAAAATGTTAGAAGAAAAAAATCAAAATGCATTATATGAGTATTACAAAAACATATAAGAATAATTCGCAAATGACTCATTTTAAGTAAGGATTTGCAAATCTCTCTCAATTAACTTTAAAATGGTCATAAGATGCATTTCTACTTTCTTATATCTAATATTTTATGATCCATTCTTTACTAACTTGATCTCAATCCATTAAGACCTGAAAATTCCTCACACTATCACAACCTAAAGGAATTGTTTTAAACCATAAAGTTCGCATATAATAATATACCAGAGCATAATACTAGTCTATATTTTCAAATTTTAATAGAGGAGGAGCATATATATATATATATATATATATATATATATATATATATATATATATATAACCCACACAAAGAAAAAGATAGTAGTAATCATTGAGACCCCATTCATTAGCAATGAACACCAAATAGCAAGTCTTGGTCAACTTTGAGTAAATTAATTAAAGGAAGTGGGAAATGAAAGAAGGGGAAGAAAAGCTTTGATGGGGTTTGGAATGCTAAATTGGGGTTGAGGGAATGGCACCTGTACATGATATGAGTATTCTTTCCTTTATTTGATTTAAGGTTTAGCCTTTTGAGCAAGTTTTCTCTCATCTCATTATTCAAAGTGGACCTTATTGTGGCTGAAACTGTGCGCTGATTTGGTACTGAGGTGATTTTGAAAAAAAAAATTGTATCTTTTTGTGTTTGGTAAACATTCAACTTCAGCTTTTTTTTTTCACAGTTTTGGATGAAAAAAGCCAAAAACAGGAAGCTGCAAAACCTAGCTTTGAAAAACCAGTTTTTTCACATCTATTTTACATAAAAGTTTACCAAACACTATAATATTGCTTTTTTTAAAGCACTTTTACAAAAAAGTTTACTAACACAAAACAGCTTTATTTCACAACTGCTTTATTTCACAACTGCTTATTCTTATAGCACAACAGAAGTAGCTTTTTTTTCAAAGCCCAACAATACCAAACCAGCCTTGCATAAAGGGCAGTGATTAGGTCACACAACAGTAATGTGCTTGATGAATTCTATTGGACCACCATATGTGTACGGGCAGGTGTTTGTAACAAGTGTAGAGTATTGCTCTTCCACACACCCATATGGCAGAAAGTTGAAGATGAAATTGTTAAGATTTCATATAGACGGGCCATCAGTTCATCATCAATCACATCAAATACTCTATTTTAACTGTTTGTGCAATTTAATAGGTGTGGAATTTCACTACAAAAGATTTCGGTGTAATTATAAGAAATTATTTGACCTAAGTTAAATGTCATTCAATCATATTTTCAATATGAGACTTATTATTTAACAAAAATTGCTTTAAAAAAGAGTTCTTCGTAGTTAACACACATTATTGACACAGTGAGTGAAAAGAAACTTGAAGTCATTCCAATCGGACGAGAGTTTTCAAACACATTTCCCGATTGAGGAAATTTCAGGGTCACCAAACCCTAATACCTAGCAAAGTAGCCAGTTATAACCAACTCAATCTATTAAACGATCAATTCGGTTCGATTACATTCACTATGAGCTGGTTTGAACAATTCCGCTGAAATTATGTCCAGTCGATGCAGACCCGGCTAGGTTAAAGTATGTCAGCCCTCGTACATGAATAAAGCAGTTTGTCTAGTCAAAATTAATTAAACAACATGATTATCTTAATGTTCAATCAGAAGTTGCATGCAAACTCAGTGGAATGTGATGAATCTTGATACTACTACACAAGAATACAAAAGGAAGGGGCTGATATAAAAAGCAGCCACCAGAAATTGGGCTCCATTTTACAGTACACAAAGCGCTGTAGATGCCCAGATAAATGGGTGACAACACTATCCCACATGACCATGCATGCACATATTGTACATGTCGACAAGACTGAGAACGACACACCCAACTCAATATCTAGAGCATACCATCCAAACATGTGTATTCTGTCTCTGAATATTGTCACATTAGCTTTTGCTTAATGCCTTTGTTATATCAAATTCCTCAGTAGGAACCAGGCGGCCAGTTGGTGAGGGAACATTGACAAACCCTCACACCAAAACGGTTCAAATTTCACACGTGTGGCCTTGCATGTACATGCCCTCCCTTGACGTTTGTCTGTGACCGTCGCGTGCCAACATGCGCACTGTGTCGCATGGGATTTCGCTAGTGGTTGCCTCAACATACTAGCCTCCTCACAAGCTCTCGTGCGTGCAGAGATTTTTATCACCCGTGCTTTGCTTTAATTTAGTCTAGGGAGCAAATGTTCTAATTAAGCAGTCTTAAAGAGAGATTGTACCATGTAACGAGGGTATATCCCATATTTCTCTCTCTTATATTACTGATACATCACCATTTATATCCAAAATTTGGGCGTTCGTTCGAAACCAAAGGTTTTCGTAAGTTTATTAGATTATTGGGCTTTAGATTCTCTTGGGCTACTCTTGGGTTATGGGTTTGCTTGATTTTTCAGTTGTATATTCTTGTTGGGCAAATTTATAACAATCATTTGACCGACACCCACTGGGCATAGAAAAGAGACAAAAGCACGGTGCCAAGAGAAAAGAAGAGCTTAGGAGAGGCCACAAGTCCACATGACCCAAATAACGTGGAGGCCTGACTTCTTCGGTATGGAGTTCAAAGCTGACGTTGTCCTTTATAGTATTACTATCTTATTCAGACGTAATGGGAAGCCTCACGGTTTGACTTTGAGTTGTATAAAACAGAGCAATTGATGCAAGTGTTTCTCTCAAAATGCATGTCGAAATATTTTTGCAAGAAATATTTCTGCGCATAAGCGATTTTAGTTATCTTTTAGCTGTATTAGCCAACAACATGGACATTTGGTAGTAATTTTTACTCTCCGGCTTGGTTTCTCCTTCTACTTGTTAACCCTCTTTTGATATATTCAATCTAAAAAGGATTGTGCAGAAGTGCGAGATCTCTATTTAACGCTTTACCTTCACCTTCGTCTAGTAGCCTCCAAAGTCTAATTAGTCGTCGCCCCTAAGTTAAAATTTATAGTAAAAGTAGAGGAGGTTCAAAAAATAAACATGCATGCATGATACGAAAATTGGATAGTACGTAACGATTGACGTGAAAACATCAAAGACGTGGAAATTTTTCTGAGTTAGAAATATGGTATTAAACGAACATGACAAGAAGAACAAACCCGCAAGGAGCCACCGTCCTGGGCATAATTACAATACATCTAACAGTTTTTGTTATTTAAAAAGATTGGATAGAGAAGCAATCTAGTGTCCACACAATGACACAGGCCTTAATTATATAACCTAACTTGTATTATTATATATGCATATTCATCTGGTTCCAGCTTTATAGACACAAATTGTATTAATTATGTTTCATTTGATGTTATTCGCATATAATTTGACAGATACGTTAATTTGTTCCTTGTAAATTATGGAGTCGATTCTTAATTCTCGATGCTTTAGTGGTACGACCTAGAAAGCTATTTTATATTTCCAATGGATGTAAACCCTGAATTATTATGTTTTTCATAATATAACGATATATTTACACATAAGAGATGAGGATTTAGATTAAGACACAATAAATTAGTCGTAATAATTTTGTATCTAGTCCACTTACAAAAATGTAGTCTAAAATTTCTTATTTACAAGTAAACTGAAATATTACTAAATTTTAATACTTTGAATTATAATTTGTTTTAAAACACATTGAATTGTCCATTAGGGGATATTTTTGCTACCCACAAATGATGATGATGTTCACCATCATATTTATTTCTGTTTAAACACAATCTCAAAATTTAAACTCATCAAACTATGATAAATATAGTAATGACAATTACCACTAGTGACACACCCCAACCCCGAATGTCCACTAGGACTCTGAATTCGAGCTGTGCTAGCCGACACCTGGAATGTGACGAAGCCACAAAGTGTAGTGATGTGGGAGAATGTGAATATATTTAAACCTAAAAGTGCCTAAATGCCAGAATGCGCTAGTGAGCGGGAGCGAACCCATCTCACACGTGACGTTAGAGCATAAGTAAGGTGCAGTAAAACGGGTAAGAATTGTACCCTTAGAAGTAGCCACTAATCCTGAGAATTTCCAAGAATCCTCGTCGAGACGAACATTCAGTAACTAAAACCTGAAAAGGCACAAAACAGAAAGTGTGAGTAGACAAACAAAACTTTGGAAACAACTTTCTTTTTAAAAATACAATAACCCCTCAATGAAATCCGTATAATTCCTTAGAAAATACCAATATATATATGCATATAAAAATCATGCTAAAGAATGGTAAAACCAAGGCATACCATGTCGAAGTATCTCAAGAACAACCGTATAAGCAAGATGAAATAAATCAATATAAAATGAATGTCAGTCAGAGTCACCTATAGTGACCTGTACAACTCATCCACACCTCATTAAGCAAGTGCTAGCACGTGAGTCGGAGTCACCTAGAGTGACTTGTACGACTCATCCACGTCTCATCAATCAAGTGCTAGCACGTGAGTCGGAGTCACCTAGAATGACCTGTACGACTCATTCACATCTCATCAATCAAGTGTTAGCACGTGAGTCGGAGTCACCTATAGTGACCTGTACGACTCATCCACATCTCATCAATCGAGGCTAGCATATATCTTATCATATCTCATCAATTAATCAATGCTAGCATATATCTCATCATCAAGTTCTGCACACGAGTCAGAACCACCTAAAGTGGTCTATACGACAAACTGGGTGTATATAAATACGCTCAGTGTTACGATCACGTGAAGGTTGTGCGACGTATCGCAAGTCACCTATGAGTCGGAACCACCTATAGTGGTCTGTTCGATAGGCTGACACCTACCTTGGAATCCAAGGTGAGCGTAAGGTGCGGGAGGTGAACGATCACGTGAAGGCTGGCCCTGGCCTCGGGCAGAGCACTAACACCGGGGTGCAGACGATGAATTCTACTCAAATCCATTAATCACTAATTACCATTCGATCCTACTAACATTATATACTTACCTGAACTTACCTTGTCCTCTGCATTGTTGTATAACGCTGTGCAAAGTTGCACTAAATCACATACTAAAATGTAAACTAATTATGGCATGGCATATATAAAATGTAAAACCACAATTTCTCGTTTCCTCACACAATGATTCATAACCATTGTTCTAAAAATCCCCGCCTAGCGCAGCCTAGGCCCTGCCTAGGCGCTAGGCGGTTGGCCACCACCCGATTAATGCCTAGGCGTTTAGAAATTAAGAAAAGGCGCCTAGACTGACTGAGGCGCCCACCTAGGCACCCGCCTAACCTACCTAGACCCGTCTAGACACCCACCTAGGTTGCAACTCACTTAAACATAAAATATATAACTTTCATTTTGCATTTTATTTTTTCAATAAATTGTAAGAGACTTGTTGAATACTTAAAAGGAACACACATTATATACTTGTTCACCATGTTTTCATTATGTTCCAATAGCTCATAATATATATGTCATTCCATTTTGTTGTTTATGATGAAATTATATATATTTTAAGTACAAATAGACATTTATTTACACAAAATATATAGATTTAATTAATCCGCGTAGTCCCCCTAGGTGCCCACCTAGACCCTGCCTAGCTGCCTAGGCGCTAGGCCTCAGCTCTCCGCCCGACTAGCGCCTAGCGTCTTTTAGAACCTTGTTCATAACCAACATTAAACCACCAAATCATGAAACTAAAACTCACCTTTTTTACCAATGTCATTCACATTACTCAATTCCCAAACAAGACTTTTATCTCAATTATTGTATGGTTGCATCTAACATCTTGTTAGACTGCCTACATACCCTAAATAGGGATTAAGCTATTCATAGTTCACAACAATCATTTATAGGTAATACGCATATGGATATATCATGATATAATCTAAATTCCACCGTCTCATAGTATCTTATAACATGTAAATATATATATGACATGGCATAAATTTCTTAGTTCAATTTAAAAAGCATTTATGGAATTATCAATCACATATAAATATGATAAGCACGAAAAGATCCACTCACCTGGAGTCCGCGCTAAAACTTCCTAGCACAACATTGAGGCGTCACGAACGATCGGCGCCTGTGACCAAGGCCAATTTGGTCAGGAAGTGGTCCAATTTCAACAAAACTCGTTGGAAACCCTTGAATGGGTGTGCTCCAATTCGACCCTCAAACTTACTCTGACGCCTCCACCACGGTCTGGGCTTTGTTCCTGGGTTCTAAGGGAGTCTAATGGTGGTGGCAATTGGATGAATTCATTTCAAGATGTGATGAATTTTGGGTAATCACCGCTGCACCCATTGGTGCGATTTCTCCCATTTCAAAGTTATTTTGTATGGAATTTAGGGTAGAATGGGTAGAGGGAGGTCGTGGGGTGATGTTGGGGTGTTAGATGGTGTTAAACTCGTCAAAAAACCAACGGAAATTATCGGGATCATCTCAAGAAGTCGAGTCACGGAAAACGGGTCATGGGTCAAGGGGATAGAAACCTGGATTGAATGCCACTCACCTCTCTCCTTTCCCTCCCTAATCTCCCCCCTCGATTGGTCACACTATCTTCTCTTCTTTTTCCCGATTGGTTGGTCTCCTTTCTACGTTTTCCCGATTGGCAGCATCCATCCCCCTTCTTCTTTCTTCCTTCCAACCTAATTCCTTTCTTTTTCCCCTCTTAGCCACACACATGTGGCATAACCATTTTGTAAAATAAAATAATATGATATAATTAAAATAATGATTCCTTCAAAATACTTTTGAATTTGTAGCTCTGTAAAACTTTAACCGTAGCTCTGATTTTGATTCCTTTTGCGCTTACGCATTCGTATCGTTGTGTATTTCAAGAATACGCCAAGAAGATGGACCTTACGTGACACCACACAACAGTCAACAAAGGTCAAC
Organism: Crataegus laevigata; assembly: GCA_963580275.1. Taxonomy (NCBI): domain Eukaryota; kingdom Viridiplantae; phylum Streptophyta; class Magnoliopsida; order Rosales; family Rosaceae; genus Crataegus; species Crataegus laevigata. The sequence goes on along the minus strand of OY756948.1, from coordinate 7,488,366 downwards.
GCACTAGCCTCAAGGGCATTTTTGTAAACTCACTTATTAAAATTATAAAATCATAACTTTTAGGGACGGGCTGTTACAACTAGTGCCTGTGAGCTGAACTCATCAAGTACTTTGAGGCCGTTGGGCATCTAAATTGCTTTTTTTCTTTATCCAGCAGGTAGAAATGCATTTCCAGATTTTGTAGTTTAAGCCTTTTTATAATTTTATCTCAAATTGACCCCTTTTATTTGAATGAAAAGTATTTCCATGTCAGTATATAAAAATAAAAATAATAATAATATTTTTATGTCTATCTTCCCAAAGAGAAAAACAAATATCAAATTGAAAATGAATATAAGCACAAGACATGTTACTGGAAAGCCAAGCAAAGCAGGTGTGTATTTGTTTCTTCCCAAATTTTTCATCACCCTCCTAGAGTTTGAGTGAAGACTTTACACCAACTTACTATTGAGGAAATTAACACCAAGTGGCAATATTTTATTTGTAATCGATAAAACCTCCATTAGGGTTTCTTTTGTGTTTCTCGTCAACCAAAACTTAGCTAATTGCCGCTTGTCCAAAACAGGAAAATTCAAACCCTACGTTCACCGAACACAACGAATGCAGGTTTTTTTGCTCGTATCATGATTAGAGCTCCACCAGAGAACACCAACTGCTAAAGAGGAATGTAGACTTTGTTTTTGTGGGAATAATGGAAGTACCATTTAAAGCCAAAATGCAAATTAAGGTTCGGTTTTTTAACCAAAGTAGTCTCTGAGATAACTCCTCATTCTGATCTCTGACAATGAAAATTAATAGAAGTGGTTTATCAGTTTGTTCATTGTAAATCATTTAAATTTTTGACATGAAAAGTTTGTTAATATCCTCATTAAATTGTCACATGAACGACCACGTGACCACCCTTTTAGGGCATTTTGGTCAAACCAATCTCTCCACTTAACGAGATATTAGCAGATTTTTCACGTAAAATGTAAAATAATTTACGGTAGAAATACTCAGAATCTACTTTTATCAATTTTCATTGTAAAATACCAAAGTGAAGACTCGACAAATTTTAAGGACCATTATGGCTCCAAACCGGTAAGGTTTTTCATTTTTGGTTTGGGTCAAATAAGTATAATATTGGTCTAGTTGACATGAGTCTTGAGTCGTTGCCCCAAATGCTATACATTCCGTACTCTATGGTCTATTTGATTTTGAACGTTTAGGTCAAGTCGACGCACAACTCCACCAAACCAAATATTACCATTTCTATTTTCTAATTAATTAACTTTCATTGTTTAAGATCAAACGTTATTTTCACTAATTAACAATGATTAACATTCGTAATAACCGAGCGTGTTGATCTGTCAGTTGCTACACACATGACATATTTTGAGTCACATTGAAAAATCCATAAATGAAAAGTAACGTTTCACTTATCACATTTTACACGCTACATTTTGATAGAATTCTAGGATTTTTGGTGAATATTGATCTTATCTCTTTTTATTCTTCTCACATAGAGGAATACACACACACACACACACGCTTATACAATCTCCTACAAACTAGGAAACAAGTATCGTAAATATACTAGGATATCAATTACATAATCTCATACCCAAAATATCCCTACATTCCTTATTCCCCAAAGATTAACTCACGGCAACACTCCCCATTAAGTTGGTGCGTATATATCACCTAAGCCCAACTTGTCAAGTGAGTCCTGAAACACTATTGACGACACGTCATGAGTTAATACATCAACCAAATGATCTTCAGATTTCATATACGGAATATCAATCAACTTGACATCTAACCTCTCTTTAATAAAATGTTTATCCACCTCAATATGTTTTGTGTGATCTTGTTGAACTGGATTATTAACTATTTCTCTCGTAGCTTGATTATCACAATACAGCAGCATAACTCCATGTGGCTTGAACCCAATCTAGGTTAGAAAGATCCTTAGCCACAACAATTCATAAATTCATGTGCCATACCACGATATTCGGCCTTTGCAGTGGACCTAGCAACCACATTATGTTTCTTCCTCCTCCACGTTACAAGACAACCTGCAACAAACGTAAAGTATCCTGATGTAGAGCATTTATAGTAAAGTTTCCAGCCCAATCAGCATTTGTGTACCCTTTTACCTCCAAATACCTATGTTTCCTGAAAATCAACCTTTTTTCCAAGTGCACTTTTCAAATAACTCAAAATTCACATTACTGCAACCATGTGATCTTAACTTGGGGAGTGCATGAATTGACTAACCACACTTACAGCATATGTAATATCTAGCTTTGTGATAGACAAGTAAATCAACCTTTCTACTAGTCTTTGGTGTCTTTCCTTGTTTGTCGGGACTTGGTCAGGATAAATTGCTAGATGATGATTCTGAACTATAGGCGTTTATGCTGGTTTGTACGCCATCATTCATGTCTTAGACAAAAGATCCAAAACATACTTTATGATGTGATAAGTAAATACCCTCACGGGAACGAGCAACTTTAATTCCCAAGAAACACTTCAAGCTTCCTAAGTTTTTCATCTCAAACTCTAAAAAGAGATACCCCTGTATTATTTTTATCTCTTCGGTATCATCACCTGTAACTACCATATCATCCACATAAATTATTAACAAGGTGACCTTACCTTCTATGCATTTGATAAACAAAGTGTGATCCGCATTTCCTTGTCGGTAACCATGTTTCTTTATTGCGTCAGTAAATCTTCCAAACCATGCCCTAGGTGACTGTTTGAGTCCATAAAGGGCTTTTCGCAATCTACACACTTTGCCCACTCTATTCGGCACTTCATACCCAAGTGGAAGCTCCATGTAAACTTCTTCTTCCAAGTCCCCATGTAGAAAAGCATTTTTTACGTCAAATTGCTTCAACAGCCAATCAAAATTAACAGCTAAAGACAAAAGAACTCAAATAGTGTTCATTTTTGCTACTGGGGCAAATGTTTCTTGATAATCTACTCTGAACGTCTGTGTGTACCCCTTAGTAACTAACCTTGCCTTGTATTTATCAATGGTTCAGTCTGCTTTGTGTTTGATAGTGAACACCCATTTGCAATCCACTAGTCTTTTCCCTTGTGGTAGTGACTCCACATTCAAAGTCTTATTTTTTTGTAGAGCCTCCATCTCGACCTCCATTGCTTTTGTCCATCGAGGATCTCGCAAAGCTTCATCCACTTTTGTAGGGATTTTGATTCCATCATTGTATTCACCATAGCTTGGTACCTATGGGACAATCGATGAGTAGAGACATACTTTGCGATAGCATATCTGACTTTTCCATCAGGAGAATACCTGTCAGGTGGTTTTCCACAATTTTTTCTAGATGGCAACACATATGTACTTTCAATATTAGTCAAATTATGAGCTCCATCAGGTTGGGACAAACTTACCTTATGGATATCCTTGGGCACATGGAAGGGTACAACTAGAGAAGGGTTATTACTAGAAGTGCCTTGGTCATCCAAATTTTAAAGCAATGGTCCCAGCTCACCACTGCTATAATCTTGTGCATTGGGCCATGCACTAACCTGTTCTTCTTCTGTCATGCCCTTGGGCTTATTTTTAACTTGTTTTTCTTCTATCATGCCATCGAGCCCATTTCCGGACTAGAGCTGATGTGCTTCTTCAAGGGTTTCAAAGTTGGTCAAGCCCAGCTTGGGCTCAAGCTCCTCAATTGGAAGTGATGGTAGATGTCGGCCCAGCTGACAAATGTTGTCACCATGGCAGACATCATGTTAGCAGGTGTTGCACTGCTCGGTTACACGGTAGCCATCCTTCTGCCCAATTGGAAGATCAATCCAACTATAATCTTCTTGTATACTTATCTCCCTCTAAAGGTTATAGTTGGTTTGATCAGTGACAAAGAACATCTCATGCTCAGAAAATTTCACATCCATGGTGACATATGTATGTTTGGTTGGTGAGTGGTAACACTGGTACCCTTTTTTATGACCATTAAAATCCCACAAAAATACATCGGGCTGCATATGGATCCAACTTACTGCATTGATTCTTGTGGAGATGTACATAGGTCACACACCCAAAAATACGTGGTGACAATTGAAGATAAGATGGTAACGTCACATGGTTAGCAAAAACCTCCATATAAGTTCGAAAATTGGCTACTCTGGTGAGCATTCAATTCATTAGATAAACAGAATATCTGACAACATCTACCCAAGAAGAGTGAGGGGCATAAGCCCCAATGAGAAGTGCTCGAGTGGTTTCCAAAATATGTCTATTTCTGCGTTCAGTAACCCTATTTTGTTATAGGGTTTGTGGGCAAGTAATCTCGTGAAGAATGCCACGCTCTTGGAAAAATTGAGAGAGTTCGGTACTAAGATATTCGCCACCATTATCGGGCCGGAGAACCTTAAGGGAAAGAGAGTATTGATTTTCAACCATGTGATAAAATTGTTGGAAAATTTTCCCAACCTCACTTTTATGTTTCATAGTATAAAGCCATGTCATTTTGGTGCAGCCATCTACAAAGATAATAAACCAACAAACTTTGTGAATAGTAGCAACTGGAGAGGGCCCCCACCCATTAGAATGGACTAACTCAAACGGCACTGTTCTTTTATTTAAACTCGAATAATAAGAAGTACGATGGCTTTTTGCCAGAATACAATCATTCCACTGAAAATCAAAGTATGAAATGCCACTAAATAAAGACGGAAGTAATTTTTTCAAATAACCAAAAGATGCATGCCCTAATGGACGATGCCATAACCAGATTGTCTTATTCTTGTTTGATTGTCTACTGTGCACTTGATTCACTTTTCTTGCCGACACATCATCCACATAGTATAACCCTCTCATCTTAGTACTACGCCCAATTATTGCCTGAGTCTGGATATCTTGAAGGAGGCAAAAAGTGGGAAACATTAACACAACACAATCTAATTGCTCAGTAACTTGATCAATAGAAAGTAAATGGTTGGACAATGACGGGATAAGCAGTGCATTGTGAATGGACAAAGATGAAGTAACATTATGTTTGGATGAAAAAATTTAAGATTACTAAGAAATTTTAAAATGACGGAATTTTATGTCCTAGAATTTGTGAGTTTTCTTGTTTGGTTAACCTAAAAGAACAATGGAATTTATTACGAAATTTGTTATTTTTAAGCTCTCAATCATAGAAATTGGGAAATGACACCTATTTACATAGAATTTAAACTTGGGAATTTGAGGTACCAAATTCCAAGTTTTTTTTCCACGCAAAAATTCTAAATTCATGTGTTTGTGAATCCAAATAAGAAAATTGGTGCAAGTCACTTTACAAATTCTGACTTTTATCCAAATTCTAAGTTTATTTCCCTCATCCAAACATAGTGTAAGGGAAATAGAACTTGCTCTCGTTACAGGAGCAACATCACCATTGGCCGTGATGACATCCTCTTTAGATGGTGAAGTCATGTGATAAAATAATGACGCATTGTAAGTCATATGATCTGTAATTCCAGAGTCAATTATCCAACCAGTATCTCTTTTGGTGGACGATATTAAGACAGGGTTAATTTTACCTAAGTGTTTCGAGTTGTCATTCATTGAAATTTGATTGATAAGAGATAGTAATGGACTAGTTTCATCCACATTGGATGCTGCCTCCAAGGTCTGCCTTGTAGATTGGGCTTTTATTGTGACACGGTTGGATTGATTGGGCCCTGATTGACCCACTGCAACAGCAGCAATACCTCTGCCGCCATCAGCCTTCTCTTGCTAGACTTTGGGCCCAACATGGCCCCCTGTACTAGACGTTGCTCCTAGTCCAGCAGCTGCAATTTGGTTCTGTTAACCAGCCATCACAACGACTTCTTGGATAGATTTTTGGATAGGTTATGCAGCTTTGATGTTTACAAAGTCTGCAGTTTGGGTTTTCTGCTTCTAACACAGTCTATGGTTTAGACTGTGAGAGAGTTTGTTGGTTGTTTTGAGGTTTTGTTTTGGAGGAGACAGGCTGAACTTGCTCTCGATACCAAGATATAATTCTAGGGTTTTTTGTGAATGTTGATCTTATCTCTTTTTATTCTTCCTAGTATCCTAAATATACTAGGATATCAATTACATAATCTCATACCCAAAATATCCCTACATTCCTTATTCTCCAAAGGTTAACTCACGACAACACATTTGTACTACCTTTTTTATAGGAGAGATTTTTCAGAGTGCCAAAAATACGTCTTGGTACCCCAATGTCATAATACAAATGATTGGATATTGGAATGTGTTCGTGGCACACTGAACAATTTCTCATCTAATAGAAATATGATCCACTAATACATGCAGATCTTATCTCTATTAAAAAAAAAGCCAAATTTTTTTCGTGATCCTTGTGGTGATACCATACTTTTAAATAGACCCCTGTGGTGAAAAAACTATTAATTGTAGTCCTGTGGTGAAATTCGTTATCAATCATAGTCCAAATTAGATTTTTCCTCATTCTTCTGTCATTTGTTGGGGAAAAATTGTTATTTTTCGTATTTTTCGTTTTTATTGATTCCATCAACCAATCATAAAGCGGCATATGGACATAAATTTTTTTATTTTCAAAACTTTTAGAGCTACAATAAAAAAATAAATAAACAATAAAATTACAAAGTTCATATTATCAAACTTTCTCATTTCAAGAGAGCCAAGAGTCCAAATTCAAGATTTAAAAAATTACAAAGTCCCTTACTGCGTTTATGTTAGAATATAAGTTATTATGCAAACATTGAATTTAGTTTCATTTTAAGAAGAACAGTGGTGGATGGGATGGCTACGGTTATGTGAGAGAGAAGGGGAAGGGTGGTGAGTGGTCGTTGTGGCTGACAATGGTAGGGATTGGGAAGGGATTTTTTTTTCTTCTACTTTTGTTGATTATAAAAAGGTGAAATTACCAAAAAGAAAATAAAAAAGAATGGAATAACTTTTTTACCCTTGCATATGGATGAGATTTTAACAGAAAATTCAATTTGGATTACGATTGATAACGAAATTCACCACAGGGGTAAGATTAACATTTTTTTCACTACATGGGTCGATTTAAAAGTAATGTCTCACCACAGGAATCAAGAAAAAAATTTAGCCTTAAAAATATATATAAATATAGTATAAAAATATCAAAGAGTAGCATTTTTGAGGAAGGAACGACACTAATTTTTGGATTTACGAAAGAGAGAAGAAATGGGAAGGAAATTGCAAAAGAAAGTTGGAACGATCGTTTTTTTATTTCTAGGTTGAGCTAATTTTTTTTATTTTTAATTTGAAATTTGGAATTTGAAACTTGAATCGACATATCCTAGTTCACAGTTGACCGGTCGCCTTGGAATTGTTCCAACTTGCAACCGAACACTGATTCTATAAGGATTTAGACCTAAAAGTGATCGGTTGAATTGTCCGCACCTATCTTAATTATTATTCTCAGCATGAAAACTTTTAATAAGGATTTTGAAAGAAAAGATCAAAGCACTTCTAGTAATGTTGTTTACCAAAGTATGTTCGATTTGGAGAATGTGTGTTTATAGTTAGAAGAGAACTTGAATGGTTTCATGAATGTATTAAGTGTGACGTTTTTTGTATCTAAAACTTTTGATTAACAAAATTGGAATATTTTCTAAAAAGAAAAATAGACGCATCTTAAGTTTAAATTGATATCAAAGTAATTTGTAAAATATATGGACGCAGCTAAATTCAATTTCTGTCATTTGGTTTTTAAATTAGTAAACTAGTCGGTAATTGAATTAGTCAGTAAAGGGAAGGAATACTCATTCCCAAATTCATTAGTTAACCACTTCACCAGAATCACCACCCCTCGTGCATATTCCAAACCATAAACCCTAAGGAACAGTTAAGGATGATTGGGCAATATAATAATGAAGATGATTTAATTAGTTAGAGTAATTAAATTATTGGTAAATAATGCAGTCGATCAAGATATGTTATTGTAATTATAACCCATGTGCTTCTCTGCCATCAAATGGGGTGTTATTCTCTCTCTGCCCCTCAATAACAGCAACAACAATTGCACCGCGCACCCACCCTCCCATTGGAATTTTGAGACCCCGATCAATCAAATGAAACCAAACATGGTAGGACCCACCAGTATTAAAAAATTTGATGACCCCAAAAAATAAGGCTTCATGATTTGCGATGTTCGAGGAGGCAACGTAAAATATAAACAATTTTATTCTGACTTTATAAAGAGACTGTTTTTACTATTCGAACTCGCAACATTTCGGGTACAAAAGATAAACGTTTCCATATTATAGTTTAATAATTTTCTCTTCAATTATAAATTGTAAGTTTTAAGTTCGACTCATATAAATAACGATAATGTATATATATATATATATATATTTATTTATTTTTTTTAGTACAACGATACATTTTACATTAAAAAAAGAGGAGTTTGACTAAGTCAAATAATGAATAACTTAATTTGTTATTTAATTCGCCTTCTACGAGATTCGAACATAAAAGTTTTAACTATAAATGAAGATGAATACCATCAGATTATATTGTTGAGTGGCAATAATGATGATGTTAAATTTGCATGCATTTAATTCTTATTAGTAATTGTTTGAAGAAGAAAAAAAATTCTTATTAATGATTGACTTTTCGTGTGGGCAAACTCAAATTTTATTTCGTAAAGATAAATAAAAATTTAGAAGAAATAAATAATCACTTGAGCGAACAAGAAAAATAGATAAAGGAGAAGATCCAGTTCAACCAAAAAAAAAGAAAAAAGGAGAAGATCCAAAGCCCAAAAGGGCCCAAAAACGTTAACGACCTAGAAATATACGGCAGTAAACACCAGGGACAGAAGCCACGTGTCGGAAGAGAGACCTGGGTGGAAGTCGCAACGCGACAATTGTCAGCAAAATCAAGCAGGAGACGACACATAGTCATGGTGTTATTGTCTTAGAGGATAGCCTGTCACAGCACCGCGTGGGCCCCCCCCCCATTTACCGACCTTCTCCAACCGGACCCGGCCAATGCCGTGTCCCTCCCCATGTTCTCCCACGCCTCCTCCGTACAATGACATAAACACCCCTCCTCGCCTCATTAAGGAAACGAGCATGTGGGCATGCGCGTAAAATTAAAGGTAGCTCGTAAATAAATTTAAATGGGAATTTGAAAGAAAAGATTTAGAAATACACACGTCTTAACTATTCATTATATATTGTGCAACTAGTTTTTATTATGTACTATTTATGTTTAATTTTAAATAATAAAAATTAAATAATTTTTAATTGTACGAAATACGATAAACGATTGAAATGTGAAGATTTTTAAAATTGTTATAAAATCGAACCGGAGAGAACCCATTTCCGAAAATATAAAGAGGAGGAGGGGCGTGGGGTAGACGACAAGTGAAACGGCTCAATTTGTGCAGGTGTAGAGAGTTGCTTTGTGAGGACAACTGCCACCCAATACCAGAGAGGCAGCACCCCCCTTTCCCTTCTTATTCTTTTAGCTTACCTTTCCCAACCGTCTCTTTCCTTCTTTCTTTTTTCTCTCTATTTCTTATTATTTTTTTCCTCCAATACCCAACAGAAAGCTCAGATATTTGGAAATTCTTAGGCGTCTCTGATCCTTTGATTCTCCTCTCTCCAAGTGACACAGAAGCTTCAGCTTGCCTGATTAGTGATTAACCAGAAGGGGATCAGGGGAAGCAAACAAATCTGGGTAAAGTTCCGATTTTGCCATCGGGTTTCTGGAAGCCCGATCGATCTGCCGTGTTCGAAACTCCGGCGGGTCGTGGAGGTATTGAAAGGGAGAAGATACAGAATGTGGTGGATGATGGCTGAGGGAGGGGGCCATTACTGCTCTAAGAAGACTGATGATATCTGCGGCAATGTTTGCGGCCAGGTACTTCAATTTTCTTTTCCTTTTATTTTTATTTTTATTTTTTCGAATTAAAGTTGGGTGCTTTTTGTTCTTCTTTGTGTATGGTTTGGTGATTTGATTGTTTTTGTTTTCTGGGTTTGCATATTTGGTTGCTCTGGTAATGTAGCGGCAATGGGATTATTGGGAAATCGTGAGAAATTTGTTTATCCGGAAATTTGAGATAAAAGCTATGAACTTTTTGTACGATATTTCCTATACAGTTTTTTTTTTTTGGGAATTTTAGAGTTCAAACCTTTTTTATGAATAAAGTTTTCGATTTATTGACCTGAGTTTTCTTAGCAACCAAAGGTAATCTGTGTATTTTTTCATCAAGTGTGACGAGTCAGATCAGATGGATTTTCCTAATCCATGTCTTGTTGATATGAAATTTTGCGTAACAAGAGTCTTGGTTTTTTGATCCGTAACACGTTTTTTTGTACTGGAATTCCTGAATCGGATTTCTTTCAGCTTTTGGTTTGGAATTGACAATTGTTTTTGCTAATTAAACGGATATTATAGTGTTCATGTTGGTATCGAAAAGAAAGTCGCTTGTGAACTACTAAACCTATGAATTATTTGGGGTATTATCATCTGCCGCTGTGTTTGTGTTGTGCATTGAATCGATGCCTGAATTACTGCAAGTTCTTGGAATTTCTTGACTGGTGAATTTCATGTTGTCTTGCGTCTGACAAATATTGTCTTTATGATTGTGCAGGAATCAGGCAGAATGTTGAGCATGTCAAGAGTTCGCTGCATTCTACGTGGATTTGACTTCAAAGTTCTCCTCATTCTGTTTACACTTATTCCGATGTGTGTCTTTGGCATTTACGTGCATGGACAGAAGATCTCATACTTCTTGCGGCCGCTATGGGAATCGCCACCTAAACCTTTCCATGATATTCCACACTATTATCACGAGAATGTGTCCATGGAGAACCTCTGCAAGCTTCATGGTTGGGGGATCCGTGAGTACCCTAGGCGTGTTTTTGATGCTGTGTTGTTCAGTAATGAGATGGACATCCTTACCATAAGATGGAAAGAGTTGTATCCCTACATAACGCAGTTTGTTCTCCTTGAATCAAATTCAACATTTACTGGATTTCCAAAGCCTCTGTTCTTCTCCCGTTATCGCGAGCAGTTCAAGTTTGTGGAGCCCCGATTAACTTATGGGACTGTTGGAGGAAGATTCAAGAGAGGGGAAAATCCATTTGTTGAGGAGGCATATCAACGAGTAGCATTGGACCAGCTTCTCAAAATAGCTGGTATTACCGAGGACGACTTGTTGATAATGTCTGACGTTGATGAGATCCCAAGCAGACACACCATCAATCTTCTGAGGTGGTGTGACGAAGTTCCTCAAATCTTGCATCTTCAGTTGAAGAACTATCTCTATTCCTTTGAGTTTCTGGTGGACAATAACAGTTGGAGAGCTTCAGTACACAGGTACCGGGAAGGGGAGACGAGATATGCACACTATCGCCAGACAGATGACATCTTAGCAGATGCAGGGTGGCATTGTAGCTTTTGTTTCCGCTATATCAGTGAGTTCATCTTTAAGATGAAAGCATACAGCCATTACGATAGAGTCAGGTTTTCAAAGTATCTAAACCCAGAAAGAGTTCAGAAAGTGATCTGCAAGGGGTCTGATTTATTTGATATGCTTCCCGAAGAGTACACCTTCAAGGAAATCATCGGGAAAATGGGACCTATTCCTCATTCCTTCTCCGGTGTCCATCTTCCATCCTTTCTGTTGGAGAATGCAGAGAAGTACAAATTTCTTTTGCCTGGGAATTGCAGAAGAGAGAGTGGCTGACCTTTATTTCAGCAAGGTTTGATGTCTGTTTCTGTAAAGATAGTTGACCACGCAGCTTCTGTGACTACTCAAGAAGGGTTCGACTGAACAACGATGACTGGTGTCGCTGACATAGCTGTGCCTCATGCTCGGTTAAATTTACATCATTCTTTGGAAATGTTTGGGGGCTGGACAGACTTGTGAGGTCTTAGGGTAATGTTTTTGTACATAACGTTTACTGGAGTGGGGTTTAGTATAAGCGGAGCATGTCTATCTAGTATCTACCGAGAGGGAGCCTGCCTGTGCTGGGAACTGTGCCACAACGTACTGGCGTATCGCATCATTCCCCGGATACCCCAAAAAGATAACAGTCCTGCATTCCCCTAGCCGGGAAAGTTTTGTTTGAGACAAATTATTCGTTTATGCGATAAACTGACTTTGTATGTGACATCTGAATTGCTTTTAGATCGTTTTATTGATCAAAATGCATCACTAGATAGCGCAGTATGTGCAATTTAGGATGTTCTGTTTTCCTGTCTTGTTTCTTTTGGTTGAAGATATTCATTGGAATTTTATTTTTTCTCCGTTAGTCTGTCAATTTTGTCAATGATCTGCACTGCCCCCGCAAGTTTTACGTTTTCTTTGTTGAGTTTTGCTTTTTATGGTTTTTGCTGAAGTCGAAACCGCTTACCTACAGCAGGGGCGCCACTGTACGCAAGTCTCGCTTGAGTCAGGTGGATATGTAGTTAATCAAATGTTCGAAGCATCATCGATGTATTTACCCTGTTTCGTTCTTTGCTTGAAATTGATGAATAATAAGATCCTTAGCTACATTGGGAATCATATCCCTTTTCTGGTGTAATTATTTTCTTCTTATCAAGTGACAACTTACATATACTTCCAAACCAAGCCTATAGGTACCGTTTGGTAAGTAGGACGGGACGGAACGGAACGGAACGGAACGGAACGGGACGAGGCGTTCTGTCCCACGTTTGGTGTGCCTAAAACGGGTGGAACGAGCTGTTCCACGGGACGGGTTTTGGGTGAATTTTCGTTCCGCCTCACCCCCCCTGGAATGATTCGTTCCACGTCCGTGGAACACAATTATAACCTCTCCATCTCCTCCTTCTTCCTCCTCGTTTCCATCCGAAGGCATCTTTGCTCCCTCTCTGTTCAGTCCCATCCCGTCCCATTCCGTTCCGTCTTGTCCCGTCTGCATACCAAACGGTACCTAAATGTCCCCAAACAAACAAGAGGTGTGACAAACAGATCGAAATCGTACACATACACGTGGCAACCGGAAAAGAAGAAAAAATTCGCCATGCTTTCGGGTGGCAGCAGCAGTAGCAGGGCTACGGCATGCGGCAAGAGGCTCAGCAGCCGAGCTACACATGCCTTAGACCATCTCTAACCATGACTTAAAACTTAAAAATATTTAGTCCAGAAAATTTAGGTTTTAACTCAAAAATAACTGTTCTGTTTCAACCCTTCTGACCTAAATTTTTAGCTCGAGATTATCAAAGAATGAATTAAGGCTAACTTTTTTTAATTAACTTTAAAAAAAAATTATATAGACTATCCTAAATTAATTTATGAACATTTTAACCTAAAAATATTTAAATTCCGATAAATTTTGAAAAATCACTAAATCAATACATGAAAATCATGATAAATCACATAAACTTAATACAAATGACATTTAATAAACCACATAAACTTAAAAAAAGAAAAAAAGAAAAGACAATTAATAAACCACATAAATTTAATACAATCGAAAACTCATAAACTACATAAACTTAATAATGATATCCACCATCTTGACTTGGTGATGGACTTGGGTGGTAGTCTTGAGATGAATCATTATCTTGAAATATACTCCTTGTGGCATTCCTTTGTAAAATGTCATTTTGCTTACCACGTAAGTATTTCGTCCTCGTTGGAGTGTATTTGTCGAGGTCCCCCATAATCAAATTAATTTCGAACCTTTCTTGCTCCCTATCCCCTTCTTCCTTCATGGCCAAACGCATTTGGGCCGATTCTTCTTGCCGACGGCACTGGTTTTCATTCATTCTTGCCATTTTGCTAGCAAATTGTGCATGTATCCGATCTTAGGACTTCTCTTTTCTCTTTGCTTCCTTTTGCTTATATCTACCCGGGGGCCTTGCAAAAGAAAAGGTTGGGGTCATTTGTTTCACATCTTCATTGTCAGCAAAATTCACACCTTCATTGACATCATGAAATAATTTTCCATATTGTTGGTTCGCATCGGTTCCCCACCTCGGACAATCCTTGAGGATGTTCCAAGCATGATGCAACTTAAAAGCTTGATTTTTTGGTTAGTTCTTGTCTTGTAAATTGTCATTACTTTGTCACCCTATGCAACAAATACATAAAAACAATTAGTTGTAAAATATTATTATGTACATGACAACTAAAAATATCAACAAAGAAACTCACAATTTCTGAGGCACCCCTTCCACTAGGCATGTCAACCATAGCTCTCTCCAAGCTTTCCTTCCACAAAGTGCACGCTTTGTTGATAATATTCCACCGATCAAAAACACCACCAACTTCCCTTCGACCAGCGTTAGAGTTTTCATGGAACTTATCAACGGTTTTACCCCACAAAACCTTTCTATTTTGATTGGTGCCGATGACACCATCTTCGCTAACAGAAATTCATGCCAAATATAAAGCAATATCTTCGTCAAAGGTCCAATTACGACCTCTAACATGCTCTTTTGCCATCTTGAAAATTTTGAAAATGAGAAGAAATGGCAGAAAGAAAAATTAGAAGAATTGTAGGAAAAAAGTGAGTTTTGTGTAGATGTTTGAACAAATACATAGGTATTTATAGAGTTTTTGGTTGAATTTTAAGTTAAATAATTTTTTTAAAATTATTTTAGTCGTTGGATTTAAATTTGGACTGTTAGATCTTTTATTTTACCGTTAGATTTGATTATATTCGATCTAAGCCATTGGATTCAATAAATATATAAATATAAAACTATAAAAAAATTGAACCTGGACCGTTGGATTAACCAACGACCCATTTAAATCGAGCCGTTGGATGAAGAAAAGTAGCCGTTGGCCTACTTATTGCACTGACAACCGGGGGAACAACCCCACGTGGGCATGTCACCCTTCAGCAATTGCCTAGCACGTGACGTGCGTAGGCGAGTTTGATTTGGGCAGTGGGCTTCACAGCCTTGGTTTCAGTCTCAGTTGGTGGGGTCCATTTTGCTTTGTGGCCTAAAATTGGGTCGGAATTTGACCCCCATATCAGTTTTAGGTTTTAGGTTAATTTTAGGTCATGGGTTGGAGTGGATTTTGGGGGAGAAAAAATAAAGATTTTAGATTTTAGCCCATTGTTGGAGTGGGTCTAAAGGAGGCAGCTTGGAACTCAAAAGTATGATTTATTAGGAAACTTTGGATGCGATCCCTACCTATAAATATTTTTTTACTAAAATCTTGTTGGTTTTCAATATTTGATCGAAGTTCCTGAAATTAATGTGATAATTTATTTTTATGTATGTTACTATATTTTTTTAATTAAAAATTAAAAGTTATAGTTGTTTATATTAATGAGATTTTAAATAAAAAATTTGTTGTAGGCCTATTTGATTGAGCGATCTAGGGTTTAGAGAGAAAGGGGGGCCATCCACTTTAGAGAGAAGAGAGATTGATTTAATTGTGAGGTGTGTTTGATTCACCCAATTGTGCCTTTATTTATAGTAGTAGAAAGGGAAAAAACATTGCCCTTTATGATTACAACATTTAATAGGTATTCTACTCCTAATCACATTCCCTAGGATTTACACAATCACATTCCTATTCTAAATATGACTGCAACCCCTTTGAGTGTGTAAATATTCAATGCACCATCGCATTAGATCTTCAACAAATAAGGTAAAATAGTTGATGAAGCCATCGGCATAACGGATGATCGTGAGTCCCAAATTTAAGTGAAGTATGCATTTGTAGTAAAACTCACAAAACCTTGCTATGGTAAAACACAAGGCATGGGGAAAAATTCATAGACTAAGGAGAAAAGTGAGAAATATGCATAATGTCTAGAACAAATGTCAAACAGGACGAAAGTAATGAACTCAATGGAGTATGATCATCCCAAGATGGGTGCCTCATCAAAACCTCGTTAGGTAGCAAAAACCCAGTGGGAAAAATGCTCCTAATCGTAGGAAAAAGAGTACATTAAGATTATGTGAGTGTGCTTCTGGATACTCCCCCTGAGTTAGACGTAATTTCTAAATAAGAGAACTACAAGAGATTCAGATCAGATAATTTACACTTATTGATTCCTTGGACTAGCTTCTGAAAAGTAGACTTGGGCAATGACTTGGTGAATAGATCGGCCAGGTTGTCCTAGGAATGGATTTGCTTGACTTCAATGTTCTGATACTACTGTTGTTGGTGTGAGTAAAAGAACTTCGGCACTATGTGCTTGGTGTTGTCTCCCTTGATGTATCCCTTATTCAATTGCTCGATACATGTTGCATTGTCTTCAAAGATCATCATAGGAAGGTCAACGACTGATGTAAAACCACTAGTACTTCGGATATGTTTCATAACTTCTCTCAGCCAAAAACATTCACACGTTGCTTCATGTAGGGCGAGAATCTCAGCATGGTTTGACGAAGTAGCAACTAGTGTTTACTTGGTAGACCTCCAAGATATAGCTGTGTCTCCAACGGTAAAGACATAACCCGTTTGAGAATGTGCTCTATGTGGGTCAAACAGATATCCAGCATCTGCGTAACCAACAAGGCAAAAATCAACCCGAGGACCATAGAGGGCGGCAACACTTGAGGATTTGTGGGTATAGAACAAACCCAAATCCGTTGTACTCTTGAGGTAGCGGAAAATGTGTAATAACCGTATCAAAAATTTCAGTTTTATAATTTTAAATATATGAATGTATTACTTATTAAGTCTATATTTTATTTAATATTATTTTAAATAGGATTTGTGAGGCCGTGGGACCTATACATTATTTGTTCCCCATTTTCTTTTCTTTCCTCATGCTTTCTTCCTTACTTCTCTTCTTTGTAATTCACCTTCAGTCTCTCTAATTTTCAGAGCATCACCACTCACAACCACCATTTCTTATGGCTTGGTTCAGCACAAAATCACTAGAAACAGATCATGGGTTGCCTGAGGATCTCGGTGGTGGCGCTGCATGGATCATTTGAGCATGGCAGAGTTTCGAACTCACTGAATCGTGGGCTTCGAGTCTTTTCCTGTCGGTTCCAGGTGAAACATCTGCCTCATTTGGTGTTTAATCCAAGGTTTATGAATGATGTGGGGATGATTTCGAACTGAGAAATTGAAGGATTTACGGGATTTAATATCTGTTTTGCTTTTCTAGTTCTTCGGTGAAATTCAAGTTGAGATTCGAAGGAATATCTGTTAATCAAGCTTAGCCTTGACCTAATTTGTTCTCAGGTATAATCTTTATGATCTGCATGCTGAATTTGAGTGAGAAACTTCTGGGTTTTAACTCTAGGGAACCTCTGTAATTTTTCCGGTTAAGATGTCCAGCAAGTTTCGTCGAATTCAAGGGGATTTGTTTCGAATTCCTTTCTTTCCATATTCTGGTAAGTCACCTGAACCTTTGAATATGATTGTAATGAAAAGTTGAGGTGAAATTCAAGGAATTAACCCCTGAATTTTACTATGCACGAATTCAGGAAACTGGTGACAATCCCTTGCTTTTTCTGACGAGTTCCTAGTCGAACCAATTCTGATTTCTGACAGTTTACACCCAAGTAACATTCTAAAAACTTTCTGTGCTGAATTCGAATTGAAAGTTACAAATTTTGATACTCTGTGTACATTGGTGTTGCTGTTTCCAGTTTCTGACGAATTCCCGATGAAAACTCGATGAAATCTGAGTAGAATCAAACCCCAATCATCAGATTTCAACTCTAGGTAATTTTATCGATTTCTATGTGTGAAATTGTTAGGATTTGATGAATCTTGAGCTCATTTGAGACTCTAAACAAATTCTTTAAGGTTTCCAGTTTCTGGCGTGAGCAACGGACTAAATTCTCACGAGTTGTGGGACATTTCTGTGAAGTCTTATTATAAAATTCGAAGAGGATAGACTTGATCCAAACCTTAAGTGGAATTTAGGCTTCTGTTCTGCAGTTTCTAGTGATGGAGGAATTGACGGCGTTAAACCGGACCAAGGATTTCATGGGAAATAGCAGAATCTAACGCGGTATAGGTGCAATATTAAGGGTTACTAACTAGACGGAGGCACCTATTGAGGATTAAGCTCGCATTATGGGTGAGTGGACCCCTTCTAAAATTTGCATAATTTTATAGTTTATTTGCATAAATGAAATGCATGCCTTACGAGTTTATGAATTGATTTTATGTTAAGCATGTTTATTGAAATGTTGATTATCGTCTCGTTATTTTGTAAGAAATTAATTGTTGGCCTATATTGAGCTATATTTTAGTATATCGTATTTTCTATAAAAATCATGAACTGGTAGACTATCTGATGGATGACGATAGGATGCTAGAACATGTTTTCAAAACCTCTCTTTATCGTATAGATAATGGATGACTTTATACTATGAAGTGGTTATTTTTGAGAGGCGTAACTATTTGTGCGTACCTAGTGGACACTATACAGCCTGGGACGAGGATTTGGTGTTGGCAGTTAGGCCGGGAGAAATAATCCCTAGCTACGGGCTGAGGGACACAGAGCAGGCATTGGGCCGGGAGTTGGTAATCTCTGGCTACAGGCGCAGAGATCGCGGTGCTGGCATATGGCCGAGAGTTATATTTATTTAGTGATCTTATTGGCAGCACATTGCACTTACGAGACGGTCTGTGAGACGATTGATGTTTTGAGTTCCGCGATATATCTTTGGAGATGTTTATGGCATGCTAAGGTTTTCAGTAAAGCTATCACTTATTATGCTAGTAGTTTTCTTTATATAAACTGTAAGGGTTAATATCTTGATAACTATTTTATTATTATTGTATATATCAACTTGGTCTACTCATGTTTGTTTTGCACCCCCTTCAGGACTTAGAATCAAGGTATACAATCCCGGCATCAAGGCACTTCCGCATCGGAATCTTTGAGTCCTCTCGGTGTAGGACCCATTCTTTTATTCATTAAATTTTATATTGTTTCTTTTAGTGTTCTAGTTAGTTGTATGCTCTAAACATGTTCCTTAAATGCTTATTCTTTATTCTTTTATATTTATAAGTCTTAATTATCCCTTATTTTCAGCGTTTGCACTCAATAAATGACTTTCGTCACCCTCGGGTGTCGGCCAATACGTGACTTTCTTGGTACTCATGGAATATCGAGATCGGGGCGTGTCAAAATGTCTTTAACACCATTCCAGTGCCTGCGTGTGGGCGCATTGCTGTATCTTGCCAAAAGATTAACATCGAAAAAGATGTCGGGTCTAGTGCATTGAGCCAAGTACAATAAAGCCCCAATTGCACTCAGGTAAGGAACATCTGGTTCCAAAATCTCTTCCTCATCCTCATTTGGAAGGAAGGGATCTCGTTTAGCATTTAGAGTCCGAACGACCATTGGTGTACTCGAAAGCTTCGCTTTATCCTCATTAAAACGACGCAACACCTTTTGGGTGTAGTTCGATTGATGTACTATGATTCCATCTGAACAATGCTCGATCTCCAGGATAAGACAGTATCGAGTTTTTCCAAGATCCTTCATCTCAAATTCCTATTTCAAGTGTGCAACAATTTCCTCAAGCTCTGCGGGAGTCACAATGAGGTTCATGTCATCAACATAAACTACAACAATTACAAATCCGGAATGTGACTTCTTTATGAACACGCATGGGCATAGTTCGTTGTTCATATAACCCTGACTTTTCAAATATTCACTCAGACAGTTATACCACATCCGCCCGGATTGTTTCAATCCCTAGAGTGACCTATTCAACCTAATTGAGAGAGTGTTTCGTGGTCTAGAACTATTTGAACCAGTCAATGGAAGTCTTTCTAGAACTTTCATGTATATTTTCGTATTTAGATCCTTATAGAAATACGTGGTTACCACGTCCATAAGTTGCATATTCAGTTTTTCAGAAACTACCAAACTAATTAGGTAGCGGAACATTATAACGTCCATTACGGAGGGAATATATCTCCTCGTAATCAATTCCAGGGCGCTGAGAGAAGCCTTGTGCTACGAGGCGTGCTTTGTATCGCACTATTTCATTCTTCTCATTACGCTTCCTCATGAAAACCCACTTGTAGCCAACGGGCTTCACGCGTGGTGGTGTAGGAACGATGGGTCCAAACACTTTATGTTTTTCGAGCAAATCGAGTTCGACCTAGATTGCTTGTTTCCAGTTTGACCAATCGGTTTTACGTCGGCATTCATCGACGGAACGTGTTTCAATGTCATCACTAAGCATGATGTCAGTAGCTACTGAGTACGAGAATGCATCGTCGATGATCATCTCATTCCTATTCCAAACCTCATCCAATACTGCGTAGTGGACCAAAATCTCGCGATTCTCGGGAGGCTGGCATATTTCGTTTGAAGCATCACCATAATCTAGAATAACCTCATTTGTTGGAACGAATGAGTGAGCGATGGTCGGATTCAAACTAGGGTCACTAATTGGTGCCATTTTTCTCTTCCGGGGTTGTGAATCCTTTGAACCAGGGGGTCTGCCACGCTTCAGGGTCAGAGCAGATGATTGGCTAGCTGCCAATGTACTTTGCCGCGTGGAAGTTGCGGCCTTATTACCTTCAGGGACGGTCCAACCTTTCCAGGCGGGTTGTTGACGTATGCGGGTTACATCTATCCTTGCAGCTATGTTTGCAGTGGGTATATGTGATCTTGTCACCTTTGCTAGATCATTAAAAGCATCTGGCATGCTTTGAGCAATGCTCTGAAGATCTAAAATTTGACGCACTTCAGTTTTAGACTGAGCAGTGCGGGGATCTAAATGAGACATAGTGGGAACATACCATGACAATTCACGGCGTTCTACGGGAACGTTAGCATGCTTATCTCCCCCTAACGCCAGGAAGACTGTCTTATCAAAGTGACAATCCACAAAACGTGCAGTAAAAAGATCTCCTATCAAGGGTTCTAAGTATCGAACAATTGATGGCGAATCATAACTGATATAGATTCCTATTTTTCTCTGATGACCCATTTTGGTACATAGCGGCTACGCTATTGGCTCATAAATGGAGCACCCAAACACCCGTAAATGCTAGACGTTAGGCTCGTATCTAGTGACCAATTGTAAACTGTGAATGTGGTTGAGTAGCGGTGGGCCTCAGACGAACCAACATAGCTACGTGAAATATTACATAGCCCCAGGCAAATACCGACAGTTTGGTTCTCATAACCAAAGTTATAGCTATCAATTAAAGGCGCTTTATGAAAGCTTCTATCAGGCCATTTTGGGTGTGAACATAGGGCACGGGATGTTCTACATCAATCCCTACTGACATGCAATAATTGTCAAAAGTCTGTGATGTAAACTCTCCAGCGTTATCCAGTCGAATCGACTTAATCGGATAATCAGGGTGGTGAACCCTTAACTTAATGATTCGAGCCAGAAGTTTAACAAACGCGGCATTGCGTGTGGACAACAAGCAAACATGTGACCATCGTGTCGATGCATCAACCAACACTATAAAATATTTAAATGGTCCGCGGGTTGGTTGGATTGGTCTACAAATATCCCCTTGAATCCTCTAAAGAAATTTAGGGACGTCGTGAATAATCTTTGTATATGAGGGCTGAGTATTCAACTTCCCTAAAGAACACGCTTTGCATGGCAGGAGTCCAACATAAGGATGTAACTTATGCCCGTGCGATGATTTGAGGATACGGCGCATCATGTCACATCCAGGATGTCCCAAACGGTCATGCCAAAGCAACAAAGTATCCTGGAACTCAGGCATATAGCCAGCCACATTGTGGGCTTTGTTGGAAGTATGCCCACAAAGCCACTCATTTGATGTAATAGCTTTTTGGAATACTTAATGTATTAAACTTTTATATGTTTAATGAAGGGCAAAGCTTATTGTTAATCACTATTTATTGTATCTTGTGTTTAAGCAATAAGAGAATCCAAGGAATGTATTTGATCTAAGAGATAAGTGATCTAAGTAAGTTAGATTTTTGAGACCTTTCTCTTATGTTCATTCCTAAAACGTTCCTAGCCATAGGGTTGCCAATTGGGCATTGACAATCCGCTAAGGTTAGTATGTGTTATGTCGACTCAAGTGTTGATATGACAAGTCTCAAGTCATTTAGTGTTGGACACTAAGACAAACACATAGGTGCTCGAAAGAGTAATCGAGTACACTGAACTACGATCAAAAGAGAGTTCAAACATACATGTCATGTAAGAACTCGATGGTTACAATATGCAAAGTAGTCCTTTGACCTGAGGCATCATAGATGTCTAATGGTTAGGTCCTTGATCTTTGATCGTGTCAAATGGCATTCCTTTGGAGTGTCCACGGCATGGTTGGGGTCAAGCTATCTAGTCATGTAGGCATATGAATGCACAACAAGGGATCTCTAACCTTCCATGGTGGAAGGAGAATGCTCTAAGATATGATTCAAGAGTCTTTGGCCAAAGCATATGAATATGACTTAGGAAGTTTGTTCCAAATCTTATTCAAACGAATCATATAGGCAAGTATCACATTGGATAGTAGACATGAAACAAACTATCACTTAAACAATGTGATTAAGAGTATTGTATTAGAGAATGACCGTATTGCATTGTAGTTGTAACTGGATAGGTTCTCCAACCACTTCTACTTAGCTTGGGTAACCATGACATGCTGTTAGGTGTCACTCATGGTTTGTGAAAGCCCTAAAGATTAGCAAACGCTAATCTTAAGGGAGAATTGAAATGTGGTTTCAATTCACAATCGATAGTTAAGAGTAACATCGTCCACTGCCTCGCTAATTGGAACCTAATGGATCGTACACCGAGTAAGGATGAAAGTGAAGTAATTAAATGAAATGGATAAGCAATTAAATGGTTAATTGAAGAATGGTCAAAGTTAATTAATTAGTTAATTAATTATACGAAACGTTCGTATTGGACTTCTAAGTTGGTTTTGGGTTTAGGGCTCAAAAGTGTTTTGGTCTACAAGGCCCATTATGTTTAAGTTGTATGACAACTAAAACAAAATGGGTAATTAAGCCCAAAGGACTTAGGGAGGCCGGCCATGTATGTGAGGGATAGCAAAACTTGTATTAATTACAAGTTTGCCACTCACAAGAAATGAGGTATAAATTCAAAATTATAACTTTATTTCATTTAGGGTTTTTCTTGATGAAATTGGGTGAAATTATTCTCTCTATTTTCAACAAGGGAGGCCGGCCACTTAGGGAGGGAGATCTAGCAATTTCCTCTCCCCTAAGTCATCCATTTTATCTTCA
Organism: Crataegus laevigata; assembly: GCA_963580275.1. Lineage (NCBI taxonomy): Eukaryota > Viridiplantae > Streptophyta > Magnoliopsida > Rosales > Rosaceae > Crataegus > Crataegus laevigata. The sequence continues at coordinate 7,465,233 of OY756948.1, read as the reverse complement.
CAATTAATCTTTGGTGTAGAGACTTAGAGACATCAAGCTTTTGGTGTTTTGGAGATCCTTTCCTCAAATCATCAAAGGAGCAAAGGAGCACTAAAAGGGAAGAAAACACAAGGAAGATTCAAGGAGCCAGGAGGTGACTTGAAGGCCCTCCACTTGGGTGAATCCCTTGTTTAAACAAGGATGAGCTTCAAGGGTAATTAACTCTAAATCCTTTCTTCTCTTTAATGTTGTTAAAGAGTTTTGGTTCACCATATACTAGGCTTTGAAAGTCATGGGTTTTATGAATTGTTTTTGAATGCATGCCTACTTTAATTTGTTAATAGTTTGCCTATGTATTCAAATGTTCTTTACATGTTCTTAGCTAGGACATAAATTTTCCTTCAGGCTTCTATGTCGCAAATGGTTGTGATGTATAACCTACTCGGCAGACATTCCAACTTCTCATGAATACGCTTCTAGCCATATTTATACGAAGTGATACAAATGAATTCAAAACCATGATCTTCAGTAGTTTCAAGATGATATTGATTATCTCAAATATCTCTAAAACTCAACAACGTTCTTCCGGAACGTGGAGAATAGATTGCCTTCTTAATGGTCAAGATAGTACCATTGGACAACATGATACGTGCCTTTTCCATATCTTTCAATCAGGTTAGATGGGCCTGAGAAAGTTGTCAAATGAGATTTCTTAGGTATTAAGTTAGTAAAATATTGTCATTCACGCAAGATGGTGTGCGTGGTTGCACTATCTGCCAGACAACTAACTTCCCCACTAGACATACCTAGAAATAAATTGATTGAATTGGCCACATGCATAAATATAAGTCCATTCATTCAATTAAGCAATTCGAGAAAATAATATCCATCCAAATAATAATCCATAATTCAAAACAAACCAAAACCAAACAAATTATTCCAAATACTTAGAAAAATTGTTCAAAAATTTAAACCATAAGCTTAATAAATAGGGGGTAGAGCTGGCCACTCCTAGTGGGTTCGGCCACTAGAGGTAAACACCTTAAAAACATGTCTAATTTATTCTTCTGTAGGAGCTGACGCCTCCTAAAAATCTGATATCTCCATAGATGTAGTTGCATCTCCCGGATGATCCACAACTGCAAAGTTAGACTCACGACGTGAATGATACTTGGCAATAGCCTCAGTGGAAGCTCAGCATACGCGTGACTAAGATCCCTTGATCCACAACGATAACACATGTCCAGTTCAGTAAAAGCCGGCTGAACAGGAGCTTTGCCCTTGTTTTTTAAGTTTGGGGCCTTAGAGGCAAGTGGTGGATGCTGCTGGGTCGCAATTCTTCCCTTAGGTACGGCACTCTGTTGACCTTAGGCCCATGGTGGAGCTTGTTGCCTATTACCATGACCACGACGATTCTTTCGTCGTTTTATGGCTGCAAGAATAAGTCACATGCGCTTCAGGCGCGGCGTTCGAGCCAGTCGGTCGAGCTTGATGAATCTTCATCAAAAGCTGGTTCTGCTTTTCAGTGAGAAGTAAAACAGAGATCAAATCCGAAAACTTGGTGAATTTTTGTGCCCTATATTGTTGCTGCATGACAATATTGGTAGCATGGAAGGTTGAATAGGTCTTTTCTAGGAGATCTAATTCGGTGAGATTCACTTTGCAGAATTTCAACAATGAACGGATTCTACAAACTTCAGAGTTGTATTCATTCACGAACTTAAAGTTCTGGAAGCGAAGATGCTGCCAGTAGTGTCTTGCTTCAGGCAAGTAGATGTCTTTTTTGGTGATCGAAACGGTCGGCCAGAGCAAGCCAGAAGGTGCGTGGGTTCTCCTCAGCAAGGTACTCGGTCTACAATGCATCATGGATGTGTCTTCAAATGAAGATCATTGTATTAGCTTTCTGAGCTTCGTCAATAGTTTTGCCAGTGACGGGTGCCTCGATTGTGGCATTAATGCCCTTTGCAGTTAGATGGAGTTTCACGTCTTGAACCCAATTTAGATAGTTTCTTCTAAAGACTTCTAGATAGGAGAAATCGAGCTTGTTCAAGTTCGAAATGTCCCTAAAACGGTGGGAGAAAAACGTGAGTACTCATATGGTAAGCCATAGACATATATCATATAATATACAGGTTCTTTAGACATGTATTGGTTTAATTTATGCATGAAAACTACAAGTTTCATGTGGTATGTTTTGAATGAAAACTTCGAGTTTCAAAGGCACTAAATTTGAAACTACAGGTCCAATTTAGTTTTATGAACAATTAGTTCATAATGAGAGGTTCCTGCAAGAAACACATAATGCAATATACAAATATACATGTAGTGGATTTGAGGTTCTTCGGGAACTCAAGTGTGAGAGCTTCGTTACTACGAAAGTATGTGACGGTTCAAAGTATAAAAATAAATTATTGAATCGTTAATGTCCAAAAGTGATCTTTAGGTCAATAATTTTGGATTCATTATCAGATTAATGAACTGCATGTCAATTTAAATCAATTCAATAAATCGGGCCATGCGGGGTCGATTGTAGAAGCAAAATAATATTATTAGATCGAAAATATAGCCCTAAAATAATTTGGGCTTAGTGTCATGGGTTAAGGGGCACGGGTTTGGGTGCCTTAAGCATAAGGCAATGCCCAAAGGTCCTTGGATGGTGGCTGCAGGCCTTGGGTGAGGGAGGAAAACCCCAGTCGCAACTAGGTTTAGACCGAGGGAGGGCATGTGATAAGGCCCAGCAAGTGCTGGCTTTGTGGGTGATGCACTGGGGAGCAAAACCTAGCCCCGTGGGCTGGTGTGTGCGTGCGTATAGAAGCCCAGCTGCATAGGTTGGCTTCCTATGTTGCAGGCCGCAAGAAAACAAGGCCCACTCAAGTGAGTTGGCACTAGATGGAGCAGGTATGCGGGCCTGGGTGCGTGTGAGACAAGGACCTAGCAAGCAAGGCTTGCCGTGGGTTTGGTCTGGATCCATGAAGGTTGCATGCCTCCTCAAAGATAGAACTAGGGCTGCAGGCCTATTCCAATCAATCAGGCCAAAGGCATAAGTGCAGCAAAACCCAGAGGCTACTGTCGGTGTTGTGCCGCAGGGGTGGTGCCATTCAATGTCCAATTTCCCTTCTTCTTTTTTTCAAAATTCCTTAGGGTTTAGGAAACCCTAAATATGCTTATAATTTATTTTAATACTTTAACTTACAAATTCCACATAACAATTTAATTGTGCAATGCATGAAACAAATATATATATATATATATATATATATATATATATATATTAACAAATATATAAACATATACAATATATATATCGTAAGGAAAAATATAAACATAGAGGGGTTCATGCATCATGGGGAAAATTTTCATACTTCGTGGACGTTTCAAATATCTTCTTTTATTTTAAGCTTACCTGATTAGTAGAAAACGAATAAGACTTTGAATTTGGTGGATAAAAGCCTCCTCCTACGATGCGTCAATTCCTTAGCTTATGGCAAGAGCATGCTGATAACACGTTATAGGCCTATTTGATTGAGCGATCTAGGGTTTAGAGAGAGAGGAGGCCGGCCACTTTAGAGAGAAGAGAGATTGAATTAATTGTGATGTGTGTTTGATTCACCCCATTGTGTCTTTATTTATAGTAGTAGGAAGGGAAAAAACCTTTCCCTTTATGATTACAACATTTAATAGGTATTCTACTCCTAATAGGAATATAAGATACTTTCTCATATCTCTTAGGATTTACACAATCACATTCCTATTCTAAATATGACTGCAACGAAAACCATAATTTGTGGGATTAAAAATAGGGAACTTTAACGAAAAACTCCCAGTACTATTCACTGTAACAAAAAACCACATTTTAACACTAAAAAGTCAATCATGGTACTATTCACTTTACTATTTATTTTGTTTTTATCGTTAAAACTCAAAGTTTTCAAACCATTTTCATTAGTTTTCCTTTAAAAATATTAAAATATAAATATAATATTGTTATATAAAATATGGGTACATTCATCAAAATTACCCAAAACATTATTGTACCAAAACAAGGGTACATTCTTCAAAATTACAAAGAAAAAAAATATTATTAGGCTTGATAACATTGGTAAATTTCTTCGATTAAACTTGATATGGATACATTATCGAATCAAAGAAAAAAGAATGTACCCATATAAGTTTAAAAATGGATTAGAAAAAAGTTAATAGACTTTATAAAACAAAAAATGGTACATTTTACATATAACAAATTGGTATATTTAAAAATGAGTACATTTTAAGATTAAAATTTTGAAAAAAATTACATGAATGGGTACATATAAGATTAAAAAAATTGAAAACATTTTTTTAAAAAGCTAATGTATACAAACTTATTCTAATTTATTTATTTGGGTAAATTACAAAAAACTATCTCAACTATTGGTGTCACGACACTTTCATACCTCATTTTTTAAAATTGACAATGTCATACCTCATCTTACGAATTTGTGCCAATGTTATACCTTCCGTTAGCTTGGCGTGAATTTTTCAGTTAAATGGCTGACGTGGCTTGATCCAGGACCCACTTTTTATTAAAAAATTATTAAAATATTATTAAAAACTAAAAATAAATCATGTAATATTTTTTAAATATTAAAATAATAAAGAAAAGTTTTTTTTTTTTTTTTAAAAAAAACCCTCAATTCGTCCCGTTCCCCCCTCTTTCTTCTCTCTCTTCTCCCCCATTTCTTCTTCCCTTTTCTTGAAACCCAAAAAAAAGAAGAACCAAAAAAAATATGCATTTTGTCTTCCCCCCCTCCCCACCCCCTCCACCCCTTCTTCTCCCCGCACCCGCACCCACCCTCTTCCCTCCACACCCATTCCCACCATTTCTCCACGCCCAAGTTCTCCACCCTCGGAATCTGGGTGTTTTTTTTTGTTCTTTTTTCTCAGTTGCAGAAGGGGGAAGAAAAGGGGGTGAGAGAGGGGGCGGACGAACTGGGTGTTTCTTTTTTTTTCTTCTTCTTCTTCCTCTCTTCCTCCTTCCTTTTTCTTCTTCTTTTTGGGTTGCAGAAAGATGGGGAGAGGGGGGAGGAACGAACTAACCTGAGGTTTTTTTTTTAATTTTTAATTTTTTAAAACTTTTTTATTATTTTAATATTTAAAAATACTAAATAATAATTTTTTAATAAAAATGGGCCCCGAACAAACCACGTCAGCATTTAACTGAAAAATTCATGGCTAATTAACGGAAGGTATAACATTGGCACAAATTCGTAAGATGAGATATAACATTGTTAACTTTAAAAGATGAGGTATGAAAGTGTCGTAACACCAATAGTTGAGGTAGGTTTTTGTCATTTACCCTATTTATTTATTTTGGAAATGTTTTGAATTGATAATTAGTTAGGAGTTTAATAAAGGTGTGAGTATTAAAATTCTAAATCAATTATTAATTTTTATGTCAAAAAATTATGTAACTGAAATGTAAATTTATTATTACATTAATGTTGGGGACTTGAATCAAAATCTGAAAATTAATAAGGTTTTCAATCAATGAACATCAGTAACTAGGACCGGATACTAATTCCACCATGTTTGAGGTGTGCCAATTATGCCTACTTTACGCCTCGACTGGTTCATGAAGCGAAACTCCATGTTTGACGGAAGGCAGGCTCTGCCGTTGCATGGCGGCAGCTGGCATGCCGAAAGCACGAACCAAAACGGACTGTATGGCTTCGGTGCCAACAATGCCTCGCAGTTTTCATTTGGTGGCCCTTGAACAATGCATTGATGAAATTGGAGAATGCTGAATATGAAGCTAGTTTCCAGGAGGTGCATCGTCTTCCGGCAATGGTGAGAGTGCAGGAAACCAAATACGAGCGCATGATTTGGGGTTATTGTGATGAGGATCATGGCCTTCAGTACTGCCATGATTTTATGACAATTTGATGCTAATTATGTACTCAGTTACTCAATCGAAAGGTCCAGAACTAGAAAAACAAAATTAACATGCAATTTGGGAGAACAAGCTAAACTTGAGATAAAAGACATTTCCGAAATGTGTTTCGTGAACTTTGAGAAGCTTATGGTTTGACGAAAATTATATGCAAAAAGATTTACGATGGTTTATGTAGGACGTCACAAAAGCAACGGAAACCAAACGATCTTCCTTTGAGTCCCAACATATCCGAAATATCCTCCATGATATTTAAGAAGCTTATAGTACGATTAAAATTTCATAAAAGTAAGTTTTACTATGATTTGGGCGGAACATCGCGAAAACGATAAGATATCATGAGTAACAGTTTTTGTAAAAAATGGTAATTATCAAGTTTTTTAGTGTGTTCGGAATACGAAAAGAAATACCTCATGTTATTGTACAATTAAAGAGACACTTGAAAAAAAGATTCCTCCAATTGTATAATAACATATGTTGTTCTTCTCCATATTCCGGCAGGCTTGAAAAATCTCTTAAAATATCAACCATATTCCAAATACTTTCCAAACATCTCTTTTACTAAAACGTGCGATAATATATATGATCGCCCTTCCTTTTATGTTATGCCAGATACTGTGTCCAGAGATTCTAAACTTCAGAACCAATCAGGGGCTGAGCTTTCAGAGAAGCATATATACCACTACCCGGAAAAACTTGCGGACGATGTCTTGAACACGCTAAGTACTATAATCAACATACGTGTTAGTTTGAATGGACGACGGCTTCAAACAGCATTAATATTCTATTAACAAAGTTGATGCACGAGACCTAATGAATTTTGAACGCTCAAATTCCTGTCTGCCCAACTTTTTTATCCAAAAGAGAACACTTCGGTGCTGTTGCTTTGTGGGATTCTATACACCACCAAGTTTGGCCATAAAGGAGGGCATTCGATTCAAACTTATCCTTCAAGAATAATGGAAACCCTACCTTTATTCTCCAGCTGCAATGCAGCTCAAAAATTCAAACCCTACGCGTTCCTCTGCCATTACCATATATAAATACAGCTCCTTCACCATCCTACAACCCAAACAAAGCAACCGAAAACTACATACAAGAAAATGTCGTATTGGAGCAGTAACTCAAACGACTTCCAGTTCTTCGCATCCACGGCGGATCCTATGCCTGATAGGTTAACTTCTAATGCCCAACATCGACCAAAACACCATGTGAAGTTCAGCGATGAGTACGAGGAACGTGTTGTAGAATCCCCGACGACAAGGAGGGCACCCGTGATAGAACCCCCGAGGACAACGAGGAGGGCGCACGTGACGCATTATGTGGCTCGTGATCAGGCGGAGGATGTCGATGAAGAAGCTGCGGAGTTCATTAAGTTTGAGCACAAGAAATTCCTCATGAACCAGCAAAGCATGCGAAATGATTAAGCACTAAACCCCCTCATATATACCAAGGTTAAATATTATATATGGTCCTTAATAGCATAAGACCAACTAAATAATGTAAAAGCTAACAAATTGCTTTAGAAATTTGTACCTCATATTTGGTTTGTACTGCTGATAATTTCTTATAGATGAAATCACAGTTTATGTTTGTACTTTTTTTTATAATCTTCTCCATCTTCCTCTTTCCATCACCTTTTATTTTATTTTATTTGTTATTGAGCGGATGTTTACCGCTTTTAAACTTTGTGTAATGGTTATATTAAATCAAACTCCGAGAATAAATAAAATGGAATTAACTTTAATTGAATTTATTTTATATTGTCAGGTTTCGAATCTAAAATAGTAACAACATTATTTTATAAAGAATAATAACTTGTAGCGAATTATCATAGCGTACAACTAACTTTCCGATCCATTGCAATTTGCAAGTTCGAACCCTAGCATTTTTGTGAGGTTTTTAGATTCGTGAATTTTATTTTTTTTCCTGGTGCAAGTTTCAAGTTTATGAGAGAAATTCACATTTTTTTCGGTTACACGTGTATTTGAAAACACAAATAACTCAAACACAAAGCTATGCTGTTGAAAACACACAAAGTTTGCCTTTAAACTTTTTGAACATTTTAGATCCATCCGCTTATCTTTTTAGAGCCACCACCAACTCCACCCTTCTCCTTCCAGTGGGATGAGATAAATTGACGGCGAACGGCCACCGGCGATGGTTCTACACGGGATTAGAATCAAAGATGCGATTTTCTTTATCCTCTCCTTGGTTCTATAGATCGCTGGACTTTGGATCCGAAACCGGCGACCCGACGGGCTTCTCTTGCTGTCGACGCGAGTTTGGAGTAAGAGAAATAAAAAGGAGTAAGGAGAGAGACAGATAGATATCAACGAGAGATGACTGGCCGGATTTTTACGGAGTCAGGCGACAGGCCAGCGAAGTGGGTGGCGAGGGAGGTGAAGTTGGGGTTTTATAGTAGAAGAAATCCAAATGAAGTTGTGAAGATAATTAGTTTGAACTAAAAATAGCCATTTCCAGACAACTTTTGTGGAAGAAGTGCTTGCAGGACAACTCGCTCACTTCTTGCCTTGCTTCGAACCCGCAGAGACAGACACAGCACTCTGTTTTCCCCCCGTTTCTGCATAAAGGTTTGAACTGGGTTATTGAGATTCTTCTCTCTCTAGGCATTTCCTCAGGACACCCATCAGGGTTCTCGTCGAAAGTGTGGGAATTGATATTGGCACCCATCACTTGGAGCACAGATCTCGCCATGTTCTTTAGCAGAGCCACGGAAAAAACTGTGTTCATTACTAGCAATGGCAGCACGGCCCCTGCTGCACTCGGGAAGTTCGAAAGCCCCATTCGAGAAAGTGCTTCTGCTCCTTTGTTAGAGAGAGGACGAGAGCACACAGAAGCCGAAAGCCGAAAGCTATTAGCTCAGAATAGCTTTAATCATGGGCTTAAATTTGTAGTTGGGCTTGTTGCCGATAAATATACACGGCCACTCAACAATGTTAACCGTGGTTAGATGGGAGTGGGTTAAGCTTTACCCACGGTTGGATGGGCATGGATGCAACACGTGGCGACACGTGTAGGGTTTGTGTGAGACGCGATTGATTGATATAAAAAGAAAAAAAAAATTATCTCTGAATCTCTTTCACAAAATCTTCTTCATCAAATAATTCGAACTCTTAAAATTTGATTTAATAGCTAAAGTTATTATAACTTTTATAATAAGTCTCTATTTATAACCGTTGATTCAAAATTTAAAATTTTCAACTAGATTTCGTGAAATGCATCGGAGGAGATCCCTTTCCAAAAAAGAGAGGGAGAGACCCCGAGAGAGATGACATTTTCACTGGCACAAAAAGGATCAAATTGACGTAGCCACGTGTCGGTGGGAGGTTCTGTGAGAGCCAATGAGGTGGCGGTGTTATGTTACTTCTAAACGACCGTGATATGACGATACCGACAAAGTTGTCGACATGTTTTACGAAACAAGAAACCCAGGTGAAACAAGATTCATGACTTTCCGGCAATGGCAAAATCCATCGCCTCTTCTGAATTCCGATTTATTGGTATCTAGTATACGTTTAACAAGCACAATATCTCATGCAGTAGTAATGATATGAATCCTAATAAGAATATGTTACACCGAGTCAGGAGGAGTCGTCACTAAAGCACTGAAATTCTAGAGGACGATTTAATCGACGCCGTGTTTTCCCTCGAGGACCTAATTCTGTGATTTGGTCAATTAATGAATTTCACAAATCGTAACGGATTTTACAAATTCATGTAAAAACACCAATCGACATGGTGGTCCTGACGCGTCGATTGTGTACAGTACCTCTGTCATCGCTGGTGTTTCCCCTAATGGGCCTTTGAAGTTGAGGGATCTACCCCGATAGCCTTAAAGTACGCATTTTCTGCATTTGATACTCGCATCTGAAACATCGTCCATTCCTTTCTGCACCTTTCCCTTACCTGGAATCAGCAGCAAAGACACCAGCGATATCAGCAAACTTGATTTGAAAATTTGCGCTTTTTTGTTGTTTACAAGATAACTTTTGTGAGAGTAATTAACGCTTTTAAGATATAAGTGCGAAACAATGGCGTTAGAATAAGAGTTCTTGCATACCCCTTGCCATGGCGCCTTTCCATTTTCTGATTCACCCTACAGAAAGCCGAAATAAATTAAGCTTTTCGTACCAATATCTAAAGTATGTATGTTTATTAAGGAAACGAGATGATGACAGCGGCTAAAAAGTGATATTTACCTGGCTCCCCAATGAAGGAACAGTTTGATGAACGATCCACTGAGAATCTACAACGCCGATCTTATCATGCGCAGGCTGTTTGCAATGAAAAAAATGCATTTAATTAGGAGTTCCATTCAAATACGGCCATGTGCAGATTACGAAATAAAGAACAAAACAGAAACATCAAGGAGGTTGGGAAGTGGGTCACCAACCTCTACACATTTTCTCAGGGCAAAGTCAAGACCCCAGCCATGGACCAAGTCATTCTGCAAACACCAAGTGTAGCAATCACAGAATTAAGTAACAAGACGGCTAATTTAACCAAGTGGTGATAATGGAAAAGATATCGCGATCTTTAATACCTGAATCATATGCCACACACAGCGCCAGGCACTTCGAGAAAATACTGGAGCCATGATTTCAATAAAGCTGAACCAATAAGACAGAAACAAGAAACATTTATTAAACACAAATGTCAGATAAAGGGGAAGACAAACAACGGCACTAAAATGTCCTCTATAATTTCTTAATGTCTTACGCTGCACATGGAGGCAAAAGTGGGTCAGTGCACCAGCCCGGTTTCTCCTCTGTTTGTCTGGAACAATTCAAGACAAGGGTTACAGGATTACTTCATGGTTCATAAACTAAACCCGAAACAAACAAATAAGTTTCACTTTAGGTTCCATGATTTTACTTGTGAACTTCACGATCGCCTCTCCTCTTTGTCATCTGCCATGTTAAACCTTTGTTGGGTTCCAAACCAGGCTGTGAAATCTCCAAACCATGCTTTCTCACTAGTCTAATGTATCTGAAGTTGGATTGAAAAGGGAGGCATAAGAGATTAATTTAGCAGACTAGCTAGCTCAACGCAAAGGAATTACTTTGTAATGAAAACTCACTCTTCTGAATTAAAATGCTCTACTCCCAGGTCTTCATCCCAGATAAATATGTAGTCGTATGGGGCCACAATGTCAGGATGCAAAAATCGCTTGGCATACCACCTTTGACAAAAAGTTTAAATTCAAAAACCAGTGAAACTATTCATTATTGAAGTACAAATAGGAGTTAGCAATTGTTCATACCATTTAGTCTGCTTACGAACACTAATATGTATAGCACGCTTAGACCACTCCAAGTCATCCCACTCAGTTGTTTGGCCATCGTAATGAAAAAGGAGAACCGTAAAGTTCTCTGAAAACTGTGAGAGAAAGATATTTAGTCACACACATTTACCACAGAGAGAGAGAGGGAGAGGGGGAAACCTTTTTCACTGCTGCATCAATATTCCTTTTCTGATTCAAACCCACAGTGAATGTCACAAGGTACCTTGGTTTGATGGTCACGTCCTGCAATTGTCATCTTAATCAAAAGACTTACACTTTGAATAACGACACATTGAAATGAGAAGTATCGTGTGCCGCCAAAAACAAAGGATTTAACTTGGCAGTGTCACTGGGACTAGAGAGGATTCAATAAAATAGAAATAAAATTCTTGTCATGTTCTTCAACTGTTTCCCGTTTATGTTTCAACCTAAAATTAGCAGACGACAGACTTCAAATAAGACAATGAATATGTATGCTAAAAAGACTATTTTCTTTTATATGAATTCCTAGACAAATCAAATGCGTAACACAGAAGATTCCAGTTCCAGCTTTATTTGCAACAAACACATCCCATTATTTCATAGTAACGTCGAAAAGGGTCCAAACTGTAACTATTTTGCTTGTATAAGTAAAAATAGAATGCACACCTCACTAGGATTGCCCCATAATCTGCGCAAGTAGAAGTCTGACTCAGCTGCAACAATTCCTGGTGGTAGCATTTCTGCACCTCTGGGATTTGATGGCACCCAAATCTGCAGAAAATGTAAGCTTCAGTCCAGATGAGTAATGCCTATATAAGGAGAATTGGCATGGAACAACAGGAAGCTGTAATCTATAACGGAAATGACACTCAGATTTTTAGCAATTATAGACCTGGTTCAACATTTGTATTACGAAATAGCCAAGATTCAATACATTCCTCAATAACATACAACATTAATACTGATGCAAGTCATTTCAGAAGTTGCACTACTGTTAATGTCAGGGAGACGAGGTATACCCTCGATGTGCCATTCGAACTCTGATCTTGACTTGTGCTATTTTTACTCCTTGCAGAAGACCAAGAACTTAGAAGTGCTTGGCTGGAGATGTCTGATTTCAGGTCCTGATTGTATGACAGATCAATAGTTGGACGAAGGCTGGATGAGAGATTCAGCTGTCAAAGTGCATGTATTAAATACATTTTGTAAGCAACAGAGAGGAGTATAACAGATACCCAAAAGAACTGAGTACCTTTGTTAGTGACAATGTTGGAAAGGATGCACCTATCAAGAACCCAAAAACCACTCCAACAAAAGTTGTCACAATAAGCCTCATGGTCTCATTTGGTTTCCTACCACCCGCACTGCGCCAACAACATGTAAATGCAATTAGCGGTGATCAGATCTCCATAATAAACTTAAAGACAACAAAAGTTAGCTTGTTCCAATGAAAATAGACTGTCACAAAAGTTAACCTGCGCGAAAGGATTCCCATGTTATTTACAAGCTTCGGACTATACATTCACGGAAAAATGAACTGCAAGTAGAAAGCGATAGCTGATCTGCATTATTTAACAGGTTTTCAGTTGCAAATTCCCTTAAATGAAACGACGAACCTCATGAAGGAACAAAAAACCTGGTTTATCATATACACAGGAATATAAGTTTGAGCGCACTACTTCAGGAATTTAAGAAAAATTCTACGACTCAGTAATACAAGAATATACAACTACAAAAATGAGCCCAACAATTTTTGTAAATCAATGCACAAACCGTATCAATAGATGGGTAGCAATTGCAACTCACAGCCCAAAGCTGCTGTAAGATGGAAATGCTTTATCTCTCTCAATAACATCTCACTTTCCGCTGCATTTCAATTCGAATTCACAGACTACATTGACCATTTAACAGCGGAAACCGCATACTTATACCCTAACCTACCAAGCAGAATTCTTCAAACACAATATAAAGAAGCAACAAGCAAGAAGTCACATGCCCGTTCCTCAATCCCCGTCTACATACGGAGAAACGAAGAGACCATGTGCTTCCATTTGACAATGAGCAGCTTACAGTACACAAAGTCACAAAATCTAACACCCATTCATTGAAATCATCCACGTGCTCCCTTTGAATTAAACATCCCACTGCCTTAAATTAAGACAGAATAACAGCTGCTCTTGCTTAATCTCAAAGACAACGAACAAACCGACCACAAAAAAAAAAAACATAAATCCAATTACTAAGTTGGCTCATGCCACAATTCCCGATCAAACATCTCCAGTAACTTCAAAATCAAAACAGTAAACTCCACGACCAAAATCGATAAAAATTTAAACAAATTAAATTGATATATCGGATTGCTTTTAGTTAAACTGCTTGCAATCAAATCAATTCAAACTAAAAAATTGAGAAAAATGGAAATTCAGGAAGCTAATTAATAACTTAATCGAGCTTAGCTGAGCAGCACTCTACCTAAATTTCTCGGTAACCAAACAGAAAACGCAACGAGTGAATCGAGAGACAAATGAACCGACCTCATATAGCCCGAGCAAGATCTGCTGAAGATAAAAGCCGTTCAGGAGCTGGGAATCACGCGGAAAAGCACTTTCTGCGAATCCAAGCTTTTGGTGCTTATAGGTGTGATCTCGGGGTGCAAATAGCGTGAGAGGAAAGATTAAAAAAAATCAAAAAATCAAAACGCAGTTTCAGTTTAACGGCAAGAATACTATGATTCCTGATATTTCCGAGGTTCGAGGTTCGCGTGTTTTTAGGCGGTTGGCTGCGGGGACTTCGGCCGTTACGATTCGGAGGCGGTGGAGGTCGTTGTGGAGGAGGCGGACTTCGGCTGGACTCGGAAGGGAACCACAGGGAGAAGTGAGAAAAAAGGGGTGCTTTATATTAATTTTTAATTACGCGGAGATCTCAGCAAAACAGCGGCTTACACTAAATTATGAAAAAAAATTGATTATGATATGAACACATAGGATACACCACGTTTTTTTATATAAGTAGTGAATTTTTTTATATTTTAAGTTATTAATTTTTTAAAAATATATATCTCATAATTTGTATAATGACACGTGATATACTACCTTATGTACCGATTTCACTAAAAATTTTCTTCTAAATTATATCGTTTGTTAAAAAAAAAAAAAATATATATATATATATATATGTATAATTACTAAATAGTAGTGATAGTGGACTCTCCATAGACTATTGTCGAGTTTAAATTTTTTAAATTCAAATTCTTATGTGGCTTCCTTGCCTCTATCATATTTTGACGTTTGTTTACTCACCTAAAACCATCAAGAATATAAAATTTAAAAAAAAAGAAAAAGAAATTAGTGGGGGGGGGGTATATATCAAAATTGTTAGTCGTGGACAAGAATAAAAACTATGAGAGACGCCAAAGAAAATTTTGGAGGCAGAAAATTTGAATTCTTTACTATCACTTTACAATTTAATATTAAATTTTGTGTCAATATTATAAATCATCATTAAAAAATTATTTAAAGTTCATAAAAATTCTAACTTTCAAAAGATTTCATTAGCATTTAGCAGTGTAGTGATAAGCAGCCAACTTATATTCAAAACTTTATTAGAGCTTTGACCATAATCAGAATCCTGAGTCTTAAACAAGTAACCCACTTATACTTATTTAAATTTTTTATTATATTATATTTTTCTTTTGTTGCTTTTGATGCTTTAGCTTTTCGACTTTTTTTTTTTTTTTTTTTTTTTAACTTAATGGTGGGTTTTTCGGTTCTTCGTTTTATTTTTTGGATTTTTTGAAGAAATTTGTGGGAAGGATGTCAGAGTCAAATTACCAAAGTTGCCTTTGTCTAATTGAAGTCCGGCCAAGTATATATTACTACAATTTTTGAGGAAATTTTTAGAAAAAAAAACGTATGTGCAAATCATTTAAAAATTAGCGAATAAATTACTACCAACATTTAAATTATTGCATAATTTTTTTTAGTGAAACTTTGACACACCCCGACCCGAAAGTGGGATGTGCTGGCCGTTACGTGAGTGTGATGTAACCATGTGCACAATGCGGAAGCGAGAATCAATAAGAATACGAACTAATTAAAACTAATCCACTTGCAACCTAAAGGAGATAGTGTGCTAGAGAGAGATTATAGTACTTATACATAATCAGAGCGTACTAAGTCAAAATGCAGTCAAACATGAATTAATAAATTCGAATAACCCCAAATGGTGCTTTACATAAGAAGAAGTCTGTCAAAACTGCCGAACGATCCTCGTTAGCCACCAACAATACTCTAGCTACTTAGAACCTGGAAGGGCGAAAAACAAAATTGAGTGGGTCAACAAAACAAATCTTTTCAAAATCATTCTTTTCTCAAAAGTATAACCCATCTCCGTAAAACCTATATAAATTCCCATAATCAAAGTATATTCTCATATATGTATAATTCTCAAAATCATGCTTAAAAAGTGTATGTATGCCATGCCAAAGTATCATAACTAATATCTCGATCATAACTCTGTAGATGTGATCAAATGTCAGGTAATCATCTCGGCCCTCAGCCGTATAAATATCTCATAATCAATATCAATAATAAACTCAGCCCTTGGCTGCACAAATAGCTCATAATCAACTCATCACATCATATATATCAATCATGCACATATATCAATATCACCACTAGTGGTTTACTCATCATCACTTAATATATATAAGTATGCTCTAGTGCTACAATCACGTGAAGACTGTGCGAATGATTCGTGGGTCACCTACGAGTCGAACCCACTTATAGTGGTCTATACAACAGGACTATGCACCTAACTTGGATCAAAGGCGAGCATGTGGTGCGGGAGGTGAACACCACGTGAAAGACTGTGCCCTTATCTCTAGGCGGGAGCACTAATATCAATGTGCAGGTATATGAGCTCTAATCACATCACATCATTCGTTCTCATTCTTATTATAACCATTATCTAAACTTACCTGACACTTACCTGTGCGTCCGCAGCACCATCATACACATATGCAATCACTAATGCAGCATTTAAAATAAATGAATACTTTGCATGGCATTTCAAATCACATAAACGTTCATTTTCAATTTTTGGGAAAAATAGTAATATATAGGTATATACTGAAAAATAGATGCCCACTCACTGATATGTCGACGGGTCGTAACCCCCGTGCCTAGCCTGGCTACGCTCGTCCTCTCGATGGGTCTCGCCTATATGAGAAATAAATGCAATTACGTTAATTAAACGCACATATACGAAACTCGATAATAACTTCTCATACGAAGCTCAATGTTTGGCATACGAATATACCAACGAGACCTACACAACCTCACGAGCGTCGTGAAATTTTTAGAAATTTTTTTGGGTGACCCACGTGCCTCCACGCGCGTCATCGTCTACCTCCAGTCGCCGGGCGGAAAACCTGCAACTCGGGTTTTCTCGGTCATTTCTTCACCATTTTTCCTCAAATTTCTTCCTACGTGTTCTAAATTAAGTGAGGAAGAGGGCTATACCTTTAAAAACCTCGAAAAACCTCTGAAAATTTGTCGGGAAAATCCACCAAAACCGGCCAACTTCGAATTGGGCCATCCCGACATCCAAATCGTGCAAACGATGGTCCCCGAGGTTCGTGGAGATATCTAAAAGCTCACTGTGAGCTTAGAATTCCCTAAAAATCAAGCATGAAAAATTTCATGAACAGTGCATGTACGGGTCGTGAGGTTTCCACGTGAAATCGAGGGAGTTCTTACCTGAAATGGGTATGGTTGGACTCGTAAGATCCTCACGGACACGAATATACCATTTTCCACTTTGATCTGTCACGTTTGCAAGGGTTTTGGGTCTCATCCGTACGAAATGGGATAGAGAGAGAGAGAGAGAGAGAGAGAGAGAGAGAGAGAGTGTGTGTGTGTGTGACTGAGAGAGAGTGAGACACGGGAGTGAGAGAGAGAATGGGATTGGTGTGTGTGTGGTCCAAAAGCAACCAATCAAAACCAACACATTTCCTTTAGTTCCTAAAACTTAGGAAAACCTAGAATTTGTCCAAATAAACTTTAGACTTAAACCACACCACTACCTAACTCAAAACGTCCAAGGGTAATTTAGTATTTTCACACCTTCGATACAAATATTTCGGGACGGGCTGTGACAAACTTAGTACAATATTGTTGGTACGAAAAATCATTTGTTATATATCGGTGAAATTGTAAAAGCCAAAATAATAACCGAAAACCAAGAAAAACATTATCTAACTTAATAGATTATGTAGATTATGCAAATATCTAGCTAAGTCTATCTTTAAAAGAAAATCTACTATAAATACGCTTATTTTAAGGATTCATTTTCGCGTTTAGAAAAGTTGTAAAATGACTTAAAGTGTTTTTATAATTTTAAAAGTACTAGAAGAGTATTTTAGAGGAAGCACTAATCATGTATTTATTGCATAAAGCGCTTCAAATATTTTATCATGATTCACTTGTATTTTTATTAAAGATTTCAAAATTACTTTTTGTCATAAACAATTTTAGTCATTTTAAATGTACTTACAAACACAGTAACCACAAACCTCTCGTCACGGAAAAGTCTTTGTAATTGACTCTTTTAATTAAAATTTATAGTGGCGATCCACGTAAGATAAGAATATAATAGCATTTTGTTTCCACCTTTGTCATTCCCTCCAATGGTATTCATAATTATTAATTAGAGACTTTTTTTGAAACCAATTCAAAAGACAATAATAAATGAAGGGAGTCAATCAGCATTCTTTCGGAGATACGCTTGACAAAGGGGATTTCTACGAGGCTGCCTGAATCGTTGACTATTCATGGATTGACGTACATCGGACGGTACATAAGATTCAATGAAGCGTGGGAAGCAATCACGGACCATCCCTTTGATTGACTTTGAAGTTTGACCCGGCCAAAAAACAAGAGCTGTATGTCCCACGGCTGCCCCGCAATTAACGTTGAGGGGGCAAGCGGCCAGTCCGGAAGGGGCCACTTCATCTCCACCGTCGCCGTGCTTACACGTGGTACCCTAATACTATGTGGGTGGGACCAACAACGTCATGTTTCCATAGAAATTTTTTAGTGTGACTGATACACTGAGTGGTACATCATGTATCGCTAAATAAATAGTGGGATATGTGTGACAAAAAGTTAAAAACTTAAAAAATAAAATTTTCTACCACTTCTATTAAAACACATGGTGTACCACTTGTGTTTCCGTCACAATAAAAAATTTCTCTATGTTCCCATATACTTTGGTCAGAATCCAGGTCACGCTTGGATCGACATGTCGTATAAACAGGTACACATGTCAGCAAAGTTTGTCCAATTGATACTTCCAATAGACGTTTTTGTTTTGGTACCTTTATTTTTTTGAAAAAAAAGAGAGACTACTCAGTAATTTTGTCATGACAGATAGCCTATTATTTCAGAAAATCAAAAACTGAGTAATATTAATTATACGGATATAAACAAAGTAATGTGAGAAATGCACTGCTATGCTTGCTTGCAAAGTAAATAAATTTTAATGGGTCAAATACAATGTTATGAGAAAAGTCTCATTATTTGAAATTGAGATAAGGAAAGGGGGAATTTAAGTGGCCACCTATATGATTGTGACATCATTGCCATACATCCTTTCTCAGAATTTATTTGAGGTAGTTCTAGGAATGAAATTAGTACACTAGAAAAAGTGTTAAACTAATCACAAGATAGTTAATAGGAAACACGATGGTAAGGCTACATTTAAACATAATTGAGTCATAAGCTGCACGATAAAATACTCGTGTTATGGTTTCATGTATTTACGTTATGTCTCTCTCACCACATACTTAAAATAAGTGGCATATACCTACTATTATTACTTCTCTTTGTGTAAAAGAAAAAGCAACAAATCGAATCTGCCAAACCCAAGCTTTGAGAATGGCTTTGACGTGTTAAGATGTTGGGCAGGTGTGCATCAGTGCGGGGGTCTTGTTAGACTTGTAAATGGGTTGAGTTTATTGGGTTTGAATCTGATTTGTTAATTTAACGGGTCACCTAAACTCAACCCGTTCAGCTAACGGATCACCTAAATCAAATCCGTTAATCTAATAAATCACCAATTTCACCTGTTAACACCAGTTAAACAATTATTTTTGTTTTTGTTTTTGTTGTTTACATTTCATCCAAACCAAAGAAGGGATTGGTGCTTTCAGACGAATCCCTAGCTCTACCACCTCCAACCTTTCAACACCTGGGGATCTTCCTCGCATTTGCTAATCGGCCTCTGAGTCGCATCCGCCGCGTCCCCCAGCGACTGAAAATAAAGCTGGCCGGTATCCTTTTTCTTGCAATTTTGTTTGCGGACCGGGCAAGTGTATTTCTTCGTCCTCGCAGAGTACTCGAAGACTAGGGTTTCACACCCAAAACGTCGCCGTATTAAATATCAATTTCCGATCACATGCATACATTGAGATTAAACAAATATACACAAATTGAATACACATACATATATAGCGATGGCAGTTAATCAAGGTTAATGGGTTTCGCCAAGTTTTCGACAAGCTAAAACAAGGTCTTGATGATCAAACACTTGATCAAGGTTTTGCAAAAGATATGCTTGCAAAAATAGCGATGGCAGTTGGGGTGCCAATAACAAGTGTTAACCGGTGGTTATTGGGTTTCGTGGGTTCACCCAAAATGACCCGTTTAACACTCACCCGAATACTATTTTAATGGGTCGGGTCAAGTGGGGTCGGATTAACGAGTCAGATTGAAAATGCCGGGTCTAGGTCTGGTCTATTTTTTTTTTCAACTATTGTTTGGTAAATGGTAATCTTTTGTCATAAATAAGTCTTGTGTATTCAATTAGGATCTTGAAATTTTTTAATTTTAATTTGTTGCAAAGGATGTTACTATTTACACATTTATTTTTACTTTTTACACACCATTTTCAACTTTGGTGCCGGATCGAATGCATTACAAATGATTAATGAACCAAAACTAACAAGGGTGTATGGAAGGTAAAAAAGGACATGTGAATAGCACTACCTTTTACAAATTCAGGGGGTACCAAATTAGAATTTTAAGTGATTATCTAAAAATTTATATGTATCCAATTAGGATTTTAAAGAAGTTTATAACCTTCTAAGTATGTGTATTCAATTAGAAATTAATTTTAAAGGATTTAAAAAAAATGTGAATTAGAGAATTGGAGATATTTCATAATTTATTTTAAACATTCTCAAATCTCACAACTCTCCTGAGCATCTGAGGGAATTCCCTTAAAGTTTTACATAGAATTTTTAAAAATCAATTAAACCCCATCAAAATCAATGGATTTATAAATTCATTAAAATCCCTTAAAATTCTAATTGAATTGTAGACTACTCAATCCTTTTTTACTTCTTTTTTTTTTTTTTTTTTAATTCCCCGGGTTTTGGTCAGAATTTAATTTTGTAAAAGCCCAAAAGGCACAGGACAAAGCAGGGCCCAAACACATTAAATCTAATCAATCATTAAAACATGAAATCTGAAACTATCCAATCCTTAAAACTTGCATCCAAACTTGAACCACATGACCAAAACTTTCATTATAATATATGTGTAGCTCCACCTAAAGCACTGCATAATAATAATGGGCAAATTCCATTTCGAGATGACGTTATCTGTCATATAACATGATATCATGTCTATTATTTTATGCGGTAAGTATGTAATATTTATGGACAACTTTACATACGACTGATCCATATATATGCATGCGGCTTTCCAAAGCACGTTCGACCATTTCCAAAAGAAATACCAAATTAAATTGATGGCTGATGTCATTTTAATTGAGCACTATCGATTAAAATGCTCAGAGCATGTCTCAAACCAGGTTCTCCTGCAGCAACTTGCAGAGATTTTCCAAGTTCATGTTCGACCACGCGCTGCTAGTTTTTCAGCAAGAGGTCTTACAGCTTTAACCAAATCTATCAGTATATTAGAAACATTGCACCGTCTTCCTGACAGCATCCTTGAGTTGCTGACGGTTATCCTTCATATGATCGCCTTGCACCCGTATATCTTCATCAATGTCATTAGAAATCTACATAAGCATATTATTCCAAAAAGCTAGCTATAGAGAAAGTTGTGCAGGACCCCAGGTACCATTGTTGGGGTTTTAGCTTCGAATAGGAGAATTCTATAGGGAAGGTGAAAAGAAGGAAATACACGAGATTGAAAAATGGCGATTGAATGGCTCTCTTCTCTGCAAGTTGTAGAGAGAATGTTCTCTTCTATATAATATGCATAACGGTTAGTTATGCAAAATGGATTCCCACACTTACATCAGAAAATCTCAGCCACACATCTAGCTGGAATCCACATGTCACTTAGACACAATTACAATGTGAGCCTTACACTTGGTAATACTGACCAAAGTGAATACACAACTAAATACAAGGCTTATTTCTACTCTATTTAAAATTAGCATAAAAGCTTATACACTAACACTCCCCTTTAAGCTTTGAGCGGATATGACTCCAAGCTTGTCTCTGAGATAGTTGAACCTTTCCTTTGGTAAAGCTTTGGTTAAGATGTCTGCCACTTGCTCTTTGGTAGGACAATAGACTAAATCGACAATTCCTTGCTGCAAGGCATCTTTGATGAAATGGTATCTTCTATCAATGTGTTTTGTCCGCTTATGAAACACTAGATTCTTGGTTATGGAAATTGTAGATGTATTGTCACACTGCAAAGGAGTTGCTTCTGTTTGTAGCTCACCAAAATCCTCCAAAACGAACCTGAGCCATATGGCCTGAGCTGTAGCTTTAGAAGCACTTATATATTCATCCTCAGCTGTGGAAAAAGCAACACAACTTTGTTTCACAGAGGCCCACGAGAACACTCCACTTCCAAAAGAGAATGCATAACCTGAGGTTCTCTTACTGTCTTCGATCGATCCACCCCAATCACTATCACAAAATCCAACCAAGACTGCCTTTTTGCCTTTCACATACTTCAAACCATAGTCCAATGTCCCTTTAACATATCTGAGCACTCTCTTGGCTATCCCATAGTGCTTGTTTGTAGGGCAGTGCATATATCGAGTTAGTAAACTAGCTGCATACATTACATCCGGCTTTGTAGCAATAAGATACAATAAACTCCCCACAATCTTCCTATATTGCTCCTCATTTGTTGCACCACTGCCATCATCTTTGCTTAATTTTTCAGTAGCTGCAAGAGGGGCAGTGACAAGTTTGCACTCACACAAACCAAATTTATTCAACAAAGAGGAAGCATACTTCATTTGATGAATAAATATGCTCGATTCTGTTTGGATCACTCCTATTCCCAGGAAATGATGTAAAAGTCCCAAATCTGTCATTTCATATTTCACCTTCATATCTTCTTTGAACTCATCCAACATCTCTTGATTACTTCAAGTATATACTATGTCATCTACATAAATGGATACAATTAGTATATCATTTTCTCCCCTTGTCTTAGTATAGAGAGTTGCTTCACTCAAGCTTTTCTCAAACCCACACTTGGCAAAGTAGCTGTCAATCTCTTCATACCAGGCTCTAGGTGCCTATTTTAATCCATAAAGAGCTTTGTGCAATTTATAGACCTTGTCTTCCTTGCCATTAATTACAAACCTCTCAAGTTGATCAACATACACATCTTCCTGCAACTCTCCATTCAAAAACGCAGATTTAACATCCAATTGGTACAATCTCCAGTCTCTTTGTGCAGCAAAGACAATCAATGTTCTAGTTGTATCCAACCTAGTAACTGGAGCAAAAGTCTCATTATAATCAATTCCAGGTTTCTACACATACCTCTTTGCAACCAATATTACCTTGTTCTTTTGTACTGTGCCATCCAGATTCAATTTGGTTTTGAACACTCATTTTACTCCAATGACTTGTTTATCACTTGGTCTATCTCCAAGCTCCCAAGTTCCATTTTTCTCGATCATTGTCAGTTCTTCTTCCATTGCTTTTATCCATGCCTTGTCTTTAGCAGCTTCTTCATATTTCTCAAGTTCTACAATGCAAAGGTTGCACTGTGCTAGAATATCACTTATATTTCTCAATTTTACTGGAGTATGATCATAAGTCTGTGCAATACTTGTTCCATGTCAGACACTCCCTTGTTTCTCAGTGTCAGAAGAAATGTTAGAACTAGGAAAAACTTCTTCAACTTCATCAATTCCGGGTGAACACACATCAAAGTCATTTTCAGACTGATTTTGGACATAACTTATTGCAATTGACTTGTCTGATCATTTCTTCCAGTTCCAGGACATAGATTCATCAAAAACCACATCCCTTGGGAGAATCAACTTCTTTGTATAAGGATCAAACACCTTATACCCCTTTTCACAAGTTCCATACCCCACAAATACACCTTTGGTGCTCTTTGCATCAAGTTTTTATCTCAACTCAGTAGGTATATGCACATAGCACAAACAACTAAATATTCGTAGATGTCAAATTCCAGGCTTTCTACCACTATAAGCTTTGAATGGAGTCAAGTTTTAAAGAGCTTTTGTAGGTGATCTGTTCGAGATGTAAACAGATGTGTGAACAGCTTCTGCCCACAGGAAGTAAGGCATATTCTTTTCATGAAGCATGATCTTAGCCATTTCCACAACTGTCCTATTCTTCATCTCCACTACTCCATTCCGTTGTGGAGTGTAAGCCACTGATAATTGTCTTTTAATGCCTTCAGATTCCAAGAACATGTTAAACTCAGTTGAAAGAAATTCACCCCCTCTGTCACTCCTTAGATTCTTCACTTTAAATCCACATTGAAGTTCAACCATTGTCTTGAATTTTCTGAAACAATTTAGAGCTTCAGATTTGTATCTCAAGAAATACACCCATGACATCTAAGTACAATCATCAATAAGCAACATAAAGTATTTGTTCCCTGCAATTGATTCATTTTACATGGGACCGCACAAATCAGTATGTCCAAATGATACTTAGCTCTCCAAGCCTGCTCTTTTGGAAACCAGTCTCTATGTTGTTTTCCTATTTGACATCCTTCACACACACCATCAATCTCTTCTAAGTATGGAAGACCATGAACCATGTTTTGTTCTCTCAATTGTTTGAGACTTATGAGATTTAAATGGCCAAACTTCTTGTGCCAAGTCCAGGTGCAATTAATCACACTAGTCTTCAATGCGAATTGATCATTTTGCATTAAGGATAGAGGATAACACATATTTTCCTTCATCTTAACTTTGATGACAAGACAGTCAAGTGAAGGACCATAAAAAACACAGCATATACCTCTTCTAAACAACAAATAGTATCCGTGTTCATCCATCTGTCCAACACTCAGCAAGTTCTCCTTCAAACCAGGTAAAAACATCACTTCCTTGATATACTTCTTACTAGCATTTGTATCAATTACAAGTGACCCCATTCCAGCAACATTAACCAGATTTCTAGTGGGCATTTGCACTTTTCCAGTGACATTTGTTCTTACATTAACAAGTAGTTCAACATTTCCAATCATATGGTTTCTATAACCATTATCAATGTACCAATTTCCATTTACTTTTGCCTCAGTAATAGCACTATTAGCATAAAACAGATTTTCAGACACTTCTGTTTGATTAGCATAACTTGCTTTCTGGACAGCCTTACCTATTGTGCATTCCCTAGCCCAATGTCCAAATTTATCACAATTGTAGCACTTAGGCTTCCCCTTATATTGACATTCACCAAAGTGAAATTTGGAACACACTTTACACTGTGGTTTGATTGTCTCTTGCTTCATGAACCCTGGAGAATTTGAATTATGTGCAGGGCTAGTAAATGACCTTTGTTGAAACTTAGGCTTAGACTCCAATTTATTCCCTTTTGAATTCGATTGCTTATGTTGTTTGAATACACCAAAATGAGCATTAGCACTGTTTTGCTCTTTTGGACTCACAGAGAGTGAGGCAAAAGCCCTTTCAGTGGTGTCAGCACTGTGCAAATCGAATCGTTGTTCTTGACTCTTCAAAATTGCAACAACTTCCTGCAATTCTACAGTCTCTAGACACTTTGTGTTTTCTATAACCAAACAGATTGAATCATAAGGTTTACTCAGACTAATCAGAACCTTCTGCACCAGTCTCTAATTAGAAAGGGATTCACCAAATGTTCTCATCTTATTAATTAGATCATTCAGCTTTGTAAGATAACTAGATAGGGACTCATTATCTTGCATTCTAGCATATTCAAATTCTCATCTAAGATTCTGAAGTTTTACAGATCTAACCTGATCACCACCACGATATTTTCCATACAATAGATCTCATGCCATCCTAGCTGAGTTAGTGTTGGCGATTCGTGGAAAGATCTGGTCAGAGATTACATTTTGTATAATACCCAAAGCCTTTGCATCCTTCATGAGCACAGTAATCATTTCGTCATCAACTTCCTTTTCCAATGACCCTTCTGCTTTCTTCTTCTTATTCTTATCGGGGGTTGGAATCCCCTTTTTCTACCAGATTCCACAATCAGAGAGATTTGAAGATGGTTACCATTTTAATTCTCCATAACTCGTAGTTCTCATCGGAGAAAATTGGAGTCCTCACTTCCGAGCCTCAAAGTCATCTTGAGCCTAAATAGATCGATTTCCCCTTTCTCAGATGATAACAAATTTCTGGCAGCCTTCACGGAGCTTCACGTGAGCTTCGATTGAGCTCAGTGACTTCACAGATTAACGCCCAAACTCAAATGAACGAACTAGGCTCTGATACCATGTTAGAGTTTTAGCTTTGAAGAGGAGAATTCTAGAGGAAAGTTGAAAAGAAGGAAATACACGAGATTGAAAAATGGCGATTGAATGGCTCTCTTCTTTGCAAGTTGCAAAAAGAATGTTCTCTTCTATATAATATGCATAACGGTTAGTTATGCAAAATGGATTCCCACACTTAGATCAGAAAATCTCAGCCATACGTCTAGCTGGAATCAAGGTGGTTTATCCACATGTCACTTAGACACAATTACAATGTGAGCTTTACACTTGGTAATATTAACCAAAGTGAATATACAACTAAATACAAGGCTTATTTCTACTTTATTCAAAATTAGCTCAAAAGCTTATACACTAACAACCATAGCTATATGTTAGATTCTTTAACCGCAAGTAACAGAAAGTCGCTTTCTCTCTTTCCAAAAGCTCAATGATAGCGCTTGTGGACCACCAGTCTTTTGTTAGTGCTTCTTTGCTCACCTTTGATGTATATGTTATGCGCGTGCGTGAGCGATTGTAATTGCCTTACTGAACATAAGTCGTGATAAATGAAGCTTCAGTAGGCTGCTCCCGACTCGGTAACTTCAGTAGTCGATGAAACTGACTCTTGAGAAAGGTAACAATCGATTCATTTAATATGTTCCTTTGTCTTAACTGTATCACAGAAATGTTATTCTTTCCATTTCACCAAATTTTCTATATACAGACTGTAAATCTCCCCGCCCGCCTTAATCCCTTAGAGCTCCCTTAGAGCTCGTTTAATAACCATTTCAGCTTCTTCGAGAGTGGTGGAGACTCTGAGTTGGAGCAAAGCAGATTCCTATCATCTTTCTGCACCTGTCACCCAGGATTCCTGCTATCTACTCACTTCTCCACACACAATTCACTCCCTCCTGTTTAATCCTGGAGTAAAAAATACGTGGTTAAACAGTAGAAATTTTAATTATAACACGTAAACCATGTGGAAACATAATTACCGACATTGTTAATCCAAATTATTTAATATTTAATCCAAATTAGTCTCCCTTACCCCACCCATATGCCCTCCCTAACATTAACCTGTTGAGTTGTTTATTTTTCTGGTACGGTGTCACATGAACTTGGTACGTGATGGAAAAGGTGCTCGTTTGCTTTTTTCCATGCATGAAAAAAATAGATTTTATTGGGATTGAAATTATCCTCCATACCCAAACCACTTCCAAGACGAAATAAAGTAGGTTTTGTTATAAACAGAAAGCCAGTAACAGATAGGAAAACAGCTCGCACAGTTTACATGAAACGTAAGCGCTTTATGTTTTAAGTTTAGTGTAGAGTATTGCTTGTACTATCATAATATAAACTGTTCACTCTCGGCCTCACTTCTCTCTTCCTCTAAGTCTGCCAGTTTGGGTTGGATGCCATGCTGTAAGAAAACCTGCGAAATTCTTTCCGGGAGGATCTTACCTAATCGAACGCATTCCTCTTTCGTTCGTTAAATCAATTGGTTTTCTTACATTTCGTTGAGTAACCATGCACGATTCAATTGGAATTCCGGCCTGCTTCACAGCCGGCACTCCAAGGCCGGCCGACGATCCAACCTCAACCGGCGTGATCAGGTCGGGGCAGAGCGTGTTCATGTCAGTGTACAGCACAAAGATAGCCGGCCAGTGCCGGCTGATCACCGTAACCTGGTGCAAGAATCTGTTACTCCACGGCCTCTCTGTTTCGGTGCAAGGCCAAAACAGAGACGAAGAGTACCATTGCAAAGTTGAGCTCAAGCCGTGGTACTTCTGGCGCAAGCAAGGCTCCAAGCAATTCACAGTGGACGGCAGCGCCGTGGACGTCGTCTGGGACCTCAAGGCCGCCAAATTCAACGGCGAAACGGAGCCACAATCGGACTACTACGTCGCCATTGTCTGCGAAGAGGAGGTGGTTTTGCTCGTTGGCGATCAGAAAAAAGACGCATTCAGAAAAATTGGCTGCCGGCCGTTGCTCATAGAGCCGATTCTGGTTTCGAGGAGGGAACATTTGTTCAGGAAGAAGAAGTTTTCGACACGAATCAAGTTTCACGAGAAGGAGAATTTCCATGAGATTTTGATCGATTGCAGCAACGGCTCAGATGGGTCTGATCCGGAGTTGGAGATAAGGATTGATGGGATCCAAGCCTTTCGTGTGAAGCGGCTTCACTGGAAGTTCATAGGCAATGATTGTGTTGATGTGAACAGAAACAGAGTTGAAGTTTTCTAGGATGTTCATGATTGGCTGTTTTGCTCCGGTCCGAGGCACGGAGTGTTTATATTTAAGCCGGTATCGGCGGAGCATACGACTGATCCCCCGTCGCTTTCGGCCGTTGACCAATCTTTGACCGAAAAGGTAGGTTCTGGTGTGGGAGATGAGCATGATAACGCAGGTGGGGCATCCCCTCTGTTTTCCTTATTTGTCTATGCGTGGAAGGTGGAATGAGGTGATTAGCGGCATGATTGGATTAAGTTAAGCAAAGTGATTAAGGATAAATTGGGGTGATTAAGGGTCCACGTTGATGCAGATTAAGAGTGAGATTTCGAGATATGATGTGAATTATGAAGAGGTGGGGCCAAGTGGTTTGGGAGTTTTTGCTACAGCTGGAATTGAGTAACATGGAACATGATTAGACAAGGACGCATTGGATCACTGTCCCATAATCCTCCAAATCCTATTTATCCAAGTACCTACTTGAGTTTATAATTTTATTTATGACTTATATTTGGATCATATATTTGTTTTTTTTCTCTTCTTTGTTTTTCTTTTTTGTACTTAGTTTTATTATTGGTTTTTTCGTATAATTGTTTTTAACAGTTTGTGTGAGAGTCAAGTTAGTTTGTGCAACAGTCAAATTCTTTTCGTGATTATGAGATAACTATGTTTGTACCACTTAAATTTCATGGTCAGGCGCTAGTCGAATTTTGGGCAGAGGCTTAGTGTCTAGGCGTCTAAGTGGAATATATGTAATTTTAATGTAATATATATAAATTACAAAAATAAAATAATAAATTAATTATAAAGTATTAGAACATATTAAAAACATTAAAAACAAAACCTTCGGATGTAAAG
Organism: Crataegus laevigata; assembly: GCA_963580275.1. NCBI lineage: Eukaryota > Viridiplantae > Streptophyta > Magnoliopsida > Rosales > Rosaceae > Crataegus > Crataegus laevigata. The sequence continues at coordinate 7,436,216 of OY756948.1, read as the reverse complement.
TAATATTCTTATTCAAGGATCTGACCGTTCAATCTTCTGAAAAGTGCAAGTACCAAAGTGAAAACAAGAAACATATAAAAATCTAGGGTTGGCCCATAACAGCATGCCAATCACGTGACACGCATGTTAACCTCTAAAACGACAGGAACATAAATCCTCGAGGGCATGGGATGATGGGCCTCTTTGGTGGCCCATCCACTTTTGTTTGGCAAAAAAAAAAGCCCAATAATACATTCCAAGTGAAAAGTCTGTTTGGGAAAAAGCAAAAGGAAAAAAACACCCACAGAGCAAAAGTGCGAGTTTAGTGAATCAGTGGTCCTTTCCAACTGCATCGACAGGCCGTTTTCAAAGGGTTTGGTGGGTCCGAAAAGGAGCCATTCACAATTTGTTGGAATATCCACTTGTTGGCTGCCTCTGTGAAGTGGGTCCCGTCCCAGTTGATCCGAACCGTTGGATCATCGCACGATTTGGCTATCAACGTCTCTGTGCCGTTGATCATTTTCTTGGCCCCGCACTTTGCGTACCGGTCGAAGTTATATTTACCACCGTGACCACAACATGCGATGAGAGGATTCTCAAAACCTACAGATTCAAAATTGTGAATTTTTTATTATTAAGCATCGGTGTATAAAATACATTACTCAACTGGACCGTCAAATTTTATTTGAAACCAAACGGCAATGTGAGTAATACATTGATGAATCGTAGAACTTTTTGCTTCCAATCACATAAGCGAGGTGAGGCGTTACCATATTTTTTGGCTTTGGTGATGAGGGTGTACTTTACTGAGTAGACATCCACATAGGTGATTGCAGCCAATGGAAGATCTTTCTTCAGTTGAACCACAACTTCCTTTAATATTTGATTGAAAAATTTGGCCACCTCATTAATCTGATCTGCACACCCATATTTATTTATTTGGGCCGGATCAGTGACGAAACGGACCAAAACATAAGGGAGGCAGCCCAGTGGGCCTGTGTTATGTATCCAAAATGATCTTCCTCCTTGACCATATACACTCTGTAAAAAAAACCATATCAAATTGTAAGTAGCGTTAACATCAGCTGCTCATGTGCATGTGAACCATTTATAATCATTGATAGATTTCGGGTCTTATATGCATTTACTATCAACTCATCTCGTGCGCGTGAGCTACTGACGGTGAGAATATAAAGAAAACATGAAATGAAAATGAAGGGAAGATCAACCTTGATGGCATTTGAGAGCTGGGTGAGTACATATGGAAGATATGCCTTGACTTGTTCTGCGGTCCAATTGAGTTTGTAGCCAGCAGTGACATCATTTTGGCCGATGTCAAAGGTATATAGGGCTTGAGAAAAGTACTCTTCCTTCGGTAGCGATTTCTCGAATAATTCACCTATGTCAAATGTAGATATTCTATATTACGTTAAATATATATTGCTGAATTTAACGGTCAAACGAAGAAGTAAAAGAAATTCAAGGCTGGTAGAGGAGTAACCAACCTTTTGTGCGATAAATTTGGGATCGTGTGCGGAAGTCGGAGAATTGAAGAAGTTGCACGTCTAATGAGATTGGACTAGCCCCACTTTGGGAAATGGTTGTGTTTGGAGGTATAACGGTTGATCCAGCTGTGGCAAAATTAGCTCCAAGGCTGAAGTTTGATCCAATCGAGTCAAGAAATGCACTCAGATGAGGCAACCCCAAGCTTTCCGCTTTCAAACAACAATAGCAAGAAAATAACATCTTAATTAGTATAATTTGGACATGTAAATAAAAATGACTTCAGTGCAGCGGTGTCTTGATTGTGTTATTTGTAAGACACATTCTACATGTAAGATCTTTTGTATTTTATCTTGTTTGATCTCGCGCAGTCTCCCTCCATTGTAAAAGTTGCCCTCGTAAATTAAGCAGCACATTGAATATCTTCTTAGGCCAACTCTGACAAGGAGACCCAAACCCTTAAATTGTCACGCAACAATAAGATCTATATTATAAATAGGCAAAAGTTAGAGAGATAACCTTTGCTAGGGATATGAGCGAAGCGGGTGCAAAATATCACATTGTAACTTTAGTAGTTATAACACAAAGGGATGGAAGATAAAGAGAGATACTGATATTATTTCTTTGATTCTTTCTTTCATAGTATGTTTTGATAGCATACGGAGTGCTCTATTTATAGAGCAACTCCCGTAACAATAACCATACAAATACAATGATGACACTTTTGAAAGTATCAAATACTATTCCTAAGTCTTTATTCCTTTGAGTGGGCATTCACCCACTAATTTTACAACACTCCCTCTTGGATGCCCACATATCAACATCAGTTACCTCATTAAAACCTTCCTCGAAAAAACCCAATGGGAAAAAATCATAGCGAAGGAGAAATAGTACAACTTTACCTGGATTGTTGATATAGTGTTAAGTATGCTTATGTTGCCTCGTTAAAAACTTGATAGAAAAAACCCAGTGGGAAAAATCATAGTTGAAGGAAAAAAGTACAACATGCATGTATTATAGATGCTCCCCCTGATATGTATTTCCCCCCTGATTCTGCATTCTTCAAATTTAGCTGATTGGTAAGCTGACGAAATTCTGATACCTTGCACTAACTTCTGAAACGTGCACTTTGGTAGAGATTTGGTGAACAGGTCTGAGTGATTTGAAGATGTAGCAACTAATATTTGCATCTTCATTAGTGAACGCATATCCAGTTTGTGAACGGGCTTTATGCGGATCAGAGAGAAAACCAGCATCTGTATATCCAACAAGGATCTTGTCATTTGTGGATTTCTCTGAGTAGAAGAGACTCATGCTTGTTGTCCCACGAAGGTATTGCAAAACATCTTTGACTCATTTCCAATGATGAATTGTTGGAGCGGAGCTATACCTTGCTAACAAGTTAATTGAAAAAGTTATATCTGGTCTAGTACATTGTGCTAAAATAATAAAGCACCTATTGCACTCAGATATGGTACTTCTAGACTAAAGACCATTTCATCATCTTCTTTTGGACAGAAATGATCTTTCTTAATGTCCAAAGAACAAATGACCATTGACGTGCCGAGTGGATAAGCTTTGTCCGTGCTAAATCACTTCAGAATTTTTTCAATGTAAACTGATTAATGAATTAGCACAATGCTCAATCTGCATGCTGAGACAATATTTTGTTTTTCCAAGGTCTTTCATTTCAAATTCGTTTTTAAGATATTTAGCAGTTTTATCGAGCTCTTCAGGGGTTCCAACTAGGTTCATATCATTGACATATACTGCCACTATAACAAATCCATAATTAGATTTCTTAATGAACACACAAGGGCAAATGACATTGTTGATATACCCTTCTTTGATCAAATACTCACTGAGACGATTATATCACATTCGTCCAAATTGTTTCAGCCCATACAAGGATCGCCTTAATTTGATTGAGAGCATACCTTGTGGTTTGTTAGTTGTTTCAGGCAACTTAAGTTCTTATGGGACCTTCATGTATATGTCAGTATCTAATTCTCCATATAGATACATGTAATGACATTCATAAGTCGCATGTCAAGTTTTTCTAAAACTACTAAACTTATTAAGTAACGGAACGTAATTGCATTCATTACAGGAGAGTATGTCTTCTCATAATCAATTCTAGGTCTTTGTGAAAAACCTTGTGCAACGAGTCGTGCTTTATATCTTGCAGTCTCGTTTTTCTCATTGTGCTTTCTTGTGAATACCCATTTGTAACCCACATGGTTTACATCAAGCGGAGTTTAGACTACCGGTCCAAAAACACTTTGCTTTTTCAAGGAATGTAATTCTGTCTGGATTGCATCTTTCTACTTAGGCCAATCTTGTCTTTGTTTGCATTCATCAACAGAGCGGGGCTCAATATCATCACTTAATACGATTTCAGTGGCTACTGCGAATGCGAACATGTCGTTGATGATTATTTCATTCCAATCCCACAATTCATTATTACATGCATAATTTATGGAGATTTATTTACTTTCATATACCTCTGTCTCTTCGGGGACATGTGTCTCATCAAGGACATTTTTCTTTTCGGAAAGTACAGAATCATAAATTATGGATTTGTCATTCATTCTCTCTTCCTGAATGATTTCATTTGGATTCAGTTGTACCCTCGTCTTTCTCTTTCGAGGGGCTGAATCTTTTGAACCTGGGGGTCTACCACGCTTCAAGCGTGCACCAGATGATTCATTTGCTGCCACTTTATTTTGTCCAATAGGGACATCAATTCTTGCAGGTGCATTTGTAGCTAGTATATGTGATTTTGTCACTTTCATAGCATCATTAAATGCATCGTACTTTGAAGATGAATGATCATTTTCACTTCATTTTCACATTGAGTGCTACGTGGATCAAAATGAGACAAGGTGGGCACAACCCATGTTAGCTCTTGCTGTTCTTCTAGAGAAGTCTTTTTTCCCCTAATGACTATCTCATCAAAGTGACAATCAGCAAAACGAGCTGTAAATATATCACCGTCAAGGGTTCCAAATACCTAGTGATAGATGGTGAGTCAAAACCCACATAAATTCACAGTCTACGCTAAGGTCCCATTTTAGTCGTGGTGGTACGATAAGCAAATAAATAGCATAACAAAAAACTTGTAAATGTGAAATGTTTAGCTGATACCCAAACACAAGTTGTACTGAGTAGTATTGGTGGTTGGCTATAGGTCTCAATCGAACCAATGATGCAGCATGTAAGATGACATGTCCCTATGCAGAAACTGGCAATTTTGTTTTCATGAGCAGAGTGAGAGCTATTAATTGAAGCCGCTTGACAAATGCTTATGCTCAACCATTTTGAATATGGACATGAGAAACATGGTGTTCAACATCAATGCCTAATGTCATGCAGTAATTATCAAAGGTTTGAGAAGTAAATTCACCAATGTTATCAAGTCGGATTGACGTAATGGGGTAATCTGGGAACTGTGCTCGCAACTTAATTATCTGAGTAAGAAGTTTTGCAAAAGCTACATTCTGAGTAGACAAAAGACAAACATGTGACTATCGGGTAGATGCATCAACTAAAACCATAAAATATCGAAATTGTCAACAAGATGGTTGCTTAGGCCCACAAATATCCCCTCGAATTATTTGCAAAAATAATGGGGATTTAGCATCAATCTTTAGTTGTGATGATCTAATTACCAATTTCCCTTTAGAACAAGCCATGCAAGGGTTATCATTTGAGATAGCAATGTGTCTGCTCAATAATGAATGTCCATTAGAGTTGGTAATGATCTTACACATCATGGTGGATCCTGGGTGACCCAGACGGTCATGCTAAAACATGTAAACCTTTGAAATCAATGAACTTCTAGTTCATGACAGTTTGTGATTCAATTGTCTTTATGTATGTATAATACAATATACTCGATAAACCACGCAACTTCTCCAATATATGCTTCTAGGTATCATTGGAGGTAATGCATAGATACTCCATATTTTCTGCACTTTTCGTTTCAATGTGGTATCTATTTAAACGTATGTCTTTAAAACCTAAAAAATTTCGAGTATATCGAGTAGTGTACAACGCATTCTATATGGACAATATTGTTCCATTCGGTAACATGATCTAGGCTTTTCTTGAGCCTTCAATTACATCTGATTGGCTTGATACTGTTACCCTTATTTTAGTAAGCATCAGGTTTGAGAAATACTTTTGATCTCAAGGTATTGTATATGTGGTTGCACTGTTTGCAAGACAAATATCTCTGACATTTCTCTTGTTTTGAGAATAACCATAGTTTTTATCCATGCTTTTTGAGTAAGAGGGATCACGGTTAAAAATAATTTATTCATAATAAAAGGAAATTGAAATGCCACTTTTATTGAATTGAAATACAAGTTTTAAACTACAAGTTCAGAATAATAAAAGCACATCAAACATAAATGATTCAATTGAACCGATATACTTCATTCCATCTTTCTACAATGAAGTCCGAGACATCTAAGTGGGTTGTGTTCAACTGCCTTGATAAGTCGCACACTGGATTAGGCATATCCATTGGTTTAGACTGGTCAAGGAAATTGGTCACGACACCCTTTTCCTTGAGGGAGACTTGATATAGATCCACCAGATGTTTTGGGGTACGACAAGTACGTGCCCAATACTCATTGCCACCACACCTATGATAGGCTCCTTCAGAGTTTCTAGGAGCATTGTTCATATGAGCTTTGTCTTTAGGGCAATTTACATTTTTGAAGCTCGGGCTTGAATTATGCCTTGAAACCTGGTTGTGAAACTAGACACCATGATTCTTCACTTTCCCGTTCCACCAGCCTTGCTTGTGGTCACGTTCTCGTTTATGATTATTGTCACCTGAGGATGCAGCGTTCATTTCGAGGGAAACCGCATTCATTTCTAGGAATGGTATAGATCTAGTAGGTCGGGACTGATGATTTTTTCATCAGGAACTCATTATTTTATTCAGCTACCAAGAGCACAGATATCAGCTGGTTGTATTTAGTGAAGTCTCGCTTTCTATTCTGCTACTGTAGGAGCACATTAGAGGCATAAAAAGTGCTGAAAGTCTTTTCCAGCATATCTTCCTCAGTAATAGTTTCCCTACAGAGCTACATCTGGGAGCTAATTCTAAACATCGCATAATTGTACTCAACTACTAACTTGAAATCCTAGATTCTTAGGTGAGTCCATGCATAACGAGCCTTTGGAAGAATCACCGTTTTATGGTGATTGTATCTGTTTCTCAATGTCTTCCAGAGAGTTAATGGATCTTCAATTATTAGGTAATTGCTCTTTAGTCCTTCATGAAGGTGGCGACAAATAAAGATCATGGCCTTCGCCTGATATTGAGAGGATGCACTATTTTCTTCCCTAATGGTTTCTCCAAGATTACTTGCCTCCAAATGGATCTTGGTATCCACTACCCAGGTAAGGTAGTTCTTCCTAGTAATGTCCAGGGCAACAAAATCAAGCTTCGCTAAGTTAGCCATTTTCTTTTTTGAAAGAAAAATTAAATGTGTAAGAACTTGCAATAATATGTATTCCTGGAGGAATATAGTGTTACAACTTCTAGTTCTTACAAATTTTTTATTTTGATCTTTAGGCCAAAATGATAAGCACTCGAAAGTTCAGGGTCAAGATTTACATGATTAATGATGAGGGCGATTGTACCGCACTATTCTCATTGAAACAAGCATAGGATGGGCAATTATACCACACTACCTAAAATTGTAGTAAAATTAAATTTGTAGGAAAGTTTAAATATGCATAGCAGGGTGGGCGAATATCACACCACCTAAAATTACAATAAAATTAAATCTGCAGCTCAAGATGAGTGATTGTACTGCACCATCTTTGATCGCAGTGAAAATCAAATTTACAGTTCAAGATGGGCAATTGTACCGCACCATCTTTGATTGTAGTAAAATTAACATACATAAACACTGGGTTAGTAATCAGGAACTACACCAAACAAGAAATCAAAGATATAAGTAATTGTTAAATTGAGAATGAGAAACAGGCATAGTGCTAGCAGTTCTTCGCGAGGTTAAACCATGCAAGTGAGGCAGAAGAAGAAGATGAACAGGAAAATCCTTGGAGGAAGCTTTTTTTTCTTTCTTTTTTCTTGGTGAAGGGAGATGGGAACTAGTTAAGGTTAGAGAGTCATGCTGTTAACGTGTTATAAATAGGCAAAAGTTAGAAAGATAACTTTTGCTAGGGACAGGAGCGAAACGGGTGCAAAATATCACACTGTAACTTTAGTAGCTATAACACAAAAGGATGACAAATAAAGAAAGGATGGATACTGATATTATTTCTTTGATTTTTTCTTTTGTAGTATGTTTTGATATCATACGGAGTGCTCTATTTATATAGCAACTCTCGAAACAACAACCATAGAAATACAATGATGACACTTTTGAAAGTATCAAATACTATTTCTAAGTCTTTATTCCCTTGAGTGGGCATTCCCCTACTAATTTTACAACAAGCTAAACCTAAATAATTTGGGTTTTGACCCAATGAGGGACCTACGCTCTTTTTCAAAAAACAAACATCACTTTGATACGATGGTCAATAGTTGGGTCCTGCATGTCCGATAGTCCAAATCAAAATTCTTTTTTAAGGCAATATTTGAATTTGATCTAACAATTCAGATTTTTTTTTTCAAATTCAAAAGTAAACACATCTAACATTTAAAACATTTAAAATTTAAATCCAAAACAGTCAAAATAACAAAAAAAAATTAAAAAAAAAAGCACAAAATTTTAATGTATATTGAAATTTGATTGGTTGGTGTGATTTGTTCGGGTTTTTAAATTTTGTCGGAATTTAATTTTTTTTTAAGTTAAAACATTCGTAAAACTAAATTAAGATAACTTAACTCAAAGTTATAAAAAAAAAACATATTGAAAAAAAATTAAGGTTAAAACCATTCTACAGTAATTAAAACATGTTAGGTCATTGAAATTAAATCTGGATGGTTGGGTGACATTCACCATACAAAGATCTAAATTCAGTCTTTTAATAGACCTAAATATTTGAGTTTGGTCTGTTAGAGTTGCTAATTGAGACGATTGAGATCTATGCATGTGACATTTTGCCATTAATTTTATAGACCTCAAGTGAATCAAACATTATAGCAAGGGAAAGCACAGAGATTAAAGTTCCTAATTGAGAATCTAATCATAACATCATAGCTGGCAAACAGAAAAAAGTTGCAGAAGCAGTACCTATGAAATCGATCACAAGACGGCCGTCGGAGAAACGGCCGGACGGGACGTGAAAGTAGGTCTCTCCGTTGGGGTAAGGGGCTTGTCCAAATGCTGCGGATAAACCCCCGGTGTCCGAGTTCGAATCTCCGAAATTGAATATGGCCGGAAAAGAGCATGGCCCTGTGCAAATGCCGGGACTCGGAAGCAGTGTTGCCCAAATTACAAGGCCGAAGAGAGCATGATGTTTTAAGAAAACAAATTCCATGTGTTTGAGTGTATAGAGCGAGCGAGCGAGAGAGACAGAGAGAGACTCAAGGGGAGAAGTATAGACAAGTAGACGGCCTTGTTTTCATACAGAGACGACGAAAGAGGGTCTTTCTTTATCTGTTTCTTGCCAACCGCATTGACCACTTTGATAGCATGGTCTTCGAAAAAAGAATTTAAAAAGAAAGTTACTACTTGCGTGTATATGAGTTCATTTGTTTGATAGATATTGACGATTAAACGATTTTAATTTCATTGATCTTTTGTACAGGTGGTCTTTAAATTATGATTAAGAAAATTGATATTTTCAATTATGACCAATGTCAAACGTATACAAAGCGTGAGAGATAAGATCTTTTATTTTAGGCATTAGTTGTTCAAATACTCCACCTACATTGAAGTTTATAAGATCGAAGTATGAATGATATTGGCTTGACAGTCAACACATTTGCTATTTAAAAGACTACAATTTGTTGCACTAGAGAAAACTAGATAATAATCAAAGCAGTACTACGAACCTCGACTACGAAAAATTTGGGATCTCGAAGGAAAATCGTAGAACTCGTCGTAGGAGATTGGACTAATCCCACTTTGACAAAGAGTTGCGTACTTGTGTTCGGGGGTCTTACGGTTGGGGATAACGTTGCAAAGTTGGCTCCATGAGAGAAGTTGCTGCCCATTGAATCAAGATATGCACTAAGAAATGGAAATCCGAGGCTTTTAGCTGAAAACAAAGCATTCAATCTGGCGTTAAATATCAGATAATTTTTCTCGAGCAATTATTTAAAGGCGTTACTGATTCACGTGTTATAATGTAAATCGTTTTCGATCACATGGCACGACAGAAACTAAAAATAAAATAAAAAATATAGTAAAAAGGTCAATGAACTGTATATTTGTTGAGGTTAAAGTTTAGGTAATAACTACCAGTCCAGTAGTCTACCATACTTTACAAACTGTATGGATGAGAAGATGGCAAATGGAGTGTACCTATGAAATCAATGACAAGGAGGCCATCGCAATAACGACCGGCCGGCGGCGAAAATAAGACTGGCCATGAGGCAGACCCACCTGGCCGAAAACTGCAGAGAAGCCACCGGTGTCGGAGTTTGAGTCACCAAGTTGAAAATAGCAGGAAACTTGCATGAAATCGAGGCCAAAACCAATGATACCGGTGCCAAGCTCGACGTGAGCGACACCAAAATGGTCACAACTAGTATTCTTGACGAATGTGATTCCATAGGGAAGGCATATACACACAGACTGAAGTTGAAAGCAGATGAAAAAATAAATTTAAAGACTTTGGAGAGACATTAGGTCACCTCTTGGTCCTTAATCCAAGCAAAAATAAAGATTAAATTAACAAAACATTCTGATGACATTAAGTATTTTATTTGAATTTTAGAAAGAAAAAAGAAAGATACATCGTATCTAAATTCTAATAAGGTTGCTGCTGCTTACTATGGCAAGCAAATTTCAATGGAGTTGGTGGGTCTGAGAGTGAACCATCTACAATCTGATGGAAGACTCTCTTGTTAGCTGCCTCAGTGAAATGCACACCATCCCAATTCACCCAAAGTGATGGGTCTTGGCATGCCTTTCCCACTAACACATCTTTTCCATGAACCCTAATCTTTCCTCCACACCCAATGTGCTTGTTGAAGTTGTATTTCCCACCATGACCACAACATGCTCTTATCGGTTGCTCGAATCCTGCGACATTTTGTATTACATGTCAGCAAACCGTCGAAGAAGGCAAAACACCACATCATAAACTTGACAAAAGTGGTTTCAATCTAGGAAGGGCTTACCATGCTTTTGTGGTTGGCTAATGAGGGAGTACTTGGCTGAATAAACATCAACATAAGTGATTGCAGCCAATGGTAGTTCTTTTCTTAACTGAACCACAGCTTGTTTCAATCCCCGGTTGAAAAACCGAGCAAGTTTATTGTAAGGCGTGGCGCATCCGGCCTTGTCAAGCTGCGCGGCTGGGATTGGTAAGCGGTCCAATACGTAGGGAAGACAACCAATGGGACCTGTATTGTGTATCCAAAAGTATCTACCTCCTTGATTGTATACATTCTGAGTGAGTACACATAGAAAGCACATCACAACCAAATTAATGGCTAATTAAATCCAAATTTAGTCACAGTTTGAATTGCTAATTACCTTAACGATGCTGTTAAACTGGTTTAGCACATCAGGAACATATGCCTTGACTTGGGTAGTGGACATGTTCAAGAACAAACCGGATGTTAAATCATTCTGGCCAATATCAAATGTGTATAAACCACGAGAGAAATCTTCTGCTTTAGGCATTAGCTGTTCAAAAACTCCACCTGCATTGCAACTGATCATCTGGATTAGCCTACATTGATACAAGTTTTCTCAATAAATAAACCATGTAGACGTGCGCAAGGACAATGCTTGGTTTCCTTACGTGCAAATCATAGTTTGCCACATATGTCAAATGCAAATGCAAATGCAAATGCAACTCGTTATAATACAGAAAGAAAAGTAAATGTGCACATGTCAAATTGTGACCTCGACTACGAGCGGTTTGGGATCTTGGTTGAAAATCATAAAACTCATTGTACTGAACGTCCAAGGATACGGGACTAAACCCGCTCTGGCGAATGGTTGTGTTCTGCGGCCTGATGGTTGAGCCCGCCGTGGCAAAGTTGGCTCCGTGAGTGAAGTTGCTTCCCACAGAATCAAGATATGCGCTGAGATACGGTAATTCGAGGCTGTTAGCTGCAAACAGAGCATTCAATCAAAATATTATCTTTTTATTATACCATTATATTCTACTTTGAACCGATAAATTTATACTTAACCACAAAATATGTAAAAGTTATAATTAAATATCAAACTCAAAACAACTATAAACGTCAACGTCGTTCATGTGAGTCCACGAAGTACCACTCCCAATTACTAATTATCAGATAACAATTTGGTTAGATTCTTTTCCTGTATAAAACGGGAAAGGATCCTCGCCGGATCCCTTTTCTAGGGATCCTAGGGATCCCGTGATCTCACCCGTTTATCATATATCGTGCGGTCTGAAATTATTTTAAAATTTTAAATTTAAATTTAAATATGAATAGTATCTAATGATTTCTGACCGCACGATATACGATTAACGGTTGAGATTACGGGATCCCTAGGATCCCTAGAAAAGGGATCCGACGAGGATCCTTTCCCGTATAAAACCATGTGGTGTCATATAAGTTAAAACAGAGGCCGGTTGGCGTTTTTGGTAGCTTCCCACACTGACTCAATTATCTTACCCACATTTACACGTCACACTAAGGAACCCCCCGGGGGCACGTCATGATATCAAGGAATAATTGGATTGGAATTTTAGAACCCATTAACTTTGTTTCGAACTTAAGACATATTTCAACGTTAAAAACGTAACATTAAAGTAATCGCTACTTTTGATGCAAGTCACATAAACGTACCGCTATTAAGTTCCTGAGTTGGAGCATAATATTTTATTAGAAAAATTAACAAAAAAATTCTCAAAAATTTTAATTTTTAATTACAATGACAAAATAAAGATGTAAGTGAATAGTATCAAGAGTGACTTTTCAAAATAAAAAAATTCTTAACGTTAAAAATGAACAGTACCATAAGTGTTTCATTAAAATTTTCTATTTTATTTCACTCTACAATCAACCTAAGCGTCGGTGGAATATTTCTATTCAAATGATCGACAAACAAGTACATGAAATGAATAATTGCACGACCAAAAAAAGAAATTAATAGCTGAGTCGATCATCATGGCAAAAAAATGAGAGTAAGAACAAAGTTATAAAAGACGCTAATTTGGCGGTGCGCATGAATTTAGCGCTTAGGTATCTCAGCAAATGTTTAAGAGGTTTTTATAATTTAACTAAATTTATTATACAATATATAAATAAATGTATATTTATATTTAAAAATATATAATTGTATTGAATACATTAATCGTAAAATAGAATAACGTTTAAATTATTAAATACTAGAATATATTTAAAACACTAGAATGAGCATGTAATTAATGAGTGGTCATATAGTTATCCAAATTATTAAATACTAGAATATATTTAAAACACTAGAATGAGCATGTAATTAATGAGTGGTTATATAGTTATCCAAATTATTAAATACTAGAATATATTTAAAACACTAGAATGAGCATGTAATTAATGAGTGTTCGTATAGTTATCCAAATTATTAAATACTAGAATATATTTAAAACACTAGAATGAGCATGTAATTAATGAGTGTTCGTATAGTTATCCAAATTATTAAATACTAGAATATATTTAAAACACTAGAATGAGCATGTAATTAATGAGTGTTCATATAGTTATCCAACAAGTCTTTTACGTTTTAATAAAAACAATAACACACACATGAAAAAAAGTTATCTAGTTTCGATCAAAGTATAACTCGTAACTTAGGAGGTCTAGATGTGTTTAAGCGGGACGTTTTAGAACACTGTGGAAAAAGATGAAAAATGTAGTAAAGTACCTATAAAGTCAACGACGAGACGGCCATCGCAGTAACGGCCGGCGGGGCTGTGGAAGTAGGACTGTCCGTGGGGCAAACGCGCCTGGCCGAACAACGCAGACAAGCCGCCTGTGTCGGAGTTTGAGTCGCCGAAGTTGAATATGGCCGGAAATTTGCATGGAGAGGCTGCCAAGCTCACTGATAGTAACATTAACATAGCAGATGCAACTAGTAGTTTTGAGAAATGTGATTCCATACTGTCTGAGGAAACAAAGAAGAAGAGAAAGAAAAGACAATCACTTATCTTGCTGAAATCGGCTTTTAGCTTTTGGAGCCGAATTTGTCGATTTGTATTTGTTTAGTTTCCCTATAACTCACTTTTATAGTCTTGACCGGAAGCGCTCTGGCATTTTTCACGAGGGATCTTTAAATCATTTGCTTTCAACTTTTGGCCCTTTATAATTAAATAAATTAAATCCTAGCAAAATCAATATCCGGACTTCATGGCCCAATGGATAAGGCGCTGGTCTACGAAACCAGAGATTCTGGGTTCGATCCCCAGTGAAGTCGTCCTTTTTCAATATTTTACAGTTCAATTTGTTTTTTGCTCTTCCCTCTTCTAGGTACCCAGATCTGTTCAGTTAAATACAAAAAACTATGATCAACGTTAATTGAACGATATTTTTTACATAGCTGATCTTTAAGGGTGACCTTAAATTCCGATCAGAATTCATTCTACAAAATAAATCCTAAAAATGTATCATCGTCATTGCTTCAAAATTGAATCACTAAATTTCCAATTGATTAGAGATTCATTTTGTTTGTTTCTTTTTCTGTTGAGTATTCTTTGACGTGCCAAGATTACAAGACTGGAATTGCACCATGACTCAAAGCAATGCTACAACCCCAACTGGGATACTTGAAGTTGAATCAAAACTGTGGAGTTTTGTGACATGCTTCGGTGATTGAAACCGGAGGATCAGAGAATGTGCCGTCCATAATTCGGGTGGCTAGCCACTCGTTCGCAGCATCAGAATAGTGCCCTCCATCCCAGTTAATGTGCTGAGAAGGATTGCTACAAGGACCTCCAACTTCAGTGCCATTAACAATAGCTTTCACCCCACAACGGACAGGGATATCACCGTAGCTTCCACAGCATTGAGCTAGAGGACTCGTAAAACCTGCGCATTCCAGACAGCGGAGAAAAAAGGGTTGAGAGTTTTGGATACACTGAAGAAACCGAAGAAATGAGGGAAAAGACTTACCATACTTCCCCGCTTCACTGATAAGAGTGTATTTTGCTGCATAGATATCGACGTAAGTAAGAACTGCTTCTGAAAGTTTGGCTCTTAGTTTAAGCACTCTCTCCTTGAGCTGCCTGTTAAATTCTTGACACACCTCATTGTACCGCTTCAAGCAACCGTTTTGATCCAGGTCGCCGGGTTCTGCCCTCTTATACGCAAGAGTCGAAGGCAAGCACCCGAGCGGACCCGTGTTGTGAATCCAAAAAACTCTTGCCCCTTGTTGGTAGAGTTGCTGCACATATTAAACAATCTGTTTATAGAGCCATCGGGATTTTAGGCATTTCATGTGACAACTATGGCGGAAAAAAATCTGGAGAGAAATTGTTTCTGACTTCGTGTTAATAAAGCTAACCCAACAATAGTGATTCATGAAATGCATAAGAAGAAGATCAAAACTGGTTACCTCCATTGTCAAGGCTAACTGCGCTGTTATGCTGGCGACGTTTTCCAGCAGCTGATCTGCCGTCTTCCAGCTTAACCCGGCACTAAGATCGTTTTGTCCAATGTCTAAAGTGTACAAGGCCTTGGAGAAGTCCTCTGCTCTTGGGAGGCCGTCCTTGACGTGTGACCTTTCATCTGAAAACCAATCCGTCATTCAGTGCAACAGCAGCATAATGATCAAATATTATTCAAGTAAAACGTCTTCAGCAAACATATATCCTTACCTCGAGGGAATAGCTCATTTACACGTGCTTTGAACTGTGCAAATTGCAAAAGCTGTACGTTAAGAGAGATGGGGCTATATCCATCTCCAAACTTCCTGACATCTAGCGGCTGAATCGTAGATGCTCCAATCGCGAAATTCGCTCCACAATGGAAGTTGGCTCCAACAGAATTCAGATAAGCACTTAAAAACGGAAACCCCAACTTTTGAGCTGCAAAAGAAACGCAAATAAAACTCTATAAGTAGCCTTAAATTTGAAGACAATGTAATGACAACAGTTGATGCTCTAACCTATAAAATCGATGATGATACGCCCGTCTGAGAACCTGCCGGAAGGTTTACCAAAGAAGGTATAGCCATAGGGAGAAGGAAGCCGATAAAATGTTGCTGAGAAACTACCAGTGTCCGAATTTGAATCCCCGAAGTTATACATTGCCGGGAATTGACAAGCACTGCACGATTTCTCATGTGGTACAAAGCCGAAGGAAGTTGAAAGAGCAGCAACTAAAACAACTCCAACCGCCACTGCTTCCACACTCTTGTTCAGTCCCCATGATCCTCTCCACCACCTGCCGATAGTAATAACCCTCGCACGGTCCATAAGAACTGTCCTTCGTGAAATCGATAGAATAGCCTTATAGATTTGAAGGTCAACGGGCAGGCAAGTAGCATAATCTGGAAACAAAATTTTGTGAACAATAAAATATGCATTGTGATATCATCACAAATATAATTGGATTTCATTTGTTAGGTGTCCACATCGGTTGTTTAAATTTATTCAAGAACAAAACAAGGTTGGATCCTGAATTTAAACACTCTCACCTCAATGATTAAGTGCAATATTAAAGCCGTACCAAACTTAAAGAACAAGTTATCCGCTTGAAGTTGAATCAGAACTGTGGAGGATTGCGACCTGCTTCAGCGATTGAGACTGGAGAGTCGGAGAAAGAGCCGCCCATAATCTGGTTGGCTATCAAGTCGTTTGCAGCATCGGAATAGTGCACCCCATCCCATCTCAACTTCAGTGCCGTTAACAATCGCTTTCCTCCCACAATGGATATGGTAATCGCCGTAGCTTCCACAACACTGAGCTGGATGACTGGTAAAACCTGAAATTCCAGACGGCAGGTATAAGGGTTTTGGACAGGCTGGAGTAATGAAGTACAGAAAACTAGCTAGATGCATGTAGCGTTAGAAACTTACCGTACTTCTCTGCTTCATTGATTAGTTTGTATTTTGCTGTGTAAATATCGACTTAAGTGAGAACGGCCTCGGAAAATTGGGTCCTTAGGTTGACCACTGTCTTTTGAGCTTCCGGTTAAATTCTTGAGCAACATCATTGCGAGGTTTCAAGCACCGTTTTGGTCCAGGTCCCCGGGTTCTGGCAGTTTATATGCAAGAGCAGCCGTGGGGACCTGTGTTGTGAATCCAAAGAACTCTTGCTCCTTGTTGGTACAGTTGCTGCAAGACTACCAATATCATGTTGTGCTTTGGCCTGTTATCTCACCAAGTTACAAACCCACAGCTGAACAAATTAAAATACAAAAAATAAAGACACCAAGAGAATTACGAGGTTCGGCAAAAACCTGCCTACGTCCTCGGAGAGATATTGCTCTTCACTATGAGAATAACTAGTACAAAATATACATGAGTTAAATTGACATAACCCAAACTCCAATATCCCTTGTACACCCACTCACAGAATTTTCCCAAGAACCTCACTCTCCCCAAGAGTTTCTCACTCTCACTCTATTTTCTCTTCCCTTTGTGTTCTCCACCGAATGCACTCTTCTTTTTTTCACTTGGCAAGCCTTTAAATAAAAACAGCCCCTTTTCTTCTCCTCCTTTCTTCCACCCGAAAGCCAAATAATTATGGCTTTGAAAAAGCCACAAAACAAGGAACAAGACAAGCCACAAAACAAGCCACAAAACAAGGAACAAAACAAGCCACAAAACAAGGAAACATAATCCTCATCATGATGTTCCCTCATCAATTTTGTTTTGTTTCCTAGCCTAATTTGGCCACTATCCAACAATCTCCACCTTGGCCAAATTCCGAAAACATCACAGAGACTCGAATCAACAATCACCATAAGCACCCAAAGTACAAACTAAAGACAACGGTAACTAAATCAAATTCCCCAAACTTTCCGGTACTCATAATGATCTCCACCTCGACTCAAACTGTACCAAAGTCCATTGGCCTTACGTACCAGCATGCACACTCTGAATCAACCTCGTTGGTCCTGTTCCGATTCAGTCACTGCCAATGCATGTGCAGCTGCTGCAAGCAAAAAAAAAACACCATTTAGCTTCAGACAGGATCTCGACACATCCTCGTCTCCTCCAGTAGGATTTCCCCCTCTTTATTGTCTGCAACCTGGAAACTCGTCAGTGCACCCGTTTCCAGCAACAACCCATCAAGCCAGACAAAATTCCCCACACTTCTCTTCCTTCAGGACCATCTCATCACCTGTGAATCCCATAGCTCCACCTGCTGCAAATCCCTTGCAACACTCGAGACTAAACATCACCAAGAGAAGTGTTGCTTCGAGTACCTAGAGGGCATACTCGAAGTCTTCTGCCACAAAATTGTTACTACTCGGACCAAGATCATCCTTTCTTTTTCTCAAAGGACAATTTATCTTTTTATGCCCGAATTCTTTACAGGCGTAGCATTGTAGACCCTTACCTCCGGAACTTGATTTGGACCTACTGTCTCTCTCAAATCCTCCTTTCATTTTTCTTCCACCATTCCCACCTTGAACAGCTAATGCAGTCTCGTACCCATCATCAACAATGGTCTTCTTCTTTTGTGTATCATAAGACACCAAAGAAGCCTGCACCTGCTCCAAACTTACTGTATCTTTTCCATGCAGTAAGGTTGTCACAAGATTCTCATACGAATCTGGAAGTGAGGTAAGAAGTAAAAGAGCTTTATCTTCTTCCTCAACCTTGACATCAACTTTCCTCAATTGATCCAAGTATCCGTTGAACACATTCATGTGGTCCATGAGATTCCCGCCTTCATCCATCTTCAGCTTGTACAGTTTCCGCTTCAAATGCAACTTGTTGGTCAAACTCTTAGCAATATAGAGTTTTTCCAACTTCTCCCACAGTGCAGGCGCAGAATCTTCATCCATAACATTGTTGATAATGTTATCAGCTATGCAGTGTCGAATCGTGCTAACACAACGCGCCTCCAGCTCCTCCCACTGGTCATCTGTCATTTCTTGAGGCTTCCCATCTTTTCCCTTCAAAGCTTTAGCCAAGCCTTGTTGAGTCAAGACATCCTTTACTCTCATCTGCCAAAGAGTAAAACTGCCTTTCCCATTAAACTTCTTAACTGAAAATGACATGTTTGTAGTCATCATGGTGAATAACAAATCTGGACCTTCAATGAACCAAAGCTTCCAACAAAGCTCTGATACCAATTGTTGTGCTTTGGCCTGTTATCTCACCAAGTTACAAACTCACAGTTGAACAAATTAAAATACAAGAAATAAAGACACCAAGAGAATTACGAGGTTCGGCAAAAACCTGCCTACGTCCTCGGAGAGATATTGCTCTTCACTATGAGAATAACTAGTACAAAATATACATGAGTTAAATTGACATAACCCAAACTCCAATATCCCTTGTACACCCACTCACAGAATTTTCCCAAGAACCTCACTCTCCCCAAGAGTTTCTCACTCTCACTCTATTTTCTCTTCCCTTTGTGTTTGGTATCACTCTATTTTCTCTTCCCTTTGTGTTCTCCACCGAATGCACTCTTCTTTTTTTCACTTGGCAAGCCTTTAAATAAAAACAGCCCCTTTTCTTCTCCTCCTTTCTTCCACCCAAAAGCCAAATAATTATGGCTTTGAAAAAGCCACAAAACAAGGAACAAGACAAGCCACAAAACAAGGAACAAAACAAGCCACAAAACAAGGAAACATAATCCTCATCATGATGTTCCCTCATCAATTTTGTTTTGTTTCCTAGCCTAATTTGGCCACTATCCAACATATCACTATTTTGTTCAAGATTGTAATCTCCTTGAGAACATTTACAAGTTCAAGCGAAAATGCAACTTTGTATCCTTTTTCATGGTTAACAATTTTCTACTCAAAGAAATTACAGGTGACGCCCGAAGCACTAGTCATTGATGAAATGAACGTAGCCATATCCGAGACCATAAGACTTCAAGGCTTACCAACGAATGTATTGCGGTAGGGAGAAGGAAGTCGAAAAAAATGTAGCTGACAAATCATCCGTGTTGGAATTAGAATCGCCAAAGTTAAAACCTTGCTGGGACTTGGCAACCATTACTTGAAGTGTTTTGTGGACTTGGCAACCACTCCAACTGCCACTGCCTCCACTCTTCACTCCCCATGGCCCTCTCCACCACCTATTGGTACAACCAAACCTTGCACGTTCCATTTGAACCTCCTCCTACTGCTCTCTCTCACTCCCTTCTCACCAAACAAGGGAATAAACGGCCTCTTTGGGATTGCTTCTAAAACGGTTAAAAACGTTTTCAGACAATCAAAAGCGCTTCTAACATTGTAAATAAAAGTGTTTCAAAGTTACGAAAGCATAAGGATTTTGACATGATACCAAATAAAAGCACTTTTAACAAAACCGCTAATGACACTGAAAAAAAAGATGAAAGTGAAAGTTTACGTATTTGAACGTTAGGTGATGGAGCTATATGGTTGTGTTCTTCTGCACTGGTTGTGCTTCTTGTGGTTCATTTGTTGAAGAAAACAAACTGATTCGGGGCTTCCTAGTTCCTATAATCCGTAAATTTAGGTCAAATGGACAGCAAGTAGTGGAATGTGAAAAATAAACATTAAAAAATAAAAATAAAAAATGTATGCGTAGTGATATCATTCATTCATCATCATCATAAACAGACCAAGATCCTCTCCGGAACAACTTCTCCATCATAAACAAAACCGTAGTCAGAACCGGGAGTATTGCTGGTCAAACATCTAACAAATCAGACTGCGCGACATTGGTTTTTTGAAATTATTTAAGGCTACCACAACTGATTCTTCTCCAACACAGCCACCGGAGTTTCTTCTTATCAAATTTATGGAATCTTCATTGGATTTCAATGTCACTGAATGGAGAAGAACCTCCTTTGAGACGCCATGGTGACGGTGTCCCAAGAAAAGTTTAAACATAGGCTCCGGATACCGCTTCCACGGCTTCCCTTGTATAGTCAACACAGAAAACTTGGCTTTAACTTTGGCTTATAAGCTAAAAGTGCAAAACAAGTTTAAACACAAATCAATGAGAAACTTCAGATGGAATTTGGATCGGGGGTTTATCCCGTAGGATTCAGAGAGTTAAGCATTCGCGCAACAAAAATTGAGAAAATTGAGTTCCGCAACGAGGTCATGCACAAAAGAACCAAAATATCTGTATAATTCCCAGAAGATTGTCACAAAATTAGACTAGTGAGTCCCATAGTGTTCAGTAAAATTGGATCCTAAGAACAATACAGGCTCCTTCACATAAAAAAACAGACAACAAAGAAAACGGAAAACTGCAATTTTACATAGTTTCACGATGTAAAAATAGATCGTCAACGCAAGAGTTTTCCCAGTGCCGGTAACCAATAATGCTCGCTCCATTTCCCAGAGCAAAATGAAGAAAACAAAAAGAGTGAGGCAAAATATTATTTGGTCCTGTTTGTCAGAAGCGCAATTCAACGAATCCATAGAAACCGCGCAGTTGTTCACCATCTTTCTCTTGACCTTGCCCTGCCAAATAAACAACCACCAAACGTCATATGCATTTTGAGGCATTCATAGACAAACATTTAGCTCTGAGAGTACGTATTATGCTTACTACACACGTGTAAATTGTCGAGAATGGATTGTTCAAGTCATTTAAAATGCTATTTTGAGATGTCCCAATTCTTTAATAATCAAATGGTCATTCTTTGAAAGTTTTTTTATCCAATTTTAAAAAATTTCTTACAACTATTAATCAACTTTTTCCCAATCCATTCTTTGAGAGTTCCGGGATCAGGCTACTAAATAGCATATTGAAATTTTTTCTTTCCTAAGCATAACAGATCAAGTTACTTCTTAAACAGTTTAACTTCCTCCATAAGACTGTATACAGGAAAGCACAGAAGCATATTATTCTCACCTGCCCGTGTCTCTGTTCCCCAGAAATCCTCCTCTTTCCCTGCCACCATAGAATGACCTTCTGTCATCAAAAGGCCTTGCCCACGGATCTCCTTGGCCTTGTGAGGGAGACCTATCAACGTATTCCGTGCTTCTAGAATCTTCAAATGACCCGGAATAAGAAGGTGTCCTCTCATGAAAGTTACCACCCCTCCCTGCTGAAGACCCAGGCCTTCCTGCCCCAGACCCAGGCCTACCAGCCCCAGACCCTGGCCTATCGATGGCCTTCTGCCCAAAGCGAACTTTGTCATCCAAATCTCGGATCAATGCCTCCAATTCCCTTTCCTTCTGTAGTAATCTATCGCGTAGACTTGGCTGGCCACCTCCAGACTCTTGCACAGTTTCACTGTTCACTTTATCCATAGATTCTTTCTCTAGTTCCTTCTTTAGATAATCTATTTCTTCCTTCAATTTCTTTTCCTCCTCTGTTTCAGGTCTGCAAAAAAAGGCTTAAGAGGTCAATTCGACAAGACAACCACAGGTTACATATATATAACCACGACAAGAAAGTTGAAAATAAATAGTTTGCCTACTGCTTACGAGGCAAACTACTTGAGTTTATTGATAAGGCTTCATCTGCCTACTGCATTTTGCAATGCTAAATTACTGCCAAGTGGAAAAGGTAATCCATTGAATAATATATTTGACCAATTAAAATGCAATTCTAATACTTTCCACGTAGGTGCAATCAGGTTTGAATATTTATAAAAGCAAACAAAATTAGTATCTTGTGATTAGATCATACTCGTTCAGCAAAGAAAAAGACACCAGGCTGTTTCAGCATAACATCCAGCAAAGAAAAAGACATGGTCTTGTGCAATCTCTCTGACTGCCTAGTTGTATGCAATGAATATCTACTTCATCGGGGAGGGGAAGAAAAAGGTTTACGTAAACTCTTTTCACCCCCACACCACAAACACACAATAAGACAAGAATGTGCCCAAGAGGAGGTACCAACCCAAATATAATCTACTTGTTTCAACCATACACAAGTCTACTCATTTCTATAGACCCCTTTCGATCGAAACATAAACTCAATACACATAACCCAAAGGTGGCAAACAGCACTAACCCATCTAGCATCTTTGCATGCACTTGTAGTTGTTGGGAATAATTCCAGCAGTATTCTCCCGATTATTAACTAGTAAGACAACTTATGGCAAGTAAGTGGGGACTAAGATGAAGAAATGAAGAAGCCATGCAAGTAACAAATGAAGTCGAGCAATAAAAAAAAGAGTTCGAAGCGCTACTTGAGGGAAAAACAAACTATTGCTTAACATGGCGAACATTCGAATTTCAATACAGGATCTCACGGGGGCACGCTTAGAACAGTCCTCATGACATAGCATTTTGCTTTTAGTGTTAGCAAAGCACTAATGACTTAAAAGGTTCCCCATTACACTTGAAGAAAGTAGACAGATAAATTTCTCCTAAAACTATACATGACTAACATTCTAAGCATTAGTAACTGGCCAATTCTTAATAGCCAAAAAACAACCAACCAACCATTACCATACATATTGAAACCATTACTTAGCTGAATGCACTACCTACAAAATTGACAAAATAGAAAGCAAAACCAACCTGTCAATACCCTGATGCTCCAGCTCGAGATCAATCTTCCGCCAATCCTTACCCCGCTCCTCCAGCAAAACCTCCCTTGGCTTGGCATTACCAAAGGGGTTTAATTTCGGCCGTGGCTTCACTACATTATCACTTGCATGCAGCCCCGGCCCTTCAGACCGGCTTGACTGAGCACTCGAAGGCCTGCTTGAGTGGGCACTCGTCGGCCTACTCGTCTTCTTGGCTTCAATTTCCGACTCAAGCTTCTTCCAATCCATCCCTTTCTCAGCCAAAATCTCCTCCCTAGGTCGAGCTGCTCCGAAGGGGTTCGGCTTATTGGTCTTCACAACCTGCGATGGCTCATTCACGGCGGAATCGGCTTTCGGAGGATCCAAAACCAATTTGGGTCGCTCTCTCTCAACTCTGTCGACCTCGCGTCCGCCTCTCGCCCAGCGATCCGGTTCCGGACCCGAATGAAATTCAGACCCAAATGGGGATGACCTAGAAGGAGCAGGCTTCTTCCCAACAGCCCAGTTATCAACCTCGTCTGCCCTAGACCAAGCTGGGCCGCCCATACCACCACCTACACCACCCCCACCCCCACCCCCAGCACCTACACTACCGAGCGAGCTATACCGGTTCTGCCTACCGGAATCTACAGAAGGAAGAGACTTTTTAGTCATTGCCCAATTGTCAACCTCGTCCGCCCTTGACGGTTGATCCAAATCAGAAACCCTAGAAGGCGGGCCCCTCCTGTCGTCGTCGAATCCACCGTAGGATCTTCTTCCACCACCACCCCACGACCCGTCCCCGCCCTCTCTGTCCCCGCCCCGACCCGGATTCGTACCAGAGCGACCGTAGGAGGGAAACCCGCCACCGAGTCGACCGTACTGCATTTCTTCGGCAGAGCGCTCCTTGGGGCCTGTAGGGAGGCGCATCATCTCGTCGGGAGTGAGGCCGACACGATTAGAGGCTGGGGTGCCGGAGGCGTTGTAGAATTCAGAGAGGCTCATCTTCTTCTTCTTGGGCTTGGCGCTGACGGCTTCCTTTAGGCTGGGGAAGCTCTGGGACTCGGCCTTGGCGGCCGCCGCGAGCTCCTCCTCTTCTCGCTCAGCCTCGGCGGCCCAGTTGCCGATAGCACCCCAGGGTTTGGCCATCTTCGACGGTTTGCGAGATCTGTGAACGCAGTTCGAAATGAAAGGGAGAAAAATGACCAGAAAATTTTGAAAGAAAAATGGAACGAGACGAAGGCGAAAATAAAATAAAAAGTGGTTTTATTTAAATTTTTTTTTAATTAATTATAAAAATGGAACGAGACGCGAGCTGGGGCTCCGTTATTGTAACCGGAGCTCCGAGAACATGCGAAGAAGAGGGAAGAAGATCAAGGAGGGTGGGCACGTGAGCGTTTGTGTGTGGGAGTGGGAAACACGACTCACCAGCTAATCTGCTACTTGGTGATTTCCTGAGGCGGTCTGGTTGTGAAAGTGGGCCCGCGAGGTCGAACTGTGAACCGTTGATTTTGTGGGCCCCAAGTAAGTCGTGGGCCTCATGCAAAGTTGGAGCGTTGGGGTGTTTGCGTGACTTGTTGGGTTTTGTGGAGTGTTTTTGTGTCGCCCGCCCTCCTTGAGCATCCCGCTGATTTAACTGCTTGGTAGTTGACGGTTCTCATGCTCTTTGCACTGCACCTTTTTCAATGAGAGTTTTTCATTTTTTATTATTATTATTTTGTTTTTCAAATTATAAATTTGTTAGATTAGATGATAGATTTTTGGGTATAGTATGTTTCCTGATAATTTTTCAATTTACATGGAAAGAGAATAAATATTTTGTAGTATTTTTTAATTATATAGTGTTGTTCACACATATTTTTTAATTTTTTGTTGGCGAATTAAATGAATTAAGAAAGTTCAACGACCAAAAATTAACAAGGGTCTTTTTTAAAAACAAATTATTATTATTAAGGGGAAGGGGAGGGATTCGATAATATTACAATAATTTAGGAGAAAGGAGTTTCGAACCCAGAATGCATGGGTGAAATCTACTATGATATTAGACCACATGTAAAAAAAATATAAAAGGAAAATAAAAAGATTAACGTACTTATTTTATTTATTAATGACACATCATTTAATTTATAAATTTAATCCACCTAACATTTCTGAATTTAATTTAATTGCTTTACAAGTGGAAGTGGAAAGCTATTTTGGTGTGCGGGGAAATGGGGAAAGAAAAGAATATTGGCGAGGACAAATATGTGAACGTATCTAAATTTTGGAATCAGTGGAATATCCCATATGCTAGGAGGAGGCAAAGCTGTGTGGTACTTTTTTTGTAACCAAAATTATTCAGATTGTTCGTTGAAGCATGATGCATCTCTCTTACATACAAGGAGATTGATAAATCATAAGTTCATCTCCCATTACACTATCATACGTGCTTTATTTACAATTTTGATGTGTGGCAATTCAGTGGTAAAGGCAATCAGACAACGAAAAATCTCTGTACTAGATCAAATTTTGCTCACTCAGTGATAAAGTAGAGTGCCGTGTAGGAACGGTAATTCTAACCATTAAATCCGATAATCGTGGATAACAATCCAAATGAATTGGATTTGGGTATGAAAATTCCAGTATATTTTGGGTATGGGAAAAAATTATAAAAATTATTCGGTTTTGGTTTTGGATATTGTAACAACCCGTCCCGGAATTTTTATTTCGACGTGGTGAAATGACAATTTTTGCCCACACGGGAATCTTGTACGTGTGTGTATGTGGTGTGAAGACCAATTATTTGTTGTCCTTAATAATTGGAACCAATAGGATTTTTAGACCCTTTAATTATGTAGGTGACTTTAGGACTACACAACCCCTTACACACTCTCTCACCTCTCCCCGTCCGTCTCGCTCTACCTAGCACCCTCTCAGACACACACACACACTCTTTCTTTCTCTCTCTCTCTCTCTTTCTCTCTCTCTCTCTCTCTCTCTCTCGAGTTCACTCTTTCTCTCTCGCCATTCTCGTACGGACAAACACTAAAACCCATCAAACTTTCACAGATCGAGGAAGCCAATACCACCATTCGACTCCTGGAGACCATACGCACACAGTGGTGCCATTTTCAGAACTACGTCGATTTCACGTTGAAACCTCGAGCACCGATTTTGGCACTGTTCATGAACTTTTTGTTGGTTGATTTTTAGGACAATCTAAGCTCACAGGGAGCTTTGTTAGGATCTCTAAAGGCTCGGAGACGTTCATTGGAAGTGTTTTGACGTCGGGATCGCGTGGTACGAAGGTGGCCGGTTTTCGTGATTTTCTCGACGAGATCTCAGAGGCTTTTTGAAGTTTTTGAAGGTATAATCCTCTTCCCCTCGTAATTTAGAGCATGTAGGAAGAAAAATGGGACAAAATGGTGCAAAAACGAGGGAGAAAAACCGAGTTGCATGTTTCCGGCGACCGGTGGCCGATGCCGGCGTCGCGAGGACAGGGACGACGCGTGCCAGGCACGTGGGCGCGTAGCACCGTGCTCTTGCAGGCGCGTGGGGGCGCGTGGGCCTGAGAAAAATTAATTTAAAAATATGTTGACGTCGAGTAGGTCGCGTTGGTATATTTGTATGCCAAAATTAAGTTATGTATGAGAAGTTATTTCCGTAGTTGCGTATATGTGCTTAAATAATGTATTTTTAGTAATTTCTCATATAGGTGAGACTTGTTCCGAGGACGAGCGTAGCCAGGCTAGACGTGGGGGCTACGACCCAGCGACCTATCAGTGAGTGGGCAGCTATTTTTCCGTATAACTATATATATAATGATTTTTCCCAGAATCAGCTTTTAAATGAAAAGTACGTTTTTATCGCCATGCATATAACTTAATATTGATGCATGAGTATTCATATATACATTTCATGCATATGTTGGTGCCGAGGACGCCGGGTAAATACCAGGTAGGTACATGTATTGTTGAGAAAGAACAGACGATATATGATGAGATATGATGTGATATGTTAGCTCATAAACCTGCACATATTGTTAGTGCTCACGCTCAGAGTTAGGGGCACAGTCTTTCACGTGTCGTTCACTTCCTGCACCGCATGCTCGCCTTGGATCCAAGTTAGGTGCACAGTCTTGTCGTATAGACCACCTTTGAGTGGGTTTGACATGTAGGTGACCCGCGTTCATTCGCACAGTCTTCACGTGATTGTAGCACTAGAGCATTTTATATTGATACAGTGATGTGATGATGACCTCATGAGGATATTGATGTATGTGCAGTGTATATCAAGGTATAAAAAATTGAAAATTCGACGATATTTTCGTTTTTTGTGGAGTCCAATATTTCTACACATATCCAATAGGTTTTCGTCAAAATATCGATAATATCGCGATATTAGCGATATTATCGTCTCGGATCTGAGCTGTTTGAGGGTTGTTCTTCATTTTCCTCGTGTTTCGTCGGCGAGCCCACATCCTCCCAAAAGAACGTAGATCAGCATGAGTTAATGTTCTTCTTTTCCGTACAAAAAAAAAAAAAAAAATCATCAACTGGGCACCTATTAAACAAGGACAGGGACAAAGATCACCTTTGTGGGAAGATTTGAGCTTCAAATGTGCTACCATTTCCATGGTGGAGGCGTTGGTTTTGGGGTTCTTGCAGAGGAGAGTGCAAGTGGTTGTGTTGCTGTGTGGGAGAAGGCCCTACATGTGTGTGTGGTTGAGCGGCTAAGGGTGAAGAGGGGTGAGAAAATGAGAGAGAAAGAGAACTATTTTTCATCTTAGAAAGAAATGGGGTCTGAGAGAAGAGAGAAAGAGGGGTGAGAAAATGAGAGAGCAGGAGAGCTAGCTGCCTTTTGGATTTTCTAAAGAGTGAGGCTTCGGGTTCTACAAACAACATTATTATTCAGAAAGGGATGGGAATGGACAGAAAAGAGCCATTTGCTCTAGGCTCGAGACAAGTTCACAAAGGGGATCCAATGTGGGATTAAACGCTAGGGTTTTTTTTTTGTTGGCACTCGTGTGTGGCGTACATGTGAGTCCCAAGATGGCTTGCTGGATTGCATGAATAGATGCAAATTTTTTTTTTAGTTTTTCTTTATCTGCGAGCCACTGCATATGCGAGGATCCAAGCTTTCTACCCCACGCAGATTCTATTTGGCCTTTACACAAAGGGTTCCATATTTAAGGTAAGTTTACAAACTTATATTTATATAATTGTAATTTATATAACAACAAAAAAAATTGTGTGGACCCGTGCATGTGATCTAAGAACCAAATAATACTTGCATGTTAATTTTTTGAAGTAATTAAGTAATGTTGTATAATTATTCCCTAGGATAATTTTAATATGTTTAATGTTATTTATTATTTTATTATCAAATTGGATTATTATTTATTAATATTAGGTTTTATTATTCCATATTATTTTTATAATTACTTAAATTCTTACAATCATTTTCTTTACTTCCTATTTAATTCTTATGTAGAATAACTTTATTATTTAGGTTCTCTTATATAACCGTCACTACTATATTTTTTGGCCAAAAATAATTGTCTAATTTCCATGAAAAATAAATATAGGTACGTTTAAGATGTCTAGTGGAGTTACTAAACGTGATCCAGCTTGGGAACATGGAGACCAATAGACGGAAACAAACATGGCACAACGAGCGACTCATGGAAAGAATACGAAACTCAATCTTCAAATGATTTTACTTATGGACAACGTCAACCAATCTCGGATCCATATGGGTGACATGTTAACAATTACATGCAAAACTATTTTGGAGATTTATCATTTGATGACTACTCTTCACAATACACTTACTCTACACATAGAGATGATGAAGATAGTAAAAATTTTGAACCTCATAAGAACTCTATGTGGTACTAAGTCACTCATGTATCTTACCATGCAATGTATAAAGTGTAAAATATTGTACTAATTCATTATATATAAATGATTATGGTGTGTTTAAACTTCTTTCATTAATTACTACATATTTTTTACACTCACAATGTTTGTCAGCTCGCTATATAATCAACTTAAATCAGTTAAATCCATCATGAAATGCATTTCCTTCCAATTTTTTGTGATAAACTAATATATAATTTACTAAATAAACATCCTGCAAAGTTTCAATAAAAATTTCCAAGTTTTTCTTATAATTTCCGTGATTTTTATTCAATTTTTATCGATATCGATAATATCTCGATATTTCCATCGAAATTTCCGTGTTTTTGGACTGCTGATATTTCCGATATCATCGATATTTAATACCTTATATACATATAGATGATGAGATTGAGATGTTATGAGCTATATGTACAGCCGAGGGCTGAGTTGATATCTAGTAGCGATATGGTTATTGAAATGCATCACATGACATGGCTTATGAGATTCAGATTGGCATTGAAACGCATTGCATGACATATTGTGAGATACGTTTGATAATGTTTTATGCTAAAAAAGTTTGTGATATATACGTATGTATTATTTTCTGGGAAACTATACAGGTTTTACGATGAGGGGCTATACTTTTGAGAAAAGAATGATTTTGAAAAGATTTGTTTTGCTGACCCACTCAATTTTGTTTTTCGCCCCTCCAGGTTCTAGATAGCTAGAGTACCCGTGGTGGCTAGCAAGGACCTTTCGGCAGTTCTGACAGACTCATTATTATGTAGGACACCCGTTGGTGTTATTCGAACTTATTTATTCATGCTTGACTGCACTATGACTTAGTACGGTCTGGTTATGTATAATTTCTATATTATCACTCTAGCACACTATCTTATCTAGGTTGCTAGTAGTTTAGCTTTAATTAGTTCGTACTTCGTTAATGATTCTGCTTTTGCACTGTGCACTTGGCTACGTCACACTCACGTGACGGCCAACACGCCCTACTTTCGGGTCGGGGTGTGTCAGATATGGTTATAGGGGTCCTTAATCCATATTTGTACTCAAATTTGAACCGAATAATATATAATAATAAACTATTATATAATATATGTGTATTCATTATTCACCGAATCTTACCTTGAAAATTGCATTGTGTGAGTTGTATTTTTTGGCAAAGTTCAAAAGTTTTGATATGAATCATAATCTATGAGAATTCAATAGTACTTATAGAAGATATCAAAAATATCAACCAACATTATCCATGTTTAGCTTTAATTTTTATGCTCCACAAGATCCATTAATTAAATCATTTTATACATCAAATATTTAATGACTAAATTTATATTTACTAAATTATCATACGTCAATTGAGCAAATATATTTTTTGTACTGACGAAAAATGGATATTACCGTTAACCGATGGAGAATTCGTTATTCAGTGGGTATGATTATGAATAATACCCGATGATTAATTTACCGTTATGGATATAGTTAATTTTCGTAATTATAGGGATTAATATAGTATTTCCGTCCCTAAACCGATCTGTTGCCATCCCACTGCCGTGAGGCTGCATATCCTTGGGCAAAAATGCCACACTTGGGTTGGGCCAATTTGCGATTTTGTGCTTTAAAGAAAATAAGTACTTATGTTGTACTTTAAGAATAACCAACTTAATATGAACAGTTGGATACAATTTTTTTTTTTTGCAATCCAATAGCCCAGGTTGTGCCACATGGGTCCATGATTTTTCCCCTTTTTCAACATTTTTTAATTTTTGTATCCCTAAAAATGACGAATCAATATGGACAATTGGATTATATGACTATTAGAAGTCTAATTGTCCACGCCACGTGCACTAGTCATTGGGTTAAAAATAAAAAACTTTCTTTATCGTTGGAAAATCAATGGTCCAAATTTTTTACCATTAAAAATCCAACGTTCGAAAACGGGCCATGTCACCCATGTATAATCCGTGCTTAGTGCACTGCAAGATGGGCCCCATTGGCCTTGTTTGTCTGCCAAAACGCACCACCCACTCATGCATGTTGTGTACGTGCCTAACGCAAAAAAAAAAAAAAAAAAAAGAAAAAAAAAAAAATATATATATATATAATAATATATAATAATAATAATTACGTGACTGCCATTATGCTGACATCAACATGACATGAGATAGCACTCGGAGAAGAGGTCGGGTCAGAATTGCTTGATGGGTCTGCCGGGCAGGCTTGGGCCCACTATTTGCCTGACTTGCTCTAAATGCCACCGCATGTAAATGGATGGTGTCCGTGTATTGCATGAAAAGGGCTATTTGGTTTTGAAGTCTCTTGGGCCCTCCTTGCCGCCTTGTTAAACAAGTTAAGCGTCTGGAATCCATCGCCATCGTAAAATGGATGGAACAAAACAGTACAAATGTTTTAACCGTTAAATTTAATTTTTATAATTATTTAAATTATTTAAATATTTATTTTTCATCTATATATATCTATATATATAAAGGGAGAGTCCCAATTTGGTGAAGCTTTCAATATTCCCATAATGTCCTTATTCAATAAAAAACACAACACAAAAGTAACTGCTTATAATAGGGGTAACATAGTAAAATGAAACACAACACACATGGGAGATGCTTACGTGAGATACACTTTTTCTACACTCTTAGCCCAGATTGTTTTTATTCGTTGGATGAATCAAACCCTCCCTCAAAGCTTCATCCTAAATTTCATCAATGAATGTGGCCCCTTAGATTAAAAAAATGGACGATGAAAACATCACTCCGAATTTTTATATAAGCACTATCCAACTATCCAAACAAATGGCAGTTGCAATGATTTGACGATGGAAACTGTCATCTTCATGTACAACCCACGATCTGAAAAGGAGATTGGGGTGTTCATTTTCAACCATTTTTCATGTTTTCCATTATTGCTTAAACAGTACATCTCATATACAAAAAAGAAAAGAAAAAGAAACACCTTTATTTCTGTGAACAACAATCATTATTCCTACTTTACTTATACTCCCCTAACTTTCAAAAAACCCTACTTCCCCACACATCAGCAACTCTACGTCTGTATTTTAATACAACACAATAAATTTAATTCAACGCAACATATTTTAGTAACATGCAATAATGTACTTCAATTTCTGCTAACTTGATTCACAAGTCACTAGAAATATTGAAGGACTTGTATCTCTGTTACCCGGCTTCCGAAGTCTTGAGTTCAATTATTTTGTCTTTGATTTACCCTTATGCGCCATTATTGATTGTATAAAAATTAAAAAAAAATAGAGTAATGGCTTAACCGCTGACCTCGTTACTCATTAGCCCCCGTATCCCCAGCTTTCGCTCCGTCACCAAAGCCCGAGTCTTCCTCTGCATCGCCAGCAGCACGTTGTGCCACGTGTTTACTCTCGAATTCACCTTCCCGTACACCCCCACATTCACGTCCTCCAAATCCCGCGTCTCCACTGCCAGAACCTCACCCGCCTCTGCGCCGTCCAGCATCCAAATCAGGCACGAGCAGAATCCCTTGGAGATCTCCGAGTCGCTGTCCGCCCGGAAACTAATCCTCCCCGCCTCGTCCATCTCCGCCTCCACCCACACCTGCGTCGAGCACCCCTGGACTAGGCTCTCTGGCTCCCGCGCCGACACATTGTCCGGCGGGAGCCTCGCTGCGTAGTGTAGTAGCCGCTTCACGCGGTCGATTGGCTCCGCCAGGGACTTGAATTCCAAAACGAGCCGTTTTATCTTGTCAGCCACCATCTCCGTGTCCTCCGCCGCCGTCAAGGCCAACGCGCTGGGGTTTCGAATTCCTCGACAGGGGATGCATTTTATGGATAAGGAACATCTGTTGTTTTGTTTGTCGAGTTTCAACTTGGCCGGTATAAGGTTGTGGGATTGGCGGTTTGAGGATGATTCGGCGGCGGCGGCGGAGGCGGAGCGGGAGGAGGAGAAATGAGGCAGTGTTGTTGTTGTAATTGCCGTGGAGTTCATGTTTGGATGCAGAGAAAGCGATGGAAAGAGGAAAAGAAAAGTCGGGAAAATGTTAGAAAGAAGAGAGAGAGAGAGAGAGAGAGAGAGAGAGAGAGAGAGAGAGAGAATAGTGGGGGGTTGGTTAAACTGGAAGGTATGGAGAGCAAGAAAATTGGAGATCCTTAAAGTGCGCACCGTCTTTCCCTTTGTCTGCCGCGAAAGTTTCAATGAGGATAGAAGAGAGTGAAGAATTTACGATATTTATATAGAAATTTGGACGAAAAGTTTTCGATCCTGTTTATTTTAACAAAAAATTAATTTTAATATTATTCACTTTATTATTTATTTTGTTATTTTTGTTAATACTCAAAGTTTCAAACACTTTCTATTAGTTTTTTATTATTTATAAATGAGGGGTTGGTTCAATAATTCACCACAACGGATAGTCTATACGAGGCACCAAACATTACAAAATTGCTTTCTTCCAAAAACATTACAAAATTGTTGTCGTATCTTGCATGTGGTCCAAATATTCCTGTGAATATAGTCTTGGGTTGTCTTAGTTTGGAACTCATCATCTCTAAATTATTATAGTCGTTTTGAATTTTTCTCATCTTTTAATAATAGTAAATTTCTAAAAAAGATTATTTGTTGTAATTAAATTGATTTTTAATAGAGTTATAGTCTTAGTGGATTAAATAGTTAATTGTTAGTGACGTTGAGAAATAATAAGAGCGATTCTTCACATAGTGCATAGACAAAATTAATTTTTGCAACTACAGTAAACTCCATTTCCAGAAATTAAATTGATTTGCTTTTTTTTTTTTCATTTTCTATGGGTAAATATAAAACAATTAATACTAATTAAGCAATACCTCAACCACCAACTGGTGGCCTAATGGTAAATGACGGATTGCAAGGTAGACTTATGTCTCAGGGCATGCTGATATGCCTCTATGAGTCTTTCCAGCCTCCGGAATGAGTGGATAACCATAGCTTGTCACCAATTGTCCCTCTTTTTTAAAAAGGAAAAAAAATTAAGCGATACCTCCTTTCATCGTTGACGATTGAATTGTCTAGATGCCAAATACTATCCATATTACAAATCAACTAAATAAAAATTTGACTATTGTGCAATTATTAAATACACAAATTTAATGTTTTTGAATTGAGTTATGACTCATTTGGAAGTACTTTTAAACTAACTAAAAACGATGTTTGACAAAAAAAAATTGACACCAATTCTTAGTTCAAATACAAGTTAATATTGAAAAAACATCTAAAGTGCTTCATACAAGAAATACAAAACTAGTACTTCTAAAAAAAACAATTTTGCAATCCAAAAATATTTGCTCTTAAAACGCTTTTAATTATGAGAAAACACTTTTCAAACCAGTCTATAAGTTACTCCAAGAGATTAGACTAAGCAACCCAAGGAGGTAGGAAATGAAGTAATATATTACCGCCGCCAGTGACAAATTGACAATAATAATTTTAGTAAATATAATATTCTAAATTCAAAGTTGGGGCTGCCGCTCGTGATCACATGATATGTACGTCTTAAGTGGAACTAAAATGTGACAGTTAGGGTGTGTTTGGTACGCGGGACGGGACGGGACGAGGCGTTCTGTCCCGCGTTTGGTACGCCTAAAACGAGTGGGACGAAGTGTTCCACGGGACAAGTTTTGGATGATTTTTGGTTCCACCTCCCCCTGGAACGGAGTTGTTCCACGTCTGTGGGACATAAATTTTTAACATTTTAGGACAACAATGCCCCTTGTCTTTTTCAAAATTTACAACATCCGTCCCGTCCCGTCTGCGTAGCGTACCAAACGTACCCTTAATTAACTAATTAATTTTATAAATTATTTTTACACAGTGTGTGACTTGTGTGCTTACGTAGCCGAATAGAATTATATATTGTCCATCAGCCGTCTTTCTTCCTTTAATTATTTCATGCTTTAAGCTTTGTTCGTCCACTAATTATGTTTAATAATGGCACTTATTTCTAAATTGTATCGAGACTTTTTAAATTTAAATCCACATCTTGATGAGTTTATTGGGTTTCACTTATCACGTGATGGATATAAAATGTAAAAAAATTAGTGTTACGCTTTGTTCTTGTTCAATTTTTTTTTTGGTCATCATTTTAGATTGACGTCCGACATGCCGTATTCATTCCTATAGTTACCAAAAATATCCAAAAATGTACATTCTATGTAGTTGCTTGTTGGATATGTAATGTGCTTAGTGATGTAGCTTTTGGAGTAGAATGTGTGTTTCTTTCCTTTAAGTTTGTATCAATCATGTGGCAGTATTGCAATATCATTGAATTATGTTCGACGACCAAAATTTAAAAGTTTGGCATTTATACTAACAAGGGAGAGAGAAATTAACGGAATTTTGGACGTGAATTGTAATTATAAACAAGGTTCACCTCAAGTCTTTAATTGATAGCTTTTAACCACAAGCGTAAAATTAAAAGTGCGATGTCACCACATGAATCGTTAAAAAAAAGTTAGCCTATTGTTATGTATTGAATTTAAATTCGCTTGGCACTTTTGTCTTTATATTTGTTTTCTTTGGAGTGGCAGGTAATTCAAATCTATGTTTATGTTTGTATTAAAGATGAAATCATATATTCACATATTTTTTACACTGACGGAGAGATGTAAGTTTAGTCTCATAATGTGTTAGCAATAATATGGTTCGAGTTCGCATTTGGTGAGAATCGAACCTAAGAACCTCTCACTTACAAGTGAAGAAGAATAGCATTAGACCGTAACATTAAGTAGCAACATAAATAAATGTAACACAATTTTTTTCAATACAATAAATATTTACACAATGAATTAATCATAATGTTTTGTAACGAATTCGTCATTCACAGAAACAAACTTAAAACCATTAGGCTTTATTACTGAGTAACAACATAAAATAAATTTCATGTTTGACATTACAATGTTTGAAAATGGAAGTATAGAATCGCCAATTCCATCCAAATATGAGGGTGCAAAATATAATTAACCGAATTATCATTCCCAATGATTCTTAAGGTTAAATATTATCATCCCTTTCCCTCTTGCTGCAAAAGAAAGAACATGAAGAACAAGCAGCAAAACTACACCCCAAAAATGCTTTGGATTATCCTGCACCTAAATACAGTGCAGGACAATCAGTGCAACCCCGTGCGGCATAACCGAAAATGAAATTGCGTCGCCTATTACCCCTAGGTCTTGTCCGGTCCATACTTCCGATCCCGTGCAAGAACCTCTGCCCAAGTTTGTCATTGGAAGTTCTTTGACTATGTCTGCTCTTTGTGCAGTTATAGTAGCCCAATCGCCGAACAAATTGAAAAACGCTATGTATATTTCTCCTGTAATTGCAGAAACGCAAACAGAATCAGAATTGACAATCAAGAAACATGCACCAGTTACGTTGAGAATTGAGAAATATGCTAAACCTTTTGTTCCAGTTGCAATCCAAGAGCGAGCAACATCAGTGACGGCTTTAGCTGAACAGGCGATCAACTTGTAAGTTAAAACTCAAAACCATGATCTAAACATAATTTCAGACTCCCTGACAGAATCAATGTACAGAAAGGCACTCGCGTTTTAATCTATTACCTTCAAAAGAATCAATTCTTGCACAGAGGCCAGAATAATTATTCACCAAGGTTCCGTTGGGGTTCAACTCCCACATCTGTTAAGTTCAAATATGTCATTTCAAAGAGTCACTCATTCACGATACAATTCATTCCGTACAACTTGTTCAGATTAGACACTCAATGGTGTATGCAAGGTATCAATTCTGAATAGATTAAATCTATGTATTGGGACTTAAGATACCTGGTTCGCATCCCATCTACAAGGTGAAAAGAAACCTCTCTTAACGTCCTTTGAAGTAAGCTTTTGTTTAGGAGAAGCATGCAAGCAGCGATCCGTTCCATCATTTGCTAATAAATTGACCTTCCCCTGATATTGCTGTCTGTCTCTTATGTCTTCATCTCTATATCAGAGCATTGAAACCAGATTTATCGAATTCGTAACAGCGCAAGTAAACATAATAAAATTGAGAAAAAACAGATCGGCGAAAGATAAAGAAATATTACATTGACAGGAGAGATTCTCTCTTGTTTAAGCAAAAAGGTGCCTGATGTTTGCCCCTTGAGTTTGCCGTCCAGCAGATGTGTTCAAGATCTCGGTCAAGAGCTTGAGCAGACCAACCAATTGCTTTTGCATCTGCACAGGTAGTGAGACCAAGAACATGTGTATTTGTAGTTTTCACATTTGTCAGATGTCTTCTTGATTGCCACACCTGATCATCATTCTTAGTGGCCTTTGCACTCACATTACTGGTAACGTATGAAAACTGTAAATGCAACAAAATCAGATTTTACGTTGCTACCACAAACAATTTTTTTTCTCTTATGATTTTATGAATTGTGTATTCAACATACCTCCCTGTTATTTGAGCTAAAAGAATTTATCTCCAGCACGGTTGGATTTGCAAGAAGTTCCGTTGTGACATCATTAAGCTGTCTCATATCCCCTCCAAACATGAGAGGAGACCTGGCCATAGACCACAGAGTCATCTGTGAAAATAAATGCACAAGGTCAAAAAGATTGCTCAGCGACTTAAAAGACTCACTCATCCCTCATGTAAGTACCTGCGTTCTTTGCTCACTTAAACCGAGATTAGTCCATCTGTGTGGACCGTCATTTGAACCTAATATTTCAAAACATGAAACAGTAATTATGAGAACCCCTCATCAAATAAAAAACTAAAAGTGAATTCAGATTTTCTAAATTTCGAGGAGATAAATAACCCTGCATTGCCGTAATGATTAATTTTAGAACTATCTAGTTGAAGTTGCTCAGCCAAATTGGCATGGATAAAGTTGGTCCTAGATATTGAACTTGATTGTTTTCGCACCCAAAGGCAGTGCGATGACAACCCAGCAGTATGAAACCAAGCACATCAGGCAAGCGTCAATAGAGCTCAGTCATCTATCTTAGAATATTGAAAGGAAAATATTCATTGCCATATAAAGGAAATAAAAATGCTATCCTCTGACCTGGATCACTAAGCCATCCCAACGGGAGCATATCTAAGTCCGGCCATGACTTCCCCAGCAAGCCTTTGGCTCCTATCATATTAGCAGCAGCAAAATCCCTGATAGGGAATGTATTGTGTTCAGCACACACGAAAAACAAAGAATATGCGAAGGTCAATCTGAACGTAACCTTGTACTGAAAGACAAGTCAATCACCTGGTTACATCAAAATGGGCTAGAACATCTCCCCATGAATCCCAATCATCCCCAGTTATACGGTACATGTTGACTATCCCACTTATAGCCTTGGCCATATCAGGTGTTACTCTGGTTCCGGGAGATAGAGAATACAATATAGGACGGTCAAGTTGCTTCAGAATCTGGAGAAGTATATGCATTATTTGTTAAGCACCCAATCTCCATCACAACATGCTGAAGATGCATGTTTGTGTGTGTGTGTGTGTGTGTGTGTGTGAGAGAGAGAGAGAGAGAGAGAGAGAGAGAGAGAGAGAGAGAGAGAGAGAGTTACGTCTGAAATGTAGGTTATTTCGGGTACATCTAAGTCTTCACCAAACACGCAGTCATTTTTCACTGCAAGGGGGTGGGAAAAAGAAGCAACCAATGACAGAGTTAGCAAGAGATAAAGCATGTACTTGGCTAATAATATCAGAGGAAGTATCCTGATGACACGTAAGGTCGTCATCCATAACTGACGCAATCTTAAATTGAACAGAACACGGGAATTTTTGTTAATTACCAAAATCAACACCCCATTCAGCATACTGTTTATAGAGTGACCTCAAGAAGGCCTTTCCAGCGCCCAACTCGGTATTCACACTCATGAAACCATTGTGCATCCATGCACAAGCCCTCTCCTTGATCCCTATATCTTTTGCAATCCAATTTCTTCCAGCCTCTTTGTAAGCAGACCCCTGATAAATGACGAGAATGAAAACTCAACCGCTGAGATCAAATGCCGATACCAAGTCTTTAATTTCCCCCATTACACCACTTATGTTTTCCAAGATAAAATTAAATTACATATGTGTGTGCTTTCTGAATCTTTGTTAATGATAAACTAGTACATTATTCGATGCATCCTCCAAACTTACGTAAAATATAATCACTACAAAAATGAGAGGCTATGTAGTTTTTCAGAATCTTTGTCGAGTGATTAAGTAGTATTACCGTGTTGGTGTCCAAGATCAAGGTATTGGCATTTACTGCCTGTGTACTTATTCCTCTCATGACATGAATCCCGAATTTCAAACCGAGGCTATGTACTTTTGCTGCCACTTCAGTGAACCCCTTCCCACCTCTCGACGAAGGCCACCTATCTGGATCAGGTATCGGCCTCCCCCACTCATCGATCACATCAAACCCAAGAGAATCAACATAAGCACCTGGAACTTTTCTCCTATACCACAGGTAATCCACCACAGCATACTGCATTGAAGTGAAAAAACAAGGATACACAAAAACACTCTCACACATACAAATGAATGCGAAAAAAGAAACAAAAAAAACCGAATTCCTATCGTATTCCATCAAACACCTCATATCCATGAGGAAGGAGCTGCTTTGCCATAATTTCGGCATTTTGGGAGAACTCTTCCTCTGAAATAGTCCAGATAAACGAGTCATACGAGTTCCAACCTCTCGGCGGGGTGCTAGCGCGATCTTGTGACGACACCCTGAAATCAGCATACATTTGCAACCACGATTTGCATCACAAAACCAGAAACATTGAGTTCATCAAATAAAACAAAATAATGGTGATATCATTTAATCCAACACACAACATTCCTCAGTTACACACAAATTTTCAGATGAGTAAACTTGAGCTCAGAAACCCAAAAGACGAATGCCACAAATGCAAATACTAGTAAATGGGTGGGCAAGTTGCAATTAACAATTCCGAAGTGGAATCTCACAGAAACACTGAAACAAATTCTGGGTTGTCGAGTAAATGATCATGCTTATCATCAACAGTAAACACAGAGCAAGTGAAGAACAGAAGATGGTGAAATGGTAAAAAGTAAAAGTGGGTTTTTACCTCTGGGTGAACAGACCGAGCAAGAAGCAGGGAAAGGTGAAGAGGAACAAGGAGACATTCATGGCTGAAGGCTGAAGCTTTGACTCAAGTAATGGGAATTCGATTCCGACCAGACCAGACCGGAATTCAGACGACGGAATCAAACAGCCGGCAATGGAGTTAGGTACGACACCGACATGTTACAGCCTCACTCCTTCTTCAATCTATTTTGTAACCACTTTTTGGGGGAGGCAATCTATTTTAATACCGTTACAAAAATCCATCTGGGAAGAAGAAGAAGATTAAAATATTTTTTTCTTATGGAATTTTGTTTGTTGTGCCTCTCTTGGCGCTGACGTGGGAAATAATGTTCTTTTACAGGTATGAATGTTCGGTTTTATCTTTTAATGTTGGTCAATGCCAAGTGCCAAATTCCAAATACTTTGACGGGGCCGTTTAGTTC
Source organism: Crataegus laevigata (assembly GCA_963580275.1). Taxonomy (NCBI): domain Eukaryota; kingdom Viridiplantae; phylum Streptophyta; class Magnoliopsida; order Rosales; family Rosaceae; genus Crataegus; species Crataegus laevigata. Next base: position 7,395,622 of record OY756948.1, on the reverse strand, counting down.
CAAATTATTGTTTACAATTTTTGTCTTTAATTCTGATATTTTGACAACAATCATTACGGATTTATTTGACAGCACTTTTAAAATGATTATATTTTTTATTTTTTATTTTTGATAAAATTAATCTTCAGTTACAAAAACACTTTAAGTGCTTATAAGAAGAAGTATCAGATATTTATTTTTTACAGAAAGCATTGAAAGTGTTTTCCAAAGATCTATTTGGATTTTTACTAAAATTGGTTTTTAAAACATTTTCACTAAAAACGCTTTTAATCATTTTAAAAGCACTTTAGAGTTGTAGTCTGTAGCACTTCTCTCATTTTTAGTGCAAAATATCACTTGTATTTGAGAAAAATAAAATAAAATAAAAAAGTTCCTACTCATGCCAAGATTGTAAGCATAATTTCTACCCAAAAACGAAATTGATTATTGAATGTTTTTTATTTATGTCACGGATCACACTTATTTACATAAATTTACTCTTATTTAAGGCACATATATGGTTATCTTATATAAAACACATATATGGTTGTGATCGTATTAAATAAGTTTAGGTGGTCTTATTTCGGATTTTATCACATTTCTTATTACCACTATTTTTAAAATCTTAGATGTGGATTTAAGCCAAAAAACAAAATATGGGCCACTCTTAACAACTCCATCTGACTAGGCACGAATATCTCCTTGCATTAAAACACATCTGCGTGGACTTTCATTCATTTGATCCTAATTTTTGGGTAATTTATTTCTTTTTACAATTTCTTGATAACTACGATTTAATGATCTTCTCCATCCGAGGACTAATGCATAACAGAAGCCCCTTTAAGGACTTACAGATGAGGTCTTAGCTCCTTTGGCGAAGGTTTTAAGTTCGACTTTTATAAAATCTTTGATTAAAAAAGTATTAAAATAAACTAAACACCATGGACTAGGCTGCTAGGTGCTAAATAATGGATCACAAAAATCAGCACGGAATGAGTCGAGCAGCGTTCACTACCTGAAAAACATCTTTCACATTTCTCTAATAATTTACACAGTTCTGGTAATGATACAGGCAAAACTATTTGACATTCTTGACACAACCCCAAAAGAGTTTGATGCATGCCCTCGTTTTTCCTCAGTTTTCTTCATCACATGGTGCAACATTCTTTCAAATCTTTTGGGGTGAAGTTCGCGGTTTCATTTTACAGGTATACGTTCTCCGGGCTCTTGGAGGAGATGCCCTCAAATAATCAAGTGTATTAAGTTTTCCAACCATATATTTTGTTCAAGCTTTACACATGCAAGGAGTTAGAGGGTTCTCCCACAAGTCATAGTTGGGGAAGGTCGCTTCTGGTAATCCAGTTCGTGTTTCGTGGGTGACTACTACATCGTCTGCAAAGGTTGCCCAGCCCATGTAAGGGTCCCCAAAAGATTTAGACATCAGCCCCTTGTCTGGTTTTATTGATTTTTGACCATGACCCATGTACCGGCGTGCCCCTATGATCAGCTTAGCAAAGTTGCCTCCGTGGGTCATCACAAATACATCAGACTTCAAGCACACCAGGAAGTCAAGCGCTGCCAAGCTAGTCACATGCTTCCTGAATTTATCCAACTCCTGCTTAGCCGCCAATTCCTCTTTCGTTACCTTTTATGGGTAGTAAAATGAGCGTATCAAAGAAGGATTTCAAGTGAAGAAGTTTCCACATATCCCCTAAGTTTCCTGTTTTAAAAGATTATATAGTTATCCGACGTAACCCCAGCTAGAATTACTCGAAACCGCATTTTCTGAATTCAACTAGTCATCCAAGTAAGATATTCTTGATAATGGAAAGGGTATTATCTTTTAGATCTGATTTACTAAAGCTACAAAACTAATGGGGTGTCTTCACCAGACAAGTTCAGTAAGTAGAGCTATGGTAGAAGAAATTAGAAGTTCATACCAGATTTGGGAACATGTTCCTCAGCGGTGCCATCCTGTTGTGGCCACCATAAACCTGTCCTGAAGCAACATAAATTTGAGTTTCCTTAGGATAGCCCATTGCTCGAAGAATGACAGCCACTTCCCCAGGCTCAAGGGGGCATCGCCCTTCCTTTCGCTTCTGCAGGGCTAGCTGCCATAGATGGGTACCATTCTGCATACCAAAATCACCATCAAAAGAAAAAGAAACACAATAAGACTGAAATTCTTTCAAAGTTCTGACTCCATAAAGTTGACCTAGGTATTTTATTTACCTTGTACCGTCTCGGCCATTCTTTATGTCTGTATTCTGCCATTAGAGCTTTCTCTTCCCTTGTCCCCACAAAATCACAGAAAGATAGGCCTACCATCCCTTTCTCAAACCTAAGATGAAGGGCCCTGCAAGTGTAGAATTGTTAGTGAAGTTAAGGTGCAATTACCAGAAATTTGAATGGATTTAAGCACAATGCTACATACATATAAGGATTGGAACCTCCAGTGCGATTTCTCATCCTTGAAGCCAATAAATCAGCCATCTCCTCTATCTCAGGAAGAAATTTAAGAGCATGATAATTCACCCTGCACCTTAGCCTATTGATTTCTTGAGGGACATTGTCGTACCTGAAACCAGAGAGGTATGATATTATTAGCTTGTTATACATTGTTGATTTCTAACAGATATGAACACTTATATTTTTTAAAGACAAAAGAAACTTTCAGTCCTTTTCTTTCTACAAGAGTGTGACTTGTGAGCTTTGGACAGCACCTGTATAAGAATTCCCAACTTACCCGAGTCGATCGACAAAAGGTTTTAGGGCCATTATCTTCTTCTCCTTGATTCGCGGCAGAACATTGTCTATGTAAAATTGAGCAGGTGCATATTTTGGAATGTTCTTTACTGTTCGTCTAAAGAAAAAAAATTTACAAATCAGTGCGAGTTGCAGAGGAAAATCCATACAAATTGGAGAGAGAGAGAGAGAGCTTAACCTTATACTTGTAAATAGCTCAGCTTTGTCAGTAAACCATTCAGGAATATCACGAACAATTCGTACATCATCCTTCAGGTAATCAATGAAATGGTCAACATCAAAGATATCTTCAAATTTCCTGCAGACGTTGTAATACTCAAATCAAGAATTGCGAGCATAAGAGATCACAAAACAAGATCTTATGAAGCAATTTCAAATAGGGATACTCTCAAAAGATCTTTAAAAGCATGAAAGCAAAAAGATTAGTTTTTCAAGATCTGTAACAGAGACCATTAACATCAAAATGGTATTTTCCTGTTATTTAATTGTGTATATAGTAACAGTTATATACTGTTTTTATGACTTTACACTAATATGACAGTACGCATAAAAATAGAGGCAAAATCTCACGTTTGGTCTTTCCAAATCTGGTCCTGCTTCAGCACAGGCAAAATAAGGGTGGCATTCATTATTTTGGCTACAGCTACTGCGTTGCATATCTGCATGGAAAACATACACATGACAGTTCACATACAACGATAAGGCAGAATCATCCGGCTATAACTTTATAAAGGAGTAATACAAATAAACTTAAAGAATCATACCTCAAACTAATATGCAAATAAGCAATCAAACTAGCACAACCATTATAATCCAATGGGAAATTGCTTTCTGTAAACCATGGAAAATACGGGGTTGAAAAAGTAGCTAAGTGAACAATTTTATATTTGAACAGAGAAATTCAGCCAAGCTACAATGTCATATAAAAGATCAGTCAAGCTCTTATGACGAAAACAACAGCAGAGTAAATGTAATGAGCTTAAAGCCATTGAAAGAGAGACAAGATAACAAACAAACAAATCAACCGCAGTGCTGCACTGGCAGACAAGCTGTTGCCTTAGTCAGACAGCCATCCCCAGCTGGAAACCAAGCACGAAAACATATTATGGTCGTTGTAACAGATTAACTGTTACAGCAAACTAATTGTTACTAATCCGTAACAGTCTCAGCCACCATTTAACATTGCAACCAATCTGTAGGAGCTCTTGAGAAAAGTTTTGGTGCAATTCTAGAACTTTCTTGAAAAAGTGAAATTTTTGTCTCACATCTTCTCTAAGTTACTCTTTCACTTCATTCCCACAATGTGCACAAATTAGGGGAAATAAAGATTTCTTGAACAGATTAACAATAAGACCGAGTGGAACATACCGCAATTCTTTGCTGATTTAGGCCACCCTCAGCATGAATAAATATGTACCCAGTTGTTTCGTTTTCAGGTGGAAGATCTGCACAATGCCGGAAAGAATCTAAATTTAGAAAGGTAGAACCAGACATAGCAATAGAGAAGATCATAGATCTAGTGCAACGCGTCAACGACAAAAACAAGAGCTCAGCTCACCTGAAATCCCACCAAGGCGGCGCTCAGCACAGGGCTTCCAAGACGTGGTTGCTGAATACGGATTCTCCCAAAGCGAAGGCGATTCCTTGACCTAGAAAAGTAAATTCACATTAAAAAATGTCACAATTACATCACCGAAATTCTAACATTGACCAAGCAAACAGCTTTGCCCAACTTACATGAGGACAGTGAAGAGTAATGCCATCTTTTTTACACAAGTAAGGAGTATTCTGCAACACAAAGCCAAGCAAACCAATTGAAAAAAATCGAATTGCACAGCTCTAAGCAAGACTATCTTATCCCAATTGCCAAACACCAGAAATCCGAACAGAAAAAGCACTAAGAAACCATACCACTCGTTTCACGATCGCCAGAATCGAGACCAGGCCGAAGACTGCGACGGCGATGACGGCGACGAGTGAGATCCTGGAGCTGTTGGAGTCTTCGGCAATTGAGGGGCAGATGGATTGGAAATGGGAGAGGAAGGGACGGTCGCGATCTTTGTAGGGAGGGCGACCGCGGCCGTCGTCGTCGTCTTGGGGCTGAGTGTCGAAAATCAGAGGGGAGGAGTCCTCGTCGCGCTTCATTGGAGAAGAAGTGGCTCGAGCCCCCACCGAGATAGGGTGCCTGAGCTCCGCCATGGCACGCTTCGGACTGTAAGTCATGTTTCTGGCTCTTGGTTTGTTAAATGTGGAGGGTGGGGTAAACCGTAAGGCCAAAGCCGATTTTGTTTTTTTATTATAATTTGCACGTTGTGTAATTTTAAACAAATTTTTAAATTTTTTAGACAACAAATTTATGTATAAATAATAATAATAATATTGAGATTTGCCCGCGGTTAAGGGCTGCAACTACAGTTACTCTTGCACTTAAAGCTTTTAAATTCTTACTTTTGAGGATTAAAGTAGCGTTTCAAATTGAAAATTGAATTGAACAAAATAATTGATTTGGTTTGATTTTGATTGAATGGTTGTGCTCGAACCCATCATCAATTGAACCTCGTCTAAAATCTAACTTTCACCCATGAATTTTATCAACGAACTAAAAAAAAATTACCTGTAAAATTAGAATAATATACATTACTATATTTAATTGGGTGAACTTTGTTCAATGGTGAGGTCAATAAAAGCAGTTTTTTTTTTTAAATCAATGTATGACTTCTTTTATTTTTCAATCAAGATTTTGTAATTAAGTCTAAATCCAACAAAAAAAAAATAGATAGATCTAAAACAAATTTAAAAATGAATAAAAAGCTAATATTTCGCACGACGACGTCGTACAGAAATGGGCATTTTCGGACATTTAAAACTATAGCCGTATACCGGTAACCAACCAAAGCCGCCACGCAGACACAGCACCGAGCAGCCCGGCGCTCTACCAGCACACCAGTGACCGCCACATGGCGGCCACTCGACCCCTTCCGCCATCCTTCCAAAACCCTAACTTCCCACCCGCGCCCAAATCTCCCGATCCCTCCTCCGCCGCTTTCCATATCAAAGCCTCCACCTTTAGGAAGAAGAAGCAGAACAGCAGCAACATCATCAGGTGCGAGATCAAGAGCTTCGGCCACAACCTGACCATCGAGCCGGACTCTCCGGTTCACGTCTTCCGCGACGCTTCCGAACCCCAATTGTCAATGGCTTCCGATTCGTCGGTGAAGAAGGCGAAGAAGGTCTGCCTCTTCTACTGCGCCGAGACCAAAGCCCTCGCCGAGAATGTCGCCGCCCAGTCCGACTCCATCGAGCTCCGCAGCATTACTTGGAGGTTAGAGCTCCGATTGCAAGCGTGGCAATTGGGCATTTGCCTCGAAATTTTTAATTTTTAATTTGTGGAATTTGGCTCTGTTGTGCTTCAATTTTTGTAAATTTGGATTCTTTTAGGAAATTTGATGATGGGTTCCCCAACATTTTCATACCCAATGCTCATGGAATTCGAGGGCAACATGTGGCGTTTCTCGCCTCGTTTAGCTCCCCGTCGGTGATTTTTGAGCAGCTCTCTGTGATTTATGCATTGCCCAAGTTGTTCATCTCCTCATTCACTCTGGTGCTTCCATTTTTTCCGACGGGGACTTCAGAGCGTATGGAGGATGAGGGAGATGTCGCCACCGCTTTCACGCTTGCCAGGGCATTGTCAAACATTCCCATTTCGATGGGAGGGCCTACCAGTTTGGTTATCTATGATATCCATGCCTTGCAGGTTGTTGTATACCACATTTAGTAAACAAATTTGCTTCTCTTAGTCGAATTATGAGCAATGTGCAACGACTAGCTGACCGTGTTGTTTTGATTGTTTGTTGCGTGTTTAGGAGCGGTTTTACTTTGGTGATAATATCTTACCGTGCTTTGAGAGTGGGATCCATTTGCTCAAAAATAGGCTCCAGCAGCTCCCTGATTCCGACAATGTAAACTGTTTTCTCCTCCTCTGTCTGTTGAGTCCTAGGAATTTAGATGGTGATAAGGAATAATTATTCAAAATTTTTTTTTTTTCTGAAATTGTATGCTGACTATCTTCGCATTTAGATATCCATTGCTTTTCCGGATGATGGTGCGTGGAAACGATTTCATAAGCAGCTACATCATTTCCCAACGGTATGTTATGCTTTCCTTTTCCCAGTAACAAGGAGTGTACGTTACATGTGCATATCTGTGTGTTTGGTTGTACGAGTCATCAAAATATCATCCAGGAGTCTTCATTAAAACGCATAAATATGATAATTATATTGTTTTCGTCACGTTTGTTCTGATTATTTTGACTTTAAGGATCCGACCATTGATGCCTGTGCAATACTCTCATAGTTAATCTATGTGAAAGCCTATGGTCTTGAGTGTTTGTTCAACAAATGTTGTGCCATCTCCTAGAGGACAACACTTTCACGGGCCTTACATGTACTGCATGATGGCTTGCTTTAATTATGTTTCTCACAGACCGCCTAACCTTGAAAGAGTTGAATGCAGATTGTCTGTGCTAAAGTTCGGGAAGGTGACCAGCGAATTGTACGTATTAAGGAAGGAGACCCTAGAGGACGGCATGTTGTGATTGTTGATGATTTGGTTCAGTCCGGTGGTACCTTGATCGAATGCCAGGTATCCAGATCCCGAGCGAACTTCTTACTTGCTGTTAACTCTATAGTATTGGTCATAACACAATGAACAATGTAAATCAGATAAACTTGTCCATAGGTTGGAACTTGAAATTAACTTCTTGGCCATTAGATGGACATTTGACTTATGCTGCATTTCTTGCCACGTAGGGTTCATTTTCACAGAGGAAAAAGAGTCCTTCCATTTGTTCACAAGTTAATCTGAAATGCCATATTGCGCTCTCATTTTGTTTCAGAAAGTCTTAGCCGCCCACGGAGCAGCAAAAATCAGTGCTTATGTAACGCATGGGATCTTTCCTAATCGATCATGGGAACGCTTTCAAAGTGATTGTGGAGGTATTACATGCTCTACCAACTACTATTTGGCGCTAACTTGTTTGAGACTGTCCAAGTGCAATTTCTAATTCCTTTCTGCATTCCTTCCTTGTTTTTCCAACCAGGGCACCCCGAGCACGGGCTGACCTACTTCTGGATTACAGACTCGTGTCCAGTGACGGTGAAAGATGTGAAGAACAATCCGCCATTTGAAGTTCTTAGCCTTGCTGGTTCCATAGCGACTACTCTTCAAATGTAAGAGTAACTTAGGAGCACTAGATAGAAAGCGTCCTCTTTGGTTTTTGTTATGTTTTCGCCCCACCCTTTCTTCCAATAATGGGGTTGAATGGACTATAGAGGAGTCATCAAGCATAGAGAAGGTTAAAGCACTTGAGAATCCGGTTGCGGCGAATAATTTTGTCACTTTGTTTGGCAGATATTGGATAACAATAAAACCCATGTTCATTTTTTACATTTGATACATTTTATACATTTTGAAGTAGCCTTCCTTCGACCTACAAGATAACACCGACGTCTATCACAATTCACGTATAACGTATAACATTCAAATTAAAGTGGATGCATGATAAGTTGATAACCTTGTGATGAAAGCGAAAAATGAGCACAAGTACCTGTAGTTCGAGCAAAACGAAAACATATCCCTCCTCTGCTCCTCCTTTATCACAACACCTACCTATCTTCAATTCCGGGCCTATATCACACTTCGTTTGAAACTTTTATGTAATTCAAGACCTTTTTTAGAGCCTTTCCACTGTCAATAGCCTCTCTGGCTCTATCCAGGGCAGAGGTTATGTCTTCTGCACCATCACATCCAAGTAAGTGATCAATCATTCCAGCATTCAACACTATTCGATCATAAGCCGGTCCCTTGTGACCACGAAGCGCTGTTAAGCCCAACTCTATATTCTTCACAACCTGAAGTTGCAGAAATTTGTAATTATTCGTCATAAAATGCTGGCTTGTAAACAATGAGTCTGCAAAAACCTGTGTTTGTATGTGTGTGTGTGTGTGAGAGAGAGAGTGCATGCCACAAGATGGGAGAAATTACCGATCTATCAGTTCTTGGAGTGTCGGTGGGTTTAAAACCATAGTCTACGGCATTAACCTCTAGACTGAAGCTCTGACGTGAAACACCTGCAAACCAAACTTCCGAGTCAGTTTCGATGGTAGGATACTTTATGCAAGAATCTCAACATTTGTGGCAGCTACATGCATAACACAGAGCTTTGAAACTACTATTACAAGTGGTTGAGAAAATGCAGAAAAGAACACAAGGATTTGATGAACAAACCATCAACTTCACAAGAGGATGCAAAGCTTGATGAACGAAACCCTGAACAGTAGTTTACAGGAAGTCCTTTTGATGAATTTACAGACCGCAATCTGGTTGTCATTGAGAGAGCTCCTTCCTCACCCTTCAGTAATAGTAAAGTTAGACGGTAGTAGTTTATTTGAATTACTCGGTTCATTAAAGAATGGTAAAGTTAAGACTCTATAAATTCTTATATCTAAGATTTTAAAAAGGTTGATTAAAAATATTAAACACTGTAGTATTTGAAGCACCATCCTCTTCAACTGCATAATCAGCAAAGTACGAACCTTCACCACCAAGCCAGCATTGACACCTCTTCTTTTCATAAGCATTAAGAGCGGCTCCTCAAAACCTTCATGATAAAACCCAGCAACAATAGCTTCCTTCCCCCGGGCCTGTTGAGAAAGCAATAGGTTTTTCATATTTCTGAATGGTGCACCCCAAATTTGTAAAATGATGCTAGGGTACTTATCACTTTGATCAATAATTCGATTGGAGGTATTGCATGAGCAAATTACGATATTTGCTGATGCCTGCTAAATTTTCAGAATTTAAAGTAGATAAATCAATTGCACGGTAGGTAAAGAAGTATTCTACATGCACACTATTTTGTGTAGTTTCTAAATTTTACACAGATTTCTCGGCAGAAAAATGCAAGTCGAGGTTTCCATAAGAATAGAAAGGATGAGCCTTACGAACAAGTAATTAAAAGAAAACAGTGAAGTGGCTTACCTTCACGAATTGCTGAACCTTTTCGGTTGTCGCCAGTGGGGGACGTTTCTTAATATGCTCTCTCAACTTAACTAATGAATATCTGCAGAATTCAAACAAAATGTTATTATCAGTTTCATTCCTATTAGAGTAAATACTAAGCAGAGCATGCCAAAATGTTGGCTAGAGATTCACACAGAGAAGGGCAGGCTTCACGTTGACTTATATAGGCAAAACCAATGTCTTCATCCTGAAATAACAAGATAAAGAATTTAACCACAACCCGAATGACATAAAACCAAAGGAATCAGTAACCATTGCAAGAATTATATGGGAACCACAGATACCTCAAGAAGTACTTTTGCTTGCAACGGGGTTAAGCTCGTATTTGCCCCCATAAACTTAAGCATCTGTTCTTCAGTAACTCCTCCCTAAAAAAACAAAAACTTTATCAAACCGGCCCTATTAATTTATGCTATCGGGTCAATTAGTTGAGCAGAGCTGAAAGCTCACCTTAGGCGGCATCCAATCCAAGCCGTGAAGCAAGCAGGATTCTGAATAACAAGATCGAACCGCAGCAACAAATAATGTGCTTCTAAAGAAACGCGTGTTGCCATCGTAAGGTTCACCATAGTGAGTAAGTGATTTAACATCGGCAATTGGAGTATTACCTAATTAATCAAGCATTAAGCAAATAATTCATCCTCTGAAAAAAAAAAAAAAAAAAAAAAAAAAAACTAATTGGGATAATTAATTAGACTAGAGCTTACCGAGTTCATCATCAAATGCAAGGCAGTAAGCTTCCAGCTCACGGTCCGTTTCTCTGTTCATCCGCTGACCAATCAACAATGCCGAAAGCAACGCTTCACTCACACTATCAGACGACGTCGCATCATCCACTGATTTCAACGGAAGAATGTCTCGCAGCACGCCTTGGACTTCTTCGAATCCTAGGTGGCCGCCGGCGAGGACCTCCCGGAGGCCGCCGACCAATCTCATCTCGCTCGCGCCGTTCCCGACGAATTGGGGTCCGATTGAGCTTCCCGCGCCCATCAACGACCCCTCAGGATCGGCGATGAACACCACGTCCGCCGGAAGAGCCCGAACCAGAAGCGGCCAGAACTGGTTCATCGCCCGGATCTCGCCTTCGCTCCACTGCGTCGCCTCCGGAAAAGCGTTGGCGCGAATCGACATAGCCGCGAAAAACGCGCCGAGCTGCGAGTTCGACACCGGCTCCTCATCCTTCAGCTCGCCCTTGACCGATCTGTAAATCGTGTCGAGCACCTTGAAGGCCTGATCCTCGCTGAGAGGCTTGGTCTGTGTGGGGCCCGTGCAAACCCTAGTCTGAGCGTCCAGCACCGTCTGATTCGGCTTCGGAATACCGGAGCTCCGATACGAAGATGAAATCGTCGGGTTTCGGGTATCGTATTCCGGGACGATTGAATTTTTTACGGTGACGGACTCCAACACGGATTTGGTGGTTAAGGTTAGTTTTCTTCCGGTAAGGCGGCGGCTGTTATACGCGGGGAGGTTGAGGAGTGTTTGGGTGAGAGGGTGAGTGAGGCTGCGATGCTTGGCGGTGGTGGAAGTAGTGGAGATGGAGGTGAAAAGAGAAGGTTCTTGATTGAGAAGAGCTTTCATGGTTTGCTTTTCTCCGCTGCTGTGTTTTCTTCTTCCTCCTTCTAATGGTGCTGCTGCTGGTGCTGCTTCGGGAAGAACGCAAAACTAAGATAGCGCGGTTGGTATTGATGCTTTCTATGCACGCCAAACCATTTGTTTATCATTTATTATTTTAAAAATTCAACGTTCGGACGTGGTTTGAAATGCAAGAGAATTTTTTTCGGACTTTATTTATAAATTTTCTGTCACTTTAATATTTAAAGTTAATTTTCAAGTGGCTAGTTCAGTTAAGCCACGTCGATAACTTAATGTGATATCAAATTCGTTATTTTTTAAAACCTTTCATTTCTACGTAAAGAGAAATCATCAGATCATATTAAGTGATAGTTGCTTTTCTCTTTTATTTGTATATTTTAACACTGTGAATCAACAATAGTAATTTTGTTTGAATTTATTTTTGACGAAAATCCTAAGAACTATCACTTAAAATAGTAAAAATATTACTAAATTATAGTATTAAGTGACAGATTGAAGTTGTATAGTTTTTGGAAAATGATTCTTTCCTAGAGATCTCGTAATTTCATTCGTTCATTGTATAATGTGTGGTCACAAATGATTTCAAAATTTAAAATTTAAAATTAAATATGAATAGTAATTAACGAAAACTGACCGTACGATACATAATGAACGGGTGAGATTACAAAATTTCTAAGATGCCTTCCATAGTTTTTTAGTCTTTTTGACGAGAATATACTTTAATGGTTAAATATTAAATTAGAAAGTCGCCTGAGTTCGTATGCCATTGCTAGGGGTGGTTTTGGTACATTACCGTACCAAAACCTCTGTACCGATTACCATACCAAATATTTGGTACGACAAAATCTATTACCATTACCGTACCAAAATTTTGGTATACCGAATATCGGTATACCAAACAGTTTGGTTGGTATGGTATGCCAATGGTAATTACCACTTTGTTTTACGCCACTTAGTTTGCCCAAAATCTAATGTTTTTCTAACCTAATTCAAAGCCCATAAATATATACACAGTTTGACATATATACACAATTTAACCTAATTCAAGATTTTCTACTATTGTATGTCAAAGTGGTAAAAACTTAAGAAATCATAAGACAAAATTTCTATAGCATGCTGAGACTCAAATGAACCAGAAAAGTAAGACAACAAACCACAAAAATGTAAATATCCATAGTTGTGCTCGACGACTGGCTTGCTGATTTGAACTCACAACCCAAGGTGATAATACCCAATGCATATGTTGTGCCCTCACTTGGAAGACAAAGTCGCCGGAAACAAGAAACGAAGATGAATCGATGACAGAGATGCGACGGCGGAACAAGCCCTAGGTTTCTAATTTGTCGAGCATGGACCAGAGTGAGAGACTAAGAGTGTTTGGTTTGTGGAGATTTTAGGAATAGGATAAATGAGTCAAAGTGTCAAACGGCATAATATAATATTACATAATACACAATTATATATATATACATGAATAAATATATAATATAATATTAATAATATTGGTAACCGGTAGGTTTGGTATACCACCGGTACTAGTTTTGAGTACCAGTACCGTACCGAAACAGTATGGTATGATACAAATACCGTACCATTACCAGTGGTACAAATTTTTTGGCACAACTTTGGTATGGTACGGTTGATAATACGGTAGGTATGGTAATGTGGTAAAAAATTCCACCCCTAGCCATTGCATAACTCCTGATAACTATTTACTTTCACTAGATCACTGTCACCAGACTCACCACTCGCACAAGTCATTCCCGTGCCCTTCTGCATTCATTCCGTTTCGTTTTCAATTCAGCAGCGTTGGGGCCAAAAGCATAAACCCAACAACCAACAGAGCCTCGAAACAAACAAACAAATGGCGGGCAGTGGCGGCACTGCTCTTGCTTTGTTACCAAGGAAACGCAGCGGGAAGAACCCGGGGAAAACGGCTTCCGGCCCCGCCGTCAGAGAGCGGTGGGGGGTCCATTTCTCCCGCTTCTTCCGCTACCATCCGGCCCACTCCACGTGTCCTGATCTCGTCCCTCCGTCCACCAGGATCAGAAATCGATCGACAGCTGGCAACTGGGTCCCCTCCTCGTCCTCCCTGGCTATGCTCCGGCCAGCTCGCTCACGATCACTCCTCCTCCTTCGTCCTCCTCACCATCTACTTCGCCGGCAAAGTTATAGTGGGCCCACGTTTTATCTCAAGGACAATCGGGACTCAATAAATTTGCCCATTTTCCATACGTACACTAGGCATTTTCACGGCGGCCAAACGGCATTTAAGCTCAAACGCTGTCGGTGATATGATAAATAAAACGAGTTCAGCAAGTGCTAGATTGTTTATAGCTAGCTTCTGCCGGAGACTAATAGGACGTCGTTCTTCGCTTCTTCCCAAAAGGAGTTTGTAACCTTGCAGGCAAAGTATTCGGTAGACGTCAACTGTTTAGTATTAATTAATTACCTGTTAAATCCCCATTATTTTCCTTGACTCGTCACTCGTGTTTGGTTATTTCCTTTTCGATAAGTAAAATGCTGAGCATTCAATTTTTATGATTTTCCCCGCTTGATTGTTTCTGTGGCTTAATCAACAGGTTGTGCAGTGTGGATAACTGGGATTTTAGGTTGTTTTTCTAGCCTCTAGGCCAAACTTTCTTTGTTCCCAATTTCTTTGGTTTTTCGAAGATTCGTAGATTTCATCTAGCAACTCTTTGAATGATTAAATGAAAGGCAGGAGGAGCACTATGTTTCCAAGCTGCACTGTGTTTGGCCTCACGTTTCATGCAACCTGCGAAATATTAACCCAAACAGTACCAGAGCCGTGCTTTGTCAGCTATCGAGATTCTGCGGCGAGGCAAGCTGCGCAATGCTTTTTTTTTTTTTTTTTGCTGCAAGAACTGACAATGCCCTTGTGTTAACTAAGATCATGTTTGCAGGTCCAGAAGTTTGTGTTGCGATTTTTGTCAGTCGATGATGCAGAGAGATTTATGAACTCTTTGAAGGTGAAATCATTACTGCAAACAAAATCCAGTGTGTTAGTAGATGGAATATCTTTTCCTTTGTATTGCAATGGTAATAAAGTTACGATTGGTTTTGTTTTTCAGGGGATCTTCGACATTGAACCTCTTAATACTGACATGGGATCTGAAATTTCAGCACAGTCTCATTTGCTCTTCCGATGATGCATATTCATAACTTTCAACAAAACTTTCCAGCCGTTTGTCCAGGTTTCACCGCGTTGCTGAATGACTATCGCAGCACCGTTGAACAAGGTAAATTATTTATTTTTATACAATTAAACAAGGTTCAATATACGCCTTTGCAGATAACCGGAAATTTTACTACCATTAATCATGATTGAATGTACGCGCAGCTCATTCAACTGAATCAGAGACTGTCGATCTCAACTCTCATATCATGTAATACCTTGAAAATTTAAATATATGAATATGTAGAGAAAATCGAAAATAAATCGATTTATGGTTATGAAAATTTAATTGAGAAGTTTTAAAATTTTGTTTTCGGAAATTATTATAATTTACGTCGTAAAATTTATCGATAAGTGAAAAAGACGAAAATGCCCATAATTGGCTTAACGTAATTATACGAGGATGTATTTTATCCTCATATATTTTAAGGAAAACTAATGAAAATGCTTGAAAACTTTGAGTTTTAACGATAAGGACAAAATAAAGGGTAAAGTGAATAGTGCTAGGATTACTTTTTAGTGTAAAAATATGGTTCTTCGTTAAAGTGAACAGTACTGAGAGTTTTTCGTTAAAGTTCTCTATATTTTAACTTATTTCTTGACATAATTGGATAGAAGACGATCCCACGAACGTGTAGGTGAAAACCGTTCGCCAAACAAAGTTCTAACGAATGAAATAAAAACGAACGAAGGTAGGGGCAAAATGGTCATTTTGCCGTGAATCTGGAATGCTCCATATTTGTTGGAGCTTTGTCTTGGTGTAGAAAAGCCATGTGGTGGCTGTGGTTTGGGAGGAGGGGAAGAGACCAATGGGAGATGAGGAGAAACAGAAGAGAAATGAGGGAGAAGAGGGACACTGAATCCCTTTGGACCCAGTTACTGTGCGCGACCTAACCCGTATGGCGATGTCCTATCCGACTATTTTTTTTCGTGAATTTAGATGGGAAAATATTGGGAACCACGTTCCTAATCTCTCCTTTTCCATTTTCATCTGGAAATCAAATAAATTTGGCCTTGAATTCCCCTAGAATGGGTCAACGACATTCGTGGGTGTACGGTGGCGATCCACCTATTCTGCCGTTAAATACCACCATCAATCAACTTATCTTAGACCCAGGAATAAATTCCAAACATGTTCTAGTACAGTAGGGCACCAGAGAGAACGAATCAAAGTTAACCCATTCTAGGGTTTCCGACGGATCGAGGGTATTTTCAGGTGTTTTCCGGTCGAATTGGTCTTCGGCCTAGGCATAAAAGTTCTTCCCCTTGATGAGTTCTACATGCCTGTGAATTTTGGTAACTTTTAGAGTTGGTCGGAATTTAGGGTTTCCATTCGCCGGAAACTGCTGCCTCCGGTGGCACATACGGGGGCGCGTGGCCAGATGGCCGATGATGCCTTTTAAAGCTAATTTTGATATTCTGAATCCATATTTTTTTATGCATTTGGTGTGATTCATTTGTTTGAACCTAATTTAGTGATTGTTAGTCACTTGAAATATTTAGAAAATAGATTAAAAATGGTTTGTAAACTACGATTGGTTTGATCCCTCTGAAGGGTACATAGGCAGTTTAACGAGAAGTTAGATGCAGCCATAAAATAAACGTGATTAAATATTTGTGGGAAATGTTGGTATGGTTAATAACATAAAGGGTAACCATGACATTTTTTGGCCTACCACTAAATGTAAATTCTGAAAAATAAATTGGTGGGGCGTTACATATCATGCCTCCAAGCTTCACCTCATGGCTTGGGAACTCTCAACCTATTTTTGAACAAGGTACATTCGTGACCTTAGCAGTAAACGGAAAATTTATTCAACGGAAATTTTGTCCGTGATTAAATGATTCAATGGCAGCATAATCATTTGTATCACAAGTAGTCATTTCACTGGAAGCCAATCTCTTATCCCAACTCGCAGTAACTATTTCTAACACCTCAAAGTTTCTCGTCATAGACAATGCTTTTCATTAGTAAAACAATGTGATCCATGTGATGGAGTATTAACATAAATGTTTGTTATGTAGCAGAGTTACAGGGGAGATGCTTCCTTCCAAGGGTAGATGTTTTCTTCCAGATATGTTGAGTAACACGGAGAGAGT
This sequence comes from Crataegus laevigata, assembly GCA_963580275.1. Taxonomy (NCBI): domain Eukaryota; kingdom Viridiplantae; phylum Streptophyta; class Magnoliopsida; order Rosales; family Rosaceae; genus Crataegus; species Crataegus laevigata. The sequence continues at coordinate 7,378,908 of OY756948.1, read as the reverse complement.
TATCAGTGAAATGAGGGTTGATATGTGTTGACTCTAAAAACTACTTAGCCAACACGGCGCGCGGGCCGAGTAATTAACAAGCTAACTACGTCCTTCGGTTGTGTGTGGAATGTGCCAACTCGTTGGCCGAGCTTGGTCGGGGAGTAAAAATATGATGATATGTTGCGTTGATGCGCGCGGTTAACTTCTATGTCATGCGATTGCGGCCAAGGAAGGAACACGTCTCGGCATCTGGATCTTCAAGCCTGAAGACAAGGCTACTAATTACAAACTTCACAAGTCGTCGTTACTAACTTTGGTCACGGTGACAGTATTCGTCAGAGTAAACTCACGCCGAATTGACACCAAAGTATAAGAGCACAGATACTCAAAGCGGATATAAGTCTTGATAGTAAATGTGGTTCGGCCGTCCGAAAGCTGAACTCTAAACCCCACTTGTGAGTATGCGATCGTAAAACAACTCGGCATTTAACGCGCCGAGCCTAACAATCAGTAACACCTCACTTTACCGAGAATGCTGATGAGATGACCTCTATCGATAGGGATCCGAAAATCCTTGTCGACCGAGACTTGGATAGATAACCAGTCAGCCTCGACGTAGTGCTGTTTATCCAAACTGAAAGTGCTCCAAGGTCGGCTAATTCTATGGGGACAGTGCTGTTTATTCAAACTGAAGGTGTCACCGGTTGTCTTCACGGTGCTATTTATCCAAACTGAAGACGTGAAGGTCGAAAAAGAAAACAAAAATCTCAAAGGTGTTGAGAGGTTTCGCGTAGAGCGAGAGTTTGCGCAGGGCAGATTTGTGTGTTGAGTTGGAGGTCCCTTGAATTGTTTACTAAATCTTGTATTTATAAGGTTGGATATCTGTTTGGCACGGCCTAATCCTCGAGTAGAGTTTGATTGTAACTCTAACTAGCTGAAATAAATCTGATATGTGGCCTTCAAATTTCGCAACTTCTAAAATAAAGCTTATCTAGGCTTTGTCACACCACATCAGAAACCTAGCCCATCTAGGCTTCTGATCTAATTAAAAACCTCCAGCAGAAACCTTTATCACCATGCAAAAATAAAAAGCCTAGTCTACCTAGGTTTCTTGTGTCATCATTACCACCTAGGCTTTCCTAGAGACTCCTTGTCTTATCCACCACCCAAGGCCATCATCATATATCCTGATCCCAACTAAATAAATTTTAAAATCCATTTTGAACTATGCCGCACACCCATATCCGGATATCAATTTGAACTGTGCCTTACACCCACATCCGAATATCAACTTGAACTGTGCTGCCATGTTTCCAGTTGGAAATACATATCTCATCCTTCATAATAAATTATTATTAAAAGATAATTATGATAAAATACCATAACATTATCCTTTAATAAATTACCTCTATTTCTCATCCGACGATGTGAAGCTACGCTCACTCAACGGCCTCGATTGCACGGGCCGAATGTGTAACTTCGGGTCCAAACAATATGACTAACTAGTTGTGAATTGTGATCATGAGTTGTTCTTTGTTGCCTACACCCAAAAATGTGACTCCCTAGTTTTTCATGAGCTCTGTCTCTAAAATTTTATGGATATAAGGCTTTAACCACTTCATTTTATTTTATCTGTTTTTCTCTTTTCTTTTAATGATATGATTTAGGTTGAAAGTTTAAATTCAAGGTATTTTAAAAAAAAAATCCGCAAGATTGTCAATATAGTAATACAGTCTAATGATATATCAATCATTTGTGAGTAATAGATTTTATGTTTGACTTCCGTATGTGGTAAGGTTGGAGTGAGTTAACTTTTGTGTAATTAGGGGGATTTTGTTCCCCGTTTTAGTTCGTATAATTAGGATAAATATTATTGCATATTCTTACCTTGTAAATCAACTCAGTAATATATATTTGCCTCATTGGTGAGAAGAATAATATCACCCCAAAATAAGCCTAAATTAATATTGTATCAGAGGTAGAGAGCGGGCATGTACTGACACATGATGGGTGGGTCCCATCGGCCCAATGCGATGATGGTGGGTCCTTTGGCCTTGCGTGTAGGGTGAATCTCCTAAGTTAGGGGCAATATCACAATGTTTTGGAAGTGGGTCTTTGGCCCGTTTATTTGATAATTCGACAAAATGAATTGGTAACCCTGCGATTGGCCATGTTATAATTATCAAGTTGGGGATAACAACATCGGTGTTGTTGGAAGTGGGCCTCTGACCCTCTCTTTAATAGTTCGACAAGATACATGTTATAACATGAATGAATTGGCAACCCCGCGATTGGCTTCGTGAAGGTTACACGGAAAAATCAATCAACAAATAAGTCATTTAACAAGAACAGTAACTGTTACAAAAATACAACAAGGCTCTTCCAAGCCAAGCCACAATTGATGTTGAAGAATTAAGAGCTGAAACATATGCTCTTAGTTAGATAAATTTTCGACAATTTTTTCGTATCTCTCCTTCATCTTCAGTGAGAACATTGATTCTCCCCATCTTAATCATGGCGTTTGTAAATGCCCGGGCAAAAGCATTAGACTTAGCCAATTTCTCCACCTCCCCTCTGGTGCGAGGATCAAGCGCCAGAACCTGATCTGACTCCATTAATCCTCTCCCCTGCATCAAGTTCGTGTAGTAATGATTGTCCAGGACGAGCGGTGTCGTGGGGTCTGAGTCAACAGTCATCCTTTTAGCCTCATCCGCCGGTAATTTGTTGGGTGCAGGGCACTGTTGAGCCAGCTGAGCCGCAAACACATCGTTTAGAAAAGGGTCTTTCGGTTTACCTGGTGCGAAATTGTACATCCTGTAATCGAAGAAGCTACAGTGGACGGTACCGATGGAGTGCGCGCCAGATAAGGCGACCATTTCCTCAAGGCTCAAGCCTTTTCTGGAGAAGAAGTCTATGAGCTCGTTCAGAGGTGTTGTGGGAGAAGGAAGTATGACGTCGGAGGCACGGGAAGTGCGGCTGTCGTGGCGTCCGGCAGGGACTTCGTAACGAGGCAAACCGGACAGAACCACAGCTTCCCGTGAGGCAAAAGCTAAAATGTCGGCACAGGAGACGGTTCTCGGACACTCTTGTTCTACCCTAGCCTTAATCTGATCAATGACCTCTAAACCTCGAACTCCGAAGCTGGCCGGTGATAACATCTCTACGGGCTCGCCAGAGGGTGTGACATCCAATAGAAGTGACGCATCGCAGCCCTGTACATACATTCATGAATATATTTTAAGTAATAATCACAATTTGACATGCGTGACCCTAAACGACGATGCCACAAATGATATATTACATGTAAAGAAATGTGTTATCCCAATATGCATGGTAAACTATATTTACCTTGACAAAGCAATCGTGGAAGAAGAGGCGAATGAGGGCAGCTGGAAGCTTTCGGTCCTTCTCTACAGCCTTGGCCACAACGTCAATCACAATTTTCTCCAAATTGGGACATTTTCGATTGTAAAATCCAACATGCAACCCGTTCCCCGGGGTTTTCACATTTGCCGAATAAGCAACGATAATCATGGAACACAAGGTGACGGCAAAAACCGCCGCAGTAATTAAACGATGACCCATCTCCCTGGTAGAAGATCGGTGACTGTTTGTGACTTGAAGTGGCACAACCCTAGCAAGAATTGTTTGGTTTCTTTCTCTTTTTGTGCCACAGTCACGACGGAGACATGGTGCGGGGTTGTGTTTATATACAAGTGAGTGACTTTGGTTTGCCTCGGTTTTGCCTCGTTATTCGTGGCTAAAATTGCAATACTATAGAAAGATGGGTTTTTTTTTACCATTTGTTCGGTTCTTTTTGGTCAATGGAGAGTATATTCGTTTATAGCCAAAATTTAACTTTTAAATTTTAAAAAGTTGTCATTTATAGTCAAAACCGCATATCAATTAAACGAGTTACCCTCAAATTGAAAATCAAACGCCACAGAAATAGGCTCTTTCTGTCCGTTCTTTTTTTTTTTTGTTCTTTTTTGTGGTTTGATTATTTTTATATCCCAATCCGAGAGCGTGAGAAAATATTAAGAGGTATTCATTTTGATGGAAATTAAGTCGATCAAATCGTCAAATTAATTTCTTAATTGAGAAACCTACAAGGATACAATCAAGACGATCATGATGAAAATTTCACATAACTACAACTTCTGAATAGTTTTCTATAATAGTTAATTGGTATTTTTCGGAAAATTTCATGAAACTGTAACTGATGCATTTTTTTTTATAGCAAATGATATTATAATATTTTGCAAGTTTTTATTTTGATGGAAACTGCCATTACATGTTCTCATGCATTCTTCTGCATATGAGTTCTTAAACATAAGGGTTACTCTAATTAGGTATTTAATTAAGGGATAGAATTTGAGCATAGTATTTATAACTAGTGAAGCAATTTCAACACCATGGATCTGAAAAAGAAGAAAAGAAAAATAAAAAACAAAGGAGACGGAGGAAGTTCTTTGCAGCAAATCGGCATTCTCCCCAGAAAAAGGGCGTTGGAAGAGGACCATATATGTTTTTTGCCGCCTTATAAATTTGTGTGCTGTTTATTTTAAAAAAAAAAACTGATGAAAATGACTTGAAAACTTTGAGTTTTAATTAAAATGTCAAAAATGTGTTGTAAAAAAATAGTACCATAAGTGACTTTTTAAAATAAAAATGTCTTTTTCGTTAAATATGAATAGTATCGGGAGTGTTTCGTTAAAACTCTATTTTTTCCCTCTAAAAGATGGGATTATAGTGGCTCACCAACCATTCCCATAATCTTATTAAAATAAAAGGAGAAACACAAACAAGGAGAACATAAAGCCAAACCTCATTGAGGAAAAAATATAGCAAGTAATTACAACAACCGGGAAATCAAAAATCAACCCCACGTACAAAGAAAACTTATAGTAAAAATCATCTGAAATGATATTTGAAGATCATGGAAGCAAAAAGATCATGAAAGCAAAAGCTGCACATGAAGGAATGTTAGACCACCAACAATATGCAGCATGTTTTGCACCAAAGTTAGCTAAGGCTTAAGCCACACAGTTGTCATTGCGAAACATATGGGAAACAAAAACACACATAGGCAATTGCTCCAATCAACACGCATATATCCCGCACGGCCTAAAGACTTGAATGACCCATCATTATTTACCTTGATCCACCCAACTTAGGAGGTTTCCATACAAGAGGGATGAAACTCTAGTCAGTGTTTTTGCATGCTTACAATAATGAGTAATGTTTCACTTATCATTTATTTGTACCATCTATCTAATAGAGGTGGGAGCCCGCCATCACATATGGATTGCATCTCTATTAAAGAGATGATACAAATAATAGTACAAATATATGATAAGAATAACGAATTTATTAAAAATAACTTCAAAGTTTCTTTTCTCTGGTCAACTGAGTCCTTCTAAATTACATTCTTAATCAATTCCTGTTCCATATATTAAAAATAAAATCTTTGGTCGTGACATGTACGACGTCGTAGTGCATGACTAAACTTGCAGGGAAAGTGCTCGAGTGGATTCGATACACTCCATGGATAATATATACACAATTACTTTTTACACTACATGGATATACACTACTGGTCATAATGTTAGTTAAAGGTTCTACAGTTTTTCCTTATCTCGCCCTCATCTCGAGTGAGAACGTTTGTTCGCCCCATCTTGATCATGGCCTTGGCAAACCTTCGACTCCAAGCTTCAGAATCCGAGGCCAATGTCTTTACCAACGCGCTGGTGCGAGGATCGGAAACCATTATCTGATCCGACTGGAGCAAGGTTTTCCCTTGCAACAGGTTCAGGTAGAAGTTGGTGTCCAGAACAAGTGGTGTTGTTGGATCGAAGTCCACGGCCCTCTTTCTCGCTTCGTCTGCAGGCAGTGTATTTTGTTTCGGGCACTTAGTGGAGAGATCAGAAGCGTAGGTTGAGTTGAGGGCAGGGTCTTGGGGCTGAGATGGGCTGAAATTGTAGAGTCTGTAATCAAAGAAGTTACAATGGGCCACCCCAATGGAGTGTGCACCGCTCAACACAACCAGTTCGTCGAGGGTGATGCCTTTTCTGGTGAAGAAATCTATGATATCGTTGAAAGGTGTTGTAGGAGCAGGGATGCCAACATCGGAAGCACGGGAAGTACGACTGTCGCGGCGTCCAGCAGGGACTTTGTGGCGGGGTAGACCGGCCAGAAAAACAGCTTCCCGAGCAGCAAAGGCTAGTATGTCGGCGCAAGAGACTGTTTGCGGGCACTCCTGTTCTAGCCTGGCCTTGATCTCATCAATGAGTTCAAAACCTCTAATGAAGTCATTTCCTTGTGCTTTTTTCTCTACAGGCTCCTTTGAGCGTGTGGCCTCCAACAGAATTGAGGCATCGCAGCCCTGTAAATTGTAATTGTTAAAAGCCTTAAGGGGGTGAACTCAACCAATCCAGACAATAAAATACTAGGCGATATTTGTACCATCTTAACTGACTGACTACGTTTTGTACGAGAATCGAACATGTAGGTCTCAATGTAGGTGGATCTCGCCCCTATTAGCGAGATGTCTGGCATGTCAGTTGAGATGATATAAATAGTACAATGCTGTGCGTACCTTGACAAAGCAATCATGGGAAAAGAGGCGAATGAGGGCACCGGGGAGCTTTGGATCTTGCCGGTTAGCCACAGACACGATGTCAGCCACAATTTTCTCCACATTCGGGCAACTGCGACGGTAGAAACCTACATTTAAGCCGTTCCCAAGGCCCTTTCCAGCTGCCTCTGTACAAGGAGCGATGACGACGACGATGACGATGCATAATAAGGTGAAGATGATTGTCTCGTTGATCATTAGACGACGCATAATGTCTATGTGTGTGTTAATTAATTAATGCGATTGATGGCGATTAGTGACTAATGCTTTTCTTAATTGCAAATGTCACAACCAAACTTCGTACCGGTAAATCATGGATGGTTGCCTGCCTTCCTTGGCGAGAGGGTGGTAGAGTGACAAGTAGGAATTTTGCCCACCGCTGCTTCTTCTGTTGCCCCCTCGCCGGTCACAAGATGGGAGCAAAGTCCAAAAGTAGCCGAGGCTTTCTTGCATTGGCGTGAAAATAGCAAATGTTTAGGGCTTAAATATTTGGGAAATTTTATTTAAACTCATATATATAACTTCTTTCTACACCAAACTTAAATTTTAAATGTGAATTGTTTTTTGTTACTTTATTGCATAATTACTATTAAGTACAAGATAAACTAACAATAAAATTAAAATTTATCAATAAACTCACATTCAATAATCAAACCCTACAACTATGCAATCTTTATCCTATGCTCATTTTAGCTAAATGTCGCTTTAAACCCTAATAGATGGATGATGATTTTGAAGAACACTGATTTGCACAAGCTGTTAATAATGCTGTAAATGTCACTTGTTCTGGTTGAACCACGCTATTCAGCATCTCATAAAAGATGCCAAGAGACGTATCAACATCTTTGTGGGATGCGTTAGCTGAGATTATGGATGTCCAAATGATTAAGCTCTTACATTTTGATTGATCAAAATCCCTTTGTGCCTAGTAAAGAAAACTCGACTTTGCATGAGTATCGATGTATAATAGCACATGCAGCACACTGATTTTTGCTTGATCAAAATCCCTTTGTGCGCAGACAAATTAAATTGTTTCTAACAGCATAAGCATGTACTTCCTCCCTGACTTTCAGATTTGATAAATACGATAGTGTGGGAAGAATACTTGACAATGTCATGGTATTTGGTCTGCAACCGCATGCCTGCATTACACGAATTAAATTTAATGCCTCTTCGTGCCGGTTGTTTTGAACTAAACTCGAAATCACAGCATTCCAATTACTTAACTTTGGCTTCTTACTATCTCGAAAAACAACTACTACTTTGTCAACAAACCCATGAAACATGTACCCCGAAACTAATGACCCATAAGTGACCTCATCCTTTTCACTCATCTCATCAAATAATTCTTGAATGAGATGCAGATTGGTTTTTGAGTTTTTAGTTTTAAATGGGTGTAAAGATAAATTTATAAATTGAATTGGGTTTGTGAGGGTAATTTAGGTAATAAATTTGGGTTTAAAAAGATATCGATAATTTAATTAAAAGTAGGGGTGTGATATCCACACACCCCTTTTTACTTCTCCCACATCTTTTTGGATTTCAACCGTCAGATCGGATGAATTGAAGAAGATCTAACGGACAAAAATTAATAGGGGTGTGTGAGAAGTAAAATGGGGTGTGTGGATAGCATACCCTTAAAAGTAATATGGGTGTAGAGAGTAAGTTTGGTGTAGAAAGAGGTTAGATGGGTTCAAATAAAATTTTCCTAAATATTTTCCTGTAGTTAGTTAACAAACGTTCACAAGTTGATTTTCTTTCTATTTTCTTTTTGTATACTTGTTTCACAAGTTTCATTATTTAAGGTTTTTTAGTCAAAATGATCTCTGAAATAGTCACAACTCCTTACTTTGGTCTCTAATATTTAAAATCAATATACATGATGTTTGAGATTGTCCACTGTCAATCATTTTGGTCTTTATGTGAAAAATCTCCGTTAAATTGAAAAAACCACTAATTCAAGGAGAAGGGTTAATTTGACAAAAATACTCTCAAATTAACGAAGATTTCTTATATGATGACCAAAATGATTGACAGTTGACAATCTTAATAACCACTTTTATGGATTTTAAATCGGGACCAAAATGAGGAGTTATGCCATATTCTAATTAATCGAATATCTAAACTATGAGAATGAAGATTTGAACATAAGTACATTGCTGATCTAACCAACTTGACTACATCGTCTACAATTCGTCCTTTTATTATTGTACCGTGACTGTGACTGTGACTGAGGTAAACGCATGCTCCAATGAAATAGATTATAGACTTTTAAACATATTGTAATTGACAAACTTAACAGTAACTTGGCTAATTAAAATTGCCAGCCTGCTTCATCCCTCCCAAATACGCATTGACTTCTTTCGTAAAAGTCTCTAAATATGTTTTTTCTTAGCCGGCACATAACTCCGAAGAACTAATCCCTAACTCCATGATTACCTACCCTAACCATCCACAATTAAACGTTAATTAGCTCTTCGTATCGCTAGCTAATTTCCAGTCGAAGGACACCAGATAAAGGTAGAAGTAGATACGAAAAGGACACACCAGTGCTTAGCTAGCTCTAAGCAGAGTTCTCAAGGTATATAATTCTGATTAGTGACAAAATTAAAGCATAAGCATATATTTAATTGCTCAAGAACAATATTCTGTTTCAGAAATCCAGAACACATGGACGGCCGCGTGCCCCGTTAATTAAAAACAAGGAAAGAAAATCCAAAATCTAAACGGCCAAGCATGCTTTACAAACGGTAAGAACAAAGCTGTCTACTATTTCATGACCCTGCATGAGCTACTGACGCACAACTTTTATTAATAATATACTGCATAATAATGTCATAAGTTACACTGAAGCAACAAGCTAGTTCCATCTGTCTATATCGATCGATGGTTAATCTTGAACCGTCAGAGCACATCTGTTATTAGATTTAAAAAGAGTGACATTATTTGTAGACATGAGTTAGGTCAGTTAATTAGAGAGTATGCTTACTCGTTTGTATTTAAGATTAAAATAGTCTTGTAACAGAAAATCACACTAGTGTGGAAGGCTTATTAATTGAAACGATGATTTTCGTCACTTTGCCCTTTGAAACTATGATTTTCCTCCATTTCATCAAACAGAAGTCAAATTATAGAGTAGTGTGGACATTTCATCGTTACTCACGTAAAGATAAGCCCTATGCTTGACGACGTGGCACTTACATGGGAATTTTGGTTGATCACCACGTAATTACCAAGCCGCTTGGTAAATACGTGATGATAAAAAAGAAAAAAAAATAAAAAAAATAAAAAACAAACTAACTTTAATTTAATGGCGAGAAAAATTGGAAAAACAAATTAAGTGAAAGGGAAGGAAGAAATTTAGCCTTGTGAATTTAGTCCTCATGTTCAGTCGACAATCAATGTTCATATTACTTTTTAATTTAAGACTTATTTGACAAAATTAACGAAATTAGATGAAATGAGACTAAATGTGACGAAAACAGTAGTGTTGAGAAACAAGAGTAAGACAAAACAAATTTCAGAAAGTAAAATGAGAACAAATGACAATTTCAAGAGCCAAACCAATTGATAAGCCTTGGTTAGAACGGTGCACATATTCATTCGGTCCAGCAGGCGCAGCCCCCAAAATCCAAGAAGGTTCCGCCTTTATCAGCATGACAGTCCAAATAGTTGGTATATGTTGCAGTTGGACATGAAATAACTAATATAACTAAACTCCCTCCAAAACCAGACAAAAATATGATGAGAGTTATAATTTTCGTCGATGCTTACAAAAAATATGAACTCAGCTCTCTTTGCAATTGCATCTCTTTGTGTTACTTGAGAAACAAACAAAAATAAACTATGCTTTGATTCAGTTGTTTTGATTCTTTGAAACTATGTTTTCACCCATCTCTCTGAAATCTTGACAGTCCACCATCCCGCAGACATGGCATCCCCCCATCTCCTTCTTCCATGCATGCTTCTCTCCCTATTTCTTATTCTATTTCCTGCAGTTTTTGCCGCCGATTCATCCATCAGGTCTGCTCTCGTAAACCCTTTGAGTTGCTCTGCGAAAATCGTGACATGTAACGCCTCGCTCTACCATATCAACATCGATCTGAAGGTAGAAGAAATTGCCACTTTGTACACCGTGAATCCATCCGAAATCAGACCTATAAAGCACAACAAGAAGCAAGATTACCTGATAAGTGTGCCTTGTTCTTGCAAAAACATATACGGCACTGTTGGATACTTCTATAACACGACCTACAAGGTGAAACAATCTGACACGTTTTATGATGTGTCGACGAAGATTTACAGCGGGCAGCCTTTGTATATCGAAGAAGAGATACAGCAGTTTAAAACAGGCGTTGATTTCCCCATCCATCTCCCATGCGGTTGCGTACAAAGCCAGTCTCAGATTGTGGTGACATATACAGTTCAGGAGCATGATACACTGTCGGATATTGGCATGCTACTGTCTGCGAAGATTGAAAACATCGAAAAAATGAACAAAAATATGACTGAGAATCCTTCATACATAGTTGTGGGCTGGGTGTTGTTTGTCCCCATGGAAAAGAATGGACTTAGAACATCAAAGCCAGGTGAGAGCTCTCTTTAAGAACCTGAGTTGAATTCATTTGTCTGAAATATCTAAATATCTGTATCCACAGTTTGAAACAACAAATAAAGATTCAAAATTTCTGTGTGTTAAGATGTCGGAGAGACGGACTGCCCCTAACCCTAACTTAGCCACCTGCACATACGAGCACATGCAGGGTTTCATACATAAAGGCTTTGATGCAATTAGCAATGGTGGAACCACTCGTCATATGTTATACTTTAGTTTCTTGGGTTTTTGATGTCAGACTTCTACATTTTTCAACAAAAAGTAAGTTCTGAATCACATCGAAATTTAGTAGAAATCATCTTACGTAAGTACCAGGGTTTGATATAATCGTTTTATCTTCTTTCAGTCTTCCACTACAGATTTGATGTAATCTTACATAAGTTTATACAAGAATTTCAGAAAATTCACAGATTATTGTTATGATCATCAGGATTCAGACACAAGTGGTCAATATTGGTTGCAATTTTATTAGCTGTGACATTGCTTTCAATCAGTACATTGATCTTTATCCTTTATCGGAGAAGAAAACTGGAACAAAATGTGGAAGTTCCAGATCAACCTGTATCGACAAGCTTGAAAAGCTCAAAAAGATCGGCTCCTCACCGATCCTTGTCGTTGCATAATCAGATGCTTCATAAAGAAAACATGGAAGGTCAGATAAAACTCCAGCAGCATCTCTATAATGTAATAATTTGTGCATGTTAGTACCTGAAAGAGAGAAATTCTGCTCATGAAAGTAAATCTACATTGTTTATTTCATAGATGGGGCAATTTTTGAATCAGACGGACCGGTCATATTCAGCCTTGACGAGATTGAGGAGGCAACTGGTTACTTCGATGAAACTAAGAAAATCGGAGAGGGTGGATATGGTAGCGTGTTCCTCGGAGTAATAAGGGGGAAGGTACGGCAAGAACCCCACAAGTTTTCTCCATTTCTACCCAAAAAAATGCTATGAAACTAAGCTATAAATGTTCGACTTTCAGGAGGTTGCCATAAAGAAGATGAAGTCTAATAGTACCAAAGAATTTTTTGCAGAGCTAAAGGTCTTGTGCAAGATCCATCACATTAATGTGGTGAGCAATCATTTCTGATTAAATTGACCTCTAACACGGTGAAAAAGAAAGTGCTTTTAGTCTAATCAAAGTGCTTTTTGTCTAATCACTTTTTAAAAAATCTCTGTTTAGGTGGAGCTTTTGGGGTATGCCAGTGGAGACGACCACCTCTACCTGGTCTATGAGTATGTCCAGAATGGATCGCTGAGCGAACATCTTCACGATCCGTTACTTAAAGGTACTCAAATCATTGCACACACACGCCTCTCTAGTGTTTATGTGGAAAGCTAACCAAACGAATTAAATCAGGTAATCAGCCACTTTCTTGGACTGCAAGAACACAAATTGCACTGGATGCTGCAAAAGGTATTGAGTACATTCATGACCACACAAAAGCGCGATATGTGCACCGTGATATAAAGACTAGTAACATTCTACTTGACGAGGGGTTCAGAGCAAAGGTATAACCGAAACATGAATCGTTATATCATTTCTGTTAAAAGATAGCATAAGTTCTTTCTTCTAATTAGTAGCTTAAAATCCATTTTCTGTAGGTAGCAGATTTTGGCTTGGCAAAGCTTGTTGGAAGAACCAGTGAAGAAGATGTTATTGCAACACGGCTGGTTGGAACACCGGGCTATCTTCCCCCAGAGTAAGCTTCATTCGAGTTTACCTGCACATGGAAGCAAGTTTGCCCTACTTTTTCATTATCTGACTGTGCATGTGTATCTGAAAGATCCGTGAAGGAGCTCCAGGTGACTCACAAAACCGATGTGTTTGCATTCGGAGTGGTACTAGCAGAGCTGATCACAGGGCAACGGGCGCTTTTCCGTGACAATCGAGAGCCTGGGAAGATGAAATCCTTGATTACAGTCGTAAGTTTCAACCCGACTTGAACAAAGACTATGCATGTCACTGATCACTAGTAGTACAATGCAAATTTGATTGATTTACTACTCATTTTGTCAGATAGAAAAGGTGTTCCAAGATGATCATCCAGAAGCAGCTTTAGAGGCTGCCACAGATGGAAACCTCAGAAGCAACTATCCTATGGAGGACATGTTCAAGGTGGTCTAATGTATACTGCTTGGCTCGTTACAGTTAAGGAGCTGTTCCGCCCTAACTGCAAATCACAGATTGACACAACAAAACAAAAAGTTACTGCACATGTGTCAAAATGTAATTTGTCTGTAAGGAGGAAATACTTTTTCTGAAATTTTTAGATGAAAAGCGAGTCAAAACATTACTTTGGTTGCAGATGGCAGAAATTGCAGGGTGGTGTATGAGTGAAGAAGCAGTGGAGAGGCCAGAGATGAGGGAGATTGTTGTGATGCTCTCGCAGATTGCGACATCTTCGATCGAGTGGGAAGCAACACTGGGTGGCAACAGCCAGGTTTTCAGTGGTGTATTTGAATTCAGTGGAAGATGATCCAAACCCTGTAAACCGCATTGGATTAAAGTTCATGATTTATCAAGTGAATTTCCAGATAGTTTGTTGTATTTCTTCCCCCTTTTTAAGACTAACAGATGGGAGATCTATGTAACCATGTTGTGTTATATTCTAGCTCGTAACAATTTGTACTTAATCGATATTTGGCATATAAAGTAAAAAATGAGTGAAAGCACATGTAAAATATAAAGTCAGTTTGAAAATGAGTGAAAGCACTTTTGGGAAAAATGTTTCTGGATTTCAAAAGCACTTGAAGTGCTGCTTCTTATAGAAAGCACTTTAAGTGCTTTTTTAGATTGCATTTTTAATAAGGAAAACTAATGAAAAGGGCTTGAAAACTTTGAGTTTTAATGATAAAGACAAAATAAAGGGTAAAGTGAATAGTGCCAGGATTGACTTTTTAGTGTAAAAATGTGGTTTTTCGTTAAAGTGAACAGTACCGGGAGCTTTTCGTTAAAGTTCCCTTTTTAATAAGCATTGATTCCAAAATATTTTCACCAAAAACGCTTTAGGTCATTTAAAAAACATTTCTAAACGAATCCATATTCTAAAATTCAAGAAGACATTATAAACATATGAAAAAGGATGGTTGTTTGTTTGTAAAACATAAGAGTCACTATAAAAACAATAGTTGGCTAAGTTTCCCTCCATGTGGGAGTTCTTTCTCTCTTCTTAAGAGTTTTTTCCACCTTCTATGTGTGAGTGATTTCCCCACCGGCTAAACTCGTTGCCGACAGCTCTTGTTGTGGCTGGGGTAGGAGGCAAGCCTTTCATTTTGAAATACAATAAATTTGTATACTCTGATACCACATGTAAGATATAAAGTTAGTTTGAAAATGAGTGAAAGCACTTTTGGGAAAAATGTTTTTGGATTTCAAAAGCACTTGAAGTGCTGCTTCTTATAAGAAGCACTTTAAGTGCTTTTTCAGGTTGCATTTTTACTAAGCATTGATTCTAAAAATATTTTCACTAAAAACGCTTTCAGTCATTTAAAAAACATTTCTAAACAAATCCATATTCTAAAATACAAGAAAACTTTATAAACATATGAAAAAGGATGGTTGTTTGTTTGTAAAACATAAGAGTCACTATAAAAACAATAGTTGGCTAATTTCTCTCTGTGTGAGAGCTCCTTCTCTCTTCTTTAGAGTTTTTTCCACCTTCTATGTGTGAGTGATTTCCCCACCAGCTAAACTTGTTGTCGACAGCTCTTGTTGTGGCAGGGGTAGGAGGCAAGCCTTTCATTTTGCTATCTGTTTCTTAGTTTTTAAGTTAATTTTCTCCCCAGTTCTTCTTGATTCAACCCAACTGTCTCTACGCAAGGTATGTCTTCCCCATCTTCTTTCTATTCGATCTGTAGTCAGATCTCAACGCAATTTTTTGCGATCTTTCGAGAGGGTGCGTAGAGCTTCGGTGGACTCATCGGTTCAGGTGTTTTCAACACCACCTCCCTCTCCTTGTCTGCCTTTGATGGCACTGTCGTTCGGGGTGTTCCCTCGGACTTCTTCCACTTTCTGGCTGAGATCGGGATGGCTTTCGTGGCTGTGTTCTGCAGAGTTGCTCGATTGGATTTGGCATTGGCTGGCGGCTAGGTTCTGGGTTGCTTGGGATAACTTTGAAGGCGGTGGATGTTGTGGTCGAGATTCGTCTTTTATTCTGTCTCTAGTGTTGGACTCTTTTGTTAAGCTTTGTTGAGCTTGTTGAGAGGTCCATTTGTGTATTTAGTTTTCTTTGTACGCGGGTCTCTCTTTGAAATCTGTGTTTGTAATAAAACTATCTCCTTTCTTCGGAAAGGTTTTCTAAAAATAAAAAAAAACATAAGAGTCACTATTTCTATCAATTTCCAAATTAATATTAGAAAGGGAAATCCTGAATGGTAATTGTATATTACCTTGGAGTTTAACCTGAAACGGCGTCGTAGAGAAGAGAGAGACGCGGGTCTAACGTCCGGAAAAAGCAAAATATTCACCGCGAACACCTCCATTTCCAAAACTCAAGACTCCTTCTTCTTCTTCTTCAGACTCTGAGAGAGATTGAAGATGGCGGTTGATATTCCAACAGTAATAGCAGACGGCGAACGGAACCCTAACGCCTAAATCCTAAAGCCTCAAGATTCAGATTCAGATCTATTACAACGCCAATCGACTCCGCTGCTATATCCGAATCAGATCGCATCCAGTTGCTGCAACCGCCGATCAGATCTCATGGCAGGGGCAGTCTCGGCGCTGTTCCTCCTAGACATCAAAGGCCGCGTTCTCATCTGGCGCGACTACCGCGGCGACGTCTCCGCCGCTCAAGCCGAGCGCTTCTTCACTAAGCTCATCGAGAAAGAGGTCCAATAAAGCTTCTTCTTACTCAAATTTACTCAATTTCCCCTGGATTATGCACTTTATGTTTCTTAGTTGTTTGAGGAACTGATTGGTTGCTGAGAAAACGAAGGAAAACGAAACCAAATTGTCGTTTATTGATGAATTATTCCCCTTTTTTATCAGTTGATTCCGAAATTAGTGAGGCTAATTTGGATTTCATCTGTTAATTGTTATGTTAGAGTAGAAATTGATACTGGCATTTTTTTTTCCTTTTCGTGCTTGTTGCGATGCGGTTCAGGTTGATCCGGAGTCTCATGATCCAGTTGTCCATGACAAAGGCGTGAGCTACTTGTTTATACAGCATAACAATGTTTACTTGATGGCTGCGTCCAGGCAAAACTGCAATGCCGCTAGTCTTCTCTTCTTTCTACACCGCATAGTCGATGTAAGCTCTATTGGTAATTATGCTAAGTTTCATTCCTCATTCGTTGTTGTCATTTGTGTATGCACCTGTGAATTGCGTAATTAGTAAATTGATTATTCGACCGCAGGTGTTCAAGCATTACTTTGAAGAGTTAGAAGAAGAATCGCTTAGGGATAACTTTGTGGTTGTGGTAAGGAGATGTTTGAGCCATTCATTTTACTTAATTTTGATTGTGAAACATTGCGATTTAATGTGATATTTGTGTCCTTTGTTTTCAGTATGAGTTGCTGGATGAAATGATGGACTTTGGTTACCCTCAGTATACTGAAGCCAAGATTCTCAGTGAATTTATCAAGACTGATGCTTACAGGATGGAAGTTACACAGAGGCCTCCCATGGCCGTAACAAATGCGGTGTCTTGGCGAAGTGAAGGGATACGTTACAAGAAGAATGAGGTATGTGCATTAGGAGAATGAAGACTTTTTATTCTTCTTTGAAGCCACAACCAGTGGTTGACTTGCCTTTCTTTTCTTTTTTTCAAGGTTTTCCTGGATGTGGTGGAGAGTGTTAATATACTTGTTAACAGCAATGGACAAATCATTAGGTCGGATGTTGTTGGTGCATTGAAGATGAGAACTTATTTGAGGTGTTTTTCCGTCCTAACCCAGTTAAATTTATATCTGTGCTTTAGCATAGTTTAAGATTTGCTAGCTTGTTTCGTTTATGCTAGAGTTATAATTCATTCGTAAAAAGAAACTATGTTTATGAGGACAATGGTATAAATCCTAGTTTCAATTTCTCTTTTTGAGTACTCTGTTTGGTGGAGGACACTAACTTGATTGAAGTCATAAACCAGTTCACAGAAAGATAAAACTAGGGTTTGGGGAAAATCTCTGAAGAACACAAGAGGGACTTAATTTCTATTTACATCTTAAGAGTGATCTCTTTTATATGCTGATATCATCTGGCAACTAGTACTTACTCATTTTGCTTGCAGTGGTATGCCTGAGTGTAAGCTGGGCTTAAATGATAGAGTGTTATTGGAGGCACAAGGCCGAGCAACAAAGGGAAAAGCCATTGATTTGGAAGACATCAAATTTCATCAGTATGTTGCTTTCTTTGATTTATCTGAGTGCTGCTTTTGTGTCTTACAAGTGTTTGAGATTTTACATAAACTAATCTTCCTGCAAGTCCTTACATTAAATCATAAAATTTGTTTTAGGTGTGTCCGTTTGGCTCGGTTTGAAAATGACCGGACAATATCCTTTGTACCACCTGATGGGGCTTTTGATCTCATGACATATAGGCTGAGTACACAGGTATCCCTCATGCTCTGCTGATGCTGTTTTATTTTCTTTGGTTTCTGCGGATGCATTGAGTGGTGAGGGGAGGTTTATTTACTGCTTATGTCATCCCAATTAATTGTTGTCATTTTCCCTTTCAGGTTAAGCCTTTAATTTGGGTTGAATGTCAAATTGAAAGGCATTCAAAAAGTCGCATTGAGATTCTGGTAAAAGCTAGAAGTCAGTTCAAGGAGCGTAGGTATTGAAAAAGTTATTTGGTCAATTGCTTTGTGCTTTGGGCACCCAAATGTTTATTCCCTTAGTACTCATGAAAATTTAACTGCACAGCACTGCAACAAATGTTGAGATTGAGGTGCCTGTGGTATCTGATGCAACTAATCCAGATGTTCGGACATCATTAGGATCTGCAGCATATGCACCTGAAAGTGATGCGCTTATCTGGAAAATAAGATCTTTTCCTGGAGGCAAGGTGTGGACTCATCTTATTGCTAGTCTAAGAAGATTATCTTGTTGTATCTTGTGCCATGCACTTTAGCCCCTTTTATTGATCTTGTTTCTAATCCAAATTGCCTAGGAATACATGTTGAGAGCAGAGTTTCGCCTTCCAAGTGTAACGGCTGAAGAATCAACTCCTGAGAGAAAAGCTCCTATACGTGTGAAGTTCGAGATACCATATTTTACTGTTTCTGGAATACAGGTATTCCTTTATGGATTGATTGCTTTGCTCTATTTCGGGGACATTCCGATCTCTTTCTACAATAAACTTGTTAACGGTTATTTGAATGGCTTGTCTGATATTCAAATAATGGTGAAATGGTTTTAGGGCCTGATATGATGATATCCCAGAGCAACTATAGAATTTGTATTCCAGTTGTCAACATGTTAAATAATCAGCCATCATAGAGCTAGGAATTTGTTTTGAGCAGTTTTCTTATAAGCAAATTCGGGTTTTGTAGGTTCGTTACCTCAAGATTATTGAAAAAAGCGGATACCAAGCTCTTCCATGGGTGAGATACATAACCATGGCCGGCGAGTATGAATTAAGACTAGTATAAAGTTGCCCCTGCATGGTGTTTTCTGGGGTGCAGCGTTCACGTACGATCCTGAATGGTTCAAACCCAAAACCGGTGGATAGATTAGACCGGCTTTGATTGCCCGTTGCCTGCGATCACTAGTGATCGCAGTTTGTTGAGAACGAATTATCTGGCCTTTGCTTTTGTGCATGTATAATGAAGGTTTATCCAACAATGTTGTATGTTTATCGTTACCGGAAGGTAGATTTATTCAGTACTTTGAAATAAGATTTTGTTATTGTGGTTTTGGATTTTGTTGGCTGTCATTTTTCCTATTCAATTTTGATTTGTCTGGGGCCTGTCCGAGTTGGTACTTAACCTTTTCTTTTCTTTTCTCGATTGAGATTCGTAGTGAAACAGAGGCTCGTTTCTTGATAACCATGACCGTTTGCCGTGTACTTGGATCGGTCTTTCTCTCTACGCGTTGGAAAAACCTCACTTCTATCTAATTTTGATTTCATTTATTGATGTGGTTACTTAGGTTTTAAGTATCAAATTTTGAAGTCAAAACAATTTATTTTGTTTGAACCGGTTTCATTTGTTTGCTGTGGCACATGTCTTATTTCAAGATTGATCCCCTCTGGTTCTATTTTATCTTAGATATAATAAACAGAAGTATATATTGCTCTTATAAAAACTTGACTCGTTTTCGCTGCATTTCAGATTATACCAAAGAAAACAAATTACAAATCGAAAATAATAATAATTTTTTGTTTATACTCTGCGACCGCTTGTGGTTAAGTACTAGATAAAACTACTTAATGACCATTAGCATCGGACTTAACAGTTGATAATCTCTCCAAGAACTGGTTAAACACTTCTTCCCTACTCAGCATGCTAATCCTGACATACTTCTGAGCAACCCCAAAGCGCCTGCCTGTTCTTCCTTGTACCTTAATCTGTCCTCTCAGGACCTTCTCTGTGTCCACATCCTCCTTGGCCTCCATCCATGCAAATGCTGGGTTGCAAAAAATCATTCCCAATATTAGATGACACAATTTAATAAATATCATAATTTCATCGATAGGGAAGTCGTGAATCTGAGAAAAGGAACGAATGAATAGGTACAGAATTAACTAGCCTCCTTAATTGATGCGATTTCTGTTTTTTCAGGTATTCGATTACGAATTTTAACGTAGAACATTTTGTTTTATTATGTGATAATAAACACATGGAACGTCAGGAATTGGAATAATGTCACTTTCCAAATTTCATTAAAGGTCAAGAATCAAAATGATTACAATACCCATAATTAGTTACCAAAAAGAGAGTAAAAATTATGATTTTACCTGGATATGGTTCTGTGGACTCTCCAGAGAAGATGCAGTACTTTTTGGGGTAGTTGGGTAGGCTGAAAAGTACACTTTGCTCGACCACTTTTCTTAACCTCTCCCATCTGGTCGCCATGATTTGACGGCAATGGTCGAAGAAGAGCTCAGAGTTGTCAGTGGACTTGCAGTTTTCATAGCCGTCGCAGAGCACTCCCATTATCTTTGCAGCTCGTTGCTGGGAATCCTTGGACACACCAAGTGAGCTCAGCTCTACAAACTTTGACATCTTTCGAGCAACCTCTTTGTCCTTCACAATGGCCCATCTGATAAAAAAAAAAGGACCAAAACGAGTAAATTGCGTAAGATTACAGTAACTTTTTAAAGTGTCAATGGCCATTCTCGTTACGATTATTATACGTGGACTCACCCAATGCGAGAACCGGCATGTCCGGTGCTTTTGGAGAATGTGAAGTACATGATGTCATGATCGGCTGGACTAGTAATTGGAGTGTACTGAGGCCAATAGTAGGCCAGGTCATGAATGACCTTCCCTTGATCACATCTTTGCTTCACGACGGCCTCTCGGAGAGTGCCGTCGGGGTTGTTTGGGGTGTTGACCACCTCAATGTAAGGTCCATGTCCATTTTTGTTAAAGGCATATGCATCGCCTGCCCATTTGTAAAGTACAGAACGAATATAGTCTGTCTCATCCGGATATGACTGCAATCAATAAGCAAATATTAGTCACAACACAACTTAGTTAATAATGATATCGAAATTAAGTTAAAACTCAAAGTTATATTGAGTTCAATAGAAGGAAAACAAGTAATTAATTAGAGCGTAGAGAATCTAAGTAAGGTTGGCTGGAAGTAATCTGGATAGTAATAAGCAAGACATGGCCATGTTACCATGTTTTATTTTCCAAGGGTTTCAAAACACAGGACTACGTGCATATGTTTGTTGCATGTTCCCAAACATGATTATGTTTTCAAAAAGACATATTTGCCTCTTTGTCGCATTTCCCATGCAAAACATCAGCATGTTCCGCGACAGTCTTCTCGTAATTTCACCCCTCACAACTCGAACGCCTTCTGCAGAGTGCAGATCGAATACTAGCACATTCACAGCATGCCAAAGGGAAACTATGACCCGTAAGTTTTCTAAATCCGTCAACAGTTTGATATGTTATGTTTAATAATATGAAGTCTAAACTGCTTAATATAAACTATGACCCATCAACAGTTTGATATGTTATGTTTAATAATATGAAGTCTAAACTGCTTAATATAAAACTGTTTGAAAGTGTTATATATAATATATTGTAAAACAATTAATATAAACTACTGAGTAATCCAGATTGACTGTCAACCGCTGAATCAGCAATCTGTTGATCCTTTGCAGTTGACTTCAGTAATTAACAACGCCAACATCAAGATCCACATATGATCAGCAAATCAACGGCCGTAACTGCATCAGGGAAACGTTGCCAAATGTCAACGAGTAGAGAACCTCACCGAGTAGTAAGGAGCGGCAGACACAACGCTGACGGGCTCGGGCCCGCCAGGAGAAGCGAGGGCATACAGGGCAGCCTGATACAGCTGAGTCGAGCCTGTCCCCACCACGATATGACGATCACCGTCCACGACGGCGTTTCCAACCGTACGATGAAGTCTTCTGACCGCCGCCTCCAATGCTGGCTCCAAAAACCAGCACACGCTGGTGAAATCGCTGATATAGCTCATCAATTCGCTTCCGGAGATCACCATCGTACACTTGTCCCCCATCTTGCTCCAGTACGATTCGTACACTGCCGGGTCGCCCCTGTCATCATTAAAACCGGAAACAGCATAAATGTCGATTGCATGTTAACCTAATTAGTAAACTAACCAAAACGATCAGTTGTTGGAAAGATTCGTGGCCATTAAACGACACCAAATAACAAAATGTTACATCCTCCCTACTCCAAATAAAGAAGCTAAAGAGAGCACTTACTGTTCGAGATTGAGGACATGGTCGGATGGCGGTATCGTGCCGCCGTTACCGTTGGCCGGGGACACAGAGGAGGTTTTGCTATTGGAAGTAGGGTTCTCCGTGGTGCCGCACATTGTCTCGGTTGCTCTAACAAAACACAGCTATAAATTTGTCTTGAGTTTTTGATGTGGCTCTATTCTCTCTCTCTCTCTCTCTCTCAAGTCTCAAAGTTGGGTCTCCTCGTCTGTGTTTAGGTCCCTATTTATACAACAAAATATGGAGAGGGTGTCTTCAGGGACACCGAGGTGCATGAATCCTAATCCTATTTCCTTTTTTTTTTTGCTTCCTATTTCGTTGAATAAAAAACAAATAAAAAATAAACTGACCATACCAACCATGCTTCGTCCCCTCTTAACTTGGCAAATCTAGGAACCCACTAAATAGGAAAGAAATCTCAACAGCAATGACCGTAATTAAACAGTCCTGTTAGAGGGCCGGATTTTCTGAGATTTTCTGAACTAATTACTAAACGATTTTTTTTTTTATAAACGATTGTGTTTTTTAGTAAT